>CM053791.1:564172847-565372847 GCA_028749045.1 Cupressus sempervirens
AAATTATTTAGTTCACAATCGATCACATTCTAACTATCATATCCTACAAATTTGGTAGTCATGGCTAAGAGTTTATAACAAGTTATGGTGGATTTACCTTGCTATGAAAATTGAAGATGCCCATTTGAAGAATGATAACAATGAGACATCCCTAAATCTATTTTATATAGTTTCTTTATGAGATTTTTGGCTTCAATTTATCATGCCGCATGAGTAAAGGTTATTTGCATTAAATTGGAAAACACTCTTTTGTTAACAATCAAATTTGAACTTAATTTGTAGTGGTTAATGACTAGAAAGTGATGTTAGCTCATCCCATCACTTTACTTTTCATATTTTAGAAAATTATATTTCCCCTTTACTTTTCTTCTTCAACAAGAGAGTAGCACATTTTCCAATTTTATAAACCTTATTTTTAGCCTTTAAGTTAGTGGTTCCCCTTATTCATGTAGAACTTGGAACTTGTCTTTAATTCTCTTTTAATGAAATCTTAACCCTAAGGAAGCCATTTGTCCACTTTCTTGCAAGACTAGGCTTTGAACACTTTCAACTTGCTTACAATGTCGTATAAGGGGAAGCACTTTTCTAGGGTCTTCCTTAAAGAATTTATGAGGCACATTCAACACAAGAATAGCAACTTTTCAACTTTTCTAAACCTTATTTTTAGCCATTAAGTCAGTGGTTTCCCTTAGTCATGTAGAACTTGGAACTTGCCTTTAATTCTCTTTTAATGAAATGTTAACCCCAAGGTAGCCATTTATCTGCTTTCTTGCAAGCCTTAGCTTTAAGCTCTTTCAACTTGCTTTCCATGTCATATAGGGAAAGCACTTATCCAGGGTTCTATCTTAAAGAATCTATGAGGAATATTCATCCTTTAACTTCCTATGATGTAGATTTTATTTCTTACCTATGGAGTTACACCACTCTCACTATTTTCCTAAACTATGGGATGCACTAAGGAAATATCTTCAAAATATTCTTGTGCTTTGGTTTGATTCCCCTAGACCAACAAAAGTGTCCACATATGCAAGGAAAAATCTATTTCACCATTTTTTTGATCAAGGGAGAATATTAGATTGGGAAAATCATGAATCTTTCACTTGATGATAATATTCTTCGATTTGAGATTACTTCTCATTAGGGATGATCTTAACTTGTCCACCTAGACTTGGGAAATACTTGGGGGAAATTTTCATGCATATTTTTAACTAGATCAATGTTGCATGGCTGGAAATGCACGGGGAGAAGGAAAAGCCCTAAATATCAATGAGAAGTGGCTTGGCCCAACTTAAGAACTAGACTTAGACTTCAATTGCATAACTTGAACTTGGGCACTTAGGCTCAAATCAAGCATACTACTATATGCCAAAATGATGAGAAACAAAAGTGGGGGACTACATATGGCTCTAACTAGTGACTTGGGTGTGTGAATACCTAAGAAAGAAACCTAGATATCTTTTTTTTCACAACTAAAAGGATGAAAAGGAAAAAATAAATAAAAAAATGCAAAAAAATATAACAAACTAAAGCAATGCAATAGAAAGGGAAAAGAAGTGAAAGCAACTAACTACTAACTATGGTACAAGCTAGTTGTTATCGACTTATCATATTTGGTACAATTTTAAGTCTTGGACATTTTAAGACAATGGAAAGACTTCACTATCTTGGGATGCCATCTTGTAAGATTTTTTCTCATTGTCTTAGTGGATCTTAAATGGGCTTTTCCACAATCTCTCAAAGTGCATCCCCTTTGGTTCTCTCCTTTTATCCCATAGTAGGACCAAAACTCCTTCCATAAACTTGTAGGACTTGATCCATTTGTTGAAGAGGTTATTCACTTGCATTAGATGTTTTTTGATCTTGTTCACTATTTCTTCTTCTAATTGCATTAAGTGCATTATCCTTTTCTCCAAACCATCCCAAAATGTACCATCTTCTATCATAGTCTAGAGTTTGCATGCTGATATTTTTAGATAAAGTGGTAGGCTACCCATTGTACCATATACTAACTCAAAAGGATAAATTATGATGGTTCTTTTTGAGGTGACCCTTTCCAACCACAGGGCTTCATGTAATTTCTTATGCTAGTTCTTCTGATTGTTTGAGACTAGTTTCTTCATGATATTGACTAAGTTTTTATTGCTTAACTTAGCATGTCCATTACCTTGCAAGAAGTAATAAAATAAGTGTCCCACTTGGATCATGTGGTTAGAAAAAAATTGGATTATTTCCACTGAGGAAAAATACAAGGAATTATCCATTATTAGCTTCTTGGGAACTCAAAAATGTGCCAATGTGCTCTCCTTTAGAAATTTGTACACCACCATTGATGTTGTTCTCTTGGTAGGCTTATCTTTGACCCACTTAGTGAAGTGGTCAATGGTAGTTATGATGTGGGTGTCTGATGAAAGTAGAATATTAAAAACCCAATAATAAATAGGATCCATGTCAATCCCTTCAACATCCATTCAGTAAATTTATGATTTAGAGGAATCTTGTGAAATTACACAAAATATGCTTCACCAAGTTTATCAATACATCTCTATTCACATACTCTGATTTCTATATTGGATTATTTTATTCATAACTTTTGTTCTCAACATCTTCCTACAAAATTCTTTGGAGGTATTGTTCAAACTTAGTCCTTCCAAAAATTTTCCAAATATAAGACAAATCCAACTATTCCTTTACATGTTATGGTCTCTATACTGAGACTCATGTTTACTATCATAAAACAAAAAGGGTACATGTAACCTTGCATAACAAATCTAATATCTTTCATAAACCAAAACCAAATAATCCCAAACCAATTTCATATTAATTCTTCATGAGTATTTTTTCCAAATATGTATTCTATTCATTCTTCCAATCCATAAATCATTACATGCATGCAAATTCATACCCGCAACTCAATTGAAGATATTAAAAAACTAGTTTCTACTAAAAGATTCATAACTTCCAAAAATCTACATAAAAAAACCCAAACCAAAAGTAGAAGAAATATAATTTGTATATATTTCTAATGAATCTATTTAGAGGTTATAACACATTCATTTTTGTTTGTACCAAACACTGCAACAAGAGTGTTGTCAAAGAATCTTAAATCTACAAACAGATGCTTTCACTAAAATATGCATAACTTCCTCAAAACTAAAAGGATAATTAAGATAAGTCATCCTATTATCGAAATATATAACTTCTATAGGTTTCTCAAGCTATAATTATCTATACATGACCTGGAAACAACATGAAAATAGTGAGCACCAATCAAAATAGCTAGGAATGAATGCACAAACTAATACCAAAATGTTCTCTTTCTTCTCATTCTGATTTGAAATCACTAATACAAGTTATTTATAAAATTTTAATAATTTAGAAACCATCCAAATTCCCTGATAACCTTCCATCTTCCTTTTGCATCATGTTTTTCATATTGTCACATTTTTTGACAATATTTAGTTACATATTTGACAATTTTTACAATTTTGTCCTTCAACTTTACATTATTATTCAAATTGACTCAAATTAATTTAATACATCTTGAATGACCAAAATCAAATTAAACTAATCATATTATTAACTTTGGCCTCCTAGTATTCTCATTTTCTTAGTTGCTCCTATACCAATGTCTAATAAGATGGAGGGCAAATTGATTGCACTAAAAAAATTTAGCCCACACTACTAAAAAGGACCTTCTATCACTATTGGTCATAAGGGAAGAGCTACCAACTATGATTTTCCAAAAAAAGTCTTACACTTCTCACACTGGTCAACACATTCATAAGCATTCTTAAACATACCTATCTAGTAATAGTATTTTCTTAATATCTTGAAGGTAGTGACAGAGGATGAGAAGTGGTCATGAAATGCTTCATCATGGAAAGTCTAAAGAAACCTCTCCTAATGTTGTTTATCCACACATCTAAGGAAGGTCCTATCAATGGCCTTATTGTAAAACTTGTCTTCCCAAATGATGTAGTTTGATGCCTTCATTTGAAGATCTATCTTTTTCTTCGGGTTGATGTCCTTGGGACAATTTTCCAATGTGAGTAAATATGTTATGCTAGAAAACCAAGGATCTTGGAGACTTACCATCAAAACCTTTGGTATGTCTTTATTTTTCTCTCCCATTTGGTTCTCTTTGATTTTCCTACATAGCTCATTCTCTTGAACTATCTTGATATACTTGATGTCGATATCATACTCTTGAACCTTTTCCACTGTATTATATACTATATCATTTTATTTGAGAATTATCTTCACCACTAGTTTAGGCATGGGCACCACATTTTAGGAGTGTAAGGTATAGAATCTAAAATTATTCAAGGCTCGTGTCATGGAATATGCATGCTTTTCAACCTAGGATTACTTTAGTTTATGATCTTTGAGACAAAATCTCATTAAAGAGATGGGTACCTATATTCTCTCTTTATTCTCCTACATGAGTATATCTAACTATATATGCTCTAAGGCATAATAGTAAATAATTAGTTCATCTTTGAAAAGTTAGGGATAAATCTTCACAAAAGTCTCACCTACCCAAAGAAAGACTTGACTTATATATTTCTTCATGGGAGACCCAACTATTGTATGGCTCTAAATCTTTCTAGATCAATCTAGATCCCTTCTTGTGAGACTTTATTTCCAATAAAATTCCCTTTCGTGACACAAAAGACTGATTTCCTTGGGTTTAAATAAATCAAGTGTTCCCAATGCCTCTCTAACACCTTCTCAAAATCCTTGAAGTGGTCCTTTCTTTTCTTGGAGAAAAATATCAAATAATCAAGGAAAATGACTATAATCTTATCTTTTATATCCTCAAACAATTGGTCCATAGCCCTTTAGAATGTGGCTCTTCATTGATCAATCCAAACAACATCTTATTGTTGACATTTCAGTCAAGTTTGTTTATTAGTGACACACACACTTATTCAGAAAGCTAACAATTAGCAATTAGTAGTGTCATCCAAGTAATTCAGACTCTAACAAGTTCTATAATTGCTACCAAGTTTCAGTAACATCATTCAGTTTGCGCTGAGCAGTTTCTACTAGGTTGGTGATTATCAGTGCAAACTAAGCTTCTTATTGTTTACCGAGTTTCTTAGTGCAAACCAAGTTCTATAGTGGTTACCCAGTTTGCAATTTCAATGATGTAAATCTAGTGTTGACCAAGCCACAATGTCAACCAAGTGATTTAGTTTATACTAAGCTCGTAGTGATAGCATTGACCAAGCTATGCAATATGAATCAAGTGATTCAGTTTATATGTCAATTTTTGCAATATTCACTGAGTCAATTTTGCAAACCAAGTTTAGACTACTTAGAATTGATTAGTATGAATCAAGCTTCTATGTCTACCAAGTGCATGATGATGTCGAGCATTGATAATGGATGTCGAGTATTAGAACCTCACCAATTTTGTCTTTAGAACTCAAGTACCAGTAGTTGGGCCACCAATGTGTATTTTAGTGAAACTTGTATTGTAGCTAACTTTGATGAATTGTAATTTGGATTGGTATATATGTAATGCATTGTACTACATCCAAGGATATATGTGAATAATTGTATGAAGAGAGAAAAGAGAGGAAGTGCAAAGTAAAAAGGCTATATTAGTATATGAAGTAGCAAAGATTTATCTATCATAGCAAGGTGATTATTACACTCAAAGGAATCTCATTCAGCAAATCAAGTTGTAGATTAGAGATCAGCCATTGGTTCATCCTAATAGGCAGAATAGTTAAATCCTTTCACAAGGTAGACTTAACAGTCTTTTGTAAATCTCTTTACTAAGTGCATGCTTCATTTTATGATTGTAAATCATTTTTGCAAGGTGGACCTAGTAGTCCTTATAGATCCTAATAGGGTAGATTATCAAAGGTGATCATTGTAAGCCTTAATACTTGACAAATTTATACTATAGTACTAAAGCTTTTGGGTATCATCCCCACCCAATTTTACTTTCTATTTGGAATTTTTCTAGGTCACCATATTGTGTGTCAAAGTGTTATGAGTGTTTTAATGCTTTCTATTTTTCATGCATGTTATTAGATCAGAATACGCATGAAAGAATAATTGGTAAATAAAGATTAATATTTATTGGTTATTGATTCACTCCTCCCCTCTCAATAACTTAGTATATCATATATTTCCATAACATATTGCATGAAAACATTCCCCAAGGGGTGATGAATGTTGTTTTATGTTTCTCACCTTTTTCCACTTCAATTTGATTATAGGTAGAAAAATCATCCATCATTGACATCATCTCTAGCCTAGCCATAATCTACAGTAAGTGATCCATGTTAGGAAAGCTATAATTTTCTTTGATAAAATCTTGGTTTAAATTCCAAAAATCAACAAATATTCTTATTTCTCATTTCACTTCCTTACTAACATAATATTTGTGACCTAGGTAGAGTGGTGGATCAAATAGATGATCCTCACCTTTAGTATTTTATCCACCTCCCTGATGATGGTGTTGGCAACCATGGGATTGTAATTTCTTAATTTTTGGTAGAAAGGGGTGGCTTTTGGCTTGAGGAGGATATTATTCTATTGTAAACAATTGATTAATTGTATATTGTCTTTGATGTTACACAAAATTTTATATCATTGCTAGTTAGTGTATGTTGAGCTCACCCAGTCGATGAAGATAGTTCCCTGTGTCTACCAAGCATTCTAGAGTTTTCCTAATTCAAAAGATAGTGTCTATTGAGTTCACTTGATTACCAAAGGAAAGTTTATAGAAGTTGAGTGTTAACTGAGCTCACTTGGTTAATGAAGTAAATGTTGGATGGAACATGTGTTAACCAAGCTCTCTTGGTTACCAAAAAAACTTTGTGAATATAAAATGTTAACTAAGTTCACTTGGTTAACATAGGAAAATCATTTCTGAGTTAGTGTCTACCAAGCATGGTTGACTAATGAAGGATTTTTTTTATTTTTGCATATTGAGTTTAAGTGACTTAGTTGTTGATTCTAGCTGACTGAGGATATGAGTATTAAGTATTCTAATTTGTATCCGAGCCAACTTGAAAATGTGTAAGATATAAATATAAGATCAAGTTGATGAATTGAATGATAAGTGGAAGTGGAAGTGAATAGAAGATTTGATGATGGTTAGAGGAAGCAAATTAGAAGGATAAGAAGAATATTTTTGTCGAGCTGCAAAGATACATTTGATCAAGAAGGATCAAGTATACAAGACATAATTGAAATTTGTAATCAGCATTTCAGTTGCATCAAAAATTAGGTCATCACATTTTTGCTCTCTAATCATTGTAGCAGTGATCTAAATCCCTTACCCAAGTTATCTTAACAGCTATTTGTAAATCCTCTAACAAGGTGATATTTCTAATTGAATTGTCTAGAGACCTCTAACAAGGCCACTCCTAATAGGGTGATTAAATCCTCTAATAGGGCCACACCTAATAATGTGTTTTGTAACTTTTAACTAGGTTAGCTCCTAACAAGGTTCACTTCAAAAGAGTGAAAATTAGTAACTAGTTGCAATTGGTGTTTTTTCCCAAATTGGGTTTCCATGTTAAATCTTGGTGTCACATGTGTTCATGCTATTTCTTTTATATGTATGCAGCTAAGTTAAGTAATATTTATCACAAATAATATCTTAAAGATTTTATGTTAAGCAGTTGCCGAGTTGTTTCAGTGTTTACCAAGTTAAAACATTTGCTAATGTAAATCGAGTGCATGTGTTTTTGCTGAGTTACAACAGAATTTAGTTTATATAGAGTATTGATTTGTACTAACATTTAAGGGATCTGGGATTTATTTTTCTAGTAAACAATTCACCCCTCCCCGCTCAATTACTCCTCTTATATTTCAAATAGATTCTTGAAATTTTCACCCATGAAATTATTGAGGTCTTCATATCCTTAGGTGAACACATCCTTGTAGGTCACAAACAACTTCCTAACTTCAACTATTTCTTCTCTAGTGCAACATTTTTTGACATTTATAGCTGTCCCCAACTAATAATGTTGATTAATGTATATGTAAAAGCCATATCAGTTGTCATAGTGTCATTGATGTCAAGCCTTATTTGGTTAGACATTATGTTAATTCACTCGAGTTCCATATCATTTGATTGGTGAGGATGATTTGATTGATAAAGATAATTTAAAGAAAGTATGATCATGATAAATGTTGATAACTGTATGGTATTCAATGGGAGCTTGAATGAGTTGGACTCTAAAAGTATAATCTCGATTTGATTTCTTTACATGATTTGAAGAAAAATGTATTCGCAAGAACAGACTGAATGGTTGATGTAGAGAGCACAAAAAAAGTATGCTTTATGGGCCTTCCACAAAATTTTAAAGTTATAGAAAAAACTCTACTCTAGGACTTCTAAATCCTTACTATCTTTATAGACCTAATAGGCCTAATTAGGCTTGTATTACAAAGAAAGTACAAATGAATGGGTACATAGAATCAATCCAAAACTTAAAATATATTATTCCACTAAAATATTATATAGGGATTCACATTTATAATCTTTTCTAACCATTCAAATGAATGCAAGAATGTTGCAATTTTTAAGAACAATTTCTCAATCAGGGCATAATTTAAAACCCTCAACTAGTCATTGATAAATTCCATAAATGAAAGAATTAAATGAATCTTTTTTGTGAGATTCAATAAAAGTGAGCTACCAACATTTTCTCTAAGTTATAGCCAAATCCAAGAAATAAAATAAAAGTTATTGCAATTTCTTCAATGTTGTTCATATTATGATGGAATTTGACTAGTCTTCACCAAAATGGCCATAACTTCTTCCGAACGCAATGAAAATAATTCAAAAAAAAAAAAACATAATGCATATAAATTTCTGAAAATATAAGTTTTAGGTCTTTATCATTCAAAATGAGTTTGCATCAACCAAAAAATTGAAATATACAACATCAAAATAAGTTTTCTTCCATTCCAAATCCTTCCTCCAACTTCTCCAACTTATCCCACTTACAATTTTGTATTTTGGATACCAAGTATATATAATGTGGAATCACATTGAACTCTCCAACCAACCTAAAACTACCCATTAATATCTTTAAACCAACTTTTAAAAAGTTGTCACCAAGTTGTAAAAGTTGTCATTACAGTTTTGGCAACTTTTGAACAACTTTTACAATTATTATCCAAATGACTTCAAACTTTTCATAAACCCTTAAAATATGATAGAGATGGATTTAAGACACCAAATAATCTATTTTCTTTCAATTTTGATACATTTGAGCAGTTTTATCACACTTGACATTTTTCAGGACCTTGTAAGCCACTATGCTTTTAATGGCTTTTATAGCCTTACAAAATAATTTGAATGAACTCCAATTAGTATTTTGGTCTTTAAATAAAATTGAAACTATATAAAATAAAATGTAAAATATGAATTTATCCATGAGACATCCAATGAATAGGTGCTCCTACACCATACTCTCCAACTTTGAAATTTTTCCAAGTCCTCTTGGAAATGGGGTTTCAAAGATCTATTTATCTTCACTTTTGGTCTTTCAATCCTTTTTCTTGAGAATATGAACGTGTTAAGAAAAAAATTATGTCCTCTCCAATCTGATTTCTTCATCACTTGCATTAGAATGAGCATAACAAAAAATTCATGGGCAAAAATCAATCAAAAATTTTGCATCTTTCTTCTCAAATCTTCTCGGCAACTCTTCCCTTTTACCATCATTCTCATCATAGATCTAATCAATCTCTACTATTTGTTAATTATTATCCTTTATATCTAAAAATAATTCAACATAATCATTTTTAGAAATGTCTATCTTCATGGAGTCTTCAATTGGTTCATCTTTCTTATTAGATTCAATCAACTCTTCCTCTTTTGTTTCTTCTATCCTTATTTCTCTTTGTTCTTCCTTAACTTCATTCTCTTTTTCCACATCATTTTCAACTTATTGGACCTCTAAAAATTTAAATTCTTCATATCCTTCACCATTTTCAATTTGTTGATCTAGGATATTAAGAAGTGCCTCCAACTTCTTTGTATTTTCCTTTACTTCTTTTTCCAATATTTGTATCTCCTCTTGTCTTTTTTCTTTTTATTCCTTCTTCTTCTTTTGTATAAATTTCATAAATAAATCCATTTTCAATCAAATCTCTTTTACCTTTCTTCCTTTTGTCTTTGATACCTCTCATTAGGCTTTTCTCCTCTTTTCTCTCTTGGCCTACTCTCTCGATATCCAGGTTCTCTCTCTTCAACCTATAAAAGACAAACACACAACCACAAAATACATATTTCCTAGACCTTTTGGGATTTGATACCACTTGATGAAGAGAGCACAATAAAAGTGTGCCTTATGGACCTTCCACAAAATTTCAAAGTTATAGAACCAACTCTATTCTAGCACTCCTTAATCCTTACTGTGTTCGTTGACCTAATAGGCCTAATTAGGCTTAGATTACAAAGCAAGTACCAATGAATGGGTCCATAGAATCAATCCAAAACTTCAAATATATTATTCCACTCAATTATTAGGTATGATTTCACATTTATAATATTTTCCAACCATTCAAATGAATGCAAGAATGTTACAACTTCTAAGAACAATTTCTCAATGAGGGCATAATTTAAAACCCTCAACTAGTCACTAATAAATTACACAAATGAAAGAATTAAACCAATAATTTTTTGTCAGACTCAATAAAAGTGAGTTACCAACATTTTTTCCAAGTTATTTCCAAATCCAACTAAGGAAATAAAAGTTATTGCAAGTTCCTCAATATTGATCATATTATGACATAATCTAACTAGTCTTCACCAAAATGGTCATAACTTCTTCCAAACGTAATTAAAATATTTTAAACAAATGATAAATAAAAGATAACTCGTATAAATTTTTGAAAATGTAATTTTTAAGTCTGTATCATTCAAAATGAGTTCACATAAACCAAAACATTAGAGAAATTGTTGGAAAAAATAACCAAAAAACTAAAATATACAACATCAAAATAAGTTTTCTTCCATTCCAAATCCTTCTTCCAACTTCTCCAACTTATCCCACTTACAATTTCA
Source organism: Cupressus sempervirens (assembly GCA_028749045.1). NCBI lineage: Eukaryota > Viridiplantae > Streptophyta > Pinopsida > Cupressales > Cupressaceae > Cupressus > Cupressus sempervirens. Next base: position 564,183,898 of record CM053791.1, read on the forward strand.
TATTTTGGACACCAAATATATATAATTTTGAATCACATTGAACTCTCCAACCAACCTACAACTGCCCATTAATATATTTAAACCAACTTTTAAAAAGTTATCACCAAGTTGTAAAAGTTGTCATTACAATTTTGAAACTTTTGAACAACTTTTACAATTATTATCCAAATTACTTAAAACTTCCTATAAACCCTTAAAATATGATAGATATGGATTTAAGACTCCAATTAATCTATTTTCTCTCTATTTTGATACATATGAGTAGTTTTATCACACTTGACATTTTTCAGGACCTTGTAAAGCCACTATGCTTTTAATGGCTTTTATAGCCTTACAAAATAATTTGAATAAACTCCAATTAGTATTTTGGTCCTTTCAAAACATTGAAACCATAACAAAGACAATGTAAAATATGAATTTATTCAGGAGACATCCAATGAATAGGTGTTGTCGCACCAATGGTAAATGATGGAATACAATATTATGTAAGGTACTATAGTAGTCACCAAGCACTTGAGGAAGAAGTGTTGGAGTCTACCATTAATTGAGAAATTTCAGTGTTAACTAAATGATGTATTCACCAAGAAAGTTGTAATGTTCAACAAGCATGAACATGAAGAAAAAGTTTTTTAAAGATTAATCTAAGGCCAACATTTGGTGAAAATTAAGAATGTTCAAGAAGTATAAAAGATAAGGATGAAGTTGGTTATGATATCAATAGATAGAATAATTCAAAGAAGATCTAATAACCTAAAATGGAGAAAAAAGTTCAAGAAGGAAGTCTATTTTCAAATTGATAAAGTTTAATGAATCTAAGATAACAATTTTAACTATGCAGCAAAATTTGGAAGATTCTGGAAAGGCAAAAACTAGCTATCTAAGCGGATGAACAAGATGTTTCTTGTTGTTGATTGTTGATTATTGTGCTGATGCAAAATGAAGTGGATACACAAGATAGAAGGTGAACTAAGTAAAATGGAATTTCAACAAGATCAAGTAGGGGAAGTGCTAAGTGAAAGTGTGAGTATGTAAATCAGCCAGAAAAGAGATCAGAAGGAAGAGATGGGGCAAAACAAAGATTTGGAAAAGAAAGGTACTGCTAAAACCTAATAGATTACTTGACTATTACTTTCTTACCATTGTGATAGAAAAATATCTTAATGGAGTGGAACATGTTTGTATGTCTTGTAGAGTATGTCACTCTTTAGAAATGCCAAGGAATCATAAGGTCTAGATTATCTTTGGTGAAAACCCTCAAAGGTCACACTAAAAATGTACATGTAACCTTTAACAAGGTTGGCTCCTAATAGATCTCACTTCAAAAGAGTGAAATTATTTGGGTTGTCAATTTGTAGGTGGGTTTTCTCTTTATGAGATTTGCACGTTAAATACTCATGTCAAACGTGTGATTTCTTATTATCTTGAAAAGTTTATTTAAATATGTATAAGATAGAGGTACAAAATATTAACAAGGAAAATTTATTCTCATGGAAAAGAATCATGAGGCTTTATCTATCTAGAATTGGAGATAGTGCATTATTTATCTAGAAAGCTAGTACACCCCTCCCAATGGACCTATGAAAGTTTGTGAGGCCTTGCCCTGACCCATCTTAGCATAGTGATACATTATTATTATTTTGATACTCATGACTCGAGATGTCATGATATTATCTGATGCTTTGAACATATTATATTATTTCATGTGGTGTGATGTTGCTTTTTGATATTTGATGTTCATCATTTAATGTTTTATGTATATGTATGTTGATGAATTAAGTAAAACGTAGGATTAACACTTTGATTTAAGAGATTTTAATGGTTAAGAATTGAATAGGATGAGAGGAACCCTGATTGTCTTATAGATGTATGTTTTAATTTATGTGATTCCTGATACGTATATACATATGTGCATATGAATTTATGGGATTACTAATGTGTGCGGGATATTTTAGTTGAGAAAACCCGACGGAGGAACAAAACTAATCCCTATGTGCTAATTGTGGAAACCTTGTTGTTCGTAATTAAAGTATTTTATTGTGAGATGTATGAATGTATCTTTCTGTGATCAATAAATGTTAATGTTCTTAACTGTGTTCTTATAGTGTCACTTGACACTCATGAAATTTTTTATGCTAGTTAGGGTTACCTGTGTAACCTTTGGACCTAAGTTGGATTAAGTTAGTGTCTTTTTACTAATTTGTTTCTTAATCAAGTTTAGTCACCCCTAATTTCAATTAGTGTTTAATCTGCTTTTTTAGAGTTGTTAGATGATCCTAAATATTTCCTAGCTTTTGTTTGGTTCCAAACCTATTCCTAAGGCTTTAAAACATGAAATATTCATACCCAAAGGGTATGGGTATGGGTTGGGGGCATTTTCCAACCCCTAAGCCCCTTTTATTAACTTTTGAGGTCACTCAAAAAGTCCATTTTTGCCTTTGTGCAAAAATTGCAAGTGGTTACCATGAGTTGCGTCACCTCAACTCCACTTAGTGGTTAACCTTAGTATGGGTTGAGTTAGAAACTTCTAGATTTGTAGGTGGGTGGGGGAAGTTATTTCCCTTTTTGGTGGCTGAGTTTGAGACTTATTTAGAGGTCCTTCTTGGAGTAGTTTTGGTTGTTACCCAATCTCTACTTTTAGAGAGGAGCCTTGGAAGATTGAAGGCAAGGAAGGGAAAAGCTCTACTCAAATTGTTCATTTGCCATTACCTCTTTGTGAAGGTAGGAGTTCTTCATCTCCCTTGTTCAGATTTTTATGCTTGTTTCATGCTTAAATGTTATGGTGTTGTTATTTGGATGCTTGTATGTATGTTGGGTATGTTGGGAAGGATTGCAACCATGTTTCTTGAATGCTTTTCTTTCATGTTTATGTGTGAATTTTGAAGTTTTCTTGTATGGGTGTTTTGGTATTACTCACCCTTGGATAGGGCAGAAGTGACCAATTTTGGGAAAGGTCTTTTTAGTTGGACTCCAACAAGTGTAGAGTCTCTTCTCAGGATGAGAAGAGGGAGAGAGGGTAGGGTGTTATGGGCCCCTACCTATCAGCACAAACTTCATATGAGTTTGGCATGTAAAAATTGAAGAACAGAAGTTCTTGGTTTATAGCCCCGATTGGGCATCTATTTTGGTGTTGTGTCTGACTTCTCCTGTTGGAAGAATCCACCTTTCCCTAGTTTTGATTCATTCTGAATCCAATTGTGAAAACCAAGTATGAATATGCATGCTTGTTTTGTCTTTTGGTCATGCTTGTTGACACCTGATCAGATTCTATCCTCTCCACGGTTTTTAGAAATGTGTTGTAGAAATTGATATGGAACCCTTGATGAGGATCATGAAGGAAATTCAATTAAATTGTTGTAAATTTTGGGATTGGAATCCTATGTAATTTGTATTTCAAAAACCTTGCTGTAATGGCAATGACACCGGATTTTCTTCCTGGTTCTTTCTCGGCTGAGCCCTTGAATCAGGTTTGCCAATAAAATGGTGATTGAGTAATATTGCTTATCATGAGATTTAATCGTAATTTTTAGTTATATGAATGCACATCAAAATAGGATGGAAATGATGTTGATTCAATTAGGCAAAATTTTAAGTAGATATTAGATTCTTGATTTAACTAGGTGTTAGCCAAAAATTCAATGACAAAATTTTCATATATATATATATATATATATATATATATATATATATATATATACCCTCCTTTGATAATGGACAAAATTGGTAGTCATACTTTTAAAAAAAATATTTATCTTTATGCTTTTGTTTTTGTTCTTAAATTTTCTTAACACTTAGAAAAATATGATACAAAAAAACTTGCATATCAAGAGCAAAAGCCCTCTAGATTTTGTATGGGCTTGAGATTTATTGTTATATGGAAACAGAGAATATTCTTGAAGATATTCCTAAATTTAAAATTAGATATTAAAAAATAATTATATATATATATATATGATAACATGAAATTGTATAAACTAATAACTATCTAACTTACTATCCTAAATATCCTAAGTCTACCCATATAAATTTATGTCTTTAATGCTTACCCATTTCCCTTTTGGGTGCAGCTCTTTGTATGGGCTTGAAAGGACTTGTGTTTAAAAAAAAAACAAAAAACAAAGTCAAAATTGATCATGAGGGTGACATCACCCTGTCCCCTCATCCCATCCATGTGCAGGGGTAAAGCTTTCTTGGAAATCGTTGGTCTCATTTTAATTTTGATTGAGGATGCATTGATTGTGAATGAATTAAAGTTTAAACACATTTCCTCCCACCCTCAAATCCCCTTGGGTCACCATTTTCTTGGGTGGCCTGCCAAGGTTTTACCTTGGGTAGAGCGTTGTTCCCAAGTGCAGCACTTGCGAAGCGCATTTTCCCTTTGGGAAACGCATGGGAGTAGGGTGTAGAGGGAGTAGGGGGGGTGGGGGGGGGGGGGGGGGGGGGTTAGTATAGGTTAGGGTTAGGTTAGTGTTAGTGTAGTTTTCTAGTTAGTATTTAATTTAGTTTAGTATAAAGTAGTTATGTTAATATTGTTACATTTTTTTATTATTAGTATTTGTTAGTTAGTTTTAAATTTATTTAAGTTTAGATTTAGTTAGTGTAGTTTTAATTAATTTAGTTTTTATTTTATTTTAGAAATTTCTAATTTAATGATTAGTTAAATTTAGTTAATGTTATTAGTTCGTAAGTGTTTTATTTAAGTTGTTGTAGATTTTCATTTTTGTTTTGTTAAGTTAGTTATGTTTTTAGTTAGTGTTCTAAATATTTATTTAAATGTAATTTTGTTAGTCTTAATCGAGAATTAGTTAGTAATTGTTAAAATTAGATTCTAATTAAAGCAGTTTAAATTAAGTATAATTATGTAGTAACGTAACAATGTCAATATCATTTTAATAGTGAAAATTCAAATCTTAACGATGCATTCCTCCACAAGTTTATAAACTTAAGATGAAATGTAGAGACCCTTTACTTAAACCATGATCATAACCATATCGGACTTAGAGAATTTTAATTATGAATTTTTAAAAAAAAATTGTGTGTTTTTTCCCTTGTAGTTTGGGCATGACAAAGTTAATGAGATGAACCAAGAAAAGGAACACAATAATATCATGATTGAGATTTATTCTACATTAAATGATGTTGAATTTGATGATGTGAAAAATTGTACTACTACTAAAGAAATGTGGGACAAGATAAGACTTGCACATGGAGGAGATGAGAATGTGATGAGAGATAAAGAAAAAATCTTGAGAGGATATTATGATAAGATAAAAATGAAAGATGGAGAAAATAGTGTGTAGTATATCAACCAAATCAAGTAAGTTGTTAGTGATAACAAAGGTGTTGGAGGAACCATTAGTAATGAATAATTTGTAAGTAAAGTTCTAAGAATACTTTTATCTATCTATGCTATAAGAGTATTTGTAATTTAGGAATTTGGAGCTATGCATGGTAATGGTCTAACTCTTGATGGTTTAGTTGGTCGTTTGACTATATTTGAGTTTATTAATTCTGATAATAGTGTGCCTAAGATTGAGAATGCATTCTAGTTAACTAACTACTAGTAGCTCAAAGAAAGATAAAACAAATAGAGAGGAAAGTGATTTATAATCAGAGAAGAAATTCTTGCAAGAAGACTACCAAAAGGAAATGGTAAATTCAAAGGTAAAGTACCCTTGATATGTTTTAAATGTAATAAAGTTGATCACTTTGTTGCTAGATGCCCTAACAAGAATAGGAGTGATAAAAATGACAAGAAGGATCAAAAATAAAAAAATAACAAGGACTATAGAGGCAAAGGGAAGAAGTCATGCTACATTGCTAAGGAAGAACACATTGAGTCAAACACTGAAGATGAAAAAGGAGTAGAAGTGGTGTATGTTGCTATTAAAGAAGATCCAAATGAAGAAAGGTTCAGGGAACAAAAATCCTTTATTTCTTGTGTTAGTAAAAGTGACACATGGATTATTCATAGTGGATGATCTCATCACATGATTCGAGATATAAGTTTGATAAACTTAAGGAGTATGATTGCAAAACTATTGAACTTGGAAATGATGCTTTGTGTCTCATGACAGGTAGGGGTACAATAATGTTAAATAATAAAATAAGACATGATGACGCATATTGGGTTCAAGGACTAAAGTATAATCTGTAAAGGGTGCATAATTGAATAATATAGGCCACAAGTTAGAGTTTCAAAATAGAAAGGTAAAGATCTATGATGACAATGAAAATATAATTAGCACTAGAGAGAAAACAAGGGATAATCTATATTACCTAGATCCTACAATTGATATATGAATGTTTGCAAAAGTTGAATATGTGTGATTGTGGTACAATAGGCTATGTCATGTCAATAAAGTTAGAAGAAAGAAGAGAGTTAGAAGCTTACTGAATCTACATAAACCTAAGAATGCTATGTGCAAACAATGTCAACTCAGTAACATGACTAAATCTAGTTTTTTTGGAAAATAACATTTAACTAATAATATTTTGGAGTTAGTTCATACTGACTTGAGTGGACCAATGAGAGATGAAAGGTACTATGGAGATAGATGTTTCATATTGTTTGTTGATGACTATTCAAGACTGATGACAATTATGTTATTAAAGTTGAAATTTGATTCTTTTTAAATGGTCAAATGGTATAATGCTAGAGTTGAAAAGAAAACTAATGAACAATGAAAATTTTAAATAGCTAATAGAGGTGGTGAGTTTATTTCTGATGAATACACTAACTTTCCTATTGAGAACAGAATTAAGAGAAAATTGTCTACACCAAGGACTCCACAATAGGATAAGATTGCAAAAAGAAGTAAAAGATCAATTGTTGATTGTGCTACAACACTACTAATTAAAAAGGATGTTGCACAAATATTCTAGAGAGAATCCATAAGAACTAAAGTCTACACTCTGAACAAGTTTAGTTAAACAAAGGAACAATAAAGACACCATATGAATTCTAGTATGGTCATACATCTAATGTGAGTTATTTCAATATATTTGGAAGTAGTTGTTATATCCATAAAGATTCAAGGAATGGAAAATTTGATTCCAAAGGTGATGAAAGCATTTTCCTAGGTTACTCTACTAGGAGAAAGGCTTATAAGTGTTTGAATAATTCTTCTAGCTCTATGATTGAGAGTGAAAATGTGAGAATCGATGAATTTGTAGATAAGAGTTCCAAGAACTAAATAAGGAAATTGAGGGTTATAAGAAGTTTTTTATATATATGAAGATGCACCTGATACTATCTTTAAGAAATAGTAGGGAGCCACCAAGCATCAACCTATATTACTTGAGTCACAGATAGTACAACCTGAGTAGAATGTTGAGCCCCAACTCAGAAATGATAATGTTGGAGATCAAAGAGATGAACCAATCCTATAAAAATACATGAGAAGGAATCATTCACGTGAACAAATCATTGCAAAAAAAAGTGTTCGAGTTATGAGAAGAAATTAGTTGACGGTTTGATTATTGATTTTGAGCTAAGAACTATAAAAGTTTCTCTTGATAATGAATATTGGATCAATGCTATGAATGAAGAAATTTATCTTTTCTTAGAAGAAGAACACATGGACACTAGCACAAAGACCTATTGACAAGAATTTAATTGGAACAAAGTGGCTTTTCAAAAGAAAACTAAATGAGAATAGAGTGGTAAGGGAAAAAGGCAATATTAGTTTGTAAAGGTTATGCCCAAGAAGAAGGTATTGATTATGGTGAGAGCTTTGCATCCATAGCTAGATTGGAAGGAGTCAAAAATAATATGGAATATGCAACTTACAAAAAATTGAAGGTATATGAAATTGGTGTTAAGTCTACATTTTTTAATGGAATACTAGAAGAAAATGTATACATTGAACAACCATAATGGTTTGTAGAGCCAAATCATAAGCATATGGTATGCAAGTTGAACAAAGCATTGTATGAACTAAAGAAAGCATAGAGAACTAGTGAGAATAGAAACCTATAATTGAGAAGTGAAGCTGAAAAAAATATACTTATTGCTAAAAAATTTCAGATGATATTATTTTTGATGAGAATGATTTGCTATGAAAATTATTTGTTGTTAAAATTATTTGTTGATCAAATAAGTAAAGAGTTTGAGATTTCTATGTTTAGTGGGATCAAGTTTTTCATTCGATTACTAGTTCATCAAACAAAATATGGAATATATGTAACATAGTCTAAGTATATTAAAGAGATCTTGAAAACTTTAGGAATGGATGTGTCAAGGCTAGATGATACACCTATGTTGACTAGATGTAAATAATCTAAGGAGGATACTACTACTGAAGTAAATAAGACACAATAGAGATCAATGATTGGGAAGTTACAAAATTTTATGTTTAGTAGAGCTGATATTGCACATGTAGTTGGTATTGTTGAAAGGCTATCCTCTAATCCAAAAAAGACATATATGAATTTTGTTAAAAGGATATTAAAATCCCTAAAAGGAACATAAGAATATGCATTGTGGTACAAAGAAGAAGGTAATTTTGAACTTAGAGTTTGCACTAATATTGATTGGGCTAGAAATGTTGATGACAAATAAAGTAATAGTGGTGGAGATTTCTTTTTAGGAGAAAGATTGATCACATGGTTAAACAAGAAACAAAGCTACATATCACAATCTACATCTGAAGCTAAGTATTTTTATGCTACAATTAATTGTTCAAATATTGTTTGGATTAAGAAATTGTTGGAAGAAATGCAAGAAAAAGTTACCAGGCCTATTACTATATTCTATTGTGATAAAAAAGTACAATAAACATATCCAATCATGTTGTGATGTATGCCAAAACCAAGCATACATCAATCAAATATCACTACTTGAGAGAGTTCAAGTACAAGAGAATCAAGTAAGGCTAGAATATGTGAAGTCTAAGAAGAAAAGTACAAACATATTCACAAGGTCATTTCCTAAGGATATTTTTTAGTATCTAAGAGGTAAATTAGAAGTCCTAACCCTAAAAAGATTCACTAATAAAGGATGCATGTTGCATCAATTCATGGATGAACAAACATAGCTTTCTAGAGTTGATTCAAGAGTTCACTCCTTAGGGATGATATCTTTTAGTTGTGAAAAGTGAATATAATGAAACTGATGCAATATGTACATGCAAGGTACAATGTACTACTACAAGGTTTTATAAGATCCACATTGGAATTTATAGATACCCTTACAATTATTTTCGAAGGGAAGAGAATCAATAAGGGAGAGAATCCATAAGTGATAATCTGTATGGAGGAGAGAACTTGAAATGAAGTGATGTTGTTGAAAAGAAAGTAATACATGCCAAAGGGGGAGAATTTATCAAAAGTGGAAATCAAGATGAAAATATTGAATCTATTGCAAGAACATGAATAAATAAATCTAGAGAGCTAAAGATTTATGTTGTTGTCAATTAATACATTTGATTATCTTATGATGTAATTCTTTGTCATGTAATTTATCATGTAATATTTTGTAATTAAAAGTCTTATGTTTATGTGTTGCCATCAATTCCAAAGAGGGAGATTGTTAGCCCCAATTGATAAAGTTGATTAATGTATATGTAATCTAGTCATATTAGTTATTATGTTTTCATTGATGTCCAGCCTTAATTGGTTAGACATTATGTTAATTCACTAGAGTTCCATATCATTTGATTGATGAAGAGGATTTGAAGAAAATATGATGATGATAAGTGTTGATAAGTGCTGATAAGTGTATGGTATTGAATGGGAACTTGAAGGAGTTGGACCCTAACAATATAATGTTGGTTTGATTGCTTTACATTATCTTACAAAATATTTATATGCAAGACTAGACTAAATGGTGAATTAAGGAATATGGTATTAATCAAGCTACTAAAGTTGTCATAGAGAACCTAAGGAAGAAGTGTTGAATTTTAGTGTTAACTAAGTGATTTTAGTGTTAGTCAAGTGATAAATATTGACCAAGAAAATTCTAATATTCAACGAGAATGAACATGAAGAACAAGTTTGTAATAGATTAATTTGAGGCTCAAATTTAGTGAAGATTAAGAATTTTTGAGAAGTCTAAAAGATAAAGACAAAGTTAGTTATAGGATCAACAACTTGAATAATTCAAAGAAGATCTAATGGAGAAGATTTAACAATTTGAGATAGAGCACAAAGTTCAATAAGGAAGTCTATTTTTTGAGTGACTAAATTTAATGAATCTAAGATCTACGATTGTAATTAAATGGTAAAACCTAGAAGATTTTGGAAAGAAAAAATTTAGCTATTTAAAGGGATGAACTAGATATTTCTTGTTATTGATTTTACTAGTTAAAATTGAAGTGAATAAAGAAGAGTAACAATGAACTAAGAAGAACATAATTGAGAAGATAAAGTAGAGGAAGTGCTAAGTGAAAGTGTAAGTGTGTGAACCAATGAGAAAAGAGATCAAAAGGAAGAGACAGAGTAAAGAAGAGATCTGAACAAGCAAGGTAGTGTTAAAACCTAACAAATCACTTGACTATTACCATCTTACAATTGTAGAAGAAAAATATCTTAACTATGTGGACCTAACAAGTCTTTGCAATCCTATGTGGTAATATTCAATAGTAATGTTTTTATGTCCTTTAGATTAGGCCACTCTTTAGAAATGCCAAGGAGTGATAAGGTATAGATGATCTTTAACAAGGTTGGCTCCTAACAAAGCTCACTTTAGAAGAGTAAAATTATTGGGGTTGTTAGTTCTTGGGTGGGTTTTCTATTTACAGGGTTTCTAAATTAAATACTTGTGTCACATGTGTAATTGATTAATATTGTGTTGTAAAGTTTATAAATTCATGGTGATTATTTGATGTTGTAACTTAGTATAAGTTAGATAATTACTCCGATACTGGATACATTAAGGAATATTGAGATAATAGTTTGAAGTAAAGTTGTTATAAGTTGGAGATTAAGATGTTTGATGTATTTATCGAGCTATTATTTTTAAAGTTTATGAAATTAAAATTGGTGCACAATTATTTTAAGTTCTATAGGGTAATTAGTTATAACCAATTCACCCTCACTCTCAGTTATCAAACATCATGTTCATCTCTAATATTAAAACAATCATACTCTAATGTAGTCTTCTCCTATTCATCTCACTTCTTCTAAATGTATGCATCATGTCTATCAAATAGATTCTCAAGGGGAATCAAGTGAGGCAGGATTTTATTATGTTTGTGATAAACAATCCATTTCTCTACATATTTATTTCTATTTGGAAAAATATTACCACATACATTCTTGCTCCCCTTGAAGAATTACGAAGCAAACACCACCATATATTCTAGAAACATTTTTATCTTTGTGTCATCCTCAAAGACTTTCTAGGTATCAACATCATCTGGAACATTGGGTCAAAGCATTACCTTCACTTAGTATTCTTGGTTCTTAACGTTTAGATGCGGAAGGAGAAAATAAGCGATCACAATCAAGGATTTTCCTCAATAGAGAAAGCTTTGATCTCATCCAATACTTGATTTACTTTATTCTTTAATCTATGATTCTTCATAGTGTATAGGTTGTGGACCTTCTTAACTACTAGCTTAATGTCTCCTTGAGCTTTAGGGATATTCACCCTTCTTCCCTTGGCATTTGTTATACCAAATAAATTTCATCATATTTAGTGGTGTTATTTGTGTTCTTGTATGTGAGAATATCCATCTCACATTTAGGGGATATTAGTACCATGAGCCATCTAATTTGTAGCTACCATTGAATTCTAGTGTCCAAATGTGAGATTCACCTATGGGTGCCTCTTCTAATTCTTCCACTAGAGAAAAATCACTAAAGAGCATTTAATTCCAAAACTCAAGATCCTACTATAAAATTAGAGCCTTGGGATCATCCAAATTTAATACAAATGTAACAGAAATGAGAATTGAGGTGCTTGGTTTTAATAACTTGAAGTATTTGTATGAAATAGAATTTAATTATGTAGAACCTTGGAAGGATTATAAAGATGGGATGGTAAGAGATAAGTGGACTAATTATTTCATTCAAGAAGACATGTTATTTAAGTAAATTCATTTCTGCATACCTAGATGATCTATGAGAGAGAACAACATGAAGGAAAAATATAGTGGTGAACTTGCTAGACATTTTGTGATTGATAAGATAGTAAATTTGATTTCATATAGATACTTTTGGCTGCAAATTTATAAGGATGTGTAGAAGATAGTTAGAAGTTCCAAAATTTGACAAATAGAAAAAGGAACTAGTCATAATTTGGGGTTGTATTCATCATTTCCTATACTTGATAAGCCTTGGGAAGATATCAGTATGGTTTTTGTTCTTGGATTTCCTATAAATCAGAGAGGTCATTATTCTATTTCGATAGTAATGGATAGATTTTCAAAGATGGTTTATTTCATAACTTGTAAGAAGACATCCAATGTAGTACACGTGTGGCTAAATTATACTGTAAGGAAGTGGTAAGATTGCATGGTTTTCCAAAGACTAATATTTTAGATAGAGATACTAAGTTCATTGGTTATTTATGGAGGATACTTTGGAAAGAGTTGAATATAAAGTTAAAGTTTAGTTCTACATTCCATCTGCAAGAAGATGGACAAACAGAAGCTGTGAAAAGAAGTTCGGGTAATTTTTTGAGATGTCTGGTTAGAGATAAGCCTATAGATCATGATTTTATTTTGGCACAAGAAAATTTTTCATATAATAATTCCATAAATATAAGTACTAAGAAGAAACATTTTGAGATTGTTACTAGGAATGAATCCTAAGGGAACTACTGAATCAAGAGATTTGAACCTTGAGGCAAAAATAAGTGTTGAGGATGAGAAATTTATAGATTTCATGAAGCTTTTACATGAGGAAGTCACATTGAACTTGGAGGACGGTAATTTGGGATACGAACAGAGAGATGATAAAAGGAAGAGACATAAATCCTTTGACGTTGGTGGTGAGATTATGATTCATTTGAAGAAGAAAAGATTTCCAATTGGTACCTACAACAAGATGAAGATGAGGAAATTTGGTCCTTGTAAGATTCTAAAGAAGTTTTACACTGGAAAAACTTTTGAGATTGAATTACCAAAAGATATGAATATTTCACCCATATTCAACATTGCAAATATCTTTGAGTAATTTGAATTAGATAATGAGATGAAAAATAACTTGGATTACCCTAATAACAAAATAGATAGCATTAAGAAGATCTTGAATAGTAGAATAAGCAAGACTACCAGAGGAAAAGACTACATTCAATACCTAGTTTAGTGGAGAGAAAAAACTAATTGAAGACATTTCATGGATTACACAAGATAAGTTATATCTTTATGATTTAGGTCAGAATATTAGGGATGCTTGATGTGGTCATCATTTATTTATTAATCCCAGGTGTTTAAAGCCAGAGCATTGTGGATCTTTGAGTGATCTTGCATCAATAAAAAATAATTCTTATTTTCTATACTAGTCTTCTATTTGTGAACTAATTGCTGTTGGTTTTGGTTTCATGGTGTGTGCAATTGATATCATATTGAGGACATGTCCTAGATCTGTGTCCTAAAGGCATGATTTCTTATGTTACATCAGCTTTGAGTTTTGTGTCATTATTTTTGGGCCAATTTTCCTTCTATTTTCATCCAGTGTAGCATTTTGATATGTTTGGAATGGTTTTCTATGCTTACGTGACATCTTTTGCAGTTGAGATTTGACTCCTAACACACATGGGGACCTACTTGTAAGTGTGCATAATTTTATGTTGTCCTTTACTTTGGTTATGATTTAGTCTTCCAAGACTAGACCTTTATTTTGATTAAATGCTTGACTAGCCCATTTGTGACTTAGCTATATATAAAAGAATCTTGGTTAGATGTAGGAAAGTATCATTCTTAAAGGAGAGCCTAAAGATACAAGCTTGAACTCAAAATTTATAATTCCAAATTCTATATAAGGCCACAACCCAGAAGGTCTCATAGTCGAGCATGCATTTTTTTGTATGTCAAGCTAAATAATTACACCTATGAATATGCAACATTTGGTCTTGTGTTCTCTTTTTTAATCTAATTTTGTGTATAGCTTTCGTATGTAACTTTGTGTAGGGTAGTGTTGGTAGGTTTAAGTTGAGTTTATTCTTTCTTATTCCCCCCAGTCACCTTGCTCCTACATCATTACCTGATTCATATTTCTTTAATTTTTAGTCGTTTAGTTCATTAGGATTTTTAGATTATATTCATCATTTCTCACTTTGTTTATTAACATTAGTACATTTCTATACATTTATATTTTCAACCTTGATTACTTGATTACTTTTATGATGTACTTTATTTGTTTCACTTCTATTTGAAAGACTAGTTTTCATTCGGATTTTTTGTTCTATGCATTACTTGTATTACTTGATAGGGTTTTTGTAGTTCTATTCCATTATTCTTATATTACTCATATTCATTAGGGTTTTTGTTCTATTCACTTATTTATGTGACTTTTCCATGGATTCAATCACTCTTTTTCATTATGTGCTACTTTTATTTTGTACCACTTTACTATTTTAATAATATTAAAATTAATGGTTAATTAGAGACATTTATGTATCACTAGATTTGTATCATTTAGATCATTATCTATTACTTTTATATAGTCACCATAATTTATTTGTCTTGCATTGGATTGTCACGTAACAACCTTCATTTTTGCCAAGGTCTACAACTATTTATCTAGCTTCCTTTCTATAATCTTTGATGAAATGTTAGTCTTGATATAGAGGGATATGATAGAAGTGGAGGATTCAAGGCATTATAATCCCTAATATTAGTATAAATTTGATCAAAGAAATCACTAATGACAATTTATATAAGTTTCTTAGTAGAAAAATTCCAACACAAGTATCCCTCTATCGTTTTAATTTTTTTTTAAATCACTTCCACACTCAATTGTTGGTGATGATTTCTTTGTGATAGATATAAGTCTATATAAGCCCAAAATCTTTCCAAATAGTTATAAGTTGGTCAAAATAAATCATTATTTAATGTATGTTATGTTGATGTGAATAGAATTGATAAATAGTTTTACATGATCACAATCATGAACCATTGTTCTTCAAACTAGCAAATGTAGAAAAAATCACAAAATCTAACATTTTAGTTTCTATTTTCAATCCTAATTGAGAAAGTGTAATATTTTACAATGGTGATCTAGATTATTTAGGCATGTAATAGTTGCATTATAAGAAGTAAAGAATAGGGCAATGGAAAATTGAATTTGAGGTACATGCAAGAAGGGAACATTACATAACCATATATGAACATTTACAACATTGATCAATGCAGATATCACCACATTTCTCCTTGTGACCCTACCAATGGTAGGAGAAATGAATAGTTAATATAAGAAGTGTCATACTTTATTCCAGATACCTTTCTACAATGAATTATAAACACCTTGTATTTTATTGTAATGCTTTTGTGGATGGAAGGAAATTTCTTTAAAAAATATATTTCAATTCATTCATTAATACATGCTAAAAAATCATTTACACCAAATAGTCATAACATAGTAAAGAAGGAATGATATCATCACTGTCCAATAAACATGTACATTATGATCATACTCAAACAATGATACACAAGCAACATGGTAATAAAAAACTCTAACACAAAGGGGAATAATGACAACCACTAACATAAGAAAGGATTGTGATGATTGAACAACACTCAAGTATGATGTTCACATAAATAATTAGGTACAATGGCCCTACGAATGATGGGAGAATACTAATCAAAATATATATATAAAGTGTGTGCACAACAAGATACTTCGTACTCTCAATTCTAGGGTCTAATCCTATTATATAATGTCCAAACTCTTCCAACAAGATATAACACAAGAACAAGGCTAAAACTCATAACACTTGTCTAAATGGTAGGACATAAAAATTCCAATAAGAAATGATGGTATATCTTATACATGCATCAAAATCCAAGTTATTTTACTATAGATGTTTGAAATTATGTGCAAGTCAATTTGTTTTATTTTAATGATGTTATGCATGAGTTGCAAACCTTCTGTATTTAAGATTATCTCTAATATAATGAAACAACAAGTATAACTTAATTTTTTGTAAGAATAAAATAAAATTGAATGAAGCATTCTTTTAACTGTCTCAAAAAGTTTCTCAGACATCACCACATTGACGATAGTCCCATCAAATGGGCATGCTATACATTTAAATCTTGACATAGTTTGGAAACTAAATATAAATTATTTTACTCAATTATATAATCGTGACATATAAAGCAATGTAACGGCTTGATATGCTTTTTATTTTTCTCCGCTTGGACATATTTCCTACATGTTAGTGATGATTAGTTTGAATTTAACTCGTGGGTCTACTGAGCATATCATGATGGAGGGCTGGAGCTTTAGTTTTAATTTATTGTGCTGCAATGGGGCATTTCATTGAGTGGCCTGGTCCATGATTCCTTCACAGATAGAAATTTAACTTCAATCTCTTAAACATAGAGAGCAATAGGCTTTTCGGTGGAACATTTATAAAACTGAGCCAATTTAAGATTGTGGTCCAATCTTATATAAAGATATATTGTTATGTATTCACAATTTATGTGCTTGGTTGTAAAGCTATTGGAAAAAATATATAGGCTAAAGTGAACTAATAATAGACACACTGACAATGAAACTAAAAACAATAGCATCTAGAGAGCAAGGTTAAGCCTCATGAATGATTAAGAAGTTGCCTCAAAATTGAATTCTAAAGTTTTATTTAAGACACAATTATAATTGTTTTACTCTTTTTTTAAAAAAAATCTTGCAACAATCATTAAGGAGTGTAGATACATTTTAATTCATCAATGGACAACTAATAAATAAAGTGTTATAGTTTAAATTGATTTAGATTTGATACATAGGAATTTGAAATGGAAACTTCTTGAATGGAATAAGAATTGTTTTTTCACATTTTGGTTGTTATGATGTTAAAAATTTATATCTTTCTTTCCGAAAGTGTTGTTTTTGCCCACAAAAAAATCTAATAAAGGTGTTATATATAGCATTAAATAACCAAATGACATAATATTAGAAAGACAAGATCAGAAATTTGAATACTAAGATTAATCAATATAAGAAGAGGGAGCACTAGGTAACATCTATAGAATAAAATGAAAACAAAATTAGAAACATAACTTTCAAAAAATAGAAAAATAAAAAATGATTAATTTTATATTTACCATATAGATTATCAATTAAATAGTTCAAAAATGATGTCAATTTTAATCAATTTATTATATTTTATTAACAAATCATTAACATAAAAAAATTCATATTCATTTCACCTTATTCAAGATAAGTATAAATCATTATATTAATTATTTAACGTCATTAATTTCTATTTGATTTGATTTAAAGCTAACCTTTTTTGTTTAAATAAATTTTTTTTTTGTAAGCTTAAAGTTTTTTCATTCTAATGAAGCCTTTGCTCATTCTATGGTGGGTTTCCTATGAAAAGCTTTCAAAACCCTAGGATATGGTTTGTTATGTCATCATGAGATACATAGAGTAAGGAAACTGTTATTTTGTGTATCACCAAGCGTTGATTTTTTGCCTCTTAAAATTCCACAAAGTCTTTCACCTCCAAATCATGAGCCCAAGCCCTTCACCTCCAAAAAATCACTGATATAGGTTGAAATTCCTTCCCCTCCACACATACCCACAGTGATAGGGATCTCATTGCCTCTACTCAGAACATAAATATGGAGAATGTCGAGGTCCTCAATGTCAAAAGTGTTGGTAACACCATCAATAAGGGAACCAAAAAGGGGAGAGATCATAGCCAGCTGGAGGGGGCCACTATGAGAGAAATAGACAAAGATGAGGGGATCTTGGAGATTGAGAGGCTAGAGAAGTCCATTGCAAACTTGGTCAAAAAAAATATAGAGCTAGAAGATAAGTTCAAAAGGGTTGCCAATTTCTTAGTATAGGTTATGCATTCAGTGATCACCACCCTTTACCTCATGCAAAATAACAAGGATAAGAAGAGGGTTGGGTAATTGCATGGTTATGACTTTGGATTGATTCTCAGTCTATGTTTTTCTTTGTATGGGACACCCCCAATTTTGGCTACTTCTTAATATCAAAAAATTTATTTTCAATATTTTTTCTAATATTGATAATTAATATTATATAATCAACTTAAAATAATGGAATTAAACATTGTCACAATAATCAAACCAAAAATTTATTTGTGTACATTATGTTGTTTAGTGTCAAACCTGATTAGTCCTGAAGTGGGAGATTGTTAGATTGTGGTGACTGATCAGGAAAGTACTATACATCATAAATTTTTTGGGCCCTATTTTATTGAGATTTTGGGCCAACATGTAATTATTAATTATAACCCTAAAGTGGTAAAAATACTTGTCTAAAAGAGCTTAAGGTTAAGGATTGTTTCATAGTGTTGATGCAAAAATTGGTTCTTGTGGCAGTATTGAGCTATAATAGATTGTAATTAGGTTGTAATCACTAGATCATAATAATGTCATACTTTCTTTTTGGTGGATGTAGCCCAGGGATTGGGTGAACCATGTGAAATCTTGTTGTCTTGTATTATTTTCTGTATGATCTATTTTTTTTGATATTGTTTATATTTGCATGTAATTGTTATTTCTATCCATAATTTAATCCTAACAAGTGGTATCAGAGCAAGGTTGTTTTTTTAGTTATCTTCTATAAGAAAGTCTCACAGTTGAGTGGGAGTCTTGTGATTGAGTAAAAGTGATGGAAGATGAGGGTAAGCTAAGGGTTGACAAGTTTAATGGGCAAAACTTTTAGTTATGGAAAATGTAAATTTATCAGAAGGATTTATAGAAGCCATTGGAAGGCAAAACCAGGAATCAAGGATCTATGTCAAATGACAAATGGGATCTTTTGGACAAAAAGACACTTGCAAGCATTTGATTCTTCTTGGCACCATTGATGGTATTTAATATTATAAAAGTGAAGACAATAGAAGAGTTGATGCAAACCCTAGCGAAATTGTATGAAAAGCCCTCCACTTAAAACAAGGTATTTCTCATGAAGCATTTATTTAATATGAAAATGGAAGAAGGTGGATCTGTTGTAGATCATTTAAATGAATTTAATACTATTACTAGTTAGTTATCTTCTGTGGATATCAATTTTGATGAAGAAATTAGTGCTCTTTTGATTTTTTATTTTTTGCCTGAAAGTTAGAATGGCTTGGTAATGGCTGTGAATAATTATGTTCCTAGATCTAGTACCCTAAAATATGACAATGTGATTGGTGTTATTTTGAGTGAGGAAACTCGTAGGAAAACCTCAAGTGGATCTATGTCAGGAAGTGCTTTGAACACACAAAGTCAAGGCAGAACAACTAAGAGAGGAAGTAATTCTAGAAATCATGGTTAATCAAGAGGAAAGTCAAAAAGGAGGAGGTCTCAATCAAGAGAACCGAACAATTGTTGGTATTGTGGAAAACCAAGGCATAAAAAGAAAGATTGTTGGAATTGAAACTAAAATGAAGGAGATAAACCAAATGGAGACAAGGAGGCAAATGTGGTAAGTAACAAATCCAAAGAGGATGCTTTTCTTTTGTCTTTAGAAAGTGTTGATGATTCATGGGTTTTAGATTTTGGTGCTTCATTTCATGCTACACCTCATAGAGGTTATTTCATTGATTGTGTCCAAGGGGATTTTGGACTTGTTTATTTTGGGGGATAATGAACCCTGTCAGATTGTTGGAAAGGAAAAAGTTAAGATTAAGTTGCAGAATGAGAATCATTGGCTACTACATGAGGTAAGGCATGTTCCAAGTCTAAATAGTAATTTAATTTCAGCAAGGCAACTTGGTAATGAGGGTTGTGTAATTACTTTTAATGATAAAAATTGGAAGGTTTCAAAAAGTTCCCTTGTAGTAGAAAAATGTGTGAAAGTAGGCACCTTATATCTTTGTACAAGTCATATTGTTCCTTCTACTTTAATTGTTTCACAAAAAAATGAATGTTCAGGAACAGTTGTTGTAGTTGAGTAGGGAGAACAAATAGCTATTGTAGATTCTGATACAATGTTGTGGCATAATAGACTTGGGCACATGAGTGAGAAAGGTATGAAAGTACTTAATTCAAAGCAAGTTTTACCAGGTCTAAAATGTGTTAATATGCATTTCTATGAAAGTTGTGTGTATGAAAAATAAAAGAGAGTGAGTTTTCTGAAGACTGGGAAGGCAAATAAAAAGGAGAAATTAGAACTTGTGCATACTAATGTATGGGAACTAGCTCAAGTGTCTTCCCTTGGTGGCTCTCATTATTATGTTACATTCATTGATGATGCAACTAGAAGAGTATGGGTTTATTTCCTTAGACAGAAATCTAATGTGTTTCAAACTTTTAAGAAATGGAAATGCTTGGTTGAAAATGAGACTGGTAAGAAATTAAAATGTCTCGGATCTGATAATTGTGGTGATCTATAAATTGCAAAATTGAATGCTTAATTAAAAACACAACTTAGCGGTAGTCTTATTACATTTGTGCATTAATTAATTTAAGCATTAAAACTTCAGGTGAGAAACAAAATTGAGAGAGAAGAAGATAGAGAATGCAAACAAAGTTTGATTACAAAGTTCGCCAAAAATGTGACTACATCTTCGAGTCAACTCCAATAGAGTACGACCTATCTGATTAATCTTCAAAAATCAATTACAATTATGCACCAAGACCATTTCTTCTAGCACTTTGATAGCATAGAAATTCTCCAAAGTATGAAAATGGCCCCAAAATTCTCCTTAATCCTTAAAAATTTCACCAAAACCACCTTTTCTCCAAGTCTCCTACCCCCTCTTTTTATACATGAAATTAGCCAAAATAAGGCTAAAACAAATAGTCACAAAAATAACCACTTCAACTAATACAATCTTCATAATAACCTATTAATAAATTTATGGCTTTTGGCTTTCATGTCATTTTAGGAGTTAGGTTTAAGTAATAACCTTATTTAGAATAAGGTTGGTGACCTTAAAAAAGGTTAAATAAAATATAGGCTGGACAAGTTTCAAGCACTATTAATAGTGCAACGACCAACCAACATTTTGGGATGTCAGTGATTGGGAGTTCAACTCCCACTGACCCTCCTTTTCTACCATTGGTGGCTGAATAAAGTTTAAATTAAACTACGTGGCTAACAATAGCAAATGGAATGAGTGGTCTAGCACCATGGGTGAAGTTTGGTGGAAGGGAGGTTAAGGAATCTAATCCCATCCATGCCATATTTTTTTTAAACAACAACTGCATTCCATAACCTTCACACGAGATGCCACGTCATTATTTTTCCACATTAGTATGTGAAATCATGATGATGTCACCATTTTAAACTTTTTGCTTGCAACTTCAAACAAGCATAATTTTCACATATGAAGTCCATTTTTTATGAAACGAACACTATTGGAAAGCTTGTGACAAGATCTTTGATTTGAAATCCATTATTGACCACTTTTGAGATGGTCTAATTTTGCCTCTTATCTACCCCTCTGGTCTATCTATTGACGAGAATTTTGACCAAGTGTAACTTCTGTATTTGGACTTTATTTTTGGCCATTCAAGTTGTGTTGAAATTAGGATGCTGAGGTCTTTCTAATGGTGCAGATTTTGGAGAGAAATGAGACACTTCAATTTTCACTGAAATTATCCACTAGATCAGTTGGTGAATATTATAGTCATGAATTTGAATATTATTGCTCCACTAATGGTATTTGTAGAGAGAAAATTGTTCCAAGGATTCTATAAAAAAATGGAGTGGCTAAACGCATGAACGAGACTATAATGGAGTGTGCAAGGAGCATGAGATTGCATGTTGGGTTGCCCTTACACATGTGGGTGGAGGTTGTCAATACTACTATATATTTGATTAATAGAGGTCCCTCTACTCCTTTGGATTGTGGTATTCTAGAGAAAGCATGGACTAGTAAGAAGGTGAGTTATTCTTTTCTATTGTGAAGCATTTGCTCACATAGATTCTGAGAATAGAACCAAGATGGAAGCTAAGTCAAAGAAATGTGTATTTTTTGGATATGGCATTAATGAATCTGATTATATGCTTTGGAATTTTGAAAATCATAAAATTGTAAGAAGTAGGGATGTCATATTTAATGAGAAAATGTTGTACAAAGATCTTTTGCAGCAACATGAGACAAAAGCAGATGATAATGTAGTGTTGGATGATACTCCAAAAGATGATGTTTCAACCATTCCTCATGATGTGTAACAACTACAAAAAAAAATACCACACACACCAGTAAATGTTAGATGGTCAATAAGGAAAATTAGACCTCTAGAAAGATTTTCTCCCTCTTTGTATTCAATTTTACTTACTAATGTTGGTGAACCTAAATGTTATGATGAAGGTGTGTAGGTGGATACTAAGATTCAGTGGGAGTCTAAAATGAAAGATAAAATGGACTCTTTGCTAAAGAATAAGACATGGGATTTATGTAAGTTGCCTGAAGGTAATAGAGCTTTACAAAATAAATGGGTTTATAAGTTAAAAGAAGAGGATGGAGCTAAGAAAAGATTTAAATCCAAGTTAGTTGTAAAAGATTTTGCACAAAAAAAAAATTAATTTTGATGAGATATTTTCTCCTATTGTTAAGATGACTTCTATCTGTATTATTTTAAGTATTGTGGCTACTGAAGATTTGCATTTAGAGTATCTTGATGTTAAAACAACCTTCCTTCATGGTGATTTGGATGAAGAGATATATATGGCTTAGCCATAGGGATTTGAGTTCAAAGATAAGGAGAACTTAGTGTGCAAATTTAAGAAAAGTTTATATAGCTTGAAGCAAACACCTCAGCAATGGTATCAAAAATTTGACAATTTTATGCATGAGCATGGATATAGTAGGTGTCATTCATATTATTGTGTTTACTTTAAGAGTTTGGATGATGACAACTACATTATTTTATGTTTATATGTTGATGATATGCTTGTATCTGGGTCTAACATGGATTATATTAAGGGGTTAAAATGCCAATTAGCACATGCATTTGGTATGAAGGATTTGGGAGTAGCAAAACAAATCCTTGGTATGAAGATTTGCAGAGATAGGAAGAACAAAAAATTGGCGTTTCTCTATGGAGAATGCTAAAGTTGTCAACACGCCTTTACCTAGTCATTTGAAGTTGACTAAGCAGATGCGTTTCAAGACACAAGTGCAGAGGAGGATAAGATGTCCAAGGTACTCTATGCTTTAGTTGTAGGAAGCTTGATGTATGCTATGGTATGTACAAGGCAAGATATTGCACATGCAGTGGGAGTCGTTAGCAGGTATATGAGTCATCCAAGAATTGAGCATTGGAATGTAGTCAAATTGATTCTCAAATATTTGAGAGGAACATCCAATAAGTGTTTACACTTTGAGGCTCTACTACTTATTTATAGGGATATGTTGACTTAGATTTGGCAGGGAATATTGATACCAAGTAGAGTACTACAGGTTATGTCTTTACTATTGGTGGGGCAGTCGTAAGCTAGGTTTCTAGGTTACAGAAGGTTATTGCTTTATCCACTATAAAGGCAAAGTATGTAGCTACTACAGAGGTAGCCATGGAGATGATATGGCGTTAGTTCTTCTTGAAAGAATTGGGACACCCTCAAAGGGATAATTATTTGTTTACAGATAATCAGAGTGTCATTTATCTTGAAAAGAATTCAGATATACATGTTCAAAGACCAAACACATATAGTTGCAATACCATTTTATTCGGTCAATTTTGAAGGATGGACATTAAAGCTAGACAAGATATATACAAATGAAAATTCATTAGATATTTTTACAAAGGTAGTAACAAGAGAGAAGCTAAACTCCTCTTTAGGTTCGGTTGGTCTTCTAGATTGAACATGAATAAAAGAATAGCAGAGTTTAGGGTGGTTTGATCCAATGGGAGCATCATCGAGTAGCGGCATAGCTACAAGATTAGTCTCCAAGTGGGAGATCATTGTTTAGTGTGGAGCCTGATCAGTCCCCAAGTGGGAGATTTTTAGATTGTAGTGATTGATCAGGAAAATACTGTACATAAAAAATAAAAATTGGGTCCTATTTTATTGGGATTTTGGGCCAACATGTAATTATTATTTATAACCGTAAAGTAGTAAAAATACTTGTATAAAAAGAGCTTAGGGTTAGGGATTGTTTCATAGTGGTGATGCAAAAATTGGTTCTTGTGGCAGTATTGAGTTGTAAGGGATTATGAATTGTAATCAGGTTGTAATCACTGGATCATAATAATATCAAACTTGTTGTTTGGTGGACATAACCTAGGGATTGGGTGAACTATGTTAAATCTTAGTGTCTTGTGTTTTTTTCTATGTGATCTATTATTTTTTGGTATTGTTTATATTTGCATGTAATTTTTATTTCTGTTCATGATTTAATCCTAACACATTAGTCATTTGGGTATGTGTAGGATCATGGTGAACCAAACTATACCCTTAAGTGGCAATAAAAAATTAAAAAATAAAGGTTATGTCAACTTGATGTTTAATTTTCAACTTGTTATTAACTTTCTATCAAAATTTTGAGAGAAAAGAATCTTTAGAAAATTGAATTTATTTTCTAAACTACTAGGCCTTATCTTTAAAAAATTAAAATTGATTGCTCAAATTTTTTAATTTCAATGTAATAGTACAAAATATTTAGGACAAAAAAAAAGAAGTAGACATATTTCTGACTACCTTAATCAAAATCAAATGATAATAACTTTTAATAATATTCTAGATATAAGATGTAGACTCATGCTTGAATGTGGTGCATATTTTTGGGTATTTTTATTCTAAATAATTAATTAATTATAAATTTTCTACTATAGTATTTTTGGAATAAAAAACTCTCGTGTCTGACCACATTAACTAATTCAAATTTATAAAATTTAATTTATTTATTTTTCCTTATATTAGAAGAAACATAGAATGTGATGCATGTTTTGGATTTGGAAAATATTGAATTTTTTGAAAGTTATAGTTATTTTTCAATCAATGTATCAATCAACACTTTATACGTAACTTCATTAGAAAATAAGTAATAATTACTTACTAAATTTATAATTTGACATAAATTACATTTATGAAAATCTAAGAGCATTCTTAAGAAACCCTTTTCATTTTATCAAATTTGGGTGGAAAAAAGCTGTCAGATACATGTTTGAAGTAAAAAACACACAAGAATAGGCCAAAAACACATTTTTTGGGATGTTTTTAAAGTTGACCATGTAGGGTTGGTATCCAAAGATATACTAGGCTTTATAAAGGTATTAATTTTTTGATTTGGTATTAGAATGGGTGGAAAAAGGTTGGAATAGATTTGGAAATGCTTTGAGGTATTTCATAACTACATATTTTTCAAATCACCACTTTTTGGCACACCATGATCCTACACATACCCATATACAAAATATATGCAAGTCTCTAAATTGTATATGGTTATTTTTTGTTAAAGCCAGAGTCAATGCATAAAGCAATGTGTCACATGTCCTCTTTTGTTCCATGTGCTGTCTTCCTTTCCATGTTTACCATTGTGTTGTAGTGCAAATAGGCCAAGCAATATAAGACATGTAATAGGAATCACTGCATTGGAAACAAAATATCTCTTTAAATATGCTAAACTACTTTACACAAGCTATGCATAGTGAAAATTTAATTTCAAATAATAATCTTGTTACATTTCATTATTGTATGAAATGAATTGTTAATTAGAAGCTTAGAGAATATAAATATGTATCTTTGGACAACTTCTTTGACCCCTTTAAGTTTTCTTGCATGCAGACACACATTTGCAATAGACACATTAGATATTTTATTATTTTTGGCCGTGTAAAATTCTATGCAAGTGTTGAATATTACATTCTTCAAACCATCATTTACTGCCATGTCTAAATTTAACTTCCACTATGTGTTTAGTTTTGCTGATTTCTTCAGATTCTAGATCTATTTTACCTCTATCATCATTTTAATGTGAAGGAGGAATTATTTACAAGGGGCTAGAAAATGTTGTCTACATCATTAAAATCAATAGGTGTGCAAAAGGAATTTTGAGATCTCTATAAGGTATGGTTTTACTTGGTCTTTTATTTGAGTTTAAAATAAAATCTTAATGGCTATTTTGCAATTGAGTTTAACAGATTTCTTCCATTCTTTTCATCCCTAGTCAATAAGAATAAAGTGATGAATGTATGTATAATACATCTACTCCTAAAAAAAGAGTCAATCAAAAAGTTGTCACAGTTGGCAATAATAAGCATATGTCAACATTAAGTGGATTTAACCATTTTCTTCTTTCCATAAATTTGTAGCATTGTACCTTCTCAATCTTCAATGTCCATTCAAATTGGAATTGATGTAAAGTATGCCAGATATATTTTTAGTGTTTGCATCAAATGGTGGCCAATGAGCTCACAAGTGAAAGATTGGACCATGCTCCACCTCTTTGAAAAGATGAGGTATCAAGGAAAATGCTTCTATTTGAATAAAGCCACATCTTCTCGAAGCTTCCAAAATGAAGTAGAAGATAGAGAAAGAAATTACTTTTGGAAATTTTTTCAATTTTTTACATTGTTATAATGTTTAAAATTTGTATTGTTTTCTCAAGAAAATTTATTTTTCACCCTACTCAAACCAATAATAAATCAGAAAAAATGATTATGTAAAATTATTAAATGTAATTTCCCATTTTTTTAATAAAATATTTATTAGGAACTAATTAATTAAGTGGCCCTAAAAATCAAGTAATATCACAAGGACTTATTTAATTAATTGTTTTATTTAGTAAAGGGGCCCACTCTTTATTTATTTTGTCATAACTTGTCAACCCATTGACATTTTTATAATCCTTCAAGAAGCTTCCCTAAAACCCTTTATAAGGTCATCTTGTAGGTTGTTCTAGGTATATGATTTGAATTATTTTAAATTGTATACAATTTCCTATTGGACTTTTCTGTTGTTTGTCATTTTGGAAGTGAGAGATCTTCCCTACTTGGCTCTCACAATTTTGGTGGGTATCAACCCTCACCAAATTATATCCATTGCATTACTTTTCTTTGGTTCTAGTACATCGTCTAGTGCCATATTTATTTTGCAAATATAATATTTAGATTTTGACAATAAATTGATACATCTTTGTGTTCGTGTACTCTTTTGTATTTGAGTATTATTTGGTGCATTATTGAATTATATCTTCCCATTAACATCTCCATCTCACTCCCTTTGGCACATTCCTCAAATAGTTTCATGGTATTACAAATTTCCCTCAAGTATTTCTCTTGGGCACCTTCCCTCTGGTACTCTCCTTTGGGTCAAGTTCTCCTTCAAACCGAGATCTCATTCAGACAGAGTTCTCCCTCAAACGGGGTTCTCCTTTGGACAAAGTTCTCCTCTGGACTTGATTCTCCTTTGGATGGAGTTTTCCTTTCAAACTAGCTTCTTTGGACAGATTTATTCTTCAGGCCAAGTATTCCTTTAGACAAATTGAGTTCTCCTTCAAGTTGAGTTCTACTTTGAGTCGAGTTTCCCGTCAGATTGAGATCCTTTTTGGACTAAGATTGCCTTTGGGCTAATATCACCTATAGCTAGGATCATCTTCAGAACATTACAGTGGTATCAAAGCTAGTGATCTTTTCAACCTTCTAGTTATTGAGTTTAAATCATGGTGTCAAATGATGTATTGGTTGAGACATTGAAGAAAATCAAGCAAGATTGGGTCATTGGTGGATAAGAGAGAAACATATCACTAAAGGATTATATAGAATTGTGAATGAAGTATCCATCATCTTGATACAATAAACTCTTTGGCAATGGTCCAAATCAAGAGATTGACAAGCGGCTATAGGATGAAGTCATATAAGAACAAGAGGAAAATGAAGAGCCCTTTAAGGATTCACAAGAATCTTTTGCTATACCTGCAAGTGGAAAGAACCTTAAACTTCAAGATGACAAAAATAGTGAAGAAGATGCCTCCACTAATTTTATCAAACTAGCACTCATGGATTAACTCGATGAAAATTCAAGCCCTGTTGGTGATCCTTAGAAGAAGAAAGCTCTAATAATAATTGTTCAAATTCATGGAGATGCTACAAATGATTCTGTGCAAGAGAAACC
The DNA here is from genome assembly GCA_028749045.1 of Cupressus sempervirens. Classification (NCBI taxonomy): domain Eukaryota; kingdom Viridiplantae; phylum Streptophyta; class Pinopsida; order Cupressales; family Cupressaceae; genus Cupressus; species Cupressus sempervirens. Next base: position 564,212,038 of record CM053791.1, read on the forward strand.
AAAATTGATTGAATATGGAATTTATCCTTCAGTTGTGCCCATCTTCAAGGCACTTTCAGGTGTGTAGGTTGTGTTTTTTGCCAAGGCCATGTGTTTTTCACTAAATCTATGTCTATATTCCTAGTCATGTCCACCAAGGTTGTATGTCCATCACCATTATTGTGGTTATTTTTGTGCCCATCACCATGTATATCACTGAGTCTATATCTGTTGCCATCATTGTGTCTATCATCATTGATGTGTTTGACATCATCACCAACTTTGCGTTTATCATCAAGTCTATTTCTATCTCCATAGTTATGTCCTTTGTCAATTCCATGTCAATCAATCTCATTGTGTCCATCATCATCACTGTGCTTGTCATCAAGTCACTATCTGTCAGTGTCATTGTGTCCATTGTCATCATCAAGTTTGCATACATTATCGTCATCGTGTTCATTATCATCACTGTGGATATGTATTTTTTTGTCATCATAGTAATAATTGTGCCTATTTTCATAGTGGTTGTCTCTATCACCATTGTGTGTATATCATTATGGATATGTCCTTTGCAATGGCTACTTCTATCGCCATGTACACCACTAAGGAGTTGTGTGTTGTCTAGGCTCTATCTGTCAAGGTATTCATGGCCAAAATTCCTATTAGTATTAAACCACAGACAAAAATAACAATTACATGTAAATATAAACAATATCAAAAAATAATAGATCACACAAAAAAGAACACAAGACACTAAGACTTAATGTGGTTCACCCAATTCCTAGGCTATGTCCACCAAACAACAAGTCCAATATTATTATGATCTAGTTATTACAACCTAATTATAATCTATAATCCCTTACAACCCAATACCACCATAAGAACCAATTTCTACATCACTACTATGAAACAATCCCTAACCCTAAGCCATTTTATACAAATATAATTACCGCTTAAGGGATATAATTAACAATTACATGTCGGCCCAAAATCCTAATAAAATAGACCCATTTTTTTTTTTGTGTACAGTACTTTCCTAATTATTCACCACAATCTAACAATCTCCCACTTAGGGATTGATCAGGCTCCACACTAAACAACAATCTCCCACTTGCAAACTGGTCTTGTAGCTATGTCACTACTCTATGAGACTCCCATTGGATCAAACCACCTTGGACTCTACTATTCTTTCATTCATGTTCAGTCTAGAATACCAAACAAAGTTGAAGAGGAGTTCAACTTCTTCGTTGTTACTACCATTTTAAACATATCTATTGGATTTTCATCTATATGTATCTTGTCCAACTTTAACAGTCCATCCTCCAAAACTGACTGAATGAAATGGTACCACAACTGTATGTGTTTGGTCTTTGAATGTAGAGCTGAATTCTTTGCAAGATGATTGGCACTCTGACTATCTATAAACAAATAATTATCCTTTTGAGGGTGTCCCAATTCATTAAAGAAGAAATGAAGCCATATCATCTTCTTTGCTACCTCTGTAGCAGCTACATAATCTGCCTCTATAGTGGATAAAGCATTAACCTTCTGTAACCTAGAAACCCAGCTCATGGATGCCCCACCAACAATAAAGACATAACCTATAGTACTCTACCTGGTATCAATATGCCCTACCAAATCTAAGTCAACATAGCCCTTTAAATCAGTAGTAGAGCCCACAAAGTGTAAAGACTTATTGGATGTTCTTCTAAAATATCTGAGAATCCATTTGATCTCATTCCAAAGCTCAATTCCTAGATGGCTCATATACCTTCTAATGACTCCCACTACATGTGTAATATATGGCCTTGTACATACCATAGCATACATCAAGATTGCTATAGCTAAAGCATAGGTTACCTTGGACATCTTATCCGCCTCTTCTTGTGTCTTAGGACACATCTCCTTAGTCAACTTCAAATGACCAAGTAAAGGTGTGCTGACAGCTTTATCATTCTCCATAGAGAAACACTACAACACCTTCTCAACATAATCAACCTGAGATATCATCAATTTTTTGTTCTTCCTATCTCCTCAAATCTTCATACCAAGGATTTATTTTGCTATCCCCAAATCCTTCATAGCAAATGCATATTCTAATTTATGTTTTAGCCCTATAATATGATCTATGTTAGACACAACTACAAGCATATCATCAATGTATAAACATAAAATAATGTAGTTGTCATCATCCAACCTCTTAAAGTAAACACAATGATCTAAATGACACCTATTGTATTCATGCTCATGCATAACACTGTCAAATTTCATATACCATTGCTGAAATGCTTGCTTCAAGCCATGTAAATATTTCTTCAATTTGCATTCTAAGTTCTCTTTACCTTTGACCTCAAATCCCTGTGGCTGAGTGATATATATCTCTTCATCCAAATCACCATGAAGGAAGGTTGTTTTAACGTCAAGCTGCTCAAAATGTAAATCTTCAGTAGCCACAATACTTAAAACAATACAAATAGAAGTCATTTTAACAATAGGAGAAAATATCTCATCAAAATCAATGCCCTTTTTCTATGCAAATCCTTTTATAGCTAACCTAACTTTAAATTTGTTCTTACCTCCATTCTCTTCTTTTAACCTATAAAACCACTTATTTTGTAAAGCTCTTTTACCTATAGGAAACTTGTATAAATCCCATGTCTTATTCTTTAGCAAAGAGTCCATTTCATCTTTCATTGTAGACTCCCATTGAATCTTAGTATCCACCTGCACAGCTTCATCATAACACTCAGATTCACCAACATCAATAAGTAAAATTGAATACAAAGTGGAAGAAAATCTTTCTAGAGGTCTAATTTTCCTTGTTGACCATCTAACATTCATTGGTGTGTGTGGTATTTTTTTTGTAGTTGTTGCACATCATGAGGAATAGCTAGAACATCATCTTTTGGAGTATCATCCAACACTATAAAATTATCTTCTTTCTTCTCATGTTGCTACAATAGATCTTTGTACAACACTTTCTCATTGAATATGACATCCCTGCTTCTTACAATTTTATGATTTTCAAAATCCAAAATCCTATAACCAAATTCATTAATGTCATATCCAACATATACACATTTCTTTGACTTAGCTTCTAGCTTGGTTCTATTTTAAGAATCTATGTGAGCAAATGTTTCACAACCGAAGGTTTTGAAAAAAGAATAACTCACCTTCTTACTAGTCCATGCTTCTTTTGGAATACCACAACCCAAAATAGTAGAGGGGCCTCTATTAATCAAATATACAGTAATATTGATAGCCTTTGCTCACATGTGTAAGAGAAACCCAGCATGCAACCTCATGCTCCTTACATGCTCCATTATAGTCCTATTCATGCATTTAGCCACTCCATTTTCTTGTGGAGTCCTTGGAATAGTTTTATCTCTACGAATACCATTAGTGGAGCAATAATCTTCAAATTCATGTTTGCAATACCCACCACCATTATCAAATTTGAGACATTTTAATTTCTTACCAGTTTGATTTTCAACCAAGTATTTTCATTTCTTAAAAGTTTGAAATACATCAGATTTTTGTCTTTGGAAATAAACCCATACTCTTCTAGTTGCATCATCAATGAATGTAACAAAATAATGAAAACCACCAAGGGATTAGAGCTACCAACGGAAGATACCTGAGCTGGTCCCCATACATCGATATGCACAAGTTCTAATTTCTCCTTTTTGTTTTCCTTCCCAGTCTTCACAAAAGTCACTCTCTTTTGTTTTCCATAGACAAAACTTTCACAAAAATTCATATTTACACATTTCAGACCTGGTAAAAAGTTCTTTAAATGAAGTACTTTCATACCTTTCTCACTCATGTGCCCAATTTTTTTGTGTCATAGCACTGTATCAGAATTTATAGTAGTTATTTGTTCTCCCTGCTCAACTATAGCAATTGTTCCTGAACATTCATTTTTCTATGAAACAATTAAAGTAGAAGGAACGATATGACCTGTACAAAGCTATAAGGTGCCTACTTTCACACATTTTTCTACTATAAGGTAACCTTTTGAAACCTTCCAATTTTTATCATTAAAAGTAACTACACAACCCTCATCACTGAGTTTCCTTTCTAAAATTAAATTCCTTCTCAACCTTGGAACATGTCTTACCTCATGTAATAGCCAATGATTCCTATTTTGTAACTTAATCTTAACTTTTTTCCTTTCCAACAATCTAACAAGGTTCATTATCCCCTAAATAAACAAGTATAAAATCCCCTTGGACATAATCAATGAAATAATCTCTATGAGATGTAGCATGAAATGAAGCACAAGAATCTAAAACCCATAAATCATCAACACTTTCTAAAGATAGAAGCAAAGCATCCTCTACAGATTTGTTACTTACCGCATTTGCCTCCTTGTTTCTGTCTAGTTTAACTCCTCCATTTTTCTTTCAATTCCAATAATCTTTTTTTTTAATGCCCTGGTTTCCCATAGTACCAATAGTCATTTAGTCCCCTCAATTAAGATCTCCTCCCCTTTGACTTTCCTCTTGATTTCTCACAATTTTTGGAATTACTTACTCTCTCAGTCATTCTACCTTGACTTGTGCATTCAAAACACTTCTTGATGTAGATCCACCTGAGGTTTTCTTATGAGTTTTCTCACTCAAAACAACACCGATCACATCATCATATTTTAGGGTACTAGATCTAGGAACATAATTACTCGCAACCATTACCAAGCCATTCCAACTTTTAGGCAAAGAAAAAAAAATCAAGAGAGCCCTAATTTCTTCATCAAAATTGATACCAACAAAAGATAACTAACTAGTAATATTATTAAACTCATTTAAATGATCTGCAGCAAATCTACCTTCTACCATTTTCATATTAAATAAAGGCTTCATGAGAAATACCTTATTTGAAGTGAAGGGCTTTTCATACAGTTTCACTAGGGCTTGTATGAACTCTTTTGTTGTATATTCTTTTGTAATATTAAATGCCACCGATGGTGCCAAGCATAATCAAATGCTTCCAAGTGTCTTTCTGTCCAAAAGATCCCAATCATCATTTGACATAGATCCCTAATTCTTGGTTTTTCCTTCCAACGGCTTCCATAAATCCTTCTGATAAAGATAATCTTCCATTTGCATCTTCCATAACTGAAAATTTTGCCCATTAAACCTATCAACCCTTAGCTTACCCTCGTTTGCCATCACTCCCACTCAACCGTGAGACTTTCTTACAGAGGATAACTAAAAAACAACCTCTCTCTTATAGCACTTGTTAGGATTAAACCACGGACAAAAATACCAATTGCATGCAAATATAACCAATATCAGAAAATAATAGATCACATAGAAAAGAATAGAAGGCACGAAGATTTAACGTGGCTCACCCAATCCCTAGGCTACATCCACCAAACAACATGTCCAATATTATTATGACTCAATGTGTTGGTGTTTGAAAACACTGGAGGGTTTTCAATTATCCCAATGAGAATATGACATATCTAGGGGCAGTTAACTCCCATTTTCAATATGCCATTTCAGACAACGGGCCAACTATAAGGCATGACCCTTCTTCTACTTCAGGCTCTGCTAAACCTAGGCGGCTTAGACCTTAGATTCAAATGATACCATACCAATGCCAAAACATATCCCTGAATCTATTAAGCAGATTAAAACCCCTTTTTTCTCCTAAAGACTTATGAAATGACATGGACCTACAATAGCTAGGTGTAGATCTATGGATCTCAGAAGCTGAGTGAGGGTTCAACTTTTATGCCCACTTCAAACATGAACAACTAAATTTATTTGAATAAAAGATTTGTGCAAATGCCATTCATATCAGCTTGCATCTAATTTAGTGATCAGTGCCTTATCCCTTGAAACATAGAATCATTACCAGCAAGATGACCTAACTTGTTTGCATTACAATCAAGTTTATCAACTGAAATTCCCTAATCCCATTCTTATGCAATATCCCCTTCATACACCCAGAAACCCTATCAGAACTATGAAGCATTTACTTAACTGCTTGAGTCAAAAGCAACAAAGATCGTATACACATTTCATCCAAAATGTTTTAAACCAAATGAACATTATCCTTTCAATTACAAAGTTAATGACACATGAAGTATTAGGAAATAGAATTAGGAAACTTAGATAATTCTTGTAAATCCCCTTTTGTATATTCATCCATGAAAAGACTGAATACATTAGACTAGTAAAACTAAATGAAACTATAGATACTTCACATAATCTAGCTTCAAATTCCAGTACCTCAGAATAACAATGCATAACATGAAATGATAAACTGCACAGGGTGGATGTGTGGCCTTCACTACTAGAGCTTAACTCAAAGTCAAGAAGTAAAACCATCTACAATCCTAGTTTCAACAGTAGAACTGGAACCCTGCTGGTATTACCCAAAGCAAACTGCCAACCCCTACGAATGAGAAGAAGAAAGAAAGATATAGGAAAGAAGCAATATTCTCAGTAGGTTAAAACCATCTTTCTTATCTTTTCCTTCTAACTGAAAATCAAATCCCCATCATTTTACCCTTCAAAGACATCAAAATATCTTAGAAATCTGATGATGAAAGGATGTAACTGATTTTTCTGCTGAAATGAACTCAGTAAAAGTAACAAATCAGTTACAGTATGATCTTGAGAAGACAAGAAAACAACCTCAAGTTGATTTTCTTCACTCTCAGATTTCAAAAGACCTTTAAAACTGTCCTGCAACAAGCTCTGATACTCCATGATGATTTCAGCCTGTTCTGTTGCCAATGCCCCTGATTTCACAAATTGACCTATAGCTCAAATTGGTGAAGACCTATGCATAATATGACTCCAGAAATGGAAAATTCAGCTCATCCTAGTTCTGACGGTATATTGAAGTGCCCATTTTCCCTAAAAAAATACTCCAGTTATGGCCTTCTGAAGATCAACCCTCTATTCATGGCTTCCACATATATTTTGCAAAATTTAAACTTTTATAAAGTTTAAACTATATAAAGTTTCAAACTTTATTTAAATGAACCTTACGTGGATTTGAGAAAAAATAATAAAATATTAAAATTTGAAAAGTCTCAAATTTCCCCTCATTTTCTACCCGGGTCAAACTTCCTTTGACAGAGCTTGACATGTGTCATCTTCTAATTGGCTCGGACATGGGTAGTGCCACGTGTCACATTTTGATTGGACATCGTCATCAACACCACGTGTCATCTTCTCGCTAACTCGCTATGCTATTGCATGAGCAACTTCTCCTCAGCGAGATAGCGAGGACCGCCGGATGTGCCACATGGCATGATCTCGTTCAATTGTCTAGATCTTGCCACACCACCTCCTGTTCACTGCCACTTGGCGCGATCTGATTCATTGTTGCTCCTCCAAGTGGGACCCACACTGAGTTATTACCTCCTCGCCGATTTTTAGAATTTTTCCGCGAGTCACTATGTCGCTAGCCAAAATTTCTTAAATTTTTCGGCTAGCGCCATAACGACTAGCCAGATTTTTTGCTTTTCCGATCACTGCTTTCGCTGACATCATCACTTTGTTATGCGTATTCATTTAAAATCTATTACCTCTTTGCCTCCAGCTTGCCAAAATTGTGGGGTCTGCACACATGTTCGCAGCCTTTCAAAAGGTGATTGTGTTTGTGATATTAAACTCGATGCTTGTAAAAGTATTTAAACTATTTTAAATTCTCGTGCACAAAGAATGTGGGATATATCTGCTTTTATATTATTATCTACACTGTGCGGCTTCCTTTGTTAATGGTGTCTTCTTTTTAGTGTGTGGGATTCTTGCTCTATGTTTAGTGCCTAACTCAATGCCACCTCCTCTTACTCATATGCTGGACATGGGTGTCTACTCTCTTAAATGCGTGATTCCCTACTGCAGACATGGGTGCTTCATTTTACATACTGCGGCTTTGAATTTAACAGCAACTTCTTAGATGATGTGGTCTCTTGCTACATTTCAGAGCCTTTTATACTGGCTATTCCTCCCTCCTAACGTGGATTAGTTCCTCTATTGCTTGGTTCCCTTCTGATGTGTGGTGCCTTTGTCTTTTGCATTGCGTGGGTTTTGAATTGGCTTGGGAGCCCTGCCTTCTGCCGCGTGGGTTCTTCTTGTTTGTATGCTACTTGGCAGCTTCTTTCAAAATGCAAATCTCTTCTAACACGTGAGACCATTGCTGGACGTTTTTCATAAAACGTAAATCTTTGCGTGTTTTTCTTTTATCCATTAATGGGTTTCCCTCTTAGCATGGCACAGTGGTGGAGCTTCCTTATTTGTATCCAACGGCTTGTCTTTTAAGCTGGTGACGTATTGGCCTTTAAAACGTGGATACTACTCCTTTATCTGATGCGTGTTTTCTTGCAACTTGTAGGCATCTTTCTCTTCTTGTTTGCAGGTTTCCTTCAACTCTTTGACTGCGGTCTTCCTTTGATTCTTTGGTTGGCTTCTTATCTCAAATGTATGCTTCTCACTATTTTTAACATGGCACGACTCTTTAAGTTGATGTGTGGTCTGCTTTCCACCTTTTGCAATTCATGCTGATCTAACCAGGCAACAACAGCATCATGTAGACAACCATAAGTCATAAACAGAGAAGGAGAAGGGCTTTTGAGAACAAAATTTATTTTGCAAAATTTTTGATATACTCTTAAGCATATCAACCTTTCCTCTCCTCTTCCTGGTTAAAAACCCATCATCAGCTGACATATTTGGAATGCCCAAAATATATGCATTCATTTGTACCCACACCACTATTGAAGACTGACTTCTATAATGCTTGCAATTTCATATTAATCACTGAGACTGCCATATAAATACGAGAAAAAACTCTTCTACCTGAAGGATTATGTGAAGGAAAAAGGATACTGATCATTCAAAGGCTTCTATCCTCACTTTTAGAGCCAAATTTCATATCCAAATCTGAATCATCAATTTCATTCTTTTCATCATTTTCTAGAAATTCCTCTTCAAGTAAACCCAAACTTTCTGATGTTTTATTCTCTGAATTTTACCAATGTATCTTCTTTTGTTTTGAAAATCTCTTTTCACGGTCTTACATATCTTCCTCAATGAAGTCACTACAATCATTACTAGACACGCCTTTGCACTAATAAAATAAATTCATTAAAAATCATTTTAACCACTTTAAAAATTCCATAATGTCTTATCAATCAGATGGAATTTAGCTAGGCCCCCAAGGCGGGTCCGGCTAAAAAAATTTCATTTTCAAACGAATGATATATCAAATTGATCCAACAACCACCTGATACTGATTGAAACCAAGTTCGATCACTGAACCATCAATTGAAACTCACTTTATCACTCATCTACAAACTGTCAAATTTGCATCAGGACGTCCGTTGACTGGCCTTAAAAACTAACCCAAACACCCAATTGGGCTCTGAAATCTGGCATTCTAACTCTTTGTTCTGCATTCTTTCACCTTGTCAGATCTTGTCTCATGACAAATTCGCAGTCAAAAGATATTCAATGTCAAAGTTGCCTTCTCAGAATCACCTACAGATAAACATGTTAGAAAACTAAAAAGTACATTTGGTTTGAGCTCCGAAAATTGGGCAAATGGGTATGTGAGATTCTGAAAATTGGGGCATTGGTACTTTGTCATGAGGAGAATATGATTGTGTGATTTGGGCTCATGATGAATCACAGGTCAAATTTGGAAAGTATTTGAAGTTGGCAACTTGGATTTGCAGGACAAGAAACATCAGTAAAATAATATTTTTTGTGAATGGAATGACCTTGGTAAAGTGTGAAGACGGATTCATCAAGACCTAAAAACTGACACACTTGTAGTATTTTCAGTATAGAACACAGGGAAACAAACCATTCAATTTCACCTATCACAAATCAGGAGATATGACGTCTTGAATAGGGGTCCTGACAGATCTGCAAATGCTGACACCAGTAAAAAGATTTAAATTCCATTTGGAATCACATTTGAAAACTGATCAAACGGATTCGTCAAGAGTTGAAACTTGAAACATGACAAGTCTCTAATGTCTACAATGCAACGTAAAAGGAATTTTCTCATTTTGGTTAACTAGTCAAAATTTATAACACATCAAACAGGGCTTCCCAGAATTATGTGCAATGTGCACTAACATGACAAATTTAAATGACCAACTTTGAGGGATTCAAAACCTAGTCCAACAAACTCAAAATGACTCAAAATTTGAAACATAGGTTCTCAGATATGGACACTAGACACTCCCAAAGTGGTGAATCAGAAAACAATTCTGGGTTAAAGATATTCAAATGCAAACAGGGCTTCCTATCGCTTTTTGACACTTAGGTAAAAATGCAGAAATGACACAGCTCAAAACAAGACTTCGTCAAATGACTTGGAATGTCAATTTATCATCATGGAATGCTTAGGAAGACTGAATGAAAGGTGTTAGAAATATTGAACACCTCTGGGGCTTAAATGGACAGCCGGGTACTTATGCATCAAAAGTGTTTATAGGGCTTGATTTTCTCAATGGTGCTCAAAATTGACCATGCAATTTTTAGCACCAACGGTGGCTCTGTCTGGGGATGCATGCCCCTTGTAGGCATGTCAAGATTTTAGATCTCTGGGAGAAGCAAACCACACACTTGACAGCAAAAACTTCTCTCGAATAGCTTTATTGAAAGCTGGAAACAACTACCACTACTATATACAAGCGATGGCCCCGGGCCACTGAAAATTTTCAAAACTCCTTACCTCTGTCATAAACCTTATTTTCATTCACATTCTCTTGAGGCAAACTGAAACTCTCATTCTTCCTTGTCTTACCCAACACATCATTATTCACAATCAACTCACTGGGCAAAACAAAACTATCATCATCATCTTCATAATGCGTCTAGAAATCAGACAAACTTTCTATACCTTGCTCAATATGAAAATATGCATCAGTGTGATCATAACAACTGAAATTGATCACTACTGACAAAGTCCTAGATTCCTTCAACCAGAAACACAAAAGCTTGATATTCTACTTCATTGAACGAGTTACATGAATCAGATGGTAACTCACCTTGTGCCTCTGAATATGAATAGTATGGAAACTATGATTTATCCTCACTTGCAACATTAGTACACCATATATCAGACTGAATATATGCTGCATTTTCATATTCCAGCAAATGATTAGATCCCAAATCATAAGAATTATCATGAAATTGCATTCCTAGAATGTATTGATCCGTATCTAATTCTTCCTCAAATAGCTCACTAGGATAAACCATCTCATTACTATTTCTCTTATCACATGAGCTATCTAAACTTATCTCAGCCTTATGAAAATAGGAAAACATTGAATTAGCAACAACTCTTATCTCTCTATTTTCATTCTCATCATAGGAGTCGTTATGTGTATTGACATAAAAATTACTATCACATACACCCCCCAAACCTAACATAGCACATTCTGAAACTACATCTTTCTCAACATCATACTTAGGGAAAATGACTTCACCACATGAATTTGCATAACATGTCAAAACACAAGCATCCTTAAATTGGTTAGCATACCTTTCAAAATTGTGAGCCAACAAATCAGAAATCTCATCAACACTTAGCAAGATTTCATCCCTAGTTTGTTCTCCTTTGCTTAGATCATTATCCGGACAGCTTGACAAATTTGTAATAGCAAACTTGTTAGTAATACATTCTAAAAAATCAGAAATCTTATCACCACATAATTCTTCTTCCTGAGACAATACCTCAACAACCGACATCTCAACACAAACACATTCATCATTAGAAGAAATATTATCATTATTGCTACATTGTTCTTCTTCTGTATACTCATCATCATAAGAAGATGAACTGACATTATGCATATTATCAGACTGCTAATTACTATCCTCTGATTCATAAAACTGAGGCTCTTCATTTTCTATATCATCTTGAACAGACTCATTACATTCACTAACATTAGACTCAATAGCCTTTAATTCACATTCAAATTCTATGATAATATCATGAAATTTAATAATCTTTTGGAATCTTGCCTCCTCTGGCCAATCAACCAAAGATGGTGTAAAAACTTCTAAGAGCAACATTGGCCATGAAGACTTCTCTGGTCTATAGGACTCATGAAGATCCATGACTGCAGATTTGAACTTTATGTAAATTTTCAATCCATCAAGACCTTCAACATCACCAATTCTACTTCTTAATATGACAACCAGATTATCGTGATCTTCTCTTTCTAATCTAGCAATCTCCGCACGAAGACTCTCTAATTCATATTTATATCTAGACTCAGAATCCATTTCTTAAGATTTTAAACTTTCTACCTCTTTTTCTTAGTGTTGAAACACTAGATGGAGGCAACCATTTATACCATTCAACTTTCATGAAAACAAAGACATGAAAACTGAAAATACCTTTATGTGTTGCAGTATAAAACCACTGATCTGCTGATTGGCACAGGTGCGATCATAGAAACCTTCACACCACTAATCTAATCCTTTGTAGAGTCGCCACCTCCTTGAAGAGGAAAATGGAATCACGATAGTGATTCACACTTTGAAATGAATTACTTCAGAAAACACAAGCAACCACATAAACTTTGTCAAGAATTTAAAACTTCCTTTCCAAGAATTTATCAAAAACTTTAGATCTGCCCATACAACTGAAAGTCCTTCAAAAATTTTCAATGAAATCAACTAGGAACAAACTGGTATAGAGATTTGAGAGTCGCCACTCACTTATGTGAGAAATAAAACATAATTTGTCACTCGACAAATCTGAACCAGACCTTCAATGTATGAAAAACTTGTAGATCACTAACATCTTGAAAAGAAAATACACTTTATAAATCATTTCTTGACTCTGAAATTTTCTCAACAGCACTTGGAAAGACTGAACTGATTGAAGATAGACTTATAATAGTCATAGAACACAATTTTCATCCACTTTCACAACATATTGCTATCCATGAATAAAGCTCATATGGTCGTAACTTGCCAGCGTGTCAACCAACATTTTTGTAATCCTTCAAGAAGCTTCCCTAAAACCCTTTATAGGCCCATCTTATAGGTTGTTCTACATATGCGATTTGGATTATCTTATTGTATGTGAATTCCTCTTGGAGTTCTATGTTGTTCGTCATTTTGGAAGTGAGAGATCTTGCCTTCTTGGCTCTTGCAGTTTTGGTGGGTATCAACCCTCACCCTATCTCGTTCATTGTATTAATTTGCTTTAGTTCTAGCATATTGGAGCACCATCTTTGTTTTGCAAATATAATATTTGGATTTTGGCAATAAACTATTACATCTCTGTATTGGTGTACACTTATGTGTTTGACTATTATTTAGTGCATTAGTGAATTATGTATTTCCCTCAACATCTCCATCTCCATCTCACTCCCTTTGGCACATTTCTAAAATAGTATCATGGCATTAGAACTTTCCCTCGGGTATTTCCTTCAAGCACCTTCCCTTGGAAAATTTCCCTCAAGAACCTTCCTTTAGGTACTCTCCTTTGAGCTGAGTTCTCCTTTGGACCAAGTTCTCATTCAGATGAAATTCTTCCTTGGACTAAGTTCTCCTTTGGATAGATTTCTACTTTGGACTAGGTTATCTATTAGATGAAGTTCTCCTTCTAACTAGCTTCTCCTTTGGATAGAGCTCTCCTTCAGGCCAAGTATTCCTTCAAACAGAGTTTTCCCTTGGATTGAGTTCTTCCTTAGGTCGAGTTCTCCTTCAAGTCGAATTTCCCTTCAAATCAAGATCTTTTTGGACTAAGATTACATTTGGGCTACTTGATCGCCTACTGCCAGTATCATTTTGGGAACATAGCTTTCTGAAGGATTACAAAAATGCCAAAGGTAGACAAGTTACAAAAAAAAAAGAGTGGGTCTCTTTACTAATTAAACCAATTAATTAAATGTATCCTTGTGATATTAATTGATTTTTAGGACCACTTAATTAATTAATCTAGTTAAATATTTTATTAAAATTTGAGGAGATTACATTAAATATTAAGATTAATAATGAACTACTGTATTTCTTTTCAAGAGAATTTAATTCTTTGTTCTTATTGATTGTTTGAATAGTCAAAATAAAAAAATCCTTATCGTCGAGGATTCCATAAGTATAAGTTAAGAACTAATAATAATTTAGCTTTGTTTTCAAAGAATAATAAATAGTAACTTTATATATCACAACCATATGTCTCTAAAAGATAAACAATTTTGTGAATAATAAAATCATCCATTGAAAAATTGCCAAAGTCAATTAATGTAATCTTTTCTTTTTTTATGAATAGTCATTTTCTATTAATAAAATATACTAAGAATACAATTCACAAAAAGGGGCCAGGGGATACAAGATCACCTCGCGAAAGAGTTCACATGGCCAAAGTCGGACTTAAAAACACGGCCTCAACTGGAAACAACAACTATCAACACAATGTCATTAACTCAAATAATTCAGTATCAATGGATGTTATCATATAATTAGGTTTTATTGAATGCTATTATAATGGATTCATAAGTTTTTTAAAGAACTATTACAATGGTTTCACATCTTTGATTCTATTATATTTAAATTTAAGTAGCAGTAAACCTCTTAGTGCTCTTTTTGCAACCCCCTACTTTTATTTTCTTCACATGCTCAAGTTTCAACTATAGCTACATTTGCATTGTATTTTATGGTCAGTGTTTTATCATGACCTCTAGAGCATAACCTGTGATATTGCTAAAGCTCAGATGCATTCATTAAAAGTAAATGATTTGAAAGAAAAATGATTCTATTAAAAGACGCGAGTGCTAAATGATATTTATAAATGTACAATGACTCGACATTATTTTCTAGTCTAGTCTAAAATGTTTTTTTTTTTTTAAATCAAGGACAATTGCATTGTAGGAAATTTCATTAAATTTATTAAATGTCAAAATTTTGTATTATGCATTATCTTATTGTACTTTTCCTGACTATTGCATTCACTTCTTTGCAATTAGTTAATTATTATATTATTTTGCACCAATCAGTGTAACTATTATTTTCTAAATTAAATATTTTTAAAGTTTTGATAATTATTTATTTAAAATTTATATAATTCAAATACTATTTGGTTGAATAGGTTTTGTGTTATAGGAGCCCCTTTTTGAAAGGCTCTCCATATTACTTTTTTTAAAATCAAATTTTAGGTAGAGATTACTTGAATTGTTATTAAATTTCTCAATTTCATAGTTAGTTGAAAAGCTATTGTATTCACTATATACAATTACTAAATTATGTTAATTACATATAAATGATTATTAATTTAATATTTCACTTTTTTCTGTTTTTTTTAACTATAGAAAAGATTTAAAATATTTAACATAACAATAGTTATCAAATATATACATTAAATATAAACCATAATATATTTAATTATAGAGTTTTAAAATTCAAAACTATTTACTTCTTTGCTCACACTCTCGAGCGGAAGAAAGTTGTGTGGATGGAAGGAGAGCCGGGATGGACAACTTGGTTCGATGATCATGATGATGTTTTGGAATAGCTTTTCTATCTCCTCTTTTTGTTATCTCGCTAGAACTGCTACTTAATGTGTTAGTTGGTTATTTCTAGCTGATTGTTGGACTTTGATTTGGGTGATCTCCTCTTTTTCATTCTCTCGATTATTTAATTTATTAAAAAAAAAACTATTTACTTCTCCATTCTTATAATTGTTATCTTCAACCAATTAAAAAGTAAAATAAAAAAACTATATTACTCAAGGCTTATACATAATATAATTTTCTAAACTTTTCTATTTTGTTTTAGACAAAAAAAAATCATAATTAGTATTTTTGTATAATGATATAAAAAAATAGTATCACAATTTTTAATTAAAAAATGCTATTAAAACTACAAAATTAAAATAGTAATAAAAGATATGTAAGAAGATTGAATATTACTAAATGAAATTTCAAAACTAAATAAAAAAAGATATTAAAAAAATAGTATCACTATTTTTAATTAAAAATTACTATTAAAACTACAAAATTAAAATAATAATAAAAGATATGCAAGAAGAGTGAATATTACGCATCCTGAAAATTGTGGCTAAAAAAATTGTGATATGGAAATAGCTTCTACAAAAAGGGTCCTATAAGACCCAACCAATTTAACAGATAGATATTTTTTATAATATACAAATTGTATCAATAAATATTAAAACTTTAGAAATGTGTCAATTAGAAAAAATATAATAATCTATCATTGGAAACTAATTAGATTTTTACTTTGTAACTATGTGTACGAATTATTTGATATATATTTTATTGAGTACATAATAATAATTATTATTATTATTTTATTAATCCATCATATTAATATGAATATATTAATTCAAATTAACTGCATTACGTGGCACTTTTATTTATTGGCATTCGATGCTCAAAATAATTGAAAGTATATGGGTGTCATCTTAATCTTATTAGTTATCTTGTATGTCTATTAACTAATAATCATTAGTCATATTGATGAGAAATGATAAGATCAGTTGTAACTTTTAGATGGAATTATTGTGTGTACAAAAATACGATTTCACTGAGTGAAACTATTTTCTTTGTGCTATAAGTATTGTACTAGAGCTAAATATATGTGTTATATTTTGAATTAAAATTAAAAAATTCATAAAAACTAAATTAGTAATTGAGTGATAAAAGGTTTTCACTATCATTTATTTGTCATAATGAATCACATTAAATAATTCTTAGCTTGTCTGCAATAGATAAAACTTTGTTAATGAAAGTTACACTTTGTGTTTGTGATTTCCTATTTATTTTTACTTCTCTTCCTATCTATCCTAACCTACTATGTTGCACACTACGTATTTTCACTTCACTTCTACCTCCATTTTTTTTGTAATCTATTTTAACTATCCTTTTCTATAACATTTTTCTATTATTTTCCTTCATTAAAGTAAAGATGTTAGATTAGGGTAGAGTACCTAATATCCATGTAGGCTAACTTAGTGAACCTAAAACTTACAAGCATCAAGTCAAAAAAAAAATCAAAACATTAGCATGCCTATATAGGTGAGTTAAGAGTTTAAGCTATTGATTAGGGTTTCTAACATTGATTATAAACATATTGACTATATATTCCCTTTGTTATTTGAATGCAATAAAGAAAAAATGTTAGGCCCAAGCATACTCGACAACATATAGATTACAAATTGCCTTACAATTATTACCATACATTTAGTTGTTTATTTCAAATGACTTGTATAATTATAAATACTTTTTAGTCCATCTAGTTACAAATAAAGCAATTCTTGGTGCGAGGTAAGTTTTTAAGTACTAGATAAAATTTAAAGAAAAATGCATTTGATTATTGCCATGTAGATGGCTATTTGATTTTGTCTTGGATATAATTTCTAAAGAGAGACTTTGTTCAAAAAGATATTTTACAATATTTATGAAAGAATTATAGAATGATATTGTCTTTTATATTATCTAAACTCATTTTCACCATAAATGATATAGTAAAGTTTATTGATCAAAATATCTAGTAATCAATAACTTCTAAACAAGAAGAAACTTGAAGTGATTGATTTAAATTTTAATTAATAAAATTTAAAAATTCCAACTCTTCTTAAAATTTCATTTTGAGTAGTACAGATATTTTGGTAGTGGGGCTACCATCAACATTCAAACCTCCTTTAAACCAGTGAACTAAAAAACTTTGTGTCTATATTGGACAGAAAAGTGGGGACTGAGGTCCTCTTCTATATTAAATGGTCTCTAGACTTTGAATCAGATTAAAAACACAATTTGCTCATTTAAAAAATCTCTCCTTTTAAAAACTAAATACTACCATCAAGCATTAGTTCACAATCACAAATGGAAAAATTAACTTTCAATAAGATAATTCAATTAATATAACTTAAGAATCTAATACAAAACATCGCCAAGATGAATCAAATAGGTCAGTTTTAGTGGGTGCTATTAAAATGGTTTTACTTTCTTCTAACATATTAGTACAACTCTTAGAGTTTTTTTCCCTAATATTCAATGATAACAGTACTCTACAAATAAATTAACTTTTTCCAATTCTCTGTACTTTTCTCTTCCTCAAATGCTCAATTTTCAACTATAATTGCATTTGCATTTTATAGTACAGTCAGTCTTTTCTCAGGGCTCCATCTACAAAAACCTCAAATGCATTCATTAAAAGTAAACCATTTCAAATAAAAATACATTCCACTAAATGATATACATAAATGTACACTATTTTCTAGAGCAATAGATTAGAATGTCTATTGCTTTAGTCAGGAAATATTGCATTGTAAGAACTCCATCATGTTTGTGGAATTAAATTTGTGTTGCGTGCATTGTAAGGACTCTCTCCTCTAAAATGTCATATAATTTTTAATTTTTTTGATATTATTTAATATTTTTCTCTCTCAAAATTGATATCTTCTTGAGTGTTAAAATACGTACTTGCAAAATTTTTTAATTACAATATACTATATCTAATTAAAACACTATGAACTCTATATGAGAATATTCTTGACTTTGAGCTCTATAAAATGGTGTCTATATGTTATTAAAAATATATCATAATAAATAGTAAGAGTTATTGAAACATCACTTTTTTGAGATAATTGTATTTTTTTAGTAATTGGATAAAACTAGTATAAAACATGCATTTAATAGACATTTTCAATTGGAAAAGTGTGAGACCATATATAACTTAGCTAGATTAATTTTATCAAAGATCATATGTTTGAAATAACAAAATTAGATAGAAATACTCAAATTTAGTCATTTTGATAAGTCAGCTTGAAAGGTGACATAGCCTTGTACTTTTACCCATGTCCTTCATCAATTCCATGTCAATCAATGTCATTGTGTCCATTATCATCACTGTGCTTGTCACCGAGTCACTATTTGTTAGTGTCATTGTGTCCATTGTCATTTTCAAGTTTGTGTACATTGTCATCATTGTGTTCATTATCATCACCGTGGATATGTATTTTTTCATCATCATAGTAATAATTGTGCCTATTATCATAGTGGTTGTCTCTATCACCATTGTGTGTCTATCATTATGGCTATGTCCTTCATAATGGCTACTTTTGTCACCATGTACGCCACAAAGGAGATGTGTGTTGTCCAAGCTCTATCTACTAAGGTACTCATGGCCAAGATTCTCGCTACTGAGTTACTCTTCATTGAGGCTCCCTTTAACAAGGCACCCTTCACTGCTCCTTTTGTTAAGGCATTCACAATCGAGGACCCCTTCACCGACATACTCTCAATTGAGGCTCCCTTCATTGAGGTCCTCTTCATTGAGGCTTTATCCATTGAGAATATTCTACAATATTTATCCAAAGGGAATATGCATGTCAAGAGTATAATAGTAGTCATTATGATCATGCTAGTGGCCAAGTTTGTGCCAGCATCAACATGTGTTCCTATGACCATACCCAAAGTGATTTTTGAACATGAAAACATAAAATATTTTATTGATTGGCATTATTGACATCATAGTGAAGAGTATGACAATGTTTAAATATCAAAGTGGTGCAATGGAAGCTGGATAACTATGTGTTGTGACTCACATGCTTTACTTGTATGTTTGATTTGGGATCTAGGAATTGATGGTGTGGATTGGATAGCGAATTTCTTCAGGAAAAGAAATCTTTTAGTGGCAAGGATTTGTAATATCCCCAATTTTTAATAAAATATTTAATTAGGTTAATTAATTAAGTGGTTCTAAAAATAAAATAATATCACAAGGATTTATTTAATTAATTGATTTAAAATTTAGTAAAGGGTCCCATTTTTTTTGGGTCATAACTTGTCGATATGTCGACCAACATTTTTGTAATCCTTCACGAAGCTTCCCTGGAACCCCTTATAAGGCCATCTTGTAGTTTGTTTTAGGTATGCAATTTGGATTATTTTATTGTATGTGAATTCCTATTGGAGTTATATGTTGATCGTCATTTTGGAAGTGAGAAATCTTCCTACTTGGCTCTTGCAGTTTCAGTGGGTATCAACCCTCACCCTATTCCATCCATTGTATTAATTTGCTTTAGTTCTAGCACATTGGAGCACCATCTTTGTTTTGCAAATATAATATTTGGATTTTGGCAATAAATTGTTACATCTCTATATCGGTGTACACTTATGTGTCTAACTATTATTTGGTGCATTAGTGAATTATGTATTCCCCTTGACATCTCCATCTCACTCCCTTTGGCACATTCCTAAAATAGTATCGTAGCATTAGAACTTTCCCTCGAGTATTTCCCTCAAACACCTTCCCTTGGGAAATTTTCCTCGAGAACCTTCCCTCAGGTACTCTCCTTTGGGATGAGTTCTCCTTTGGACCAAGTTCTCGTTCGGACTGAGTTCTTACTCGGACTGAGTTCTCCTTCGGAGAGAGTTCTTCTTTGGATTAGTTTCTCCTTCTAATTGGTTTTTCCTTTGGATGGAGCTCTCCTTTGGGCTAACTTTTCCTTCAGACGAATTTTTCCCTTGGATTGAGTTCTCCTTTAGCTCAAGTTTCCCTACAAATTGAGATCCTTTTTGGACTAAGATTGCATTTGAGCTACTTGATCACCTACGACCAATATCATCTTGGGAACATAGCTTTGTGAAGGATTGCAAAAATACTGAAGGTGGACAACTTATGAAAAAATAAAATAAAGAGCATGTCCCTTTACTAATTAAATGTTTCCTTGTGATATTAGTTGATTTTTAGGACCACTTAATTAAATAACCTAGTTAAATATACTATTAAAAATTAGGAACATTATATTAAATACTAAGATTAATAATGAACTATTGTATTTCTTTTCAAGAGAATTTAATTCTCTATTCTTATTGATTGTTTGAATAGTCAAAATAAAAAAATCCTTATTGTCAAGGATTCCATAAGTTAAGAACTAATAATAATTTAGCTTTGTTTTCAAAGAATAATAAATAGTAGCTTTATATATCACAACCATATGTCTCTACAAGATAAACAATTTTGTAAATAATAAAATCATCCATCGAAGAATTACCAAGTCAATTAGTGTAATTTTTTTCATACAACACAATGTCACTGAATCAAATAATTCAGTATTAATAGATGTTATAAAAAAAAAAAAGGTTTTATTGAATGTTATTATAATGATTTCATGAGTTTTTTAATAAACTATTACAATGGTTTCACATCTTTGATTCTATTATATTTTAATTTAAGTAACAATAAACTCTCACATGCCTTTTTCCAGGCAAAGCATTTATGGGCTAGTGCTCTTTTTGCAACCCTCTACTTCCATTTTCTTCAAATGCTCAAGTTTCAACTATAGCTTCATTTGCATTGTATTTTATGGTCGGTCTTTTATCACGGCCTCTAGAGCATAACCTGTAATATTGCTAAAGCTCAAATGCATTTATTAAAAGTAAATGATTTGAAAGAAAAATGATTCTATTAAAAGACGAGTAATAAATGATATTTATAAATGTACAATGACTAGACATTATTTTCTAGGGTAGTCTAAAATGTGTTTTTTTTAAAACAAAAACTATTGCATTGTAGGAAATTTATTTAAATTTATTGAATGTTGAAATTGTGTATTATGTTATTGTACTTTTTGTTACTATTGCATTTACTTCTTTGCAGTTAGTTAATTGTTATATTATTTTGTACTATTCAAGTATAACTATTATTTTATAAATTAAATATTTTTAAAATTTTGATTATTATTTATTTAAAGTTTATATAATTCAAATAATATTTAGTTGAATAGGTCTTGTGTTATAGGAGCCTTTTTTCGGAGGCTCTTCATATTACATTTTTTTGGTCAAATTTTAGCTAACCGTTGTGTGAATTGTTAATACTAATACTTTCATTAATCCTAATTTTCCCTCATTTATTTGTAAAGATAAGAAGTGCCACATAGTGGCATATAATTGTCGTAATATTTTAGAAATTATTTATATTATAATTTTCTCTTTTTAATTCAATATTAGAAATAATTAGAATATTCTTAAAGAAATTTTAAGATTAAAATATTTAACATTAATAATACTATATATTTGATTAATAGTTATCAAATATGTACATTAAATATAAACCATAATATATTTAATTATATAGTTTTAAAATTCAAAACTATTTACTTCTCCATTCTTATAATTATTATCTTCAACCAATTAAAAAAGAAAATAAAAAACCATATTACTCAAGGCTTATATATAATATAATTTTCTAAACTTTTCTATTCTATTTTAGACAAAAATAAAAATATAAAATCATAATTTATATTTTTGTATAATGATATATTAAAAAATTAGTATCACAATTTTTAATTAATAATTAATGATAAAACTACAAAATTAAAATAGTAATAAAAGATATGTAAGAAGAGTGAATATTACTAAATGAAATTTCAAACCTAAATTAAAAAAGTCCAAAAATAATAATTTAGTATTAAATTATGTTTTAAACTGAAATAATTAGAACAAAGATGAAATATCTATTAAAAAGTAATAATCATATTAATTCATTAAGTTTAGCTTTTTTTATAATGTGTATCATGAAAATCGTGGCTAAAAAAATTGTGCAAAAAGGGTCCTATAAGACCCAACCAATTTAACTAGATAAATATTTTTTATAATATACAAATTGCATCAATAAATATTAAAACTTTACAAATGTGTCAATTAAAGACAAATAATAATCTATCTATCATTGGTAGAAACTAATTAGATTTTAGGAGAAAGTGAATGCAATATTATATTGCCTAGAGGCAATTACAATAATATCACATACTATTAAAATTCAAAATTTGTTATTTTTTTAATTTTTAACTATGCGTACGAATTATTTGATATATATTTTATTGAGTACACTAATAATTAATAATTAACTCCACTATGTGGCACTTGTTTATTTTAAATTAAAATAAAAATATTTATAAAAACTAAAATAGTAATTGAGTGATAAAAGGTTTTCACTATCATTCATTTTTCATAATGAATCACATTAAATACTTGTTAGCTTGTCCGCAATAGATAAAAATTTGTTAATGAAAGTTATACTTTGTGTTTGTGACTTCCTATTCTTTTTTACTTCTCTTCTTATCTATCCTACCCTACTATGTTGCACACTACTTATTTTCACTTCGCTTTGTTACCTGGTTATAAAATTGTTTCAATTTTATAAGTCATGGTTAATTTTTGAAACTTGCCTAGTTTTAAGTTTTAAATTGGCCATTTTATCTTTGAATTTTTGAGTTTCTAAACCTTCATGTCTCCGGCTCATTCTCAGCTCCGCACAACACTTGAAATTTTTAAAATCCAGCTTCTGAGCCTCAAGTTATTGCAGGTTAATGGAGATACCCAAAATACGCATTTTCAAGTCTATCATTAACCATTAACCTCTCAAAAGGTTAGTGATAACTTCCAAAAACACATTTTTCTTAACCTCTCAAAAGGTTAATGATAACTTCCAAAAACACGTTTTTCTTAACCTCTCAAAAGGTTAATGATAACTTCCAAAAACACCTTTTCTTAACCTCTCAAAAGGTTAATGATAACTCCTAAAAACACATTTTTCTTAACTTGTATGAGGCAGTTATTAACTTGTTTAAAGTTCCTCCATGAGAAGTCAGATATGTGAATGGCTTGAAATAAAACAAAGAGAAGGATTTGCTTGATGAAAAAGACATGCTGCAGATCTCCCACAATTTTTCTTACATTCGTAATGAGCTGGCATTTTATTCAGCCACTTGCAGAAGATGCTTTTCACACCTAATTTTTTTTTTCTTGGCAACGGCTATTCGGCACATACATCTATTAAAGTAAGAGAAAAATGGGCAACACTTGCTATTGCTATTCATGCTCTACTTCTAATCAAGTAAATTATCAAGATATATTTGATAAAGTGATCCAAGTGGAAGATATGGATCACATTAATGAACTTATTTCTTACATAGAGCATCTCTTAACTGCCATTGACCAAGGAAACCTTCAATCAATTGTCTACCTTGCCAAGACCAATCAAGTGACTGCCTCTCTCAATTTGAGCGATGGTTTACTGGAGAAGATACTGAAGCGATCCAAACAAGTGTGCAAGAGGGACATTGTTCCAAATCTTAACTATGAGACACAAAAATTGGTGATTGATGTGATGAATCAAGGAGCACAGATAAAGTGGGTGGGAGTAGCGTTGTCAGTCGTGGGTTTCGCAAGCTTCTTCCAACAGAGAAGAATGCATAGTATTGCTGAAATACATGTTTAATCTTGCAAAATACATCAAGCAATTGGAGGATCACTTGGGTAATCAAGAGAAGTTGAATAGGATTCTCCAATTCATTATAGAAGGTTCCCCCCTCTACATATCACAAATACAGTCTCATCCGCTTTCCAAATTTTTTGCTGCTCCGGTTACAGCTAATGATTTGCAGAAATTGCGAAGAGATCTCCTCTATTGAGAAGGCAGGGGGCAATCTATATAGGAATGCTTTTATCGAAGAATCTGAACATAAAATTCTTATCCACAACCTTTATGTTGAATTTGCACAAAGCAAAGCTAATGAAATGAGGAGATGGCTATGGTGGAAGGGTAAGCCACGTAGTCCACATCAACTAGTATCAAACGACATTGTGGGGTTTGAATTGACAAGTTCAGATTTAGGCATCCGTGGAGGCAATATGTGAAAGTAGGAGGCATGCTTTGTCACATGGCTTACTATGTGCTCACCTAGCATGATTGCATTCACTCCCCATAGGAGAAATCCAACTTTAGCCAATTTGAATTCACAAAGCCATGGTTTTATATAGTGGGCATGGAGGCAGCGAAAGTTATGCATGAATTGAGTGAGAGCATAAAATACATGAAGAAATGTCCTCCTCCACAATCCATGATAACCCAAATGGGCATTATAAAAAAAATTAGTGCATATCGACATTACAATACCTCACCTTAATGAAGGAGAGAAGAGCGATGGTGATGAAAGTACATAAAATGTGGCAAAAGGCGGTGAACCATTTGCCACCTTTCCTTCACTTGTGATTGAGGTGGTAGGCATATTGGAGCATCTTTTAGATAGTACACATGAACTTGGGAAGGTCGATGTGTTTGAACTATAGCTCACCTATAATTTATCAGAGGGATCAATAAGGATTGATTATTCAATCATCTCCTCAAAATATCTAAGGTTCAAGTTTCAAAGCATATAGGTTAATTTTGTAGAGGTTAACTAACTTCACCCAAATCACGTATTTGGGAGGTGGTTATTAACCACGAAAATGTAGTTATTAACCTCTATGTCTATATAAGGACACTTATTGGCTTTGTAAAGGGACATTTTGGTTTTGGGAAATAAGGGAACACTATGCTGAAATTTTGATCAAGAGATAAATTTTGGAAAGTGTCTACACTTTTTATCTCTGATATTGAAAAATCTCTATTCTCTTCTTGGTGCAAGGAAATGAAATGAGATGTGCTTTTGGTTTCTTATTCTAAAATCAAAATTGTTATCTGTTGTAGTAAACATTCTCATGGTATTGTGTGAGTGTTTATGAATAATGAATGTGCTTGGTAATATTGGTTGCTTTTGAGCGTAGTTCTTGATCACCTTTGTTATCGTTCTTGTTTACTCAAAAGGTTGTAAGGGCGTGTGGTGCATTCGTCTGGAATGCTTTTCTCTTGATCTTTGAAGTTTTAGATTCTTTATTCGAAAAACCCTTTAAAAATCATATCATACGAGGGAGTTGCCCCTCTAAACGTAGAATAAGGCCGCATACCAAGGGCCTATCCAACTGTTGTGAACGGTTTGCCACATACACTCCATTGGGCCAATTCTACTGTGACAAATTTGTTTACCAACAGATTTTTGGCGACTCTACTGGGGAGACTGAACAAGAAAGATTGGCAGTCACCTGTAATGAAGTGCAATGGTGCTACCACATGAGAACATTTTTCCTGTTCTCCAACTGAACCTCAGGTTCCAAGACACCCAAGAGGATATCATTTCAGACTTGAACACTCTAACCTGGAGGTGTAGATGAAGTTCTCAACAATACCATTTGGTGAATCAAGTTCTTGAAAAAGAAGAAGAGTTCGGAGAAATCTTACAAAGAGCTCCTATTGGTCATAACATTATAGTCGTTGAAAGAATAGTAGTTATCCCAAGAAGAAACAGGCCAAATCTTGGTCACATCCAAAACCAAGTGAACAATAATCAACAACATGGTTGATAAAAGGTACCTTTCCTAGAATGAAGGTTGGCAACTCTATTTTAAAGATTGATTATCAACGACTCTATTTGAAGGTGGCAATTCAGAATCATGGTTTGGTATAGGGGAAAAGTTGAAAGTGACAGTAATAGTGATAGTGATGATGAATACTTTTCATATCCCAAGAAAAAAATTCCTGATGAGCCTCTGCAAGTTGAATTCTTGAAGAATTTCTATGGCAGTAGGAGGCTAGACCCAAAAATGGTTCATCCCCACTTACTTCAAGTTTTTCAAACGATCGAAGAAGAAGATGGAATTGACTATGATTTTCTTTTTCATGATCAAGAATCCTTCTTGGAAAAAGTTTTAGCATATAATGATAAAGAAGGCCTTGTTGAAAAATGTGCTTCATCTAAATCAGCAATGAGGAATACTAAAAATGTCTCTTATGCACCTATATCCCAGCAAAATCAGATTTTCATTGATCCTAAGCAAGCTAGCTTCTTGAAGAGTTTCTATGGTGGATGGAAACTAGATCTAGGAGGGATTCATCCATGTTTGCTCTGAACTTTGCAAAAGATAGATGAAGAAGATGGTAAGGACAGTCAATTTTTCTCTCACAAACCAAAATCATTTTTAGAAAGAAATTCCACATGTGAGCATAAGGAAGAACTTGATAAGAAAAGTGATTCATGTCAATCGAAGATAGATAGTGGTGGTCAAAAAGGTGTCCCAATGCCTGCACCTATTGCTCATCAAAATCATATTTCCATTGATCCCAATCAAGTTGAATTTTTAAAAATCTTCTATGGAAATGCACGTCTGGATCCTAACAAAGTACATCCTTCTTTACTTCAAATGCTGCAAGAACTTGAGAAAGAAGACCCACGCAAGAATTATTTTCTTGATAACAAAAAATCTCCCGATCCAAATGCTAGAAAGGATTCATCTAGTTCTTCATGCATGAAAGAAGAAAAGGATTCTACATCTAATCAAGGAGATGGTCAAGACATGGTATCTATAGAAGAAGAATGGTCTAGTAATGTATCAAGGAATCATTGTGAAAATTTCCAAACCCAAGAAAAACTATTCAGTCATCTCAATTGTAATAGAAAAGAAAAAGAAATATTAGAATCTCAAGAAACTATGCAACATATGATTGAAGATGAGGAAAATGTAGATC
Source organism: Cupressus sempervirens (assembly GCA_028749045.1). Classification (NCBI taxonomy): domain Eukaryota; kingdom Viridiplantae; phylum Streptophyta; class Pinopsida; order Cupressales; family Cupressaceae; genus Cupressus; species Cupressus sempervirens. The sequence continues at coordinate 564,239,379 of CM053791.1, forward strand.
AAGGTGAATTTCATAATACTTTTATTTCTACTTGGTGCCTTGATGCTTCAGATGATGACTTCCTATGTGGAGAAGATCTTCCCATTCATCCTTCCATGATCATTCATGATGAGGAATCTATTGATCATGTCAATACTTCAGATGTTCTAGCACAATATGAAATCACTACAATTGATGGAGATAAAAGCACCAATGAACTTCTACAAATATATGCTTTCCCTAAGGAAATGGAGACCTTTACATTTGATGATATTGATGAATTTGTGATTAGAAGATCGGTTGATGAAAAAGTTAAAAATTAGCTTCTAGGAGAGGAAGATGAACCATCAAGCCTTCATTCTTTATCATGCATACCAACTTCTACATTTCATAAAAGATGTCTTGTACAAGAAATGATGATTCAAAAGGGGATGGATATCATTGAACATATTGAAGATGAAAGCTATATGGATGTAACAGAAAGTTCCTCTAATCCAATCAAATCAGAATTAAAAATCTATGGGTCATTCAAAGTTCAAGGAAATCCTCTTTTTGAGTCTTTTCATCAAATAGGAAATTCTATGCCAAAGAACTTCTATGAGAAGAATAACCATGATGAAGAAAGTAATGAGTTAGCAAGGGATCTCATGGAGGAATCCAGTAGAGCAAACTCTTATGATGTATTTACTCCAAGATTGTGCTCAAAATCGTTGGATGGAAAATTTCTCTATGAGGAAAATGTTTACTTTAATCCCTTATTCTTAGAGAAAGGCATTTCTATTGATGATTCTCAACTTGGTATTCGAAGACAAGGTTTAATGGCCATAACTCCACAAGTTGCTTCACATCGCAGATTATATGAAGGCAATCCAATACGAGGTTTGATATCTTTGAGTCTTAATCCCTAGAAGGATCTCTAGAAGGAGAATTTTGATATTGAAGTTATGACCAACCATGTTGATGATGGTATCGATGTAACTCAACAGAGAGTAAGAATTCAGGATGATCTTTTGGAAGATAGGGAAGAAGAAATGGATCATGGCAACATTCAACCTAACACAAATGTGCATCTAAGTTGGAATAATTTTACAGAAGATTCAACTAGGATCATGGTAATGGAAAAAGAAGAGGGTTCGCCAAGCACAAGAGAAGATCAAAAGTGCATTGAGAAACTCGAGAGCCTTATACTTCAACTCTTTCAAAATGAAGTCATCTATGACATGCAACAAGAAGCAAAGTTGATTTTAAAGTCTAAGATTTTTGATGAAGCCTAATTATTTGGATATGCTCTCTCATACACATCTATGAAAAATCTACTGTGACAAATCTATTTACCAACACACTTCTACCTCTCATTGTTTTTCTAATCTATTTTAACTATGATTTTCTATAATATTATTCTATTTTTTCTTTCATTAAAGTAAAGGTGTTAGATTAGGGTAGAGTACCTAATATCCATGTAGGCTAACTTTGTGACCCTAAAACTTACAAGTTTAAGTCAAAAAAAAATCAAAACATTAGCATGCCTATATGGGTGAGTTAAAAGTTTAAGCTATTGATTAGGGTTTTTGACATTGATTATAACCATATTGACTATACATTCACTCAGTTATTTGAACACAATAAAGAAAAAATGTTAGGCCCAAGCATACTCGACAACAATTAGATTATAAATTGCCTTACAATTATTACCATATGATTAGTTGTTTATTTGAAATGACTTGTATAATTATAAATACTTTTTAGTCCATCTAGTTACAAACAAAGCAATTGTTAGTGCAAGGTAACTTTTTAAGCACTAGGTAAAATTGAAAGAAAAATGTATTTACTATGTAATAGCACAGTGATTATTCACATGTAGATGGCTATTGGATTTTGTCTTGGATATAATTTCTAAAGAGAGACTTTGTTCAAGAAGATATTTTACAATGTTTATGAAAGAATTATAGAATGATATTGTCTTTTGTATTATCTAAACTCATTTCCACCATAAATGATATAATAAAGTGTATTAATCAAAATATCTAGTAATCAATAACTTCTAAACAAGAAGAAACTTGAAGTGATTGATTTAAATTTTAATTAATAGAATTTAAAAATTCCAACTCTTCTTAAAATTTCATTTTGAGTAGTACAGATATTTTGGTAGTGGGGCTACCATCAACATTCAAACCTCCTTTAATCCAGTGAACTAAAAAACTTTGTGTCTATATTGGACAGAAAAGTGGGGACTGAGGTCCTCTTCTATATTAAATGGTCTCTAGACTTTGAATCAGATTAAAAACACAGTTTGCTCATTTAAAAAATCTCTCCTTTTAAAAACTAAATACTGCCATCAAGCATTGGTTCACAATCACAAATGGAAAAATTAACTTTCAATAAGATAATTCAATTAATATAACTTAAGAATCTAATACAAAACATCGCCAAGATGAATCAAATAGGTTGATTTTAGTGGGTGCTATTAAATTTGTGTTGCGTGCATTATCTTACCAATCTGTAAAAAATATTTTTTATTATCATTCTACTACTGATAGATCTGTGGACAAATTGACTCTGAATTGTGGTCTCATTAATTCTTAGGTGGACACATGACAAAGCGAATAAGTGTGTATGAACACTCTCAGAAGTCAATCGAAAGACCTTAAAAATAAGTTCAAATTTCATCAAATGCTAAGCATCTTGGCTAGTCTTTGTGGATGTTATTTTCAAAATATATAGTTCAATTTGTATCAGTTCATTTAATTTTTAAAAGAGGTACAGAACAATTTTTGAAACAGGAAGTAACCATTTAGAAACTTTTCATTGGACAAATTTCATATTTTTCATATGTTATCCTACTAATGTAGCAAGGTCCTCAATTCTCTTAGTTTAAGATATTATTCTTTTATATTGATATTAATAGATTGTCATCTTCTAATTTGTATTTTTTTCTTGTAGAATTTTTAAGGATGGTTCTATTATAAACTTTGTTGAATAAAATGTTTTTCATGTGTATTTTGAATTCATCTTTTTAAAGGAAAAGGTCAATAAAAGTATAATTGTTCAAAAATGAAGTAAACTAATGAAATGTGTAGAAATTGATAAATTTTAGGATTATTATTATAAAAAATAGTTTTTGATTTGTATTCTCTTTTATAACAACTCAAATTTCAACTAACCTAAATCGATAGTTTTCATCTCCCACCACATTTTACAAATCAAATATATTCTAACCAAAAGAAAAATTATACATTTTGGAAGAGGACTCTAGAATGTCATATATATATATGATTTACTATTTTATTATTTTTTCTTTCTCAAAATCAACATCTTCTCAAGTGTTAAAATACGTACTTAAGAAAAAAATCATATGACAGGTGGTGTGGAGAGGGCTCTACAACTTGATATCCATAGAGCCCTCTTAAATTTCCTCTATACTGGCCTTTATGGCCTCAGCTTGGCTAGGGACAGGAAAAGATGGAGTGCTCTGCCACCTACTCCTTGTAGCATTTAATAGGGAAGGTTTTAATCCTGGTGCCCATTACCACTCTCATCAATTTTAGAGAAGTGGTGATCCTCACTCCAAGTCCAAGGATGAAGAGTACAACCAAATCACGAGAGCCAAAGGTGCAGAAAACACCCGAACCACCTTTAAACAGGTGTTGCAAGGGAGCTTCAACATCCCAGTCAATGCCAAGTTTATCAGCCACCAACCATCTGCAATCGCTTCCACCAACACCACAGGAGATGGAGGTAAGGAACCATCTTCCCCCTATTGTGTTGTTAAACTGAATTCCCAAATGATTCTTGAGTTGAATAAGGAAAAGGATAGATTGAAGTACACTACCATTTTTTTTGCTACCATGAATCCTTTGAATCTTTCATTGAGAAATTACCTTAACGATTGGTTTCATGGAATCTAGAGTAATAAGTTAGGGCATCATTTCTCATTTTGTCGTATGATTCAGAAAGGTTTTTTTTTTTTTTTTTGTAACCCCAATGCTGAAAAAGCAATTGTTGAGAAGCAATTTTGGAAATTCGAAAGCTCTAAATTTAGGGTTTTACCCTGGTCTTTGGATCTGGTTAATGATGAAGTTCTTGCCCTGGCCAGTCCTAGATGGGTCATTATTAACAATCTTTTGTCATATGTCTGGAATTTCATTCCCCAATTACTTGAACCCATTGGGAAGGTTCTCAAAGTTGACCACTCAAATACCCTCATTCCTAATGCTGATATCAGAACCCTCATTTCCATTCTCCCTAGTGTGGATGCCCCAGAAACAATCACCCTTGAAGATGGAACCCTTTCTATTGTTTGTCATATCACCAATATGGGAGGCTTGAATGCTTGCTACCTGTGCAGAAAGGAAGGGCATAAGAGGAAAAATTGCCCATTACTGGCAGGAAAGAAAGTGACTATTCCTTTGAACCCCTCTTCCTCCATTCCTCCTCCTAAGGTTAAATATGTCATTACGTCCTCTAGGAGTAATTCTGTTCAAATATCCATTGACCCTCAAGCCTCCAAATGGATGACTAAATCCAATGAACTTGTTTCATCTTTGGACTCTCTCAAGAACCAATTCATCCAGAATTATGAAGTATCTCATCCTCCTGTAAATCAAGATGCTTGGGAAGAACTTAAGTCTTTGCCTAATGTGCAATCCTTGGATTTTGGCTTCAATTCTAAATCAACTGAGAGGAAGAATAAACCCCTTAATCCCCAAAAGTTGGCCCTAATCTCTCTGAAAGAAAAAGCCAAGAAGGCATTACAAGAAGCACCCTCGACGACTATGCTCTGCTACAATAGAAGATTGTGAGAAGGTTGCCCCTCCTCCTTCCCACTCACCTTGTGCTGATTCAGAATCATGTCTCCCTAGAGTTGATAGTATGGATTGCCTAAACCTGGACAAAAGACTTCATGATTTCTCCCTTGTGGTTATATTGGTAGCTCCTTCTTCTGCCATGAACAAGGTCACCCTAGAACCTAATGATGACATTTGGGACATTCTTGGTTTGAATCAGCATCAGGGGAACTATGATACTAAGGTTGGGCAACCTCCTTGTAATTTGATAACCGTAGAAGAGGGCAAGCCTGAAGTTTATTATGTAGAGTCAGAGAAATTTGTTTTTAGTGCAAATAGAGAGAACATGGATCGTAAGAACCAATAGGATGCTACTAAATCTCTTAAAAGGAAAAGAGGGAGACCTAGGCATTCTAGTGGTAATGTTAAGCCTTTTAAGAAAGCCAAGACTAAAATGCCTGATTATTTCAAGCGATTTCAATACCCTATGGACACTAATAAATAATTGTCTCTAATGAATAAGCTGAAAATTGCTTCCTAGAATGTGAGAGGGCTAGAATCATTAGATAGGAAATATATTGTTAAGAGATTCCTAAGTTGGAACAAGGATATAGACATCTTCCTCCTCCAAGAAGTTAAGTATGTAGGATTCAGTCTGGATATTGCATTGGAATGCATCTAGAAATATGTTTCTTCTTTCTCCACTAGGCACTCTAAAGGTAAGGGAGACTCTTCAATACTTTTTGGTCCTTGCTGGAGGAAGAAAATCAGCAATTGGGGATTTTCCCCTTATAATAGAACATCATGGGTTACTTTCAAGGATGAAGACTTTGAGTTTGGCATTTGCTTGGTCTATGCCCCTAATGATTTTCTGGAGAGGTGCACCCTTTGGCAATGGTTGGCTAAGCTACCTGGCTTCCCTTTGATTTTTGTAGGAGACTTTAACATGGTTGAAAGGGCTCAAGACAAGTTGGGCGGCCTCAAATTTGAGTGGAAAGGCAATGAACATCTATATTGGTCCAGAATGGCTAATAAGCTTAATCTTATTGATCCCCTTGCCGATTTGAAACAACAATCTCATGGTATTTGGTTCACTTGGACTAATTATCAAAAAGAGGAGAAAAAAAATATACTCTCAGATGGATAGGTTCTATTTCAATAAAGATTTATTTGGCTATTTAAAACCTATGGATAATAACTCAGTGCAAGTTCTCCCTTTCTCCCTTTCTGACCATCATCCACTTGTGACTGACATTTTTAAGCTTGGTTCCCAAAAACCTATAAAACGAAAATCAAATGTCTTTTCTCTTAATTCTTCTCTCCTAGATGATCAAGACCTAGTAGCCTCCATAATTATCCATTTGTATAATCGTTATGTTTGGAAGCATGACAATCTGATTGACAGTTGGGTCCAATCTATTCACTCTTGGAAAAACTTATTTAAGGACATGGGTAAAAAGAAAGAAAAAGGCCATAGAGCCCTAGAACTTTCCTTGGTAAACTCATTGCAGATTGAGGAAGTTGACTCTCAGCTACATCCTAGTGACCCCACTCTTGCTGATTCTATGGCTAATACCAAGCATGAATTGAGGAAACTCCAGTCAAAAAAAATTCATGGAGTTAAGATCCATTCTAGAGCTTACTAGTTATCATTAGGAGATAGGGGATTCAAGTTCTTCTTTAAAATGCTACATTTGAAAGATGCCAAGGATAAGATTAACTAAATTTGTGAGGAAGATGTTATTTTATCTAACTCAGAGGATATTCTCTTGGCTTTCTCTCAATTCTACAAGAACCTCTTTTCTTTTGAAGATAAGGGATTGATGACTGAGATGGCAAGGAGTAAGATTGATTCTATCATACTTAGAAAAGTTTTGGATTCAAATGCCTCAAATCTTAACTCCCCTATTTCCCTGGAAGAAATCTTGAATGTTGTTTCCTCTATGGAATGTGATAAAGCTCCTATACCAGATGGTATCTCAGTGGAATTCTTCAAAACTAACATTAAGTGGATTGGTCCTAGTCTTCTTGAGCTTTATAACCACTTAGTGATGGTAGGATCTTTGGTTCCTTCTATCAACTCTTGCCTCATCAAGCTTATTTACAAAGGTGGTGATAAAAATTTGATCAAAAACTAGAGGCCAATCACTCTTCTCAATGTTATAAGATTCTAGCTAAGATTTTAGTAGTCAAAGTTGCTCCTATTCTACCCAAAGTGATTAGTCCAACTCAGATAGGCTTTGTTAAAGGGAGATATATTCTGGAAAATATTTTAACTTGCTAGGAAGCTATGGATTGGGCAAGATCTTTTGGACAAGATATTGGAATGCTTCTGATTGATTATGAGAAAGCTTATGATAGAGTGGAATGGAAATTTTTTCTTATGATGTTGAAAGCCTTAGGGTTCCTCGATTTCTATGTACAAATGGTTAGAGTTTTATTAAAGGATGCCAATGCCTCCATTGAGGTGAATGGTAGTAGATCTAAATGTTTTGATCTTTTCAAAACCATAAGGAAAGGTTTTCCTTCTTGTCCATGCTCTCTTGTTGATTGTTGTTGAAGCCTTACACTATCTTCTAAGAGATGAATCCATCTCGCCTAGGGTTTCTGGGATCCTCTTGCCTAATGGAGATGAAATTTCCAATGTGTAATTTTCTGATCATACTTCAATTCTATTTGAGCTCACTAAAGATAATATGCAGCCTCTTATGGCTAAGCTTGACTTCTTTTGCATGGCCTTAGCGAGCAAAATATCCATTGCTAAATCAATTATTTTGGGGTGGGAACCCGACCCACTGCAGTGGTGGACCAAATTTGGAATCAGCTAGGGTGGTCCCAACCATATTGTTAAGTACCTCAGTATCCCCATTGCAGTCAATCACAACATTAACAATATGTGGTGTTAGGTTATAGAGAAAATTAGTAACAAGATTGGCAAATGGAATACACTATATCTTTCCTTGGCTAGCAGGATTCAGGTCTATCAAAAGATTCTTTCCTCTTATTCTATTTATTTCTCTTTGGCCTTGTTATTTAATGTCAATCAATTTGAATTCTTACAAAAAACAATCAGAGATATTCTATGGTCGGATGGTAAAGGAACTTCTAAAGCTCATGTTGTTAAATGGGAATGGTGCACTAAGAGGAAAGTTATGGGGGGGATTGGTCTTAAAGATCTAAGAAAGCAAGGTATTGCTCTAGCAATTAATTGGATTGCTAAAGCCACTCTTGGGGAGGAACCCTGGAAGATACTAGTAAGAAATGATTTAGCCAATGGTGATCCCTATAGAGAAAAAATTTGGAATAATTGGGATGTTTTTGACTTTCTTGCACTTGATTGCAAATCTATAGTTGAAGGATCTGTGGTGTTCAAGGCTATCTAGAAAAGCTGGGGTAGAATCAAACCCCTTTGGGGAACCATTAATAAAACTAAGCAAGGGAACATTTGGTGTGATTTTTGTTCTATCCAATGGAATATTCAAAGCCAAGGCAAAACACTTGCCTTAGTGCAGGGTTGCTCAGCAAAATATTGGTCTAAGGCTGGTATTAATACTTTTAGAGACATTTTTTTTAAACAACAACTTGATGGAGTAGACTAAGCTAAAACTAAGATTCAATCTACCAGACTCCCATAGGAAAAATTGCACTATGGTTAATAAAGCCCTTGAAGCTTCTGGAGTAAGTAAAAATTGTTGTTCAACTGACTCCTACTAGTTCCACCTTATTTGGCCAGATTCCTTCCCTCTCCATCTAGTCAAATCTAAAGTTTTTTATGACTTTCTTTCTTCTGGACCTACTATTCTTAACCACCTTAATGTTGTTTAGAATCTCTCCCTTACCCAACCCAAATGGAAGAAGATCCTAAGTCAACTTTAGGCCAGACCTGTTGAACCCAAGATTACCTACTTCCTTTGGCGGTTGCTTATCCATAAGCCCCCCTTTTCCAAGCCTAGTGGTGTTCCCAACCCTTGCTCTCTTTATAACCATCCTAAATTTGTTTCTCATGATTTCTTTGAATGTCCATTTTCTTTTGGAGTCTAGCAATATTTTGGGTTTAGTCTGGACTTTAACTTCTCTATTTTGAATGTTATATATGGTAAAATCTATTATGGCAGCAAGAAATTAAATGTGTTTTGGTCTATTCTTTCTTCTATTTTTCTCTGGTATATTTGGAAATTTAGGAATAACAACATTTTTTAGGGGTTTGATTGTATCCTTACTGATTCTCTAAGGAGACTCAACTACTGATATTTCCTTGCAGGTAACAACAATCTTCAAGTTGAACGAGGATCAGTTTCAAGAGTTTTTGAAAGAAGGAAAAGCTACCTTGTCAAAGGAGGACCTCTTTTATGGTTATACTACCTTGAAAGAGAAGGATAAAGGAAGTGATGCTAGCTTGGTAGAAGATGATTTTAACATTCCTCTGGCTCAGCTTCTAAAAAAGATCAGAAAGGATGGACCATGGAGACCCCCCTCTAAGGATTTGGTTCCTACTACCTCCTTCATGCCTTCCCCAATGTAGTTCACTACTTCAGAGTCAAGTGAAGATGGAAGTGGTTAATTTTATGTTGTAATTTTGTTTTCTTGTTCTTTGATACTTGGTGATTCATTCGGGACAACCTCTATTATGGCTTGCTACTTTGTTTGTTGCAGCCTTAGTGTTGCTTTTTGATTTGGATATTTCTATTGTATGGATTGATAGCTTCTATGCCTATTAAACTTTAGTTGTATCTCTTTTTCACTTCTTGATATGCAATAGTTAAAATGCATCCTTAAAGTATTTCTTAATTACAATATACTATATCTAACTAAAATACTAGAAACTCTATATGAGAATATTCTTAACATTGAGCTCTACAAAATGGTATTTATATTTAATTTAAAAAAATCATTACAAAGAATAAGAGTTATTCATATGTCTCTTTTATTATATAATTCTATTTCTTTAGTAATTGAGCACAAATTAGTATAAAACATGCATTTATTAGAAAATTTTAATTGGAAAGTGTGAGAACTTATATAACTTAGCTAGAATGAATTTATCTAGATAGTTATATACTTGAACAAAATAAAATTTTAGATAGAAATACTCAAATTCAATCATTCTGATAAGTCATCTTAAAAGGTAACACATCTTTGTACTTTCACCCATTATCTATATTTTATACTATGTTGACCACAATTACAATTATGTTTGTCATCTTCTTTGGAATGTGATAAGTTCTACTCATTATTTTTTTATAAGAAATTATTCTTATGAGTGTTGGACAAATGAAAATTAAAATACATCATTCAATACATAACTAATTTGAGTGGAAGCAATATGGTTGGCTTGGGTGGCTACAAAATGACATACAAGGCAATACAAAGAGACTAACTCTCTAGGCTAGAATCTTCAACACCAACATCTTTATAAAAATCATTGGCTTCTAAACTCAATGCCATGGATTAAAACTCTTTTAGGCCAATTTATGTTTGATGATTAGTATTATTATTTTAGAGACTATCAGATGTTGTTGTACACTCAGTTTATTATATGATGAGATTACTTGGTACTCTATATTTCATGCATGTATGATGATTATTCAATATTTTCAGTTATCGATGATGATTAGTTAGATGGTTTATTATCGCACGTGCTTTCTTATGGATACTTACCCCATACTGCATGTGTATGGTGTGTGTGTTTGTTTTCTTTATGTATGGTGTTTCTGATGTGGTTAAGGAAGGGAGTCGTAGTCACCTGCTAGTCGGGATCTACACAATGCACCACTTCCTGCCATTGTCTGTTTAGCTTAGAATATTGTGTCTGTACATGCGTGAATTTTATGCAGGTTGCAGGTACCGGGTATCGACTTCCCTGAATTGCCAGGATGAGCGTACCCTATCGCATTATCTCAATGGTAAGAGAGGGGAGATAAACTCTTAAGTCCAAATCCTAAACCCTTTAGCCAATTGTCCTAATTGATAATTAGGACAAGTATCTGAGTTAAGTACCCTCCGAATGCATCAAATGATGTTATTTCGTGATTATAACCCTTTTTGTTTGATTTAGTATGTGTTCTTCTATGATGGGTGTTCATATGTTGCTTTATGAGTCCTTGGTGTATTTTCTATTAATTAAGTCTAATTAAAAAGACTAATTAATGATTTAATTTAATAAGGAATTATTATGATATCTTTATATTTAATTAATTAATTAATTAAATAAATAAAAGAATTAAAGTTGGAAATTAAAGTTCAAGATATATTTAGAACAGGATAATATTTATTTAATTTAATAATAATATATTTGGAGTTCATTTTTAAATAAATGCTAAATATTATTGTTATTTAAATTAATTAAATATGTTATCAATTAAATTCTAAAATAAATTAAAAAGTTGAAAGATATTAATTTATTAAGAATTCTAGATCGCATGATCTAAACATGAGTTAAATATAAGAATTAAATTAAAAGATTAAATTATAAAAATTAATAATGTTATTTTAATTTCTTAAAAGTGCACATAAGATTTAAAGTAATAAATTAATTAAGAATTGAAGTCAAGTGAAATTTTAAAATAAAGTTATTTAATAATTCAACTTAATATGCATGAAAGATGAATGCAAAATAAAAGAAAAGATAATAAAGGTTAATTTGGAGTTAACTGAGTTGTGCAAAGAGTCTTCTCGGGTAAACGCACAATTAGTGCCCCGATTTGAGGAGAAATTGCTTATCACAACTTTGGGGGGGTTCATTTTTGAGATAGACGTATTTGGACAGGAATTTTTGGGAGACAATTTTTGGAAGCGAATTTCAAAAGGCTGATACCAAGAAAGTTTTCGAGAAGAAGGTCATTGAGAGGAGCGAATTCTCTTACAGTTCCTGGAGATTGCATAATAGCATCAGGTTCAGGTAGGGTCTTGTGTTTTGATCACTGATTGAATTATGCAAATTGATATTCCTGTCTACTCCGTGATTGTAAGAACTTGCCTTCTCGAATGTGTCATTTCTTCGTTCTGAATCTTTTGCTACTCGTTTTCATTTGTAAATCTAGATTGAAAAAATGTTTACAAACCTCAGTCAACAATTGAAATAAATAAGAATTAAATCAAGATTTGAGTTTGAATTAAATGGAATTTGAGAAATTTAATAAGGTTAGGGTTGTGAAATTGGATGAAGAAAACTCTAAGTTGGAAAATAAATATGATTGATTTATTTTATTTAAATTTTATGATTGATAAAATTTAATAAAGTAAATTTACTTGAAATCGATATATATAATACATGACTTTATTTATAGAAAACGTTTTTAAAAAAAACAAATTGTTTTTATACAAAAAATATATATATATAAAATTATTGTTTTAAGTGGGGGGGGAGGGGATCACCCGTACCCACCCCCCATTGCCGACGGCCGACAGTACCTGCATCGCAGGTACTGCGATGGCAGGTACAATGTACCTGCCGCCGCAGGCCCTGCGACCGCAGGCCTGCGGCAAAGCCAACGGGCTTTAAACGTATGTATTAAAGTTGTATTTTTTTTTAAATATTTTTTTTTAATATAATTTTTATTAATTATAAAACAATTTGTATTATTATTTAAAATTTTTAATTAATAAATTTTTAATATATATATTTTTAAATTAATAAATATTTTAATTTTTATTCATATTTAATAATTAAATAATAATGCATTTAACATAGTTTGTAAATATTAATTTATTAATAATTTTGGTTTAATATTAATAAATTAACAAGTAATGAATAGATTAAGATAAGAACAAATGATTATTAAAATTAGTTTAATTAAAGTTAATTAATAATGAATATTAATTGATTAAATGGTAGATTTGGAATATTGACTTAATGGAAGTTATTATAGAATTGGGTTAATCGTAAGGGGTAGTTATGAAAACCTAGTTACTTGAATTCGACGTTAAACTGAAACATAAACCTTACCTTAACTCAATAATATACTTTCAAATCCAATCTCTGAGACTTTGATGTTGTCCTTGTGCTTTGAGTGTTTTGGGGTTGGTTTAGCGTTGACCAGTTTAGGTTGTTACCAGAGGCTCGGGGTTGTGAATGTGATGTCATGATGATTTGGTCTCGATCTTTCTTAACCCGACCATGGTAATGTGATGAAGTGCTCTATGACATGATTGTGTTTACTATTTGTTATTGCTTTCTAGTTTCCTTGTGTGAAGCTGAGGTGTATGTATTTGAGATACTTGACTTAACCATTTTTGAGTCTCGATCAGTTATACTTGGTTTGCTTTTCGGTCGCTTGAGAGGACTGAAGTGTTTGTTATGTTCTTGATGATGTCATGTTTTGACTTGACCATTTTGGAGTCTTCGATCAGTATTGTAATTTACTATTGGGATACTTTCTGGTTGCTCATTGGAGAACCATTGGATTTTGTGATTTATCATTGATGCCTTCAGTTGCTGATAGAGAACTGTCGTGATCATATGATTATTATTGGATGCTTATCTGTTGCTCATGAAGAACTGATGTAATTTTGTGGCTTATCTTTTATGATGTTTTTCAGTTGCTTGTATAGGACTGAGGTGATTTTATTATGATTCTTGATTTGTGATTTCATGAGCCTAGGGTAGGTTATCTATGTGTAGATTCGAGAAGTGGCTTGCAATGGGGATCGGGGCCCTAAGAGGCTGCCTGGAGTAACCCATTGTAAGTTGTTTTAATAAGTGAAAAAATTTACACTAAATAAGGGAAAATGAACCTAATAAGATAATTGTATGTTCTCTCCCATGCCTTGAGTGCTAGTACAGACTAGGATGGGGTAGAGAGAATGCTTGGTTATGACCTTGCATTCCATAGTATGCCTCATCAGTACGAGAGGATACTAATGGCCGCAGGGATTAGTAGGGACCCGAGATTCCTAAGGGATTGCTCGGGTAACTTCTACGTGACTTTTGCGATGACACTTTCCCGCTTGCATATTAGGTTTCCTACGTGTCTTGTGGTACCTCTGGGATTTAGATGTCGATCTTTTTAGGAACCCTTGAGTTAGCATACTTATAGGATTTCCTGGACTTAGAGAGTATTTATGATTATAGGTTTTGTTATCCTATTTGGGACTTGAGACTATCTCCTCAGCGCGGTGGGAGTGGACCATTTAGGTTCCACGCAGTCGGGTGGTAGTGCTTTTGCTCTTACCATTGAGATCCGTTCCGTGGTCACCGTGGCTGGAGTTTTCGTGATTGGAATTTACCTTCACTATGTCCTTGGATTATTATGATGGATGGTTAGATTTTATGTTAGATTTTTTATCATTATGGATGTATGGACGTATCAAGTATGGTGAATAGTTTTGTATATATCTTTACTGTACTTTGTATCATGGATTCATGGAGGTTGATGTATTTCTATTATTACATATGTATATTCTTTTAAGCCTTTCATACCCTGTGACTTGTATAGTGGATGATTGAGCATTCTGAATTAATTTGCCAAGAGGCATTCGGAACAAATGTATATTATGGACATGGGACTTTCTGATTATTCTTTCATATGTATGTGACAGTTGTTAGACTTAGAATTAATTAAATTTAAACGTGACTCAACGTCTTGGGATCTTTAAGAAATGTAACTTACAATGTATGTTGTCAATGATTACATGTTATTGCTTCTGCTACTATGTGTTTGATGTGTACGTTATACTTCTTGTTAAAAAAAAAAATGTTTAGCAAACTTAGTAAAAATTTAGGTTAATTCTTTTGGATCCCTTGGCGGGGCGTTACACATATTTCACTCAGCATGCATTATCTGACAACCTATGCTTGGCATACACTACTTACTCAGCATGCACGAAGTACCATTAAGAAATGGCTTAAGTGTATTGTCACTCATATGTCAAAACCAAAATTAGATCAACAATCTGCCCCTTTGACATGAGTGGAAAAAACACTTTGTCATGCATATATGATCTTAACTTATGAGCATAACTTAGATAATCTATATTCTTTACTTGGCTCACACACAAAATTTTAAAATGTCAAAATTTTGCAAAACTCATGACTTATCAGTCATACCTCAAAACTTCATAACTCCCCCTGAGTTGATTATTATGTGTTATATCTGACTCTAAGAATCCTAATGAATAAATTTGCTTCAAATGTTAGCTTACTCTATTTCTACATTTACTCTCCCTTTGTGTATTTTCTCCTTTTCTTCAATGTTCCCCTTTTTCCTCAATATCCTCCTTTTTTTACACTTACATAATGGGTGGTACACGAATAGTGTGTTTGTCCAAAAATATTTTATGGACCTCCATTGTAATCTTGAGTGTTGCATCCCAATTATTGCATGCTACCTCTAGAGACTTAAATTGAATATCTAGCTCAACAACAAGGTCTACTAGGCCCTCATGAGTAGAAATATGAGAATCTTTCTTGATCAGTGTTTTAATGAAGGCTAGTTCCTTGTGCAACACCTCCATGTGTGGGGTCAACATGGCTTGAATACTTATCAAGGTAGCCTAAATATTTGCATCTTGTGCATGTAATGCAGCTAGCTAACCTTGAGTAGATAAAAGTCTTTGAATATGAGTCTAGCTTTGACTAGGAGACAACTTAAGAATATTACATGTAGTCTTTAAATCTCCCTATAGTTGGTCAATAGCCCTCTAAAATTCTTGTGTGAATAAATTCACATCACAAAGTTTTGTGTATAGAGAGTTGTGTCTCATCCGACTCAACTGTCAATATTGCTTGCATTGAAGTATTTGGCACTAATGTGCTAACATCTGATGTCATAGTATCCGTCACTTAATATACCACAATGGGCATTGGAACATGTGTGTCAATGGTGACACCCTGTAGTCCTTTTATACCTTTCTCTGTAGATGTAGGGGGTACATTAGATGTGTTAGTTGTCTTCTACCTTGTTGATACTTTGTCAATCTCAGTTGTGCTTACTAATACAGGATCAGTGCATAATTTAGTAGCTAAATTAAAATCTTGTAATATCCTCTTCAAATAATCCTCTGTCAAAGGATTGATGTTCTTCTTTTTTTATTAGAAACATCCTTTATCTTTACTGTATCATGTTGACTTGCTTGTTCCAAATGAGGGGGACTAGCACTTTGCATATGTACCTTAGGTACATTCAGATCTTGTTGTTGTTGTTCTCTATCCGTAGTCTTTGTATCCTCTTCTTTCTTTATGCATCCCTCATGTTCATCATTGATAGATCTATCCTTAGTAGTCTCTAGTACCTCTTGATCATGTTTTCCTTCACCTACCTCCTCAAGTGCTTGTTTAATTTCCTTTTTTGTTGTCAACCCATAAATATCTTTCCATATCTAGGTGTTGTATTTTACAACCTCCTCAATATTATTTTGCAAAATATTAAAGGCTCTATATTTGGGAGAAAATCTTCCCTTGTATTTTTTTATGACCTTAGTCATTGATGACTTATCCAAGTGTGGCATTACTCTAGCTAGAGTAGTCTCCCTTATATTTCTTTTAGTTGTTAAACTATATTTCCACCTTTGCTCAACTCTATCATATAGAATTTTGGGTAATGAGTTGGAAAGCTCAATAGGAGTATTCTTAAAATTTTCCATTGTCTTATATACAAATTCTTCCACCTTATTCATGTCTAGCTTTCCAAGTTTGTCAAACTCAATATGTGTGAATCTTGATAAATTTGCATTATTCTTAATATTGTCACACAAGTTGTCTAAATATCAAAAGAGGGACTGTGGCTTAACACTTGGAATTGATTGTTGTCATCAGATTCAATCCTCTCCTCATCTGATTTGTTTGGAGCTACATAATTTCTCCTCTTTGGTTTAGTAGCAACAACCCTTTGCCTTTGGGTTTATCAGCTTCTTATGTCTTCTTTTCAATTTCCCTTGTGCTAGCCCTAGTAGCAGATATTGTTGGCTTCTATTGTGTTGGTATCATAGTTTTCTTCAATTTCCTCACTGCAAGCTCCTTATCTTTTTTCTTTTTCCTTTTTTGTTGGTTTACGTGTTCCATTGCCTTCTTCTTCCTCGACACCTTCATCATGTTCTACTTCTTCTTCTTGGTCCTCTCCTTGACCTTGTGTTAGTGCAAGTGGGACTTGGGTAAATTGATCTTCTTCATCATCCTCATCATCTTCTTCTTCTTCTTCCCCTCCTCCTTCTTCACCAAATCTTTCATTAAGCTTCTTCACAATTTTGTTTTCTCTTTCTTACCATGGAATTTGTCTTTAAATCTATTGTGATTCTTGATTTGGCTTCCTCATAATTGCCAAATGAGTTTGCACTCTTGTCTACTTCTTCTACTAATAGTGTTGTGATGGTTATTGATGCCTCATCCACATTGATTTCATAGCGCAATGGCCTGAGCCATCTGACCCTAGGAAAAATTGCTTGTACATATGTATGATCAACATCATCTAGAAATAAAACATTATTATATTTTTTTTTCCACTAGTGACACTGGTATCCTCAGTCTCCATTTCATAGACTTCTTAAAGTCTTCAAAATAGCTTGTCGTTACTGACTCAAAGTTGTCCCCAAGTTGGTCTATGAACCCTCCAATCTAAACTGCAATAGACCTATTGGTCTTTCAAGAAACTTTTCCAAATGAAGGAAATGTGTTCTGCACATAAAAGAATATGCAAACTAGTAGTGAAAAAAATTTGCATTGTGCACTCTTTGTCTTTCCTACGGCTCCCAAGTTTTTTGATAACTATTGGAGTTGTAACTCGGCAAGGTCATAAGAGTGATCCTTCTTCACTATCTTGTAGCCTAAATCCACTATCATACAAGACACATTGTTTAATCTACTAGAATGAAAGAACTTATGAGCAATTATTCTCATTGCAAATGCAATTAGGGGATCTAAAATTGTGTCTATAGTCATTCCTCTTTTGTTCTATATAGCCCCTGTATTCTTCTCAATTACCTCCTTAACATCACTCCGCACAGTCTTGGGTATATCTAGGGTAGGATACCCTATTACTCATTGGATGATCATTTTTTTGATGTTGGTAGGTTCATTTTCCAACCATACTAAGTGATCATGTATTATGCTAAGTACTATCTTAATCTATTCCGTTTTGAATACATTTGGAAAATCTAGGGCACAGGTTAACCCTTTTCTCTCTACAATTTTGTTTTCCTCCTTCAACACTCCATCTACACATAGTTTTCCATACAAATCTTTGATTTTCATGTCTCCAATACTACCAACCTTACAAGTGTAGAAACATGTTACATCTTGTATCATCAAAACATGTGGTGGTATCATTAATACTGCACCAGTAGGATCTCCCTCATATGCTATCTCAATAATAGTTTGGAAGGGTGGTTGTTTAGTCTCATTTCTTATTAATTAAACATTCGAAACCTTTTTTCCTTCCTTCCTAATAGTAGTAGAAGATCTAGATGCCATTTTAAATAACTTGGGTCTGTGATAATTTAGACAGTGTAGCTCAGCACACAAAAAATACATTATGAATGTGATGATTGGTGACAAGTAGTAGCTAAATCTAGTTCACAAATGCTTGAATCCTTCTCTTTAGTTCACCTTATGCTCTTCATGCTCTCTTTTATCTTGAATGAATGCAAATGAGTCAAAAAATGACCATATAACCCTTGAAACTTGGCAATAAATGCTCAATGCTTACAGAGCTCTAAGCTCAGCTACCATAGCAATTTCAAGTCACTCAACTTACACATAATTTCATCCACACTTGGAAACCACAGTGAGCTCGGTCGACACTATAACCTTTAATAGCGTGGCATCAACTAAGATTTCATTTTCACTTGGCAACAACTGTGAAACTTTTCATGCTCGACAGTAACATGAAAACTAACAAAACTTATAGATTTCTTCCAAGTTGTGACCAATACATTGCATCTTAATTGATGCATATATAATCTTTTTAGAACTTAGATTCCTGGAACTAATGTAAAATATATCATTGAAATATCAATCCCATACACCTTTTGATTGCCTAGTTGGGGGTGATGTGATCACCTTATCCATTGGATGAAGTGACCTCATCTAAACTTGATGTGTTGCAATCTTCCTTTTTATTCCATGTCTTTTTCATTTGCACTTTGATATTCTCAACATCAATCTTGTCTTTTCCTTTGTTGAATTCACTGCTTGGTGCTTTTGACCTTGTTGGATAGTTCTTGTTGATGTAACTAATCTTCAAACAACTAAAGCATGTAGTTTGACTCAACCATCTACTGTAATCACTTCCAAAATGTTTTCTAATGCAATTCTTAGCAACATGTCCATACTCTTGACAATAGTGACAAGTATACCTCATATTTTAATTCCAATTGTAGGATTTTCTATTGTGTTACACATTTTTCTACTTGTTTGATGTCCACTTGGCATTAGATCTACATGTATATGCTTTATGTCCATACTTCTGACAATTGTGGCAATATCCTTCAAATCTTTGTGCACTTGAAGTCTTGTTCCTACATTCATGTGCCTGATGTCCTTTCTTGTTGCACTTATGACAAAAACCCATGAATTTCTACTTAGGGTTTTGATTTGCACTATTACTTGTACAAATATTTGTTTTATGACCTAACTTTCCACAATTATGACAAGTGGGTTTGTAGTTCTTACCTTTCTTGCTTCTTTGTTCAACACTTTTAGATGATTCTCCTTTCGCAGTACTATAGTAACCCAATCTAGTAGCATCACTGTTAGATCTAGGAGATCTCATCAATTTCTCAAAGTACTTGATGGCTTCACTAGGTTTGTTGAAACTTTTAGGAAATTATTTTTCTCTCTTAAGTTAATTCCTTAGTTGTTCATTCTATAATTTCAGGGTTGTGATCTCAATGTCCTTACCATTCAATTCATGATTTGCAATCATCACTTGATTCATTATTTCTAGTTTCATGTTAACAATCATTTGTACCTCTAATGTCTTCTCTTCTAGTCTTTTGGTCAGTGTCCTTTTGTCATCTTCAATCATTACTTTTTCGTCCTCATCTTTCTTTCTCTTCTCGGTCACCTAAAATAGAAATAATGATTGGACTTCTTGTTCTGTCTTAAGATTACTAAACTCTTCAATTAGGGCTCCATTCCTTTCCATCAGATCTACAACTACTACATCAAACTCATTTGAGTTTCCATTTGCAAACAATTTAGTAGTGCCTTCTTCTTGGTAATGTGTGTCATTCTCATCAATAGCTATATCTTTCCTTCTCTTTAATGAGTGCTTCAACTCATATCTTACTTTATTTATTTAATGTAGGGAAAGCTAGATTTCAATCTTCTGGTTCTCAATAGTCTTTCCCAACTTGTAGACTTCCATCTTCAAGATCTTTCCTCAAAGTTACAAAGCTTTCCTTTCTAGAGAACAAGGCTCTGATACCAATTGTTGGAAATAACAATAGGGGAAGTAAACTCTAAGAGGGGGGGTGAATCAACACTTCAAAACTTAAACCACAAAATCATTCATGACACATCCATCTCACAATTTGCATGTAAACTAAAATACCAAACTAGACATATTCATCCATAGCATGAAAAAAATTACACACATATGACACAAGATATTTGGTTACCCATAAACCCTCTAATGAGAAGGTAAAAATGGGGTAGGGATGACACCCACAAATCTTCACTACTACAATTGTAAAGTGTATCCAATTAAGGTTACAATATTTGATCATAAACTATGATCTACCTTGTGAAAGGTATTCCCTGTTAAAAGCTTACAAAGATTTTTAGGTCTTACCCTATTAAAGGATTTCAACACCCTATTAAAAATGTGCCTAGTTAAAGGACTTCAATTTATAATGAAGTAAGAACCTTGTTAAAGGATTTACAAAAGCCTACTAGGAGTACTCGGTTAAGAGATTTTTACTGATTCACCTATTAGAATGTTTTAGCCTTGATCCTCTAGTTAGCACCTCTCTGCTAGATATCAAATCACCTCTTTCCTGATGTATACTTGATCCTCCTAAATAGATGTATCACTTCTATCCTCTCTCTACTTTCCTCTATTCTCTCTAATTGATTATGTAATTCAATCCTTTTCTCAACTCCTTAGTCACCATGAATGCTCTGTCTACACATTCAAACTTCTCTCTTCATACATAAACTCTTAAGAGGTTGTCCTCCTTAAGAAGACTTACGTAATTGGAATCAATGATTGTGATTCACCCTTTTTTCTGCTTAATTCATCCCATTATCTAATTGGTTTCATGTAATTCATAGGGATCCTCAATGTAGATTCGTTCTTATCATCTAGAATCATAAAACAATCCTTAAGTTGGCCCAACAATAGTTTACATAGGAGTTTGTGCCATTACAAACAACTATGTCCAAAACTATTTACATGACACTAAGTGAACCCACAATAATGGGTTCCACTTTAGTGGGATGAACAAAAATGAAAAAAATTTCAAAATGAGAAATTGAGTTTACCATATGTTCGCGCGAACTTTTCTTTTAATCATGTTCGTGCGAACATATTTCATATGTTCGCGCGAACATATTTCGTATGTTCACGCGAACATATGTGATATATATGTTCACGCAAACATGATTTGCATGTTCGCACGAACATAGGTTCACGCGAACATGGTAAACGTGCTCGCGCGAATGCCATGTTCACACGAACATGCAAAATCACAAAAATTTTAACCTTTTTTTCTTTTTTTCTTTTTTTTGCTCTTTTGACTACCATAATTGTAGGAGAATGATCTCCTACTGTAAAATAAAAAATGTCAAAATGTGCTTCTCAGAGCAAGCTTTCCAACGACTATAATTTTATTACATAATTTAATCATTAAGACTTTCAAATATGAGTTTAACTCATTATAGGTTCATTACCGATTAAACATCAACCGACTTTGACACCTTGGGAAAATCAGTAAATTAGGTCAAAAA
This sequence comes from Cupressus sempervirens, assembly GCA_028749045.1. Classification (NCBI taxonomy): domain Eukaryota; kingdom Viridiplantae; phylum Streptophyta; class Pinopsida; order Cupressales; family Cupressaceae; genus Cupressus; species Cupressus sempervirens. The sequence continues at coordinate 564,261,024 of CM053791.1, forward strand.
AAATTTGAAAAATATGGAGGCACTGGCTTATTGAGATACCTTTCTATTCAAAAAAAAAAAATGGTTTATGATAAATTGACTTCAAATTATATGTGTCAAACGGAACGTATGTCTGAATTACGGTTCATGTCACTTCAAAACTTCATAAACTATACAATATTCAACAAAAATAAATCAAACCAAATACTAACACTGGATATTGATGTTACAAATCCAACGCAGAAAGAATTACTTCATTATCATTTCTAGAAAAAAAATTATGTGTGTCAAACGGATTGTCACTTCTTAAAATATTGAATTTTATTATGTACCACTTTTTGGAGGAGATAAAAAAAATTGACATAGATAAAAAAAAAATTTAGATTAAAAAATATAGTTACAAAGTAGGAACAAAGTACTCAAGATCACTAGTTTATGTCATCTTGAAATTATTTATAGTTTTGGAGATATAGTCACTTGAATGTGACGTTTGTTGCAAAAATATTGATTTCAGAGTCAAAATTGGTCAAAAAGTGGAACCCATTATTGTGGGATCACCCCACTTGAAGCCTCTGATGCTCAACATCCACTATATCTTCAATGTTGTAACATGACCTTTGAATGACTTGGCATTCATTATTTTCTCGGCATTGAATCACTCAGTTGTATTAACTTTCTTATCACTAGAGTGACTCGACACTAATTGTCTGTTCGGCACATACTATATATTTCACTCGGCATGCATTATCTGAAAACTTATGCTCGACATACACTACTTACTCGACATGCACTAGTTACTGTTAAGAAATGACTTAAGTTTATTGTCACTCATGTGTCAGAACCAAAATGAGATCAACACTTATATATTAAAGATGTGATAGTGTATCATAAAGCTAATCATGTAGGAATAAATTTCTATTAAAAAAGAGATAACAATTATAAAATGATGGAAATTTGTATATATTACTATTTTTTTATTATAAAATAATATTAAAAGGGGTGTTAACCTTATACAAAGACAAGCGAAATAAGTCACTTATAATATGTCAAGAATATAACACTGCTAACTAAAGCTAGTAGAACTGATTCAAAGGTGGGCAAAAATTTTCCCCACAACTTGAGAAAGATTTTTGGAGGAGGAAGAGTAATCTCTCCTCCATTGGAAAATAAAATTCTAGACAATATTATTAGTACAAACACCATAGCAAGAGGAAGAAAGTGGAGAAATTTTCTTGTTGAGTCTATTAGTAGGAGTAGAATGTTGATGAGGGAACATGTCAAATAACGACATGATCCTCACACATTACACATTTATTTTAGTATTGTATGAACCTTTGTAAGAGAGTGGAAACCAAAGTGAGGATGATACACATATTTTTTAGTATCATGTAACTACTCAATTTTATAATCATGGGAGAGAATATTTCTATAATGGATAAAATCATCTTCACAATACCTTGAATGCTTAAAGAAATTATTGTTCTTGGATGCTTTCCTTGAAATTTTGAGTTCAAATGATTTCTTTATGGATGCATGATAATAAGTGATCTTGATTTTTGCATGCTTCATGTCAAAATTAAGAGAATTAGGGTGCTCATATACCTCTCACATATATCACAATTCAAAATTAACCAAGACTAACCAAAAGACCTAATTTCTAACCAAAATACCATAGTGAGGCCCTAATTTCAATTTGAACTTGATTATGGGGGAATAGAACACCTTGGGCATTGGGTTTATATGGAGGTTTAAGGCCTTGGGTGTTATATAGCTAGGAGAAAGTGCCAAAATTGAAATGGGGTGTCTAAGTTATATGGTAGATGTTAGAATAAGAGGAGATAGATATCTATGTCAAGAATAATGGACATGAAATATTAAAATCACTCAAATGGGGTATGATTGAGCATCTCATTATAGGTTCTAATTTCTTAGGATAGTACACCAAGATACAAAGTTAACACCATTAGCATCCTTCCACCATGTGGCAATTCCTTTCTAGTACAAAATAGAATAATTCTTTGTTAAGTAACTAGTATAGAAGTGCCAACAACACCAAAGGGATACCTCATATTCTAGTAATTGAGTCCATATAATATCCTGAAACATTAGAGCCACATCCCCATGAAGATGTATGAATATTATAATATTAATCAAGATAAGTCAAACAATAAAAAGACCCATGGAGGAAGTTACATCATCAACCTTCAAAAAGTGATTAATTGAGTTGCAATATAAAAAAAAATTTAAATGTCTCCAAAAAATGAAGGGGAATATTATGAAGAGAAACCAACACTAGAACAAAATTGATTCATTAAGGAAGAGGGCTAAAGAGGGCCACATGTTTGGTCGAGAAATAGTGAAAACAGTAAGCCCATAACTTGTTCAACACCAAATCATGATCAAGAGGGGAAAAAAAAATGGAAAAAAAAAACCCTCAACACATGGGAAAAGATCAATGTTAGCAAAAACTAATGACTTCTAAGAATCCATTACCCATTAACAAAGATTTGGTTGAGAAAGATAAGGACCAACAAATCTATACACTAGCCTACAACATTGGCAGAAATGTGCATTATTCACTATACAACATGAACACAAACTATAATAAGGGAGGTTTCAGAACAAGAAAGAGGATAATATTTCACCTTGGAAGGAAGAGAAGTAATAGATTTAGAAATATGATGAAAGATCCATCCATCCATAGTAGAAAAAAGATTCATTACATGGTTTGAATTAAAATGGCACGAATATGGTTTAAATTAAAGTGGCACAAGCAAGAGGACAAGACTTCCAATTGGAAGGAAGAGAAATAACAAATTTAGCGATACAAGGAAAACTCCATCCATCAATAGAAGAAAAAATATATTTGATTATGTGTTCTGAATTAAAATGGTAGTATCATGAGGTTCTATATGCCCCCCCAACCACCTCCCCCCCCCCCCCCCCCCCCCAAACACACACACACACACATTTCATTTATTCAAAATACACTTTTGCATCTTAATAGAGGTTTGTCTTCTTCTATATACTGTAGAAGATATGGATATATTATGCATCTAATGGTGGTAGATATGACATTCCGTGCTTACTTACATTAATGTGTGTGACAATTATATGTAACATGTTTTAAGAAATAATATTGTTTGTAAATAATTCACTCATATATGTAGAAATATGATATCTATACAAGGGAAATATAGATCACTATAAATCACTTAACAAAACATTTTGCAAGGACATTCTATAGGCCAAATATGTAAGATTTGTATGGAAAAATACATTGGAAGTCACCTATGGAATACCAAGAGTTGCCACTTGAAAATTTACAAATTTTTAAATATATAAAGTTGATATTATATATTTGCAAAAATATCAGACCTAAATACAAAATAAAAATTTCCCACAATAAATAGAAATATAATAATATTAAACAATATAACACATAAAAATAATATACATGTAGATGAGCTAAACAATATATACATATAAACACTATAAAATAAAGATAGAATAATATATAAATTTACTAGACAACCATAACTATATAAATTCAAAAATTAACATGCTAATATGAATAGAACAAACAACAATTAAAAAAATGATTTGATAATTTATTTTAAAATTACAATATAATTTAAATTATATAATAGAAATCACTACCTCTAACAAAAAAAAATCCTATATTAAAAAAAAAAAGCTTTGTTGATCTTTCTAAAGGGACTCTATGTATATGCAAGAAAGTTTGTTTAGATATTTATAAGAAAGTACTATGGATGATCAAACAAATATAAGTTTTTTTTTCAATAAATTTAGGGTTAAAAATTATTGAAATAAGAATAAATATAGAGTAGGGGTATGAAACAACTCTATCAAGATTCACCAATTGGTTAAATTGTTTAATAAAATTCATAGGCAACAAACACTTATCCACTATATTCCAATTTTGAATGTAACCAAATAATTTGCTACACCATTCTACTCCTTGGGATATAAGTAAACATAATCGAATCAAAGAAGCACACAAATTAAGAATTTCATTAAAAACCAAAATGGCTTTTAGTCAATAGATACCTCCACCGGATGCATCACCACCTATGAATTTGATTCACAAATGAATCTTCTCCATCCAAGAGAAATTCTAGTCAAAAAATGCCTACACCAAATGTACTACCACTTGTAAATGTGATTTACAAATGAATCTTCTCCATCTAAAAGCACAAGCATGCTTTACAACATACAAAATAGTAATAGCCTCCATCAAACTATTAGAATATCCAAGCTATATCTACCAAATCCACCAATGCTCATAAGACTTGGTTTCCCTATGTTGAATTCAAGAATTCCTAACTGGACTTCATCTCCCCACCCTATTAATATTATGAAGAGGGTTTCTGCATCCTTCATCTAATCCTCAGGAGTGATTTTTGTGAAGGAGGAATATGAAGATGGTTATAAAATAAAATTATTAGAATCTACAACCTTACAAATGATATTTAGTTGAAATATTTTGTCTCAAAGAATGGAGAATTTTCCACAATGGGTGGTGAGCCTCCAACAACACATCTTGAAATATCTGATTATTGTAGTTAATACATTGTATTGTTCAGCTATCAAATAATTAGTTTATAGTTACATTGTAGTTGTTTATGTTATTATCCATGTTGTATAAATTGAGCAATATGATTGAATAAAATATATCAAAGCATTCATTTCTAGTATATTATATCCAGTATTAGATCCCTTATATGATCTTGTGGCATATGAAAAAATTTGGTACTTGATAGTGGTGATATTATCTCTATGTAAGAACAATGTGAAAATTACTATTGTAGTCACCGATTATTAATCTCATATAATTCTTAAATGATTATTTAATTGTCAAAAATTATTTCATAGCTAATATCAAAAAATAACACAACTACAACTTCACTTATAAAAATATGGAAAGAAATAAGCAACACAATGACACCATATTTTCAGAAAAAATGAACCTAGAGAAACCCCTAAGGAAAAACCAATTCTCCAAATGAAGAATTATATTAAACTTCAAAAAAACAAGAGATACAAAATTCCTTGCCTCTTACTAGAAGAACTTCAACAAACTTCCAATTTTTCTAGCTGATATTTTGATATTCCTCCACTGTTATCCTCAATGCTATCAATGTGGCCTTTCTAACACTACAAAACTATTTTATATCACTACAAATATTTCACAAAACTTATGTTCTCCAAATGCCCCCTGACCTCCTTATATACTACTCATGTTGGAAAACCAATAGCAGAGATTGATTCTCAATCAACAACTAAGATTAAAAATAACCTAACAATCAATAACAAAATTGGTTAGAAGGTGTCACTAGGGAAATCAAACAATTCATTAAATAATTTTCTCCACCTTAACAAATATTGTTTCAAGAAAAATTATTGAAGTTAATGTTTAAATGGAAAAAAAGTTTCCCAAGATAACTAACACACACTCCCGCTTAGCAAGGAAGTTGTTCTCCATTACACCTAACTTATCTCTAAAGAAGATGAATTTTGCCTGCTCCAATGCCTTAGTTAGAATTCCTACTACTTGCTTCTCTATAGGTATCTAGTGCAGTTGAACAACCCCCCATTGTACATAGTCTCTAACGAAGTGATAACTTATGTCTATATATTTATACCTATCATGAAACACTATATTCTTAGACAACTTGATACAACTCTGATTGTCATTGTGTATCATAGTAGTCTCAGCCTTCTAACCAAATAAGGCTACCAACAAATTTTGAAGTCATATAGATTCGCACTTTATTGTGTTAATTGTTATGTATTTTCTACTTCTACTAAACTCAAAGCTACAAACTTTTGATTCTATTGAACCAAGATACAACTCTTGATCCCAAATTGAAACAACACCCAAAAGTGTTCCTTTTGTCTATTGTATAGCCTACCCAATCTGTGTTAGTATAGCCTATCAATCAAATTCCTTCACCTTGAACATATCTGATCCTATACTCAATTGTACCACATAATTAATGCAACACATGCTTATTTGTTGTCCAATGCATTCTCTTTGGTTTAACCATGAACTAACTAAGAGAGTTTATTGCAAATGCTATATCGGACTTGGTGTTGACCAAATACATAAGAGAACCAATAAAATACCTATATAAGGTGGAATATACATCATTTTCCCTAGATGTATCTACCTTCATCAAGTTCATGATTATGGCTGTAGACATGGCTTTGCAATCCTCCATCCCAAATCTCTTCAAGATTTCAATGCAATATTTCCCTTAACCAAAGGAAAATTTCTCCATGTGTCCTCCACACCTCCATGCCTAGAAATTAGTGCATAAGTCTCAAATCCTTCATCTCAAACTTTTATGCAAGGTCCCTCTTGCAATCCTCTATAACGCCTAGTGAACCTATAAGAAATAGGTCATCCACAAAAAGAAGAAGAATGAGAACCTCACCTCCAACTACCAAGTAGTAGATGTTAGCATCCACTTCACTCTTTGCAAAGCTCATTTCCATCAATGAGCTCATGCCATGCTCTAGGAGCATGCTTGAATCTTTTCAATGATCTCTTTAATTCGCACATATGAGTCTCTTTGTTGTGTGCTAGAAAGCCTTCTAGTTTCTCTATGTATACCTCCTTCTTCAACATACCATTAAGAAATATTTTCTTGACATCCATTTGCTGGATTTTCCATCCCATTTGTGTTGCAAATGTCTCCTCATAGTCTATTCCCTCCTTTTGAGAGAACCCCTTTTCCACAAACCTTTCCTTGTATTTCTTAATGCTACCATATGCATTGTGCTTTATCTTATAGATCTACCATGATTCAACTACTTCTCTATCTATTGGTATAAGCACTACCTCACACACATCATTTATTCAGGAATATTCCTCAACCATAGCATCTCACCACATGTGATGCTTTACAACCTCCTGAAAGATGGAAGGGTCACTATCTATCAACTAACTAACTAATGCCACATAGTCATTGAAGTTGGCTAGTTGCCTCCATTATCTAGTACCCTTCCTAGGAGCTCCCACAAGCTTATGAGTATCCCTACGTCTATCTTGAACCTAATGGTTCCTACTTCCAATTGTAGAGGATGAAATATCAACCTCTATGTCTTCTTGATGTATTTTTTATTACATCAGTTGATCCATATTTAGTGAATCTTTGCCACCTAATCCTACACTTGTATTGGTAATTATACTTGATCTTTTCCCCCCTTGACTTGTAATTGGAGCTTCTACTAGCTATTTACTCTGATCATCTATTGGCAAATCTCTGTACCTTATAAATGCCTTGTCCTCCACAAACTTGGCATCACGTCTAACAATAATTCTTCAACTCTGGGGGATAAAAATCCTATATGCTTTTGAGGTTTCACTATACCCAACAAGGTACCCTCTCTCTATAGTCTATTCTAACTTCATATGTGTATCATTTGGAATATTACAATATGTCAAACTCCCAAATATCCTGAAGTGACCAACATCTGGCTTCTTTCCTATGAAAGCTTCCTCTAGTGTCATCTTCCCTAGCACCTTGTGTGGAACCCTATTCTGAATGTAAATTTCTCTACTACACACCTCTTCCCATAAGTAATGGGGCATGTCCTGGTCATGTAGCATAGCCCTTTCTACCTTCAATATAGAATGAATCTTCCTCTTAGCAACTACATTCTGCTATGGATTGTAAGGAATGGTTCACTCTCTCTTGATTCCTTTCTTGGTATAGAACTCTATGAAGAAATTTCCTTTATGCTTGCCTTCATTGTCTGACTGAAGAACATTTATCTTCCTTCCTATCTAATTCTCCACAAGAGCCTTAAACTCTTCGAAGTGACTAAAAACCTCATCCTTGGTCTTCAAGAATTATATCCAAATCTTCCTAGAGAAATCATTAATAAAAGTAATAGAGTAATCATATCCTTTGAGAAATTTCATCGATATTTTTTTGAAAATATCTTAATGTAGTAGATCAAGTACACCCTCAAATTTGGTGTCACTCCTTGGAAAAGATGCTTTCGCAAACTTCCCCAAAATACATCCCTTACATGTACACCATCATACTCTGTAATAACTTCTAAAACACTCATCACTATCTCATGAAGTAATTTTAAGTACTTTGTGATGAATATGGCCCATCCTCCTATGACATAGCTGTCCAAGATCTCTAAGATTACTAATGCTTGTGAGTTCCTTAGGAGTATCAAACTACAACCTATTAAGGTGAGTACTCCTAACTCCAATAGTTATGAGTGAATTCCAATCCTTATGTTGGATCAATACATGTGCCCCTCTAAAGAGTATATTATACCCCTTATCCTAAAGGATAGATACAGAAACCAAATTCGTATAGGTAAGCCTAGCACATGCAACACATTGTGAGATTAAGCTAACCATACAAGATATGAGTGAAAACTCATCTTTTATTCTACTAGAGAGTTCTTCTACACTTGTTGAAGTTGTCACCTGCTTCTTTCCATTCCTCCTTTATGGCCAATCACTAACATTGTGACCATACTCGTAATAACCAAAGCACTTGATCTTCATTGGGTCCTTCTTCTTCTTCTCACTAAATTTGAATTTGATCCTTTGCTAGACCCCTTCTTTTCTTTCCCTTTTTCTGCTAGGGAAACTCTTTTTTTTCACCTCACTTAAATTATGACTCTTGTTTGCCCCATTAACAAGACTTATTCTAAACTTATCCTGAGTGAAATCACTGCATAGTCAATCCCAACTCAATTAGGTGTCTTTTCCACTGACAACTTGAACAAAGATACCCTACTACCTAGTAAACTCATTTAGGGTTATTCTCACTAGCTTGTCATCACTAGGGTTATCTCCAAAATTTGTTAGCTCATCCTTAAAAAGTCTAAGCCTGGTGAGGTAACTTGTGACATCTTCTCCTTGGATCATATGGGTATTCTTCAACTTCTCTCTGAGAATCATCTTCCTATTGGTGGTAAAATTTTGGTATAAATTCAAAATGGAATCACATATCTTCTTGGGTGTATCTAGCTCTGAGATATGTGGAACAATATGATCCTTGACACCATCAAGGATTATCCTCCTCACATTGGCATCATTATCCTTGTATGTTGCAAGCTATGTCGCATATGTAGGTACATCTACAACATTGGTAACATAAGCCTTGGTACCATTCTCTTCCAACAATAAAGAAAGTATGGCCTTCGAAACATCAAAATTTGAGGCACCATCCAATGTTTCATGATCTCTCTAAACTAGCAGAAGCCATCTTAAGGGATAAAAGAAATAATAAATATAAAGAGATCAACCTAAGTTATAAACACTTAATTTCTTTCCTAGGGAAAAACTTTTCTACCTCAACACTTTTTTGATACTATGCAAAAACTACTATTCTGGTCACTAATTATTAATCTCCTATCTTAAATTATTATTTAACTATCAAGAATTAATTCACAACTAATATCCAAAAATAGAATAACTAAAAATTCACCAATAAAAATATAGAAATAAATAAGCAACACAATGACATAATATTTTTGGACAAATTGTCCCTAGAAAAACCCCTAAGGGAAAACCAATTCTATAAATGAGGATTTATATTAAACTTCAGCAAATCCAGAGATACAAAATTCCTTACCTCTTACTGATAGAACTCTGACAACCTCCCAATTTCTCCTATTGATATTCCTCCACTACTATCCCCAACGCTATCATTGCACCCTTACTAACATTGCAAGACTATTTTCTATAACTTCAAATACTTCATAAAACATGTGCTCTACAAATGCTCCCCTGACCCCCTTATATACTACTCCTATTGGAAAATCAATTGTCGAGATTGATTCTCAATTGATGGATGAGATTGAAAACAAGCTAACAACCAATTTTTTAAAAATTGGTTTCAAGGTGTCACTAGAGAAATCAAACAATTCATTGAATAATTGTCTCCACCTTAACAAATATTGTTTTAGAAACAATTATTTACTATTGTTTAGCAAATGGGCAAACAATTATCCAAGCTAACTAACTTACACATAGACAATGATGGTTAATCAATAGCCTTGTTTGGTTGTTCAATGCATAGGGATTGGAAGAGGTAGAAATTGCTAGTTTTTCTGACACATGCACAAGAATCCCATAAAACTCACTATTGCAATAGAAAGAGCAATAGCCATCTAGGCTTAGTATTTTTTATGACAATGTATTCAACGAATGTTCATGTTTGAATGAAGTGGTAGAATGCGGGTCTATTGTGTGAATATCTTCATTGAGCATGGCCACCATGAGCAGTAAATAGCTCATAGTGTAGAGATTTGAGTGCTCAAAAATTTCATATGCTACCAAATAATGATCTATCAATCAAAGTGCTCAATTTACATCATCAACAATTAGCACAACCAGTTACAATGTAACTATAACCTGATTATTGACAGTTAATGGTATAATGTATTAATGTTAACATTTTATTTTTATTAATAAACTAATTATTTTCTTTCCAACTAGATATGCCAGATAATAAAAGAAGGGTCAAGAGTCCAATTAACGTGAAGGAAAGACATCATGATAGGAGTCTTACCTCCATCAAACAAAGAACTTAGTCAAAGAAGAGGCATGCCAACAAGTTTGACTCCAAACAACATACAGATTGTAGTGACCAACTATAAAGTTTTGTATTCTAATAGCTTATAAAATTTAGCTAACTTGAAAGTATTGATACAATAAAAGAAGAAAAATTAAAATAAGAATAAGAACAATAAAAATTAGATAAGAATAAGAACAATAAACTAATGAGTACAATTAGAATATATAAACTTCTTCAAAACAAAAACAAGAAGAAAAACTAACTAAAATTCAAAAAATAGAAATATTCCTTGATTAGCTTAAATAATTTGCATCACACTAAAGGTAAAAATTTGTTCGAATCACAATCCAATGTCATTATATTTAATTAATTAAACAAATAACAATTTATATTTCATTTATCACAAAAATAGGGAAAAAGTATACTTTAACTTTGTTTAATACTGAAATATAAAATAAAACATATATATTGCTGTACAGTCAACCCTGAAAGTGTTTGTCGATAATAGATTTGCATTGACATAGCTTTACATTGATTACATGGTGGCTGAACAGTATAAACAAAAAACAGTGTACAATAGCTTATTACAAAATAGTAGATCAAAAGAGATAGTATATATATATCTTGGAATTAATGTATATAGAATATACAGCATATAGTAGAAATTTTTCCTCTTTAAAATGGCAAAAATATTCTTTAACTTAAAAAACACTAAATTGAAGTCATTAAATTAAATATGAAATAATTGTATAGTTACCCAAAAAAACATTGCTAACTTTTTCTTTCGTTGAAATACAAACCAGTGAGCATCTGGCCTCTTTTACTCTCACAGCAAATCCCAAATTCAAACAATGACAGTAACAACTTCTCTTAGAAAGTTGTGGCGATAAAAACGTAGTACCAAGCTCACCAAACACAAAACAACAACATACACAGCCATTTTACATTTGCCCAAATGAAACAATTCAGCTTGACCGATCTTCCATCATCTCCACAACTTCTTTCTCCTGTTAAATGTCATCTCCATATTTTCTCCCTGCGTTTTCCTTCTTTAACACTGAAAGAAAGTTGTAGAAATTTCTTTGTAGAATGATAAGTATAGACCAGAATGCCCAACTACCTATATAGCAGGTATTTTCACAACTGGAACTACCTTTCCCAACTACTATTCCATGGCATGCCGTGCTTGAATGAATGTGACTTTTATCACAACTTATTATCGTCACACATTATATAATAATAATATATTAGAGAATCATATAATGCAAAACCAATGGATTTGATATGAACTTGTGTAATATAGTGATCATTCAACCTTGTAATTTCAGAGTCAAATTTGTTGATCTACCGTCTATGAATAGCAATTCATAAGAATTCATATTTATTTTTATTTGAAAGTGGTAGCATCTAGATAAGCACATGTAAGCACATGTAAAACATTAGACCCATTAAGTTAAGAATAATAAATTTTAGATTTCATTTATATATAAAAATGATAAATGATTATTTTGTTTTGATATTATTATTTTACTTTATTTTTAAAAATGAATTATATTATTATTATTATTCAAAGAAACTCTAAAATAAATAAGCTTAAATTCATTTTCAACACTCATACTCCATAATGACTCAATCTTATAACTATGAATTGCACCATTAGCACTTATATTCCACAATGACATAGTCTTATAACTATGAATTGCACCATTAGCATTTGAATAATATCAAAAAAAAAAAAAATACAGATAAAATAAATATATAATTTTATGTTTTATTTGAGTAAAAAGTGATTAATATTTGCTCTATTTTTATGTTATTCAAAAATTATAATTTATTTAAATTAATTATAATATTTGACTAAAGATCAAACCTCATCTACTATGTAATTATTTTTAGTTAAAGTCATATATTTCTGTACATAACGAATCATTATTGTTTATTTGCAATATTGTGATCTAACAACGATCTTAGGAGACAAGATGTGGTCATATCGTGGTGGAAAACAAAGTTGATACCACAATGAAAGATGTAGAACCCTCTCAAATTATTTATAAGGTTGAGGTATTAGTTATAACTCTTTAGTAACTAATAATTCAATGTAAATAATCAAACAACCTCAAACACCTCAAAATTAGCCACCCTATCAAATGTGTCCTCTAGGTCCTTGTTATTTTTTATAAGGTTGGTGATGGTTTCCTCCAACCTGAATAAATTATCCTTAAATGGAGGATTTTTAACAATTTCTTAGGACTTGAGATTATCCCCTTTTGATTATCACCTCCCCCAAGATTCTCAACCTAATTCTCCATATTTTTCTTAGTCCCCTTGATATGAGTTTCCATGTTCAGGATCCTAATAGGTGAGGTGATCATCTCCTGATCTCCACTTTCACCCCCCATTCTAGACTCATGGATATTGGTCTTTGTTTCAAAGGTATTCCACACACACAATGATATAGGACTATCCTAACCCCTGACCATGGTATCCCATCTTTGTCTTCACTACTCATATCCTCTTCCTTTTGTTTTTCAGTGTTTCTCTTTGTGGCTTTCATTTTAGGTCTAGATCAACCTTTTTTCTTAGTGTTCTCAATAGATTTTGAACTAATTAATTTATCTTGACCTAGAGGGGTAACAAGCTTCTTATCTCTTAGTCTCTTGCTGGACCTATGGGTTCCCTTCTTGGCAATAGGTACTTTCCACATCAATGACATCTATGTTTTCCATTTTAATCTTCCTAGCAATGGTAGAGGGCTCCTCATCATCAAGGGTTTTTTCATAAGGGGAAGAAGTTTGGGGAGCAATAGTGGTTTTGAGATGGGATGGGCTAGGTTTTGCACCTGGGGGTTATGGCCTTTGTGAAATTTAAAGAGGCAAAACATTAGGGCCTAGTGGTAAATACTCAAGTTCTTGCCCTCTTCTCTTTTCTTAGGCACATTCCAAACATAATCTTCCAATATTCCATGGGATGTAATAATATATAAGGAAAATAAATAATCTCCCTATAACTAAAGTGGTTAAGGATAGGAAAATGATAATAATAACTCACCTTAAACCTATCTTGAGAGTAATGTACCTCATAATTGCATAGCAAACCATATCCTAAGTCTTCCAGACGAGAAAACCCACCATGGAAGCATTCAAAAGCCTCACTAGGTCTAAAGAATTTCCTCAAGCTTACATCATCACAACCCTGGCATGTTTTCTCCAATTTTTTCCAAGTTAGAACAATGTTGTTCAATTCTATGAAAAAACATTTTTATGATTTATATACAAATATATTTTTCAGATCTAATTTGTCATCTATTCTATTATACAAAGAATAATGCAATAGAAAATTTAATTCAAATGTGGCTGCTAGATATAAACCCAAACTCTACAACCTTTCCCTCTAGTTTAGAAAAGAGAATCTACTTCTATTAAAGCATAAACGATGTAGAAGTTAAGATGCTATATCACAAATATTTAAGTAGAACACAAATAATCCAAGTAGATTGACAATGTCTCAAAAAGGTTGTTGCACGTGTTGTAGAATATGTATAAAATCATTTTGTTGAAATTATTATAAACTTTTTAAAAATAGCCATACTTGGCAATCTTTGGGAGCATCTCCTTAGACTATGTTTACATGGAATATTTAGAGTAGGGTATTGGCATCCTTACAACATTCTAAATAATTTTTTAATATGGTGATGATGAGGGATAACATTTTTTCAAAATTAAGTTTATTTTTTCTAGAAATATTTTGTATGGAATGTACTAGACTGGTTGATTGCAATCTATATCTAATATTTTAATTTACAAAGAACTCTCCCAAATAATTTGAAGATTAGTAGTTGTTAAGGAAGCTAAATGAAGGTAGTCTTCTAGATAAGAGTCAAAACAAGTACAAGTTTTGTCTCTCATTGATAGTTCACAGCCGACCACCCTTAAACATCACACACTAAGGGAAGAATTAAGTTTGGGGGAAAAAAAAAGTCAACTTTGACTATTTAACACTTTTGGTCTACGAATTAAGCTTAGTGTGTGATGTTTAAGCTATTCTTTAGCAACCATCATTATTTTAGCTTCTCTTTGATTCTTTTTTTTTCTAATCTTTGTGCAACCAATTACCCTATCATTTGTTATATTTTGTTACAATGATTGGATGTCATTCTGGTAGGATCTTGCAGTCCTATGATAGAGCTTTTCTTCTATTAAATGCTTTGAATCTCAACATCTCTTCAAAGAAAGAAAAAGATAAAAAAATTATAATTATTAATTACATTAATGATTGGAAAGAGAATTTAGCTTGTGTGCAAAAACATTGGCAATAGTTCACATAGTAAACAATTTTATTTATTTTATTTTTTTCGATTAGATCATTTAGGAAATTTAATTACTAAGTGGAGGAAGTAGTAAAACTCAGTTGAATGCCTATGTATGGAATTTAGTAACCACAATAAAATATTATTCCATCTCTCTAGATAAGATTTTTTTGTTATAATTGATTCAATTAAATAGATTAATGTATAGAATTTAGTAATGAGGATTAAATATTTTGGATTATTTAAGTTTAGATTGGGTAAATAAATTTAATTTTAGGTCAATATTGTTTACAAATAGTTATCAATGTTGCTTTTGATGTATGCTTTAATTTATTATTGACAAGTTTGTATTTTTGAACTTCTTTTAGCTATATTATAGCCAAAAATATTTTGCTAGAATGTATGCAAAATGTTGATGCATGGATAAAAAAAATTAATTGTTTCATAATATACTCCAAATAGATGGTATCTAGTGGAATTGAATGATTGTAAAATATATACAAAATGAATAGAATGATTGAAAAATAAATTTAATGAATAAGTTCTGAAACAATCAAGCAAAGATTATTGATGAATATAATTTTTTCATGTTATAAAAGACATATTAGTAATGATACTTATTTTTTTTTAAATTAATTAAAATACATCATTATGTGATTATATCAATCATGCATGTAACTTGAAATATTTACATTAAGAAAACTACAATAGATATTTCATGATCAAGAATGTGGTGGGCCATAGTATTTTTGGGTTTGTATAATATAAGACATCTAATAATTACATTTAGCCTAAAATTATGAAAAAGAAATCTTTTGTGTCACATTCAATTTTATTTCCGCTTATCTAATTTTTTTTCCAAAATCAAGACCTCTACTTTTCACACTAAGCAAGGACTCAGCGCTTGTTATCATGATTAATCTTTGAATTGATGACATTTAATTTGATGCAATTGAAAATCATGAAGAAAAAAAAATGATGAATAAATAAATTAAAAACCAAACCAACATCTAATTAAACTACAACCCTTCATTAAAAAAATTACCTATAATTATTAAAACTTAGAATATTCATTATTCTTTTATAAAAAGTAATTATTTTATAAATAATATTAAATTTTATACTAGCAATTGAAAATATTAATTGGGAATAGGTTTGGTTGAGGATTTTCAAACACTTATAGAGAGGGGCAAATATTTCATTCACTATATATCTATCTATCTATGCATACCAGTTTGAATCCTTGAGCCTCTCTTTTTGTTATATTTTTAGATATTAAAAATTACCATCCATGATCATAACCCTCAAAAAAAAATTGTAATCAATCTACTAAAAACTCCTTTACGCCTATAAATAGATCATAGCCTTGAATATGATGTGCATGCAATAAAATGAAAATGAAATAGTAAAATAGGAATAACCTAATGATAGAAAAACCATTGTTTCGATATTTGCAGAAATGAAAGCTTGTAGGTAAAATTGGCACTAAAGAAAATATGCAAAGGAAAAAAGATTCTTCATCATATATAGAAACCACCTTGTATTCTGAAGAAACGTATTGTCTATTTTTATCCTCTTTTGGTGTCTTTTGTTCCTTGGTTGATGTGGGGGTTTTCGCTAGCCTCGATGGTGGCTATGTCCTTAGTGCTCTTTCTTTGGTAGTATTTTAAGTTGCCAGTTTACTCTATTTTATTTATGTAGGTGGCTTATATTCTGTCTCATACTCTACTTTTCTTAAGGCTCTTTCCTTTTCTTTTTGGATTATGGGCTTGGTGACTCTTGCATTCTTGGAGGTTTTGAGGTGTTGTCAATGGGATTTGGTGTTCCTTTTGGTCTTGAAGATGTGGGCCACCCTTAAACATCACACATTAAGGGAAGAATTAAGTTTGGAAAAAAAGAGTCAACTTTGACTATTTAACACTTTTGGTCTAGAAATTAACCTTAGTGTGTGATGTTTAAGTCATTCTGAAGATGTGGATGTGATGTTATGGGGGTTTGGAGTTTTCTATATTTTTTTAGGGTTTGCCTTGGCATTTAGCAACTTGGCTTTTCTTTGTGTTGCTAAGTGTGACTATTTGATGCAGAGTTTTTAGCTATGGCTTTCTAATGTAGGAGCTTTTAGTAATTTTTTAAAGCTTTTAATGTTTTTCTTAGTTTTTAGAAAGTTGATTGCTTGCTAACTATTTATCAAATGATATTGTGTTTCATTGCTTAACTTTGTTGATCAATAATATTGTTGATTATATGTGAAACGGGAAACTCCTCCTCTTATTTGCATTTAAATGTTTGCAATTTATTATATGTTGAATAGGCATATATTCTTTCTTACTCCCAAATTCTACAACAATTGCATTGCAGTGCATAATGACCATTTTTCTCATTGTGGAATATTTTTAAAAAAAAGAAATATCCACTTCAAATATCTTTGCTCGATACACAATCATCATCAGTATTCAGATTACTATCCATGAAATATTGGATCTAGGTCTGTTGTAGTTCCCACATAGGAAGGGAGATAGAGGTATAAAAAATGAATTCTGATTCTTGTCAAACACAACACATACACATTAGACAATTCCATTTACCCACAATGAAAAATCATCCCATATCTACTCAAACATTGTGACTCTTGAATATGTCTTTTAGTTATTCAATAAAAATTATAAGATTTTTTTATGTCAATAATATAATTTCTATTTATTATATTTTAGATGAGTAAAATTTAATTAGTATAAATGAGATTCATATTGTAAATCAATTACTACCCTTTAGTCCCCTTTTAGTTTTATATTTTAATATTGATTTTTTATGTTTATTACCATATATATTATGATATGTTAATGAAATATTAATTATGCTTTATATATTTATATTTTATTAATACATTCTTTTATATTTGATCACACTGTTATTTATGTTAAAATTATATTTTTATCTATTTTATCAAATTTTCCTTATAATTTATTAATAATATGTTATTATTTTATTTCTTTATTTCTCTATAGATTTATTCTATAGTAATTATTATATGATATTTTAATTAATTTGAATAATTAATTGGTCCAAAATAGGGGATATGACAATGTAACATTTAACAAGGATGTCTCCTAACAAAGATCACTCCAAATTGTTTTTTCCTTTAGAGGGTTTCCACGTTAAAAATATTGGTGTCAAACTTGTGTGAATGTTATTTGTGTTGCAAGTTTTTTAACATGTTTTAACAGTTTACCGCAACTTGAGAATAACTAAGATGTCACTAGGTAATTACTAGAAATTTATTGACACTCGATAATGGAAGGAATATTTTGATAACAATATGGATTAAAGAGTTTGAAAGAAATGATTAAAGAATCTACCAAGTGATTGGATGTATTGAAGTTATTTTTGTTAATGTTTATATTGTTTTGATGGTGATGAAATATTTGAAGGTACTATGAGATAACTGAACATAATTGATTCACCCCCATCTCTATTATGTAAAATATAATACCCCTCTCTCTCTCTCTCTCTCTCTCTCTCTCTCTCTCTCTCTCTCCTAATTAAAAATCCAATATTACTACTAGTTAATAGTACAATTATACATAGGGTTAAGGTTAGGTATATAATTTTAGAGTAGGATCCAAGGTTTTCAATTTCATTTATATGACACTTAATGTTATGGTTAGGGTTAACAAGTGGTTAAGTGTTACACTAAGATAAGGGAAGTGGTTAAGGGAAACATGAGATTTTGGTGTAGTGTTGAAGTATTTGGAGTAGAACTTTGGTCAAAATTAGGATGTAGGTTTTAAACATGACTTGAATAGTGAAAAAAATTTAATTATTTCTTGTTCATGAAAGGGGAATCATAAGTCCCAAAAAACTTATTTAAATGATGTAAAAGTGGGAAAGAATAGATAAGAATCAACTATGCAAAAAGTATTTCTCCATAATGATGTGAGAACATTATATTGTTGAATGTTTAATAATTCTAATGCAAAATTTATTAAAATGCTTAAGAATCGTATTCAATAAATATGCCTGTCATGAAGGACACCAATGTAGAGTCATGATTTTCCATTAATATTGGTGAAATAAGGGTTACACTTGGATTAAAGATGTTGCTTGGAATTAGAATGTGGGGTTTATACTAAATTTAATATTCAACATATATATATATATATATATATATATATATATATATATATATATATATTTATTTATTTATTTATTTATTTATTTATTTATTTATTTATTTAGTAACCACATCTATTTAAGTGTGATATCCTTGTTTTGACATTTAATAAATAAGTATTATATATAAAGTTTATAATATTTTAAAATGATTAATAGTGTATATAAATTGAAAATATAGATTATTATATATCATATAACTATAAATGTATATATACAATATATACATATATATATTAGATATCTAAAATAATATATATCAATACTATGATATATATAAGATAAATAAAATGAATAAATAATATTTATAACACTAATATGGACAATATCACTGTAGATATAATATATGTTTTTGAAATATAAAGTGACCAAAACTAGGGGGTCGGCCCTTACAAACAAAATGCTGGCAACCAACACACTACCAGCAAAAACAAACAGGAGGCATCACTATAACAAAGAACTACATTAACAACCAAGAAACAACTAGTTAGCAGAGAATTAACCAAACTAAATTAATAGCTATAGTACTAACCATACTATGATTGTTCAAAGTATAAACTATTGGCATAAGCATACCAACCCATCTCACAAATAGCACACTACCATTTACATCTATCAAAGTAACATCTATTCTAGTGTCAAAACCTATATTACTTAACATACAATTAAAGTTTAGAATATAAAACTATTGGCATAAACAAGCGAACCCAAGTCTAAGTAACAGTTGTAAACCAGCAAACCAAATAGCAGCCGAAAACAAAAAATGACTAGGGTCATAATACCCCATATTATTTTTCATCCTTTTCCTTTCCTTTCCCAGCCAAAAGCACCTTAGCCCAGTCCTTAGCAAGAAACTTATAGAGGAGCTTGTTATCCTTCATGTCCAACTTCATTTCATCCTTCTCCTGTGCCAGCAATTGGAGGGTGGTAGTAGTAGCATGAGTAACCTTCAGTTTAAATTTAAAGGAGTAGAACCCCTCCTCCAAGTATATGACCCTTTTTCCAGTTGTGCCTTCTTCTCATTCTGTTCCTCCTCTCTCTCCTTGTTTTCTTTTTCATCATTTTAATACACCTCTTTAGTCTTTGTCAAGGGTTGGTTCTCATCTTGCAAAACCTGAGGGTTAGTAAAAACATTGATTTTTTCTTTTACTGGGGAGGAAATGGTGATAGGAGAGGTGTCCACTTTGATGTTGTCCTCACAGAAGGTAATAGGCTGCAAGGTAAAGCTCATCAACACATGTGTGGTCTCAATGGTATTGACATTACCAGTAGACACCTAGGTATTATCAATAGAGTTTTCACTTTTATAAATAATATATGTTATTAAACTTGTATAAATTTTATATATATATATATATATATATATATATATATATATATATATATATATATATATATATATAATATAACTATATAATTATTATATTGTGAAAAGACGTGACTCTTAGAATGTATATGTATATGTATATGTATATGTATATGTATATATATAAATGTATATATATATGTATATGTATATATATATACATACATACATATATATATATATATGTATGTATATATATATATATATATATATATATACATATATATATATATACATACATACATATATATCTATATATATGTATGTATATATATGTATATATATATATATATATACATACATACATATATATATATATATATATATATATGTATGTATATATATGTATACATATATATACATATATATACATACATACATATATATATGTATGTATGTATATATATATGTATACATATATATACATACATATATATTTATGTATATATATATACACATACATATATATATATATATATATACATATATATACATACATATATATATGTATGTATACATATATATATACATACATATATATATGTATGTATACATATATATATACATACATATATATGTATGTATGTACATACATATATGTATGTATGTACATACATATATATGTATGTATGTATATATATATATATATACATGTATATATATATATATATACATACATATACATGTATGTATATATATATATATATATATATACATACATATACATACATATATATGTATGTATATATATATACATATATGTATGTATATACATACATATATATGTATGTACATACATACATATGTATGTATATACATACATATGTATGTATGTACATACATATATATGTATGTACATACATATATGTATATATATATGTACATACATATATGTATATATATATGTATGTATGTATGTATGTATATATATATAATGCAAACTTTGGTAAGGAGATCATCATATGGAAAATAAATAGAAAAATATATGATTATGAACTCAAAATTTATCTTATTAAATATTGATGGAAAAAGAGGTCATTACAATTGGTATCAAAGCATAATCCTACCATCCTGTGGATAATAATGCAAAACAATCGTTGCTAAAGAGATTAAAGAAGTAGATGTATTTGATTATATTATAATAATAAAATATATTAAAGTCATAAGTGATATATACAGTTCAATATACACAGTTAGACTATAGAAATGCTTCAGATAGAAATCAGAATTTGAAGAGGACCAAGTCATTACATTTGGCTTACATCATTTATCCATTCATTATCAATAACATTTGGGAAAGCTAAGGTCGGCTAGGAAGGCAATTCTAATGAGAAAGAATGTGAGTCAAATAAATACCAGTGAAACATATTGATCTTGTTATAGCTCATGGCTATTATAGTGTGAAGGATCTCTGCAACTGAGTAAAAGTTCCTGCTCGTGTCAAAAAAATCCCTCTATGTGGAAATAGTAGATAATCAACAATACTCATAGGGCCGACAATCATGAGAGAGTTTATAGTCATTGCATTGTAACGGTGGACGAGCTACGAGAATGTCTCCAAACCCCAAATAGCTCCCCATAACGTCTAGGCTGACAGAATGGTAATTGTTCTATTCGATGGAATAGTGAGATTGTATGGCTCGTCCACCCCATGTTGTAGGTTGGCATTTAGATCGCTTACAACAAAATTGAGCTTTTCCAATCGTGAAAAAGAGATGGGAGTCCTTGTTGTGCCACATGGCTCGATTGGCAACCATTGATTTGAAAAATCAATGGACTGTTTGCAGCGGGAAACCACATTTGCAAGGTTTTTGTGATTGGGAAAGGTGATATTAAAGTTGGAAGACAACGGAATTGAAAATAGAGGAGAGTTTTCCCATTTCATGGAGATCCGCTTTGGCCACACATAAACTTTCTCGTTCTCAATAGTTGTGGATGCTCTATTAACCTATGCAAAGAGAATTACAAAGATATACACAGCTATGTGAATGGCCTATGAATTTGTTTTATGATTGGGGACACCTCATGAGCTTAGGAAGGTATGTCAAAGGACAACGCATAAAGTATGCTTTATTCATATTTTTTCATTTATACATATAAATGTATATTTATGAAATTTAAATGGGATAATAATTTAGATAATTTCAAACATTAGATATATGATTCAAAAATGGTTAAACACTTAAATGATACTATGTTCATATTTCATGGAGACTACTATTGTCTTTGGAAAAGAGCCAACTTCAAGTATTATTATAATTTTAATGAAATACAATTTCTAACATTATAAGAATATAGTTGCATTCAAATATATAAATAGGATATGTAAATTGTAATTTGATACATAAGAAGAAATAGCCTCATTCAATGTCACTAATAATATTAATATATTTTTAAGATTCTCTGATCATGAAACAAATATGATCTAAACCTTAATTAAAAATATTGTAAGGATTTAAGTAAGACCCTATTGAGGTCCTTACCAGTGGATAGGGAGTGTGCATAGGGGGAGGAGTAAATCGATCGCGCTGAGGCAAAAAAATCTCAATTTGGATAAAGATCTGAGGGAGCCCTAAGTTGAGTGTGTCCAACCTCGAGAAGTAGTAAATCTACCATCCAAATCAAAATTAAACATGTTCCTAGTGGGTAGGGAGTGTGCACAGGGGGAGGAGTAAATCAGTCGCCTTGGGAAAAGAGAATCCCAATATGGATAAAAATCTGAGGGAGCCCCAAGCTGAGCACTAATACGAACAATATCACTATAGATATAATATATATTTTTGAAATATAAAGCGACCAAAACCAGGGGGTCGGCCCTTACAAAAAAAATGTTGGCAACCAACACACTACTAGCAAAAACAAATAGGAGGCATCACTGTAACAGAGAACTACATTAACAACCAAGAAACAACTAGCTAGCAGAGAATTAACCAAACTAAATTAATAGCTATAGTACTAACCATACTTTGATTGTTCAAAGTATAAACTATTGGCATAAGCATACCAACCCATCTCACAAATAGCACACTACCATTTACATCTATCAGAGTAACATCTATTCTAGTGTTGAAACCTATATTACTTAACATACTATTAAAGTTCAGAATATAAAACTATTGGCATAAACAAGCCAACCCAAGTCTGAGTAATAGTTGTAAACCAGCAAACCAAATAGTAGCCGAAAACAAAAAACAACTAGGGTCATAATACCCCATATTATTTTTCATCCTTTTCCTTTCCTTTCCTAGCCAAAAGCACCCTAGCCCAGTCCTCAGCAAGAAACTTATAAAGGAGCTTGTTATCCTTCATGTCCAACTTCATTTCGTCCTTCTCCTGTGCTAGCAATTGGAGGGTGGTAGCAGTAGCATGAGTAACCTTTAGTTTAAATTTAGAGGAGTAGAACCCCTCCTCCAAGGATATGACCTTTTTTTCTAGTTGTGCCTTCTTCTCATTCTGTTCCTCCTCTCTCTCCTTGTTTTCTTTTTCATCATTTTTATACACCTCTTTAGTCTTTGTCAAGGGTTGGTTCTCATCCTGCGAATCCTGAGGGTTAGTAAAAACATTGATTTTTTCCTTTACTAGGGAGGAGATGGTGATAGGAGAGGTGTCCACTTTGTTGTTGTCCTCACAGAAGGTAATAGGCTGCAAGGTAAAGCTCGTCGACACATGTGTGGTCTCAGTGGTATTGACATTACCAATAGACACCTGGGTATTATCAATAGAGTTTTCACTTTTATAAATAACATATGTTATTAAACTTGTATAAATTATATACATACATACATACATACATACATATATATATATATATTTAATGCAAACTTTGGTAAGGGGATCATCATATGGAAAATAAATAGAAAAATATATGATTATGAACTCAAAATTTATCTTATTAAATACTAATGGAAAAAGAGGTCATTACAATTGGTTTCATAGCATAATCCTACCATCCTGTGGATAATAATGCAAAATAATCGTTGCTAAAGAGATTAAAGAAGAAGATGTATTTGATTCTATTATATTAATAAAAGATATTAAAGTCATAAGTGATGTATACAATTCAATATACACAGTTAGAATATAGAAATGCTTCAGATAGGAATCAAAATTTGAAGAGGACCAGGTCATTACATTTGGCTTACATCATTTATCCATTCATTATCAATAACATTTGGGAAAGCTATGGTCAGCTAGGAAGGCAATTCTAATGAGAAAGAATGTGAGTCAAATATATGCCAATGAAACATATTGATCTTGTTATAGCTCATGGCTATTATAGTGCGAAGGATCTCTGCAACAAAGTAAAAGTTCCTACTCGTGTCCAAAAAAATCCCTCTATGTGGAAATAGCAGGTAATCAACAATACTCATAGGGCAAAAAATCACAAGAGAGTTTATAGTCATTGTGTTATAATGGTGGATGAGCTACGAGAATGTCTCCAAACCCTAAATAGCTCCCCATAGCGTCTAGGCTAATAGAATGGCAATTGTTCTATTCGATGGAACAGTGAGATTGTATGGCTCATCCACCCCATGTTGTAGGTTGGCGTTTAGATCGCTTACAATGAAATTGATCTTTTCCAATCGTGGAAAAGAGATGGGAGTCCTTGCTGTGCCACATGGCTCGATCGGCAACCATTGATTCGAAAAATCAATGAACTGTTTGCAGCGGGAAACCACATTTGCAAGGTTTTTGTGATTGGGAAAGGTGATATTAAAGTTGGAAGACAATGGAATTGAAAATAGAGGAGAGTTTTCCCATTTCATGGAGATCCGCTTTGGCCACACAAACTTTCTCGTTCTCAATAGTTGTGGATGCTCTATTAATCGATGCAAAGAGAATTACAAAGATATACACAGCTATGTGAATGGCCTATGAATTTGTTTTATGATTGGGGACACCTCATGAGCTTAGGAAGGTATGTCAAAGGACAACGCATAAAGTATGCTTTATTCACTTTTTTTTATTTATACATAGAAATGTATATTTATGAAATTTAAATGCGATAATAATTTAGATAATTTCAAACATTAGATATATAATTCAAAAATGGTTAAACACTTAAATGATACTATGTTCATATTTTATGGAGACTACTATTGTCTTTGGAAAAGAGCCAACTTCAAGTATTATTATAATTTTAATGAAATACAATTTCTAACATTATAAGAATATAGTTGCATTCAAATATATAAATAGGATATGTAAATTGTAATTTGATACATAAGAAGAAATAGCCTCATTCAATATCACTAATAATATTAATATATTTTTAAGATTCTTTGATCATGAAACAAATATGATCTAAACCTTAATTACAAATATTGTGAGGATTTAAGTAAGACCCTATTGAGGTCCTTACCAGTGGATAGGGAGTGTGCACAGGGGGAAGAGTAAATCGGTCGCGTTGAGGCAAGAAAATCTCAATTTGGATAAAGATCTGAGGGAGCCCTAAGTTGAGTGTGTCCAACCTCGAGAAGTAGTAAATCTACCATCCAAATCAAAATTAAACATGTTCCTAGTGGGTAGGGAGTGTGCATAGGGGGAGGAGTAAATTAGTCGCCTTGGGAAAAAAGAATCTCAATATGGATAAAAATCTGAGGGAGCCCCAAGCTGAGCATGTCCAAACTCGAGCAATAGTAAATCTACCATCCACTATGGAATTATACACCCTATTATAGTTTCTCCTCCCATACTCAAGAAATCATAAATTAATTGACAATATATGAATGTGTACTAATGATTTTTTGTGATTGCATGTTCATAATCAAGGAATTGCATAATGTGTGTATTGTGTGTTTGCATTGTCTACACTTTGTGTCTTCATCTGTCTACATCATGTATGCTCCATGTCTTCATTTTTTTACCTCATGTATGCTCTATGTTTTCATGCATTCATTTGTCTACTTTGTGTCCGCTTCGTATTTTCATTCATTAAGATGTATATCTCATAAATCTTTTTGGCCTTTTGTATGCAAATATATTTTGTGTCTATGAAGGAGCTTGTGTATGAATGATTTTTGCTTGAGGACAAGAAAATTCAAGAGGGGGGCACTATGATATCCCCATTTTGACATATAATAAAAAGTATTATATATAAAGTTTATAATATTAAAATGATTCATAGTGTATATAAATTGAAAATATAGATTATTATATATCATATATATTATCATACAACCATAAATATATATATATATAATTAATAAAACGATAAATAATATTTATAACACTAACACGGACGATATCACTATAAATATAATATATGTTATTAAACTTGTGTGTGTGTGTGTGTGTGTGTGTGTGTGTTGAATGCAAACTTTGGTAAGGGGATCATCATATGGAAAATAAATACAAAAATATATGATTCTGAACTCAAAATTTATCTTATTAAATATGGATGGAAAAATGGGTCATTACATTAAGGCATCTTTTTTGAAAATAAATTATTTTTCTCTTTTTCACAAAAGTTATATAGAACAATGGGAAACACAACTCCCAATGCAACTAAATTAGAAGAAGTAAAAGACTGCAACCAAAGACAAGAATGAACTATATACAAAACTAATGTAGGAGCTTTTAGTGGCTTTCTGATGCAGGAGCTTTTAGTAGATTTTTAAAGCTTTTAATGTTTTTCTTATTTAAATTGAAAAGTTGATTTTTATTAATAACCTTAAAATATTACTTTCAATTTCAAATGTTAGTTGGTAGTTCATATTATCTCAGTTGTTGGAAGCTTCATGAAAAAATTCAGCTTTTTTCGAGTTGTTTTTAAAAAATCACCAAAAATGGCAAAAAACAATTTTATGAAAAAAACTGCCAAAAATGGTAAATTTGGATTTGTATTTAAATTTGTATTTCCTCTCATTCTAAGAAAAGAGAAGGATTTGGAAGAACAATAAAGAAGAATTTTAAATTTTGAAAATGTTTTCTTTTTTTTCTCTTATTTTTCCATTAATTATTTGTAGAATGTGGCGACTGCATCATCTAGTATCAGAGCTCCAAAGTTCTAGGAAAGTAATATTTTTGTATTTGTGTGGCTATGAGTTTATGTGTATGCAAGTTGAGAAGAGCCAATTTCCAAAAATTAAGGTAGAAAAGAGAAAAGATCATGTTGTGGCAAAGGATGGACTCATTTGAGGAGCTAGATTTATTGATGAAGTATTTTTAGAAGAGGAAAGAAGAAAATAAAATGAAAGAGAAGGAGAGGAAGAGGAAGGATGAGGTGATTAGAGTAGAAAGAAATGTTAAGAGAATTACAACAAAGTTTTCAACAATTAAGAAAGCTAATGGAATTAGAAATGCAAAAATGGTACCTACCAATCAAGAAGAAAATCACATGGCATATTCAGAAGATTATTCAAAAGAAGAAAATGAAAGAAGAGATGCAAAAAATAAAGGAATAGCTATAAAATGAAATGGTGAGTATAGCAATGACTATTTTGATATTAAGAATTGAAGAAGCCAAGATAAACATAGTCATGGAAGAGTATTTTTGTCATTTTGAGCCTTGTGTTCAGAATGAGCAAACATAAATGGTTTTTTAAATAATGAGATTTCTAATGAAGATGTTTCATTTTTTTTGTTAGTGGGGTATATGAATGTTTCCAAAGGTATTATGTTAATTGTGGCAATGGTGGATATGTTGATATATTATATGTTGAAGATATCAATGATTATGGTACAAAGGTTTATACAAAAGAAATGGAATGTTGGAATTTAAAGGCTGAGAAGATGTTGAGGAGAATATGGGTTAAGAAAAATAAGAAGAAGAGGGATCTAGTGATAGTTGCAAAGATGAATAATAAAATGTCAAAAAATTGGAAGACGAGGAAGAAGGAACAAACTTGCATTCCTATGAGTCAATAAAATCAATATGATACAATGGAAGGAAAGGTTCCAAAAAAGAAACTATACACATTCAAAAACAACTTGTGGGAGTTGCGTTCTTTCAACCAAAGGAGAATGATGTAGGAGCTTTTAGTGGCTTTCTGATGTAAGAGCTTTTAGTAAAAATTTTAAGCTTTTAATGTTTTTCTTAGTTTTTAGAAAGTTGATTTTTATTAATAATCTCAAAATATTACTTCCAATTTTGAATGTTAGTTGGCGGTTCATCTTATCTCAGTTTTAGGAAGCTTCATGAAAAAATTTAACTTTTTTCAAGTTGTTTTAAAAAATTGCAAAAATGCCAAAAAAAAATAGTTTTATAAAAAAAACTGTCAAAAATGGTAATTTTTTTATTTGCATTTCCTCTCATTGTTAGGAAAGAGAAGGATTTGGAAGATCAATAAAGAAGAATTTTGAATTTTGAAAATATTTTCTTATTTTTTCTCTTATGTTTCTATTAATTATTTGTAAAAATTTGTGGCTACATCAAAAACATTTCTCCACAATGGTGTAAATACATGGCATATTCTTCAATGACTAGGATTGTATTGTGACCTTTAATTGAATAATGACTGCAAAAGACTTTCTTTCATCATTGAGGGAAATCCATTCACTTTTTTCAGATGTGTGATATATAAAATTTGCAACATCCTCCCTTTACATTATTTATATTTCAACATAATCAATTACCAATGTAGTGTTCTCCACAACTTTAATTATAGTTTTGCACGACTCTTTAATTATTCGTAGGAACTTGCCAAACTCGGCCTCAAATAAATTATTTGAGGCCACTAAAGTAGTGGAGCTAGTACTATTAATGTTTGATTCTTTGTTTGAGGTATCCATAGCTCAAAAAGTAACCTACAAACTTATAAAGAAATATCAACATATAGAAATAATCAGAATAAAAAAGTATTAGTAATTAGCATAAATTTTTTTAAATGAATAATGATCAAAATAAGATAAATCAAAATCAAAATTATTTTAAATGAAATATTAGATCTTAATGTTTGATATATGGCCGGATTGTCTTCAACTTTTTAAATATTACAAACATAAATATTATATATATTTTGAATGAAAAATACTTAAATAAAGCACACAACTAATCTAATTATATAATATTATATAATGACAAAATATAAACTAAGTATATAGTTAGTCTATTCTAAAAAAAACACTACCTTTAATAAAATATAAATTTCATTAACATGCCACATTGTCATCCGCCTTAATGAAAAAATTTAATTATGAAACATGCAAATGTAAAACTATTATGAAACATACAAATCTAAAACATGCAAACCAAAACCATTTTGAAATATGAAAATCTAAACTAACATGAAACACGCAAATGTAAAACTAATTTGAAACGTACATATTATAAACATTCAAATAAAAAGTATTATCAAACATATAAATCAAATAAATTTTGAATACAATTTTAAATCTAAGTCAAACATGTAAGGCTAAACTATTGCATGCAAATCTAAATAATTTTGAATGAAATTCTAAATCTAAATGAAACTAATTAAAATTGAAATCTAAACTACAGTAAAACATTACATAAAATCCCGAAACTAAATTTATATTTAAATGAGCAACTAAATCTAAATACAAATCTCACTTGCAAATAACTTACTCCAAAACTTCATTCTACTTTTCTTCAAAAATTTCAATATTCCTCCAAAACTCTCCACTTCTTCCTCCCTTCAAAAGCACAAAATGTAAATGAAATGAGGAGCCTCTATTTTATAACTTGTGAGAGGCTCCTCATATCCCCCAATGGATGTCTCTTGGCATTCTACAAATTTGTTTCAAATTCATCTACCCCCGACAATAAATAAACATGAATGTGCTTATAAAAATATATTTAACCCAAAAAAAATCACTATTGAAACATTTTAAAGAAATTAATTCCGGCATATTATTTCAGGTCCTTTTATTGCAGCCATATTATTTTAGGTCCTATTATTTTATCCATATTATTTCAGCTCTATTTTTTCAGGCCTATTTTGTTGGCCCTATTTTTTTGGTTCCTATTATTTCGATCCTATTATTCCGGTCCTATTTTTTTTACCCTTTTATTTCAGCCCTATTTTTTGCCTTGCCATTTGACATCCTATTATTTTGGCAAATTTTATATTTAATTTAAAAATTTGTAACTGTCATCCATTAATATATACTATTATTTTGGTTCCCATTATTTTGACCTTGTCATTTGACATCCAATTATTTTGGCAAATTTTATTTTTTATTTAAAAGTTTGTAGCTGCCATCCATTGTATATGCCTCTCGACATAATTTAAATAATACAAATGTTGCACAACAAATAGAGTTTAGATATGATGGTCCTTATTATTACTTAATTAGTCATACTTATTTATTTAATATGATTAATGAGTCATATCATATTGTTTAATATGAGTTCTAACATCTCAAATAAGGTTTATTATGATTGTGGTCCAAGATAGAAAGCTTTTAGATCCTTATTTAACTTGTAAGTTTGTAATATAACTTGTGAATTTTCATATGTAAATAGAATCATTGTGTAAGAATATTTCTGAAACTGTATAACATCTAATTATATATTAAATCTATTATTACTTCAGATAAGTTGTTAAAAAGGTGATATTTAATATTTTATTGTTTAAAAAACCATTCTATTGTGAGTCGTCACAACCTATATGTTCAAATGGAATTCAAAGATATGCAATTCAAAGTGAATTATTATTTATGTGGTGATGTAATTCTCTTAAGTTTATTGTGATTCAATTGAATGAAAAAAATATGTTATTCTAAGAGTTTGATCAAACTATAGATAAATTCAGCATTGAATTGTCCTAAAAATAAATTTATGGTAATCAATGATCATTATAATTTCCAAAAGACAATTATAACTATAGTAAAATAGTTTTTATGGTAATTATAAAATAGAAATTGTATAAAAAGAAAAATATTATAAGTATCATGGACCTCAATAATATATCTTTTGAGAATTCTACAAATCTAATTCGAACTAACATTTTAACCACTTATAAGCATGGAACTCCCAAAAGTTCTCGCAGCCCTAGTTGTGGCCGTTGGTTAGCTTGCTAGTTTTGAGTTGGACGCAATAGTCACTAGTCGGTCTCAGCCCTTGTCGTGGCCGCTAGTCAGATTTTGTAGGCTTCTTCATGCTCGTGCTCCAGTTCGTCCGAGTGCTTTGTTGTTTGTGTTTTGTCGGCTCTCAGCCCTTGCCGTGGCTGTTGGTTTCCTTTTGCTGCTCGTTGGTTGCTGGTTCAAGGTGTCGGAGTGATCCACTATGCTTCCTACTGCTGGTTCTGTTGGATCTGGGTCGACTTCTTCTATGCCTTCAGGGGGTAGGGCTAGCTCTTATGCAGACGTGGCTACATTCAAGGCAGGGCTTCATGGTGTTGTTCGAGCTGCTCATTCCGGACCTTCTCGATGATATTTATGATACGGCAAAAGAGCTCTCTACCTTTGCTGCTATTTTTCACTTTCAGGATTTTTGGCCCTCTCTTGCTAATCTTCATGCTTGGATATCTAAGCATTGGGAACCAATTTTAGATCATGATGTCCACATCTTTCTGATGACTAAAAGATTTTTCATATTAAAGTTTGAAACTGTTAAAGACAGGAAGACAATTTTGTGTAACAATTTTTCATGGCAGGACAAGTTTCCACTTATTGCCAAACCGTGGCATATGGATTTCAATCCGCTTACAAAATCCTTTAACAGGGTTCCTATTTGGGTCCGGATTCTAAATCTCCCGATGCATCTCTGGCTAGATTCTATTTATGAAGCTATTGGGGATGTCATCGGTGATTTTTTATATGTGGACTCAGACACCTCAGATATTCTCCATTCGACATGTGCTCGAATTCTTGTAGAGATGGATATTTCAAAGGGTCTCCCTGAGAAGGTTTGTTTGGAATCCTCGAGAGGCTCTTGGACCCAAATTTTGGATTATGAAGGTATCCCTTTTCATTGTAGAAAATGTCATATGGCAAGTAACATTGCTGCTCATTGTACTGCTATGAAGACTAAATCAAGGCGACCACCTTCCTGGTGCTCAAGGGCCTTTTCTGAACACTATAAGGTGGTTAAGTCCATGGATGCGCCTCTGGACTCAATGGATGACCTTGAGGTTGATTCCTTTGTTGATGATCATTCGGTGCCGGAGTTAGTGGAGGATGTCCAGTCTCATGGTCAGGTCCTTATTCCTTCTCCTGCTCTTGTCCTAAATGTTCCTCCTGGTCTTGTTGGGGGCTAGGACCCTGTATCCTCTCCTGTCCCTGCCCTTGTATCGAACTTTCCTCCTGGTTCTATGGGGGGTCAGCTAGCTACGAGCTATTCTAAAGAGATTGTTGTTGTTTTGGATTCCCCTGGGCTCCATTGTTCAATTTTTTCTGGGGATTGGATTGCTAAGGCAACTAAGGTGGAGGATGGTTGGACTGCGGTAAAAAGAAAGAAATCTAAAAATTTTGCTCCTCCTTTAGAAATGAACCTTTGATCATGCAAGGGTGACTCTAAATCAAAGGGCAAATCGTGAATTTTTTTGCCTCCTTGTTGGATCTTTGGTTTTGGCTAGTGATAGGCATTTCTATCACCTTGGTTACCCTTTGTTTGGGGGGTAACCAGTTTCTCTTTTGTCTGCCGTATTTTTTGCATCTGCTCTTACTGAAAATCTTTAAACTTGTACAAGGTTTCAGGCACCCTTCAAAACCTGTTTTACTTAATCAAAAACATTTGAACCACTTATAAACAACAATATAGAAATTTCACAAATACATACTTATTAATAAATCATTGTCATTGATAAGCTCAAAAAAGTGAACATCTATGTCATCTTTAGGAGTGATATTCATAATACTTAACTACATAGGAAGAGTTATGGATTGTAATTTTGCGAAGCATGTTATGGAAATAATTTTTTGGGTACACATTATCATCATCTCTTACAACCATTATTTTTTTAGTGGTCATAGTCTACACCACCAACAAGATGATGTTTCTATGATAAATGATGAGATATATGATAACATGATGTTAGGGAGAATGAATGTTGGTGTTAGGTCATGTGTATTTTTTGAAGGTAATTATCAGAATGTACCTTCCAATGACATAAATTTTGAGTATATAAGCTTCGATATGGGATGTTTCAAATCTCCTATTGTACGCCACGTGTGATATAAGATAAAATGATTGTAAAGGGTATGCTTGTGTTAGGTCATATATATTCTTCAAGGTAATCAAATGAATGTACCTTTCAATGACAAACTTTGAGCATGTGCTTGGGCATGGAACGTCTCTGAATAGTCTATCATAAAGGCCACAATTATGTTCATTGTTACAACTCAATTCAAATCAATTTGACAATATTATTGGGAAAAAACAAAGGTCCATCAATTAGAATTCTACCTATGTCACTTTATAAGTTCAAACCTGATGGATAGATAATGGATATAGTGGCAATGTTACAATGTGCTCCTGTATTTACACAATGGTCTGTCTAAATGTAGAAGAGGTATTCTTGTTCTCAAATTTTTACAATCTGAAAATACTCGTGTAGATTGAAAACAGCAGTGGAGAAGATTAAATTTGGACCCAAAGATGCTACATTTTCCATATGGCTACGAACAACCAGCAGCATAAATCAGTAGAAATATCAAACAAGAGATCCAGAAGGGGCCAGAGAGAGAAGGAGAACAACAACATTTACTTTTCCTGCTAAGCTAAAAGCCAAAAGTTCTTTTGGCGTTTGGTTGTGATGAGATAGCCTCCTGCTCTTCTGTTTTTCCTTCTTACAGCAACTGTCATGCACTCTGCATTCTGAATGCAGTACTCCACCACTCCTTCCATGCTCCTCCCTCCTACCCATGTCATCAGAAGTCTGCAAACACTCGCCACCATTAACTGATGTCTCATACTACCTAGTTCATGCCTAAAAATTCTCACAATAAATATGCTATCTTTAGTTAAAAAGTTCAAACAGCCAACATTTATTTGTTATTTGGGGCTTTGGGGGATTTGAGGTCCTCTGAATAACAAACAATGTAGTGTGTAGTGGCTGATAAGGAGATACTTTTCATATCAAGTGAAATTATGATATTGCTATCAAGATCCAACTGTATAGCTTTTTAGTGAAACTTATTGACTATTGTTTAATGAATCGTGATTCCCAAGATAAGTGGGCTTAAACTTGAAGGAAACTTCATGGTTAAGTGCACTTGAGTTGGAGTAGTATTGGGATGGGTAGGGCCTCCTAAGAAGGCCCAATGCTGCACCTCAGTGTACATCATGTAGATGCGATGGGAGTTAAGTATTCATCATTCTCATAAGAGATCAGTTCTTGTGAATCCCTACTCATAAAACATGAGTCAATGAGTTTAACTAAAATATACACAGTTGAATCTTCATAGAAATATTATAACATAGTAATAGATGTTTAACTTTAATCATGTTTATCACCTCCATAAAAGGGAAGGCTTTCTCTGCCCAAGAATGAGAAGAGAAACTGCGTGCTTTCTGGCCTGAGAAACAATTGTTGGACCCTTTCCCTTTCCATCTTCCTCTGCAACCAATACCTCCACTTCCACCTGTTAAGTGCCATTTGGTTAAACTGAGATTTTGCTCCTAACTCAACTTTCACTTCAATCTAATAGAAAATCTAAAGCAAGGAAAAATAAGTTAAACAGACAGCACTTGTTTGCTATTTGGGTATCCATCCAAACCATTAAAACTAAGAACCCAATAAAATATTAGTAGATTGAGTACCTCTGGCCTACGAGTCTTAGAGAGAGCCTTCAAAGCATTAGGTACTTCATTATTCCTCAATATAATCTGTTCTTTGGATTCCTCGGAGTTCCTTCTGTGATGAGGAGAATTGCTACCTACATTGCATTGCATACATGTTAATATCTTCTCCTACATGCTTAGCAACAATGAAAGGAAGCCAAAGTATCATTACAATCAATTTGCTTCAAACAGATATTAATGAAAAGAACATAACCTTAACTTGAGCGCTTAACTGCAATCATTGAAGAGGCGTAGTTCACTCTATCCTTCTACTTATGGGTGAAGAGAATAGTGTTATAAAAGAGCATTTATCACCCAGCTAAACAAACAAATTCCTCAATTTTTGTTATATGTCTCTTAGCTTTCTTAGCTCTCTACTATCATGTTGATAGATCATATTATGATTCAAAACATTCATATTAAAATTAACACACAATCAAATTATAGATTGTGAAAATCTGGCATCATTAGGTATCATTAAGTTCGAATAATGCCAATAAGATGAACATTTATAAGCTGTGTTGGGATAGATCTATAGGAATATAGAAAAAGGTCTTGCTATAAGCGTCCAATGTCGGTCAGTCCAAAATAATGTTTTTTCAACAGAGCAAGAGCGAACAAATGTCTTGACTACATTCAGGCGATGATAGCCATCAGTCTTTCCCTTGGAGTGGGTATTCTCAGAAGTGGTAAATACCACTGCACGACCGATTTGGGTGGAGCTATGATACATTCTAAAAATTGGGCATCTCAGAATTGTTTCTAGAACTAAATAAGTATGGCAAGACAGGGTCTTTCCAAGTACCCTGTTTTTATGTGCTGCTTTCTTTATCTTCAGAATTGCAAAGCTGTATGTTCCTGGTTTGCAGAGTGCTTTGAATGATTTTCTTTTTCCTTCAACTGACTTTCCAACGCTTCTCAGTCTAATGCCACAGGGATCCGAGCTTATTGCAATAATTTTATTCGTTTCTTTCCCTTGTCCATCTTCTATTGTAAAACTAAATGTGAAATTCCTTGAATTTCAACAAAGGCCAGATATTTAACAGCAGCCATTAACCATAAGAGTCTGAATGTTCAAATGACGATTTGGGCAGACATACATTAAAATTTTAAATGATTAGTCCTGGTAGTTGTCTATACTGAATCTATGACACTTCCTGGTAGTTGTCTATACTGAGTCTATGACACTTCCCTCCAGTCTGTCTTTTAGGGGGTTTCCATGCTGATGTCTCGCTCTTGAAAATGATTAAAGCAACAGATCATCAGGAAACAAGGTCAAATCCATACAGTTCAGAATATGGATTATGAAAATAATCAGACTTATGGCCATTATTATACTGCTGATAATTTAAGATTTCTTAGGTCCGATACACCAAACAAAATCATACAATGAAGTGAACGGCTTGTGATGTGAAATTCCTTTTATTTATGTCCCTAAGATCCAACAATGGCAGCAAGCAGCTGAGAAAGCTCTCTGTAGTGTTTTTGTACTGAATTAATTTGTGTGATGAGGATCTAATTGTGCAATTTTAAGTCAGTAAAGGTTTTACACAAACCCATCATTTATAATTTCACAACAAAAGAATCTGGAAGTTTATAGTCATGAAACATTAGGATTTCATCCTCTTGGAAGTTTATAGTCATGAATGATTAGGATTACATCCTCTATTAGAGTGCGAAGTTCTGGCAGTTCAAGATTACGAGCACTTGTAATTCTTTATCAGAAGAAATAGATTCTTTTGAACCACTATTTCTGATCCTTTTCACATGAATCAAATTATGTAAGGCTTCGAGTGACTCTTTATGAACATATATTTCATTAATTCAGAATTCATATGAACTCATCCCCATGATAATGCAATCATCAATTGTATAATCATCGTTTAACCTACAAGACATCTATCAGAATATAAATGACAATTTTTTACTGATTCATGAGTATGAACATCTTTACCAATAAACTACAAGACATCTATCAGAATATGAATGATCAATTCATTCTTGATGAATGACAAAATCTTACTGATTCAATGAGTATGAACGTCATTATTATTAGGCTAGAAGACATCTATCAGAAAATAAATGACCAAGTCATTCTTGATGAATGACAAAATCTTATTGATTCATGAGTAGAACGTCATTATCATAAAAAATGAATAGATGGGCCTTGAACAGTCAGATCCCAAATAAGCCATCACAGAATTGAAGAAAAGCTATAGATTTAGATGTAGTTGTACTTGCTACTCACCAGGGTGGGAAAGAGGAACAAGATGCAGCAAAATGAGAGTGTCCTGATCCTGCACGGTGTGTGAGAGACTCCATAATAGAGCTCGTTTGGCTTCAGGGCTAGAATCCACAACTACCATGATCTTCCTGCTAGCACACTTCCCCTCAGATTTGCTCAAAACTTCCTTCTCCGGATGATTTTTGTGATCTGCCTCTCTTGTATTGACAAAGCCATCAGTATGAGTAGACATGACATGGCCACGGGGACCCCCTGTAATTGGTCTTCCCTCGCTTGGACTTCTGGCATGGGTGGCGATTCTATTCAAGCAGAATCTTGACAGCCTCCCTCCTCCCATTTTCACTTCCAATGCCCTCTGCCTTTGCCCACAATACCATGTATAAATACCCTCAAAACTGCAGGGAATGAAATGAAAGGAACCCTAAAAAGCTAATGCCCAGACTTGAATGCATTGAAAAACCATAATGAGTTGTAATTGAGTACCAGACTGTTGGCAAGGCTGAGACTCTCCCAACCCACTTGATTAAAAAAGTTTTTCCATCAAAAGACGAAACAGGGGTTTCATGGACGACCCACAAGGTCCCACAACTTTCTTCCTCTGTTTTCATTCAGGGTTGCGAGAATGCTGCATCATCCGAAAGTTATGGGGGTTTTCCCCCTTCCGGCAATTATGCATTTCTTTCTTCTTTCTTCTTCTTCTGCTTCCTTTTTGATAAAAAGAGAAGTCGCCATCAATTCTCATTTCCACCATTTCTTGGATTCTTATTGCACGGATAATGGGATTCTTCTACAGCCCACAGAATCCATTGCTCCGTTCTAACGACACATCTTACATTTTCCTGTGTCAAACGATGATTAGGGCAGCTCCTCATGAAATAAAAATTATTTCCTTGACCAGCATTTTGTAAGAGCCCGTTTGGGGATGCTTGCTGTCGTCTTCCAGAAATAGTTGCTTTCATTTCCTCCTCGTGCAGATGTCTCTTTACGAGTCGTTATGGTTGAATTTGTACGTTCTAAGATCTAAAGGTACATCAAATTTGATCGACGGTTTTTTATGAAAAAGATTATCTAAGAGTGACAATTAAGGGGGAAAAAAGGCGAGACTTCTTTGCCCAAATCATGAATTCATCCCACTATCTTAGATGTGAGATTAAGAGATTGACTATGTCTTTAGGGGTCATTTCTTATATGAGTTTGGCAATATATGGGTATTCGTTTATACAATATATATAGTATAAGATAAGAATAATTTTGAGTTTAGTTTAAATGAGTTATTTGAAGAGATAAGATTTCACAAAGTTATGAGTTTTAAATTAAGTTACGATAGAAGGATTAAAAATGAGAATAACTTTCCTTGATCTTGTAGACCAATGGTCGTGTGGATCTCATTAACACTCATTTATATGTTCGTTAATATGCAGTTTAAGTTTTTTGCTTCATGGTACTTATGACGAATAATTGATTTTTTATATAAGTAGTTTAAGTGACTATAATTATTGCTTTGACTTATGGGTAGTTAAAAGGAACAAGATTGGATTTGTTATAGAGACCAGGGTAAAAAAAAAGTAGTCCCTTTGATTTTACTTCCAATGCATATTTGGTTATTTAATATGCAACTTAAGTAACTATAGTTATTACTTTGGCCTATGGGTAGTTATAACAAACAAGGTTGGATTTGTTATACAAACAAAGGTACAAAAGCAATCACTTTGAGTTGACTTCCAATACATAATCTTTATTTCCTCATTAACCATTCACTTTAACTACCACAAAATTTGTACAACTAATTAATACAAATGCCCACTATTAGTACCCATAAAGTTGTACGATTCTTCTAGTTAATAAGTTTTGTTTTAACTATTGTGCATTAGCAACGGACAACTAGTGATCCACTCGATCATTTTTTCTATGGGCTTTTAATTGACAGAATCTAATAAATGGTAATTAGAATATGGACCGTAATGGCCCCTTCCCCTAAATGTTGATAAATTAATGTGATGTACACTTTTGAAATAATAGTACATAATATTTATGAGACAGTGATAATGTCTATCGAGACTATCAAAGTACATAAATACATCAAAAATTTGGGTGTATAGATAATTAGTTTTCTATGATTACAAGTTTCAAACTAAAGGGTAGTTATTTTGTCACCTTATATAAGAAATGTTTTATCATATTCATCCTCATCCTTTATGATCAAGAACCAAGATTAAGTGGTATTAACTCTAAGAAATCACAATTGTGTCCTTATCCATTACAATGGTGAATCAATGCAATCAACAAGATAAACAGTTGGGAATTCAATGGTATCCATTTCACCAAATTCAGGCTAGGACACAATTTTTATTTTGTCTTTTATAGTGTTGAGTCAATGCATTCAACATGACAAACCAGCCAAGAATTGAGGGAGTTTTCACTCTATTAAAAAAATCACCTATAAAACAACTTTGACCTTGTCCTTTATGATTCTAGGCAAGCACATTGGAAGACTAGTATCCACTCTTTCAAATTCCACTTAAAGATAATCGCATTCTCATCTCATATAATGTCAATTTAATACATAAAACATTATTAAAAACAACGATTTAACGAGTACCATCTTTGCCACATTTATCTAGACACAATTTTAGTTCCATCCATCATAATGTCGATTCTATCTAATCAATAAGACTAAAAGCTTAAAAGGTCAATTCACTTTTCCAAAAAAAAAATATCAAAAGTAAATTCGTATATTCATTATGAATTTCAATCAAAAGTAACTAATAATCCAAAATTTACCTAACCACCTTCACCTTTTGATCTAATATACTGGTCTCAAATAAAATGTTAATCATTGCAATATCTTCTTTTACCATAATTACAACTCGTTTATTTAGTGTAAATTATCAATGCATTAAATATTTACCTTACCACCTTCACCTTTTGATCTAATAAACTTGTCTCAAATAAAATGTTAATCATTGCAATATCTTCTTTTACCATAATTACAACTCGTTTATTTAGTGTAAATTATCAATGCATTAAATATTTATAACAAGAATTATTCCTAACATATAACTATACAAATAAATACACTTTTCTCTTCCCAATGCATATTATGATATGTAAGGAAGATGAAAAGGCAAACATTGATGGACAATTACAATATTAGATTGAGTTTTATAATAAGAGCATGAGACTTCAATTAACAAAACCATGAATGCATGCATATGCAAAAGGTGGTGGCCAAATGGTGTCCACAAAGCGTGCGAATTTACATCATTTTAAGAAGAAATGTCCGCATCATTTCTGTTTGTTATGTTTGCTCTAATTATTTTTCAAGTGTCAGTATTTCTTAATTATTAGTTTTAAATAAGAAAAAAAAACTTTTTATAAATATGTGCGTCATCAAAGATGATAATACTTTGTGGCTATTATGGTTGTTTGTGGACAAATTATTTGTCTTTATTAAAATATGGGAGCAACGTTATAAAAAAAAACCTGACCGACACATTTTCATTGATTAAAGTTGTAGAGGTCATTAAACATCAGTTTTTTAAAGGAAAATTGGAATTCTCTATATTTTGCTTGTTAGATATATGGCTATTAGTTTTGTTGTGTATGTATTTAATCACGTTTTATTGATTATGAAAAAAATTAAAAATTATATATTTATTACTTATAAATGTGAAGTTCAGCTTTACAATTGATTCTAGCTATAATTCTTGTTGACCAACATGCTCATTGGTTCATTTCATTTTTCTATTGTATTTTTTTTTAAGTAATATTATTATTACTTTTAATATTCTGATTATATTTATTGTACTTGTCGTAGGCAATGTACTATATTGCATTCAGTTTGTCCGAAAATTGAGTTAATTTTCACCAATGAGAATTGATTATTTTGTAGTAATTGAAATAATTCTAAAGTTTTTCTTTTCATCTATGAATTTAATATATCATGTAAATTATATGATTGGCTAGATTGATTTGTGTGTTATAGGAGTCCTTTTTTTTGGAAGGTTCTCTATATTACACTTTATTGGCTAGATTATAGGAAGTTATTTTCTATGATTAATTTACTTTATAAAAATATTATAGTCATTACAATTAATAAAGAAAATTAGATGAGAATGGTTGAAAAAATACTCACTGGGATTAAAAATTTATGAAATACACACAGAAAAATATATAAAATTTTAATATTAACTATTTTATGTAGGCATGATTGTTTGTTTGTTAGAATTTACCCAAAATTATTATATTTTTAAATAATTTCAATATTTATGTTATATATGTCTAACTAAAATAAATTGTAACATTTATATAAACATTGAAGGTTTTAGGTAGCATGATTAATATTAAGTTTGATTAATAAATCTATATAAAAATGATCATACACCATAATTAATTAATTGTTTATCTTTCGGTAATTATTTTATCATCTTTCTAAAATTTTATTTATTAGCTATATTTTAGTTAAATTTTCTTATTTAAGAAAATTATTAATATATTAATTTAAACTTTGTCATTTAATTTCATAGTCTTAATTTTAATATCAATACATTAAAAGTGTTTTTTTTTTTTTAAACATTATTTCACTCCGCAACTTTTCACTGGTTTCTCACTTCTATCGCAATTTGAATTTAGATGAATGGGTTTGGCCCCCAGGGGCTAGGCCTGGTCCTCGATGCTTGCTCAGACCTGCAACTTGTACTGACCTCATTTGGGGTAGCCTAGGAAAGTGTTGACATTGATCATTCTGATGGTGGGGTGCCGGTGGAGTCAACGGTGGCACCAATTGTGGGCCAGGAGGACAATACAAGTCACACTATGGCTCTTGGATGGAAGGATGTGGTCCTTGGAGAGAAGAAGACTCACGTCTCGTTGGAAGCCCCTAGGGTGGTTAGTAGTGATGAGGGAGTGGAAATAGTTGTTCTAGATAGCCTGGTTGATAGTGATTTTTCCAACCTGAAACTCTACCTGATTGGCAGGTTTGTAGCCTTTCGCCCATTGATTGAGATGGTCAAGAAGTGGGTAAGCCAAAGATGGAAATAAAAGAGGAGTGTGATAGTTTCGGCCATGTAGGGGGGTATGTTCTGTTTTAAATTCATGGTTGTTGAAGATATGACAATGGTGATGGTCGAGTCTTCGTCAAATGGAAAACATAGTTTGGTGGTGGCTAAGTGGCACCTGGCAGTAGATCCCGGTCTGGGTAAGGCTCCACGGACTCCCACTCGAGTTTTGGGATGAGAGGATCCTAAAATCTATCAAAAATTCCTTTGGACATTTTGTCACTTCAAATATGATAACCATACAGAGGTCCAGGTTGGTGTATGTAAGATTCAGTGTAAATGCAGTTGTGGGTACTTCCCTACCTAAGTCTATTACTCTGAGCTCGAAGTGGGGTAAAAAAGTGCAACCCATCATTTATGAAAATGCGGGGCTATATTGCTAGAAGTGCTTGTCATTTGGGCATCTGATAGTTGATTGCAAAAAGATAATTAAGTCAGTTGAGGAGGAGAATGTAGGGGAGAAGGAAGGGGTTTATGTTCCTTTGGAGATGGGGGAAGAGGGAGTTGTGTCTCTGGAGAATGGGTTAAGTGAGTTGGAAGGGAAGGGGAGGATCTCTTCACCGCGGAAGGAGCTAGAAGATAAGAAAGTTACCCATCAAGGAGAGATGCAGAGTGTTAGGACAGAAGAGATGGCACCCCACAAAGGTGTGGAAGAGACTTGTAGGGTTATGGTTTTTGAGAAGACCTCTAAACTAGATAGGCAGTAGGGAGGGTTAGAGGAAGGGGAAATCTTCTATGAGGAAGAGACTCTTCCCTTCCTTCAAGGTATTGAAGAACTACTCAGTACTCCTTCAAGGAACATGGTGATTGAGGATGTACTTGGGAATGACATGGATAAGGCGTCCAAGAGAGGAAAAGCAAAAGAATTGGAGGGGGAGGTAATGAGAGTTCTCTCTTGGAGTGATGAGGTGCCTCCAATTCCTAAGAAGGTGGAACTAATGGCCTCGTTGGAGGAAGTGGAAGGGAAGTGGCAGACACAAAGAAGACAAACAAGAGTTTCAAAGAAATCTAAGGTGGTATTAGAATTAAAGATGGATGTAGGGAAGTCTGGGAAATAGAGTAGAAGAACAAAACAAATGGCAAGGGAGGTGGTTAGTGGCAGGCAACCTACCTTGGAGTCCCCGGCAAAGGGTAGAAAATGATTATTCTATCATGGAATATGAAGGGGTTGAATAGCCCCCAAAAGTAGTCTGCTCTCAAATAGCAGTTGTCTAACCTGAATATTGATATCCTTTTGATCCAGGAAGTTAAAATGACCATGTCTAATTTGAAAAGTATTGCTAGTTATGTTTGGACAAGGGCTAATTTTTTTTATAATGAAGCGGAGGGGGCGTTAGGAGGAGTGGCTACCTTTTGGAACCCAAGTGTTGGTAATGGAAGTTTAATCCATTGTTCTAGACACTATCTTATTATTGAGCATAAGAAGGGTGATAAAATATGGAATATTGTCAATGTGTATGCTCTTAACACTAGGCAAGGAAGAAATTGTCTTTGGGAGGAGCTACATGTCTATCTCTCCTGTAATAAAAATACTCTTTGTATGGGTGATTTTAACTCACCTTTGTACCCATCGGAGAAGGTTGGAGGATGTAATGCCTCACCAAGGGATCCAGAAGAATTAACCTAAATTTTAACTAAGTTTGCCAAACAATTTTTTTTTAATCATGAAAGATAAGCCATTCGCATCAAACACATAATAGCAGAAGCAATAACATACATTCATCTAAAAGCATACATAAGCATACATAACAAGTTACGTTCCTTAAGGATCCCAAGACGTTGAGTCACATTTAATCTAACTAATACTAAGTCTAACAACTACCACATCCACAAGAAAGAATAATTAGAAAGTCCAATGTCCATATTACACATTTGTTTTGAATGCCTCTTGGCAATTAAATGTGAGATGCTCAATCATCCACTATACATGACACAGGGTATGAAAAGCCTAAAAGATTAAACATATGTAAAAATAAAGATACATCATCCTCATCGAATCTATGATACAAGTACAATAAAGTAAATGAAACTAATAACATGCATGATACATCCATCCATCAATAAAGATATATCAACCATCGTAAAAGATATCCATTCATCATAAAACACAACTAATCTAAGTGCACAGTTCCTCCCAATCGTCAATAGCATCATTAGACCATCGTGGGCCCTAGCCATCCCTCGCGCATAACATCCCAAGTCACCGAAGAGATCATCGGTACTATAGTAATAGGGATGTCACTCCTAAACATACTGCAACCTATGCATAAAGAGATCTAACATGCAAGAATAAAGCATAAGATGATCCTACAAAGTAGATAACATCATCTATCACATGCTAATCATCAATATAAAG
Source organism: Cupressus sempervirens (assembly GCA_028749045.1). Lineage (NCBI taxonomy): Eukaryota > Viridiplantae > Streptophyta > Pinopsida > Cupressales > Cupressaceae > Cupressus > Cupressus sempervirens. The sequence goes on from CM053791.1 coordinate 564,305,775, forward strand.
AAACATACTAGTAAATAACATCCATCATAAGATATAACATCGAAGAATAAAATGAAGATAAATACCAACAAAGAATGCTCTAGCCATAGTGTCTACGAATGGATCTCAAATGGTAAGAGTGAAAAAGCATTACCACCCAACCGCATGGAACCTAAATGGCCCACTCCCACCGCGCTGAGGAGATAGTCTCAAGTCCCAAATAGGATATCAAATCACATAACACAAGATAACAAATCACATAACACAAGAACTCTCTAAGTCCAGGAATCCTAAAAGTATAGTAACTCAAAGGTTGCAACACACAAATCGACATCTACTCCCAAAGGCACAACAAAGACATGTAGGAAATCTACTATGTAAGCAGGAAAGTGTCATCGTACAAATCACGCTAGAGTTACCCTGGTAGTCTCTCAATAGACCTTGGCCCCCTAGTGATCCCTATGCGGCCACTAGTATCCTCTCGTACTAATGAGGCATACTACGAAATGCAAGGTCACAACCAAGTGTTCTCTCTACTCCCATCCTAGTCTGTACTAGCACTTGAGGCATGGGTGAGAACATACAATTATCTTATTAGGTTCATTTTAATCCCCATTTAGTGTAAATGTTTTCACTTATTAAATAACTTACAATGAGTTACCCTGGCAGCCACTTAGGGCCCCAACCCCCATTGCAAGCCACTTCTCGACTCTACAAGTAGATAACCTACCCTGGGCTCAATCAAAGCACAAATCACAAAATCACCTTAATCCTGAACAAGCAATTGGAAAAATACCAAAAGATAATCCACAATAAAAACATCAAATCTCCATGAGCAACTGAAAGCATCCATTGATAATCATGACCACAACAGTTCTCTATTGGAAACTTAAGGTATCAATGACAATCACAACATCCATCGGTCCTCATCGAGCAACTGTATACAAAATGATAAATCACAACATCTATCAGTTCTTAATAAGCAACCAAAGAGGCATCTCAAAGAAAATAATACTAATAAAAGATGCCAAAATGGTCGAGTTAAAACATGTCACAACATGACAACATCAAGAATAAATCAACACTTCAGTCCCATCATGGCGACTGAAAAGTAACCCAAGTATAACTGATCGATGACTCAAAAATGGTTAAGTCAAGTATCACAAATACATACACCTCAGCTTCACACAAGAAGACTAGAAAGCAATAACAATTAGTAAATACAAACATCTCATAGAGCATACCATCACATTACCATGGTTGGGTCTTAAAAAGATCGAGATCAACATCAGCATGACATCACAAACACATAACCCCCAAGCCTCTGGTAACAACCTAAGACTAGTCAAAGCTAGGACAAACCCCAAAACACAAATATCATAGAGGAACAAGATACAAACACATATTTTAGTTTTCTTTTTCAATCACATGGTTAAGCCAAACATGAGGTTTTGGATTTTGTTTCAAGTGTATTTCAAGTGTATAAGATTCTTTGTTTAATCTCCAAGTCAACCCATTTATCTTTTTGAATAAAACATAGAATTATCCCTCCATTATTTTAAAACAATTTTCTAAAATAAACAGAAGATAATTATTTACTTATTCAAATTATTGAACTAGTTCCCATTGACTTTTAATAAAATCATTTACATTAGTTAACAATAAATAATGTTACTAATAATAAAACTCCATTGATTCCAAGATGCGTCTACCATTATTCAAATCTTTAGAATAATACTTACCATCTTTTAAATAACTAATTTACAAATTCCTTAAAACACTTCAAGGCAATCATTTATTTAAAATAATCTTCATCTCATTAATAATTCAATAATTATATAATTCTACTAATTAATTAATCTTAATTAAAATTGTATTTAATTAAGTTAATTAATAATTATATAACTAACAAACTAGATTCATCATTAATTATATTTAGTCAAACTAATTTTTAACTAAATCAGTTAATGAATACTACATATAAATTCCATTCATTTGAGTTATTAAAATAAAGCTCTTTGATCTTCAAGATATTCATCTTGAATCTATCAAATCAATTTTATAATAATTTTCAACTCAAGTTAATAACTACCCTTATTAGTTAATCTTAATTAATTCATAATTAATTAAATTAATGAAACATATATCTCGCCATTTATGATTCCAAATTAATATAATAATAACTCAATCAAGGCTTGGTTAAATATTATTATAATTTGAATCACTTAATCGAATTATTAATAGTAATAATCTCTTAAACAAAATCTAAATTATTACTAATAATAACTCATTAATATTTATAAGTTAAAATTGATTATTATTAATATCTTGTAAGTAATATTCAATAATATTAATTTTTTTATATATATCTTATTATTAAATCTTATAATATTAAAATTTACGATATATATATATATATATATATATATATATATATATATATATAATCGTAACCTTGCAAAGTGATTTAAAATCGTTGCAGACAGCACTGAATAGGTCGTGCGGCTGCCAAAGTTCACCAGCTTTTAAATATGAAAGGCAGTGTGTTAATAATCGTAGGCCACTAAGGTGACTAGTCATTCAGCCTCTTTAAAGAGTCACCGGCGTAATGTATTCCCACCTTGTGATAAATAAATCACTGATGCAGGAGCATCTTGCATGGAAAAATTATTGAAAAAAAAAAAAATTCTGGAGGAGAGAGAAAGTGACAAAAATTAGAGGAGAAATAATTTTTTTTTTTTTAAATTCTGAAGGAGAGAGAAAGTGACGAAAATTAGAGGAGAAATAATCATTTTTAAAAAAAATTATTTTGGAGGAGAGAGAGAAAGTGATGAAAATTAGAGGAGAAATAATAAAAAAATTAAAAAAAGGAAAAAGGAGAAAAGAAAGGAAAAGAGGATTTCTATTTTCGAGGTGCATAGGTGGCATAATAGAAAAAAATAAAATAAAATAAAAATGGTTGTCATTCCATTTATCAAGGTGTGTGGGAAGAATTCTAGAAAGTTATGAATATTGTAGAAAGTTGTGGATATTGTAGAAGGTTATGGAAGTTGTAGAAGGTTGTGGATATTGTGTAGGTGGAATTCTAGAAAGTTGTGGATAAGCCATGCATGGGGTGGTAAGTGCCTATTTAAGCAAGGCATATGAGCATTTCTAATCAAGCTTGAGAAGTGGAAGCTTGAGAAGGAGAAGCTTGAGAAGTGGAAGCTTGAGAAGTGGAAGCTCGAGGAGTAGAAGCTCGAGAAGGAGAAGCTCAAGAAGGAGTAGCTTGGAAAGGTGAAAGTTGTGGAAGGTGAAGCTTAGAAAGCTTGGAAGGCTTCAAGGTGTGAAAGAGGAGGAAGTGAAGAGTGAGTTTTCCTAAGTCTGTGGATAGAGTGCCGAATGTGAGGCAGTTTACAGTAGGATTGCGATGGACTTGTGAGTGTGTAGACAGAGCGTCGAATGTGAGGCAGTTTACACTTAGATCTTGGATAAAGTTGGAGAAGAGCTAGTGACTGCAGTTTAGAAACAAGGAGGTTGCTTGGTGGCTTGCGAGCACAAGTTGAGATCTTGGAGGTTTCTACCAGAGTGTGGATTTGGACTAGCTTGGGTTTGGATTGGATCTTGAGAGATCTTGGAGAAATGTTATTGTAATTGCTATTGGATTTTCCAGTATAATAAAATTGCTTGCGAAGTATTTTGTTATCTCTTTGTCTTCATGTTGTTGCATTCTTGGTTGTGAGTGGTAGGGTGGTGTGGCCCTTCATTAGTGGTATCAGGCAGTACCTTCATCAGTGGTATTAGAGCGGTCATCATCAGTGGTATCAGAGTAGGAGTTTCTGAGTGTACAAGCAGATCGTTGAAGTGTGAGGCAACTTGTACCAGGACCTTGGTTGGGTGAAGTTTATCAGAGCAAGAGTTCCTGAGTGTACAAGCAGATCGCCAAAGTGTGAGGCAGTTTGTACTAGGACCTTGGTTGGGTGAAGTTTATTAGAGTGAGAGTTCCTGAGCGTGTGAACAGATCGTCAAAGCTGAGGCAGTTTGCACCAGGACCTTTGGAAGACATGCAGATTGATCGATTGATGTAGAGATGGAAGACTGAACTTGTTGAGGCATGATTGTGGACAGCTAGTGGATTGCAAATCCGTTGTCTTAGACTTGTGATGTGGTTCCTGATTGTTCATGCGAGGTGGCAGGTTGCGATCTGACTTGCAAACAATTTGGTTGTCACAAGGAGGATGGGAAGGATTTGTTATAGAGGGTTTATGAAGATCTTGGGAGATGGCTCCAAGAGGATTGGACCCTAAGATGATTGCGAAAATCCATGATATAGTGGAGAGGAATTTTTCTAAGATGATTTCTTGGTTGGATGTGAGATTGGGTGATCAAGCTAAGAAGGTCAAGGTGGAAGAGGATGGTTTTGCTGATCAGTTTGTGGAGCCTGATGCAGAACCTATAGAGCAAATAGAGGTTGTTGCTGAGGATATTCCTAACTTTGCTGATGTTGGGATGGAGATTAGTTTTCATGATCAAATGGTTGAGTCTGACATGGAGATTGTTGAGCACTCGGTTGTCGGTGATCCAGTTGTTGGTGGTGACTTGTATCTTGCAAAGCATCTTGTTGTGAGCAATGAGGTTGTTGGTGTAGAGAGTTTGGCATGTGTTGATGAAGATCTACGTGTAGCTGTTGATGTGGGGTTTGTTGCTACGGGTATGAATTCATTAGTTGCTGATGTGGATGAGGGTTTTCTGATGAAGCATTATGTTTAGTTTGTTCCTGGGCATGAGCATGTTGATTGGATGTTTGAGATTTTGGTGTTTGATAGAGTAATGCAGATGTGGAAGATTTGCATGGTGGTTTTGTTGTCCCTGTTGAGGTGGAAACCTTTGGTGAAGATGAAGATGGTTGTAGATCTTTCTTTTTGGTTTCAAAGTGTGGGACACACTTTTCTATCTACCAGGGGAGTCTGATGCAGGAGCATCTTGCATGGGAAAATTATTGAAAAAAAAAAAAAAAAAAATTGGAGGAGAGAGAAAGTGACGAAAATTAGAGGAGAAATAATAATTTTTAAAAAAATTATTCTAGAGGAGAGAGAAAGTGACGAAAATTAGAGAAGAAATAATAAAAAAATTAAAAAAGGAAAAAAGGAGAAAAGAAAGGAAAAGGGGATTTCTATTTTCGAGGTGCATAGGTGGCATAATAGAAAAAAAAAGGTTGTCATTCCATTTATCGAGGTGTGTGGGAAGAATTCTAGAAAGTTATGAATATTGTAGAAAGTTGTGGATATTGTAGAAGGTTATGGAAGTTGTAGAAGGTTGTGGATATTGTGCAGGTGGAATTCTAGAAGGTTGTGGATAAGCCATGCATGGGGTGGTAAGTGCTTATTTAAGCAAGGCATATGAGCATTTCTAATCAAGCTTGAGAAGTGGAAGCTTGAGAAGGAGAAGCTTGAGAAGTGGAAGCTCGAGGAGTAGAAGCTCGAGAAGGAGAAGCTCAAGAAGGAGTAGCTTGGAAAGGTGAAAGTTGTGGAAGGTGAAGCTTGGAAAGCTTGGAAGGCTTCAAGGTGTGAAAGAGAAGGAGGAAGTGAAGAGTGAGTTTTCTTGAGTTTGTGGACAGAGCGTCGAATGTGAGGCAGTTTACAATAGGATTGTGATGGACTTGTGAGTGTGTAGACAGAGCACCGAATGTGAGGCAGTTTACACTTAGATCTTGGATAAAGTTGGAGAAGAGCTAGTGACTACGGTTTAGAAACAAGGAGGTTTCTTGGTGGCTTACGAGCACAAGTTGAGATCTTGGAGGTTTCTACCAAAGTGTGGATTTGGACTAGCTTGGATTTGGATTGGATCTTGAGAGATCTTGGAGAAATGTTATTGTAATTGCTATTGGATTTTCAAGTATAATAAAATTTCTTGGGAAGTATTTTGTTATCTCTTTGTCTTCATATTGTTGCATTCTTGGTTGTGAGTTGGTAGGGTGGTGTGGCCCTTCATTAGTGGTATCAAGTAGTACCTTCATCAATCACTGCCATCACATGGGACAGTGGGGTTGAGACCATTGTTATGAAACATAACAATGTCACCCGAGCACAATTAATGTGAAAATGCTCTAAACCAAAATGTTTTACCTCTCGACATTGATATTCCAATCATTTGCATTGGAATTTAAATCTAAGTCATGATCTAGAGTTGGATCGTTGAACATCATCTTGAATTGCTTCACAGTGAGCTCCAAAAGATCGTTGCGAATGCGCCGCTCAGAATAGAATAATAAAACTAAGCACAACTATGATAGAAGCATGATACAAATTTGTTTAAGTTCTCTAACAAGATAGCTACCCATTCTATCCAAGTATTAGGATTGCATTTGATCTTTAAGCTAGATTCTGTTGTTAATTTTGCATTATACAATGCTGGCATAAAAGCTCGATATCATGCATTTGGATGGGTGTCATTTTGCATCATTTTTTTTTGAATAAATATAAGCGTTGTTTTAGTACATCCAAATTACTGTTCAGAAAAACTACCCATGATAAAACCATTTTAAGTTGGGTTAAGTTGATTCTAATTTATGCTCACTCAATTCCAGTTGAGATTTCACAAGTTGGCACTTCATGTAATATCCAAACAACGTACATTGCTAATTTCAATTGGAAATGGCTACCAAATTGCATTGTTTTGAGCTGGCCATAGTATCTCCAAAGGTCACAAATTTCAAGGCAAAAAGGCTGAAAAGATCATTGATTAATAAAATGGAAGAGTTGACAGCTTATGCATTAGAGTTATCCATTCACTCTTTGATGTTGTTGGTTCATTAATATCATCAATTCATACATACTAAAAGTGTTGTTATTGTTCTACATCTATCGACAATTTATATTGAGCATTTTGGAAAGATATCCAGTTCACATACTATCTGTGGATGTCAAGTGGTTGAGACAATTATTTCTTGAGAGTAACATGTACAAGAAGCTCCAACAGCAAAATGATTGGTGTGTTTGAGAGAATTGTTTTATCAAGTATTAATTGGATTGATTGCCTCTTATTTGTGGGATTTTGTGGAGGTAGACGTCTCTGTCTCCCACAGTAAGACTTTAATGAGGCAGATCTATACAGTCTGTTGGGCATGAATTTTGATTGGGCAAGGGCATCTTCTCTAAGATTTGTCTGAATTAGCTACCGTACACTCTCAAATAGTGTTGAGTCCTGTTCTTCATTGCTTAGACCCACTATACTTTTATTGATGGGCGTTGACAATAGTAAAGATTTGTGACAGCGATTTGGCCATGAAAACACCAGGGTGGAGGCATTAAGAGTTATAGTGATTTGCTGAGCACTTGAGTTTGGTTCTGCATATATCATTGGAATGCGAAACCTGAGTTTTCAATCCAACGGTTTAGAACTTTGAAGAAGCATAGACCACCATTGAAGTCACCATTTCTGACAGAATGTCTTTAATCAGACGAATTTCATTCTAATTATTGATTAGAATCACTTTCTTTGAGACAAAAGTCATTACAATCAGATGGGCTTTTAATTTTAGTTTAAAGGGTAGATAGTCTAATCCTTATCAATCTCTTTCGCCAAAATTGATGCAACAGAAGCTTAAATTCTCCTTCTCCTATTGACTCACACCAATCAGATCAATGACCAATTCTCCTCTTAGAAAACTACAACCAAAAACAAACCCCACAAAAAAAAATGCCTACACTCCTATAGAAGGGACAGAGAAATTCAAAATGGAGAGATAAAGCCAAAACAGGCAGATGTAGCAAGGAAAGATGGTGAGTAGGGCCGATATTCATCTACGGCTACATTATTCATCCTCATGCCACTTGAGTCTAGATTTAAATTGATTTCCAAACAACAATGAAACTAATATCTACATCCTAGTGGTGTCCTTCCACATGATAATAATTAGGGCATTAATTGCCAGTGAGAGTCTAGAGAATATGCCATCTCTGGAGAGGCTAATGGAAAAAGTTTATAAGTGTTGTTCACGGTGGATGTTGTTCCTAAGTATGTTCTTGGGGAGCTAAAGGAACACGATAGAAGAGGTCAAGCTGAATGATCACCATGAGAGAGACCTGAAGATCTATGTAGTATGATATCATATCAAAGCTTTGCTATATATTACCCTTATTTGATTGTTATCCAATTTTTTTTATATCATGGCCTAAACATATCCATTGTTACTGGAAAGAAAAAGTGTGTGGCTTTTAAAGGCTAGAGAGAGCCATGCTCTATTTAATGGGAAGAGACAGAGGAGATGTATGAAATATCAAAATAAAGATAAAATCAGATTGCATTCAAAAAGAAACTCACACACACACACACACAATTTAGTATAATATGCAATATTTGGTCACATAAACAAACACCACTTCAGAGTTGCTGCTCATAAACTATATACCAACAAAAGTTTACTTTCACTGCCTCTAAATTGTTTTACTTTGCGTAATAGAATATGTGAAATTCACGAGTGCCTACCTGGTCACTAATACCAATTTGCTACCCACAGAACCTGTAGAGAAAGGTTCCTTCCTTCTCCAACATTTGCAGTCCCTCTAAGAATTGTACCCCCAAGTGACTAGAAGTGCTTGTAGAAGCCTATGGGCATGTAGAAGCGCATGAGCTTGTAGAAGCATATGAGGATGTAGAAGCATACGAGCTTGTAGAAGCATATGAGGATTTCCATACACACTGGGAGAGCCTATATATAAAGGCCTCTAAGATGCATCTAGAATGTGTCTAGAAAGAACTAGGAGATAAGCATGAGAACTAAGCACATAACTTCCACGATAAGAAGATAAACATGATGAGGTGTCTAGAATGTTGTAGACACCATGTGCTCAAATAATGTGCCAACTCCCAAGTGTAGACAACATGTGCATACTTAGAGTGCAAACTCCTATGTTGTCAACATGACGACTTCCAAGAGCTCGCATACACCTATGTGAATAAATATTAAAATAATGCACATTAATTTATTTAATATTCGCTTTATTTATTTTTATTAATTTATTAATTTTAACTCTCATGCACTCGTCATGTGGTCATGAAATTTTAATAAATTAATTTCTTTTCCATTTTTAAATTTATTTTTGAAACTTAATTGATAAAATACATAATAATATTATTTAGCAATTATTTAAAAATGAACTATAAATATATTATTATTAAATTAAATAAATATTGTCACGTTCCAAATTTAAACTTATAACTTTTATCTTCAAATTTAATTCTTCTTATTTAATTAATTTCTCAATTAATTAAATTAAATTAAATATTTAAAATATCATATTAATTTACCATGAAATTAAACCATTAATTGAATCTTTTAATTAGGCTTAATTAATAGAAAATTCACTGAGAAAGAGGTTGGCAATAATAGCAAAATGCAAACTAGGGCAGGCATTATAGAGGAACAGTGGATTTCAATGACAATATGAAGGATTTGGCTGAATTCATTAATAAAAATGACTTAATGGATATGGAGATGCATGGAGTGAAGTTCACCTAGTCGAACAATAGGAAGAGAGTTGACCTTATCCAAGTCAAACTGGATAGACTTTTGGTTCCAGCTGGCTAGGAGGGCCTAACTTCATCTTCTCTCATAGGATTACCCAAGACGATCTCGGATCATGCTCCCATCTTTTTTAATTGGAAAGAAGAGTCCCAAGGGGGCCAAGACCTTTTAGATATGAAATTATGTGGCAATCCCACCCTAATTTTAGTACTAGGGTGATGGAGTGGTGGGGGATTAGTGTGGAAAGAACTACTATGTATAGGCTTGCTGCTAAACTGGAGAATGTTAGAAGAAATGTGAGGCCTTGGAAGAAAAGGTGTTTTGGTGATATCTTTAAGACTAAGGTGGAGGTGGAAGAAAAGTTAGAAGAGCTTTAGAAAGCAATGGGGGAAGGCCTTGCCTTGGAGAATATGATTCAGGAGGAGGATAAATATAGAAAGGTCTTGAAGGATACAATGATCAGAGAGGAGACCTTCTGGAAGTAGAGATCTAGGGTGTTATGGCTCAAGGTGGGTGATAGGAATACTGCATTTTTTCATAGATCAACCTCAATCCATAAAGGGAGGAATATGATTGATAATATTAAGAATGATAATAATGTGAAGCTCACAAAAACTACAGATATAGGTTATGGGCGACAGATTATTTTTATAACTCTTATTTGGAAGAGCAGAGAAATATAAGGGAAGAGGACAAACGATGGTTGATTAATTCCATGCCTACTATGATCATGGCTAAAGAGAATGAGGAACTTGCATAGTTGGTGACCAAGGAGGAAGTCTGCAGTGCTATCCTTTCTATGAAAGCCTACAAATATCCAAGACCCGATGGTTTCCCTAGCATTCTTCTAACACTTTTGGGATGTTATTAAATTGGATCTCCTCTGGGAAACTCGTGACTTTTTTAGAACTGGGAAGCTTCTCAAGCAACTAAATAAAACATTTATTACCTTGATCCTGAAAGTTAAAGACCCAAGGGTCCTCTCTGATTTTGCGTCGATTAGTCTATGCAACACTAATAAGATTTTCTCTAAAATTTTGGTGAACAGGTTAAAATTGATGCTGCATAAATTCATTGGGAAAACCTAGAATGGGTTTTTCCCGGGACACCAAATTCTTGATGCTGCCATAACAACCCATGAAGTTTTGCACTCTATGGAGAAGAGTGGTAATCTAGAGTTTCTTCTAACACTTTTGGGATGTTATTAAATTGGATCTCCTCTGAGAAGCTCGTGACTTTTTAAGAACTGGGAAGCTTCTCAAGCAACTAAATAAAACATTTATTGCCTTGATCCTGAAAGTTAAAGACCCAAGGGTCCTCTTTGATTTTACATCGATTAGTCTATGCAACACTACTTATAAGATTTTCTCTAAAATTTTGGTGAATAGGTTAAAACCGATGCTGGATAAATTATTGGGAAAACCCAGAATGGGTTTTTCCCTGGACACCAAATTCTTGATGTTGCCATAACAACCCATGAAGTTTTGCACTCTATGAAGAAGAGTGGTAACCTAGGTATGGCTTTGAAACTTGACATTTCTAAAGCTTATGATAGGATTAATTGATTTTCCTATATGAAGTTATGTGTAAAATTAGTTTTAGTCAAAAGATTATAAAGATGGTTAAATCGATGGTGGAAAATGTCAATCACTCAGTGATGGTGAATGGTACATCTTGGGGGAATTTTGGTGGGGAGAGGGAACTTAGAAAGGGTGACCCTACCTCCCCTTATCTATTTATCATGGTTGTTGAAGTTCTAGGAAGGGCTTCTTGAGAAAGATGGAAGGGGGAGTGATTAAAGGTGTTAAGTTAGCATCCACACTTCCACCCAAGGTGATCCAGTAGTTTGTGGATAATACCTTCCTTAGTGGGGAATCCTCGGTAGGTGAAGCTAGAGCTTGGAAGTCTATACTGGAGATATATGTGGCCAATGCGAGATAGAAAATTAATTTGGACAAAAGTAAAGTGTTCTTCTTCAACACCCCCCTGATATATAGAGAAGGATTGTTAATATTTTGGGGTGTAATATTGTTGTGTTGCCAAACACATATATGGGCCTCCCCCTAACGGTGAAAGATGTTAGCAACAACATTTAGAATAGCATTTCGGAGAGGATGGAAAAGAAGTTGATTGGGAGGAAAGACAAAACCCTGAGTAGTGAGAGTAAGCTTCAAATTCTTGTTTCCTTCCTCTAGGGATTACCTGTGTATTTCCTTTCATTATTCAAAATTACCCAGAGTATGGCAGAGAAATTGGAAAAAATACAATATAACTTCCTTTGGTTAGGAGGAAGTGAGAAGAATAAGTTGAGCTTAGTAAATTGGGATATAGTTTGTAAACCTAAAAGAAGAGGTGGATTGGGAGTAAGGAAGATATCTTATTTGAATAATGTGATATTCACCAAGGTGGGGTGGAACTTGATGAAGGAGGAGGCCAACTAGTGCAAAATTCTAAAAGCCAAGTACTTGGGGAACCTAAAATTCTCTCATTGCACCTAGAGAAATGATCTCCCTATGGGATCTAAAATATGGGGAAACATTGTGAAAAATAGAACCCTGTTGAAGGATGGTATAAGGTGGTTGGTGGGTAATGGTAACCAGATTAACTTCTGGGAGGACCCATGGCTTACTGATAAACTGTTGGCAAGAACAAAGTTTGGGTCCCCTCAGAACCACCTCCACGAGTATAGGGTTATGGTTGTTGATTTTATTAGCCTAGGAAGGAAGTGGAGAAAGGTGGAGTTGCAAACAAATGCTTTGATGGAGAGCACCTGACAAAAGAGCTAAATGCACTGCTGGAAGGGTACAGAATCTTGGGGATGGATCAGAATGATGAGTTCATTTGGAAGCCCACTTCATCGAGGGAGTTCTCTATTAAATCAGCTTACAAACTAATGTTTGATCAAACTTTGGAACCTAATGATTGGGGGAATATATGGTTCAATTATTTAATCCCAAAGATTAATATATTCTTGTAGACCACCATCCATGGGAAAATTCTCACTATTGATAACCTAATGAAACAAGGTTTTCAATTATCCAATAGATGTTACTTGTGTAAGAAGGCGAAGGAGAATATTACTCACTTGTCCTTCATTGTAGATATGCTTCCACTGTTTGGGGGAGGCTTTTACAGAAGTTGGAGGTCAACTAGATGTTTAAGAAGGATCTGGTGCAGTTTGTGGAGAATTGGCAAGGCCCTTTTGCCCACCCCCTCTTTGTCATTTTGTGGAAGGTTGTCCCCCACCATGTCTATTGGGGCATTTGGAAGGAGAAACAACATAGTATTTAGGAATGAAGAAAGAAGTGAGGAGGTTGTTGTGGACAAGATCTATAAACTTATGGTTGAGAATATGAGTTGTAGTAAGTGGAGAAAACTGGCATTCACCCCTAGTGAGCTAGATGTCAGAGTGGCTAAGGGCTGGAACTTGGAGGAGGGGATTATGGAAACTGATAATTCCAATCTGTTGGCCAAGAAAATGACATGATGGAAACCCCCACCTACAAATTGGGTTAAGCTGAATTTTGATGGTGCCACCAGAAAGGAGGGTTCAACAGGAGGTGGTATGGTCATGGATAGTAAGGGAAGGATGCTATTGGCATATTCTTGACAACTAGGGAAAGTGTCTAATAATATTGTGGAAGTGATGGCTCTTTATTGGTGTTTAAAGTTGGTAATAAGTGTGGGATGGAGAAATGTAGAGATTGAGGGTGATTCAAAAATCATTATTGAAATTGTTATAGGTAACATGAGGGAAGGATGGGTGGTTAAACATGTTATAGAAGACATGAGACACTTATTAGTTTTTTTAAATAGGATCGATTTGAAACATATCTTTTGGGAGGGAAATTGTGTGGCAGATGGGATAGCGACATTAGGCTTAAAGGTGACAGGACTAAGATGTTGGAGTGAATAAAATGTCTTGCCAAATTGGGTAAGTGATTTAGTGACTCAAGAAATTAAGCATGATGAATCCTAGCTAGAGAATTATTTTAAATTTTTGTGACTACTACTAAGTTGGTGGATAGGAGAAAGTTATAAAGGACGGATGGCAAGGAGTGATGGAAATGGTACTTGTAATAATAAATTTGTATGGCCTGAAAAAGAAAGATTTTTGAAGTGTGAGATGAAAGGCTTTTTAATGATTTTCTTATGCATTTTCTTGTATGCCAGGATGAGAAAAGACTCAAATTTTAAGTGGGTTGTGTGTATTGGGAATGATGGAAAAGATTAGGAGAAAGATAGTGGCAATCGATACGTGACACTAATTTCTACAAGGGACACTACTATAATTACTAACAATTGCGGTCATTATGTTTGCTTAAGGGATATTATTTTTCTGCCTGATTGTGAAGTCATTAAGCAATTGTTTTTGGGTTTGGAAGGAGAAGAGAGGCTTAGAGAAATTTGCAAAAATGGGTGGAAACCTTATGCAAATTGAGCCATCCATGATAGAGGAGAATTCCAGGAAGCCATTGGTGTGGTATATGCTGAAGGAAGGTGGCTTCATTCCATTTATGAAGGTGCTAAATGGGCACAATGAAAACTACTCTTTGTAGTTTGTCAATTCCTGGGAGGACTGAAGAGTTGTGATAAATGGTATCTCTTTCCACATCTCTGAGGAAGTCATCTCCCTGGTGACAGGTTTGGCAATGAAGGGAAGGAAATGGAAAAAGGTGAATAGGGTGGTCGACCAAGCGAGTCTGTAGCACCTCTTTTTGGAGGGGGAGGAACCAATTCAACACAGAGGTGATTTTATGCAAGATAAGCTCCCTAAGCCATGGAATGAGGTTTGTTTGAAGCTAATCAAGTACTTAAATCTAAAAGGGAGGTATGGTGTCTATTATTCCTACCACTTTCCTCTCCTAAACCATTTTTGACACTATGATATTATTTCCATTCCATTTTTTATATTGCATGATTTAGTGGACTCAATGACTAGTGTGAAGGAAAAAATGAAAAAGGGTGTTAATTTTACTATTTTACACCAAGGTTTAATGTTCTTGTTGTATCAATGTCACCTCACCCTTGTCCCCCATAGAATTGTGGAAATTGATATTCCTGCCCATCCAAATAGTTGGCCTCAATTTGTTCCCCTTAGGATCACGGGCCCCAATGCCCCTACCTCACAGCCTTCACTGAGTGAGTCCCCTATTGAATTGAAGCCCGCCCCTTCAGGAAAGAAAGGGAGATAGGATATAGGGAAAGAGAGAGAACTAGAGGAGTCAAAGGAGGAAGGGAGAGGGGGAAGGAGGAGGTTGGGGAGGTTAGCTAAGTCTAATTCTAAGAGGAAGCTGAAAGGTAGGGCCTCCTAGGAGGAGGATTCAGATTTGGAGGACACGGGCTGTCCTAAATAACGAATGATGAGAAGGCTTTAAATTTTGTTGGGGGGGGGGGGGAGAATGGAGGAGGAGGAAGAGGAGGTGTTGGATTCCTTTTGATCTAGCTTGGGGGGAGGGATGAAGGAGAAGAAAGAGGTGTCACATGTTTCAGCCACCATTGAGTTGGGGTGTGTGGATTTAACCTGGGACCAATTCCCTGATATGGTGGATAGTGTGCCCTCCCCCGTTATGATTTCGTCCCCTGTGAAGGTTCCCCCCAAGGATAATGCTAACCCCCCAAATGTGTAGGATGTCACTTTGGTGCAGGTAGATGAAGTTCCTAGCGACATGTAGGAGGTCAACATGGACATCAAGAAGACGACCAACAATGAGGTGTGGCAAAGAACTCATGCACTAGAAGAAAGGATGCACCTTTTGACAAAATTCACTATCAAAGTGATACATGCAGCTACCACCACTCTTCACCTGCTCAAAGATATGGAGGGAGATTTTCCAAAGGAGGACACCAAATTACTATTTGACTTCCTTGCGGAAGATTGGGAAAACATCCTTCTGGGGAGGAAAGAGGCCAATAAGCCTTAATGGAATTCTCTTTCTGGTTTTTTATGTTGTTTATCAGTTGGTTGTTGAACTTGGTTGGGTTTAAGGCTATTATGACTTTGTTTATATGTTTAAGTAGCTTTTATAGTTTTAATACAGGCAATTTGTATGTCAGGCATGTTGATACTATTCTAGTTATGTTTTCAAACTATACATTTTTGTTTTCTAAGTGGTAGGGGGTAGTTTTGCTTGTTGGTTTTCTGTTGGTAGTTGACTAGTTTAATTGTTTAAGGGCCAGCACCCTAGTTTTGGCTGCTTTTAATTCAAAAGCAAGTGTTATTTTTAAAATTATTTTATTTATCTATTTTACAATTATACTTATAATTTGTTAATTATTATAAATTCTCTATTTTACTTTTCATAATTAAATTATCAAAGAATGACTATTCTTTTATATCAATATTTGAATTATATTAAATTAATTTTATTTAATAATATATAAAAATAATAATTTATATTTAATAATATTAATACAAATACAATTTATTATTATGGCAAGTACATGCCACTAAGTGGCACTTGTTCTTGTAAGTTTTTAATCAAGTTTTGTAATTTATTTATTTTTATTTTCTTATCGTTATTCTTATTTATATGTCTTGTGTTTTTAATTGTGAAATTAATTTTTAGCTAGTTAATTAGTTTAAATAATTACTCTCCCACTACTCCAAAATAATTGCACATGTGAATCTAATAATATTTTAGATTGTTTTATTATTTTTATCACTACAAGAACTATTTTTTAAATACAATTTGGTTATGCATATGTGGTTTCCAATGGCATCAAAAGATAAAAGAAAATTTAAGGTAGAAGAATTAAGTAATTTCTATTAATACTTCTTGTCCTCTAGCCAAAAAAAGGTACATTCAAAATCTCTATGTCCTTCTTCTCCACATTTAAAAAAAGTTCCCTTAAACCATGACCTATCTTCCCTTATGTCATTATTATTATTCCTAGAGTAACTAGAAGAATTACCTCTAGCATAGTTACCTCTTCCTTTTCTACCATTGTCCTCTATTTTTCCTTTATCATTCGATGTACTATTAGATTTGCTACTTTCTCCATAAGATCTACCTCTACTCTAAAATCTTCCTCCTCTTGTTCTTTTTCAATGCTCTTGTTTCCTTGCCAATATTCCTTCAACTCTCAAGGCATACAAGTATGATTCCTCCACACTTTCCATCTTCACAAAACTACTTTCATCTTGAATTGAAGTCCTCACCCATTAAGATACCTAACAACTTTTTCAACCTCATCATCAACATGTCTAGATTTCAAGACCAATTCATACAACTCCATAATTTCATCCTTACTTTCCTATCATTGAGGATTCTTTTATAATCAAAATACTTTTCCATCTCATAGATTCAATCAAAAAAAGTATCTATACCAAGCTTTCCACAATAACTTGAAGGATCAAAAGAAGGTTTGAAATTTTCTCTAGTCAAAGATCTCAAGAGTCTCTCCTAATTTTATTTCACTTCAGGTTTAGGACTAGGTGCAATTGGTTCTTCTTCATCACTAACATCATCAAGATGTACTCCTCTTCTCTAGCTTGTCTATGTAGCCTCAATCCTAGCTACAAATCATCTCAACATGTCCAAAATAGTATTAACTACATTTCCTCTACCTCAAACCATTTTTATAATATTTCTAGCAAGAATCATAACCCTCTGCAATCTATTGGTCAAAAACAAAGTCTGACACCCTACAACCAATCCAATCCAGGGTCTCCATGATCCTGAGACTCTACAATGAAGGAAACCTTCACTCTTATACAACTTGATGCAAAGGGATGATGGGTAAATGACTCATGAGAGAATTCGCAACCCACCCTACAAGAGTTACACATGAAAGCTCAGCCATAATATAGAATAACTATTAGATATCTCTATTAAATGCACACATGTTGAGACAATTTCATTACAATTTTTCAGGCATAAGTGTTGATGTAAATAAGTATTTACTATTTACACTTTACTTAAGTTTACTTAGGTTAATGCATTTTCATATTAGTTGTCATTAGACACCTAGGAGTTTATACATTCATAAGAGTTGTCCTATAGACAACACAATATTTTGCACTCCAATTAAGCACATGTTGTCTACTACATCTCTTTATGAGATACACCTTTGTATTCTTATACTCTCATTGTTGCACGTGCATTCATGCATAATGAAGGATAATCTTCTCTTGGTGGACATGTGCTTAGTTGTTGTGCTTATCACTTGTATGACTCCTAGTAATCTTGATTGCCTTTATATACAAAGCACTTCTATGATGTATTCATCCAATAGTCTAATTAATCCATTCTTATTTGATCATATCTTGTCTCTTTTGTACTATCCCTTGAGCTTCTAGATCTTGGCATTTCATTCTTGCCTTAGGAAAATGATTACATGGTACAAAAGCTTGAGGCAGATTCTTACATGGTATCAGAGCTATACCAAATTCTTAGATGGTATCAGAGCCATAGGAGTTTCATTGCATAGCCATTGGTGATGCAGGAGCATCTTGGGTTTCCTTGTAATCCTGCACTTTTGTTCATTCTATCAGTTGTTGTCGAGTGTCAGTTTCCAATTGCTATTGAGGGCCAGTTTCCAATTGCTTTCGAGTTCCAGTAACTACTGAGTGCCAGTTGCTGCCAATTTTCAATTATTACCAAGTACCAGTTTCTAGTTGTTATCGAGTTCCAGTATATCTCAAGTTATCCAGTGTGTGCCAAGTGAGCCTATTATTTTCTAATGCTTGGTTCCTTCTTTAGTTGAGTTTCTATGTTTTAGTTCTTAGTGAGAGTCGACTTGCATATTTAATTTTGATCATGGATTTAATGATAGTATCTTGTTTGAACATTTTGAGGTTGGCCTTTCTATTATGTAATGTTCTAGAATCTTTTGTAAGTCATTTTGGCAAGTATAAATAGAGTACTTAGGATTAGGTTAAAGAAGCAGAACTTAGAGGGTTTGAATAAGGAATGTATATGTGTCTAGAATGCAAATTTAAAGTTGGAACATGGATTTGGAAGTTGTATTTTGTATCTAGCTATAACCCAGAAGGCCTTACAGTTGGGCATGTATGCTAATTATTTGATGAATCAATAAGTGTTTTCTATTTTTCCTCCTTTGGTTTTTGTTCTTTGTGTTGTGTTTCCATTGTGTTAACTCTTGCAAGGTTTGGATAGCTGGGTATACCTTTGGCCCTAATTATTTCTTTCCCTCCTTACATCAATTAGAGAGAAAAATAATTGCAAGTCAAGGTTAGAGCTTGTTGGTGTAAATCAGATATTGACATCAAATTTAGAAAGTCAAAAAACCCCTAAATCAACTTTTGTTTCATCAAAATTAGACATATGAGGTGAAATCTAGAGTCATTTGATTTTTGGAAGTACGATGATGATGATTTAGAACAAATAATTACAAAGGTGATTTTCAAACAATGATATCTCTTTCATATGGACTCCTTTTTTCGAGAAATTATTTTTTTTAGGGTAGAATTCGTGATCTACACATTGGTGCAAGTTGTTGGTGATCTCTAGTTTTGAGTTTTTCTAGAAATTGCAAATCTCAATATTTACAACTTTGGAGGCTTCGATTGGGCTCATATGGACACATATTAAGGTGCTATTTTTTTTTGAAAGTGTATAATTTTTTTCCTACTTTCCAGATCTGGTATCAAATTAGATCAATTTTGAGTGGACATATCACTTTCAGTATTTGGCCATTTTTTGGCCTATTTTGGCACTCGTAATTAATTATATCCTTGAGAGATCTTGTGTCTTTTCTTGTTGAGTCTAATATACCTTCATATTTTTTGTTGTAACCATCAAAATCAAAAGTCAACTTTGGTTGATTTTTACAAGTGGAAATTGTACAAGTAGTAAGTATAAAGTGCCAAAACATCTATTTGGGTCGGGGGTGTCTTTCCTTTTTTGCATTTTGGAGAGTGTTTTAATTTGTTTTTCATGAGATAAGAACATAATGGATAAAGTCATGGAATGGAAAAATCCATCCTACAGTTGTATTTTTTATTGGGGATAATTATGCATCATGGGAAAATAGAATCATTACATATTGTAGATGGATAAAACTCTTGTCTAATCTTTATGGACTTATTCCTAAGCCCAAGTTAGTGTTCAAAAATTTAGCTTGGTGTGATAGGAGTATGCATATAAGGGGATTGATTTCTTATAGCCTTGGTCCATCTTTCTTCTTTGAAGTTGATAGCAAGCTAAAAGGTATTAAGTGCCTACACACATTGGCTTATTTTTTGGGAATACTTTTGAGATCCTCATGTTCCTCCATTACCAGAAGATCTAGTTGCATACTATCTCCTTCCACTTGATGGTGTAGATAGCATTCCCTATGATGAGCATACCTTATGGAAGATTCAAACTTTTGATGATATTAAGAGTCTTTATGATCCAAAGACTCAAGTTATGGTTACTAATTGTCCTATTGATATTGCATCTACTATTGTTCTTGATGATGCTTGTATTCAAACAACCATGGATTCAAGTTAGTCTATGTAGTAGGATACTCCTGTCTTCCAGACTTAGTTCCATGGGATGACTACTTGATAAAAATTGCAAGTTCTTTCATGGAATCCTACATTGCAAATTTGGGAGACATTATTCATGACATTCAAATTATCTCTGGTGAAGTTTATACTTCTTCAGTTGTTGAGAGGGAGCTTGGTGACCCTCATCTTCAATGTCTACTTGATCAATCTTTTGAGGTTGACATGATGGTAGATCCTTTGATACAAAAATTAGAGGAGGTCACTTTATCTTTAGAGGAGATACTCAAGTCTTTGATACATGTTCT
The DNA here is from genome assembly GCA_028749045.1 of Cupressus sempervirens. Taxonomy (NCBI): domain Eukaryota; kingdom Viridiplantae; phylum Streptophyta; class Pinopsida; order Cupressales; family Cupressaceae; genus Cupressus; species Cupressus sempervirens. Next base: position 564,326,023 of record CM053791.1, read on the forward strand.
AAATTCATCCTTAGTTAATCTCGATTTATCTTTTTCAGTTGCATGGCATAGTACACATGATTTGGAGGAGGCACATTTTAGTGTTAACATGGGGACACTTGAGTAGGTGTCAAAGATTTCATACATTTAGAGGTTTCTTCCTATAGATGGGGGAGGCTTCATTCATGCACCTTTGTTCTTGTTTCCTCCTAAGGGGAGGAATGTTTTTCTACACTCATGGAGCAGTTCCTACGTCGAGCCTAGAGCATCTACAATAGGTTTACATTCTATAATGAGGTGGCGGGGGGGGTGTGGTGGTGGTGGGGTGGGGCTACTTGGTCTCTCTTCCACAAATTCTCTCTTATGGGAGGATATTTTCTTTTCTCTCATTTTCTCTTATTGTATATATCTCTCTTTTTGGAGGGAGGTTTTTCCCATGTGGTTTCCCTCTTTCTCCGCTTTATGATAGATTTCATTGCACTTATCTTTTGCACTTGCATTGTGTACATGGGTACCTAACATGGCCTAGTAGTCAGGACCCATCTTGCATTATTATTTACATTTTGTGAGCTTAAGTGCATTCCCCTAGGTTGCACTTAAAGGGGGGGGTGTTAATGTAAATAAGTATTTACTATTTACACTCTACTTAAGTTTACTTAGGTTAATGTGTTTTCATATTAGTTGTCATTAGACACCTAGGGGTTTGCATATTCATATGAGTTGTCATGTAGACAACACAGTAGTTTACACTCCAATTGAGCACATGTTGTCTACTACATCTCTTTATGAGATACATCTTTGCATTCTTATCCTCTCATTTTATCACATACATTTATGCATAATGGAGGATAATCCACTCTTGGTGGACATGTGCTTAGTTGTTATATTTATATCTTACATGACTCCTAGTCATCTTGATTGTATTTATATACAAGGAACTTCTATGATGTATTCATCCAATTATCTAATTAATCCATTCTTATTTGATCATATCTTGTCTCTCTTGTGCTATTTCTTGAGCTTCTAGATCTTGTCATTTGATTCTTGCCTTAGGAAAATTTGTACATGGTATGAAAGCTTGAGGTAGATTCTTACATGGTATTAGAGCTATACCAAATTATTACAATAAGGCTACCTAGTTGTAGCCATATACAATTGAATTACTAACATTGAGCTTAGAATTTGGACTTATAGATCCAAAATATTGTTATCTTTCTTCTTACTATCTGTATCCTTACCTACTCTAATCCTAGATCTCAATATATAGCCATCAAAACCACAAGTCATCTTGACAAATATAATTATTAAAAATATAGATCTTACCCCAAATGAAAAATTAGAAAATACACAAGAAAACTAACATCTGTGGTAGAAAATATAGGTCCATATGTACTCTAAGAAGATATCCCCAAGGCCATAGAAAGCCTTGAAATCACAAAAACCACATGTTACTCGATATGCTAGGAAATGAACATTTCTTGAGCAAAGAGTAGGATAGCTCTTCAGTAAGATGAAATTAAGTTCCACAAACATAAGGGAATGATCCATGATAGATCCACATCAAGTAAAAAATTGTGTGAAAAGATATAACATAGACAAGAAGGACTACCCCATGAATAGTAAACTAGAATTTAAAAAAAAAGAATTATTTTTGGTTGATGCAAGATTTTCAAAGAACCCAAGATGCTCATACATGAGAGGTCTCTAAGTATATATCTCTAAAGACTAAATAGGTATCTCCAAACTAAAACAATCCATGACATTCTTACGATAAATTTGGACCAAGAAATGTAACAAACCAAAAGAAGGGGAAGAATTAGGAATGCCAATCTCCAAAGAAGGTGAAGAAGTGTCTTCAACCCTAGTTGTGATGAAACTATCATCAAAGATAAGAGAAACCTTATCAATTATGTCTCCCAACTTTTCAACATGAGACTCCATAAACATTGAAATGATATCCAAGTATCTATCTAACACTCCAAGATTTTAAGCACTATGATCATCCTACTAAATATTAGAACTCAAGTCCAAAGAAACAAGAGGTGGAGGAGTTGGAAGTGCAACACTTGTCTTAAGAACGTAATAATTGAAGTCTCCAAAAGTCTCCTCATAATACACCCTTGATGGTATAATCACCTAAAAATGGTCATCTGGACTATAAACCCCCTTTCTACCATTTCTACTTAATTTATCAATTTCTTATCTTTGATCAACTCATCACTTTTCTGTTTATTAGATTATAACCTATGGTTTGACCACCTTATTTTAAGCTTTTTATTTAGTTGAAATAATGTGTCCCATTTTTAATTAAATACAGGTCCCAAAATCCCACTTGTTATAAGTGTATACATGAAAACTATTATTCCTATTTTAAAAATAAAATAAAAGGCATTTTTGTCTCATGTGAGGTGTACACTTTCCAAGGTGTATGCAATATTTATTCTCCTCCACTCATCTTCTTCCACTTAAACATCACCTTTGATCTTGCTTAGGTGAGATTCTTGTGCACATGGATCACCCAAGGCTCATTATCTACCCTTGATTTTTCCTCATATTCTCTACCATCTATTTCTCTTTAAAAGGAAGGCTCTCTACTCAATCTCACATATCATTCTAGTTCATGCTAATGTTATGCTAAAAAAATTCCTAGAACTTTGAAGTACTTGGAGCATTTGGAGAATTCTTACTTGCATTCTTAGCTTAGTGTTCTTTATGCATAGTTTAGCTCACATAGTTTAACTAGAAGGTTTTGTAATCCTTTCATTCTTGTTAGCTTAAACTTGTACTTGCATCTCTTAGATTAGATCTTGCATCTCTCATTTATCTTACATTTGCATTGCATTTTCTTGATTCTTGGATATTGGCATTCTTGCCTCTACTCTTTGAATCTTCCATTCTATGGTGCATCTTGCAAGGGTTGCTTAATCTAGGTTCATTTGAGAACCACAATTTCATAGCTATTGCACATCATTGATAGAAAGCTATAGACCACCTATTGAGATGCTCTTCATCATGGGTATTCTCAAGTACAATGGTCTATACAAGTGTGAAACATTTTATGAACACATTTTTGGGTGCCCAACATGGGGCTAGAACCAAGTTTTTAGCTCCATTTTCTTGCATTTTTTTGAGTTTAGTAGTTTGATTTTCTTGTATTTGAGTTGTATTTTTCATTTATGTTTTTTCATAGTTACTTATTGAATCTAATCAAGTGGTTTTTTAGGGTTCTTTGGTCTTAATGGCTAACCCTTGTGTAGATTGACTCGAAGGTAAAAACCCTATGTTTTGAAAGATTATCTCATATCTCCCAAATAGCTTGGTATTCAAAAAAAAAAAGTTTCATAGGTTAGAGATGGATCAGAGATGACTCAATCCAAAATTCACATTTTTCTTGTCATATTTACATGATTTATAAGTTTTTATTTATTTTCATGAAAAACTATTTCTAGTAACAAATCAATAGATTTTTATTTTTAATTACATTTTTGGAAAGGTTTAAGAATTCTACAAGGGGTTTCTTCTTTTTATTTTTTTATTTAGACGCAATTTCATGACTCAAAAACTCAATTTATTGAAATTGGTCTATTTCGGTAAAATAGATCCTTAGGGAAAAAATTAAGAGATATTTCTAAAATTCTTACATTTTTGGAAAGCTCTCTAATTTTAACTATAGGTCTCTTCTTTGAATTTTCATTGTTGGGGCATAAGTGATGGCATAAAGATTCAATCTTGTCAACTAGGTCAAACAAAAAATGAAAAAAAGAGAGTATTTGATGGTTAGCTTGCACTTCATTTGCACATGGTTCAATGCATAATATGAGTTGTCTCTTAATTTGGAATAAACTAATGCAATTTATCTCTTTTGCATTATCATATTCTTCATGATTTCATGCACTGGACTGAAGTTTCTGAAGACAACTTGGAGGTCAAAGGAGCAAAAAATGAAAAAAAATTAGGAAGCATGAAATCAAGGTGCATATGTTCCAAACCTTCTTATTTTCATTGTAAATATTTATTATTATCTTCTGTTTCATTATAAAATCATTTATTTCTTTTGGTCAACTTATTTGGTGTATCTTCTCAACATTGAAAAGAAGGGCTTAGAATCAATCATTCACATTTAAATTTGGGATTCAAAGAACCCCTTTGTCTTTTAATCCCCACAATTTTCTTATTTATGTTTTCTTCTTGCATCCTTGTTAAGGATTTTGAGGGGAACACAAATAAGAGATCTTGCTTTTCATTTTTAGGGGGCTTGCCTAGAGAAATTACCACTTTAAGGGACGACCTCAACTCTCATGTCCTGGCAGAGTATCAATAGTGTGGCTTAAATCTAAAGACATGCCTGTTGGAGGTAGAAATATTGTCAATCTTGGCTAATCCCAAAAGAACTTTATACCTTTGGGAAGTGAAGGTGGGGATTAGGTTACTATTTCCTCTTGACTGTTTGATAGTATTCTCTTTCATCTACGGATTTGGACATCACGTACCTTGCATATATCAAGGAGATCCCTAGTTGAGCTTGTACATCCTTGTAGAAACTTGAATAGGTTGTTGGTGTATTTGATGTGCTTGAATCTTTTAAACCTTCTCCCACTTGGAATAAAAGGGGACACATCCATCAAATTGAGCTTTAGAATTTTATTTTATTTTTCATTATTTCATTATGTGTTTTTATCCAAAATTCTCAAAAAAAATCACAAAACTTCAAAAACACAAAAAAAATAAAAAAAAATGTTTAAAACATTTTCCTCGAAGTAAAAAAATCAAGTCTAAAAATTTTCTTGTTTTTCTTACTTGGGGGAGTTTCATCATTTGACATTGCTTTGCTATGTCTCTATTTTTAAAACTTTCTCAAAATGGCTCTTTGGTCTTAACACTCTTGGTCTTTTATGTCTTTGTGGTCTATACTAGCATACTAGGACCTTCTTTTTTTCTAAAACATTACCTTGATCTCTTGAATACACTCTTTGATTGGGATAGTTGTTCACTTGTCTATCTATGTATGGCTTATATACTATCTCTTGGCTCGAGTTTCTAGTGTCATAAATTACTTGGGCACGTTGCTTAACAAGGCACTTTAATCTATCTCTACTACCTTGTTAAGTGAATACTCTATCTCTCTAGTTTAGACATCAAATTATCTTATGTCACCTTTCTAGCTTTTTCTAGTCTCCTTCATGCTTGATTTTATATTTACCACTATGGATTTTGAGTCTTTTGCTAACAAACCTCAACCAAGTGTAGACGATCCTTATTTGCTTGATCTTGTTAGGGAATTGTAATGCCTATACATTGCATACAAAGAACTAGAAGATACCAATTATCTCTCTTACCTTAGTCTCACCAAGGACATGATGAGAGAATACTCTATATTTGAGAAAATAGTAGAAGAGAGTATAACATCATCACATGAATCTTCCTTAATATCTTTACATGCATATGGGTTGTCTTCTTCAAGGTTTACATATTCTACTCCAAGACATTACTTGTCTTCATCTTCTAGATCCAAAGCCCTTCATAAGAAACAAGAAAGTGATACTTCCTTTGATCCTATGACATAATATCATGATGGGCCTACCTTTGACAAAGATAATAATGAGGACATGGATGCATCTTATTCACTTGATGAATAAAAAGAAGAGCCTAGCAATTATTTTTAGAGAACTTTTACTCCTTTGGGAGATTCCTATGATGTCATTTTCGAAATAATCCTTGATAAATATATCATCTCATTACCTAAATATACCTCATATACACTGGCATTCTTTGAACCCTACAGTGACTATCATCGATGAAATAACCATAGTACTTCAAATTACATGGCATTGAAACATAAAGTCAATGATCTTATTGATGATAGGGTAATTGGCATTGAGAACTCTATAGGCTCAAGTGATTAAGATGCTTCTTTTGAGAAAGATCGTGTTGATGAACCTATGTCTAGTAGTTTCCTTAGTACCTCAACTTCTTCCAATATTCATGCATCTCGTAACACTTCAAATCTTTCCAACATGCCTCCATTAAAAAAAAACCTAATTCTCTCTGCACTAACTATGTGTAACCTTAAGGGCTTCCTCTAAAAGAAATACAATCTAATCTTCCCTTGACTGAAAACCTTTTCAATGCTACTAAGGCTAAATATACTCAACCTTACTCCGATGATATACCTAAAATGCCTACTCCAACTAATCATTCACTATCTCTTCGAGCTCCTACCATGCACACCTCATGTTCTCCCTTTTTCTTTGAGGTGGCTCCATGTCAAGAGGACTCTTAAAAGATTAAGGATACAAATGTCAAGACATATCAAGATCAAACAATATTTCATCTCTTTCAATATGTCACCCCTCCTATCCTATGTCTTTTCCATCTCCCAGGTATGATTATAGCACTTCCACTATTTTCATTGAGCTTACTAACAATCATTACAAAATCACTATGCCTATGCTATCTAAATAAACTTGGCAAGATCAAATCATCCCCTCTTGTTCTACTTCTCCATACCCACTCCAAAAATATGCTCAAGCTTCAAAATCTCATACCAAAGGTGTTTCTCATATCAAAGATCACTCTAAAGATGTTGATATCCCTGTCCATTACCATTTTCATCTCCTAAGTCTATCCTTGGTCTATATCCATCTAAGATAAATCCTTCAAACCTTCCTTCTATATTGGGACCTTTTGTTCCTCCATCTCCAAACCTCTAACACCTAGCTCTCTATAGACATCTCCTATCATACCACAAGATCAACAAAGCCACTCATCCTTGATGAATCTCCATCCACCCAACCATTTAAACTAGTCATATAAACCTTCTTCATCCACAAATGCAAAGTCTTTTGGAAGCAATTTGGATGTACAACACAAGAATCCATTGAAAATTGAAGATCACTATGTCCTATCTAATCGACATGTGAACACAAAGAAAGAAAATAAATTCAAAAGGCCACAAAGGTCCACTCACCAAAGAGTGAAATCAAAGAAAATATGGGTTTCTAAATCGAAAATTAAAGAAATTTGTTCTAAAGCATCCAAAGGAAAAGAAAACTCTATAGCTATATGGGTTCCCAAGTCTCTTTTTAAGGACTTGAATGTTGAAAATACATCAAAGTTTACATTCAAGTTTCCAGAGGCTTCCACTCCATATTCTTCCAAAAGTATCCTACTATCTCCATGTATATCTAAACCTCTAGTTATGTCATCCATATTTCATCGATCATTCCACCATCCTTCAAGGTGTGTGTCAATGTTGATCTTGCCTACTTTCTCACCTACACTTATGAAATATTTTTTAATTCTACATTTACCTATTATCCATCATCCTTCTAAACTTCCAAAGCATGAGCTCCTATCCTCCATACACTTTTTCTTCTATCAGATTCCTTCCATCACCCTATCAATATCTTTGAGCATACCTTTCTTTGGTTTTTTATTATCATGACATATCATTCCAATAGGATCACTATTCATTCTATCTAGAAAAGAAAAAAAGCTCCTTGGTGAGACCCTGGTAAACAAGCACCTTGGTAGAAAAAGTAAAGAGAAATAAATTTTTCCTATGGTGAAAACCACTTATTCATTCCATCTTTCCTCTTTTATCTTGATAATGTTGAACTATCCAGGAGAATTTTCTATCTTATCGATTAGCTTCCCTATCATGATCTTGATCATTCACTCATATCCTTCATATCTAGCTTCATTCTCATTGCTCTATCATATTGCTATCCTATCAAGTTGACCTCTTGTTCCTAATCATGATGAAGAAGAAAAACATGGTTCTTAAAAGCCTCTTGGCATGTCCATTATTCTTTTGGAGAATATGCTTTCATGACATCAAGTCATTTATTGTATATTCTACTTCTCTCTTTGATAAGGCTTGATGATAAAAACTAGGACCTACTTATATAACCCTTACAATTGCACCTTTACATACTAGCTTGCATTTTAGGGGTCATTTTGGCTTATCTTTGAATTTTGAGTGTTGAGAGACTCTTCTTTATATTTTTGGATGTGGTTTTCAAGTGTGTTCATCCTCTTGTTTCTTCTTGATCATGTCTTTATCTTCTTTTGATATATTTATCTCATCACCTTTTCAGTTCCTTCCATCAAAGGGTTAATCTTATCATCACTAGCCTTTTGGATCCTTTATATAGAATTTTGACCCGATTTCTACAAAAAGTGTACCCTTACCTAAGTTTGACAATCCTAAATCCACTTTCAGGATCAAAATCAAAATTTTTGTTCATCTTGATGGTCAATTTTGTGTTTTAAAATTATTCCTTCTTCTACATAGTTGATTGACTTTTTGAGGCTTAAAATTTGAATCCTTAAGAGGAAATCAGCATTTCTTCATTTCTTTATAATTTATACTCTATTTTACTCATTTTTTTCATTCTATTTCCTTGCATTTCATCTGTCTTCTTGTTTTGACCCCATTCTTATGCTTTATTTTTTTAGTCAAATCTAGTCACACTTGGGCATGCTTCATTTCTTGGCGGTCATCCTTTGGTTTTAATCTTTTATCTATTATCATGGACTCTGTCTTATCTCAATTTGATCAAATATATCTCATTTTTGAATCTCCTCCACTTCATTTAAATTTCAATCCTAAGGGGGCATGACTACTCTATCATTTCTTTTTGATTACTACAAATTGATTCTTCTGTATCTATATCTCAGAAGCATATGTTTGACCTTTCTTTTCTCTCTTGATCTATCTAGCTATTTCTCAGAAGCATGTGATCTTACCATTTACTCTTGATCCATCTATCTCTCTAGTTGAAATTTTGCACCTTTCCATTCTCTCTCTCTCTCTCTCTCCACCCCCCCCCCCTCGCCTCCCTCCCTCCCTCCTAATGTTCAGTCCCTGCTACTTATTGACTGTGCATTTAGGATAAGCTATTTCTCTGTGCTTTATTTTTCATAGTCATATTTCTCTATCAACTTGGCTTCTTTATTCTTTGACTTAATGTGTTTCCATATCAATCACACATTAGTCAAAGAGGGGCAAATATATTCACCCAAAAATGGTCATCTAGACTATGAGCCCCCTTTCTAGAATTTCTACTTAATTTATCCATTACTTATCTTTGATCAAATAATCATTTTTATGATTATTGGATTATACCTATGGCTTTACCATCTTATCATAAGTCTTTATTTTAATTGGAATAACTTTTCCCCTTTTAATTAAAAAAAGTCCCCAAAATCCCACTTTTTCTAAGTGTACACATTATTCATATTTTTAAAAATAAAATAAAAGGCATTTTTGTCTCACATGAGGTGCAAAATTTCTAAGGTTGGTGGAATATTTATTCTCCTTCACACATCTTTTTCCTCTTAAACATCACCATTGATCTTTCTTATGTGATATTCTTGTGCACATGGACCACCCAAGGCTCATTTTCCACCCTTGATTTTGCCTCTTATTCTCTACCGTACATTTGTCTTTAAGAGGGAGGCTCTCTACTCACTCTCTCATATAATTCTAGATCATGCTACTATTATTATACACATTTTCTTAGAAATTTTAATTAATTGGAGCATTCTTACTTGTGTTATATCATCCTCACATTCTTAGCTTTGTGTTCTTTATGCATAGTTTATCTCACATAGTTTAACTAGATAGTTTTTTAATCCTTTCATTCTTGATATCTTAAGCTTGTATTTTCATATCTTATGTTAGATCTTGCATCTCTCATTTGGCTTGAATTTGCATTACATTTTCTTGATTCTTGGATATTGGCATTCTTTCCTCTACTCTTTGAATCTTCCATTCTATGGTGCACCTTGCAAGGGTTTCTTAATCTAGGTTTATTTGAGAGCCACAATCTCATAGCTCTTGCACATCATAGATAGGAAGCTATAGGCTGCCTCTTGAGACGATCTTTATCATGGGTATTATGAAGTATAATGATTTATATAAGTGTAACACATTTTATGCACACATATGGAAGGGTGGATATTTTAGGAACATCATCACCATTGTAAGAATTTTCCTAAGGAAAAGAATAAAAATGCTAAGATGCAGAGGATCAATTGATAACACAAGAGAGATTGGAAAAAGCTATGATCAATTGATTGATTCAATAATGATCAGCAATAAATGAATAAGATGCCCAATACATAACAATGGAAGAAATGCATGATAACTAGGAGTGATGCAAGTGATAACCTATCAACCATACAAGGTATACATATGACCACTAAAGGTACTAGATCATCCTCCATTATGGAAAACTTGCAACAATGAGAGGATGATAATGTGATAAGAACACAAATATTAATCTCACAAACAAAGAGTTACGACAAAAAAACTAAGTGCAAGTGGATTTCTCCTACACCATGTGCTAAAATAAAGTGGAAAATCCTATATGTCTCAATGATGACTAATATACAAATAAATTATCCTAAGTAAAAATAAGTAAAGTGTAGTTATTAATATTTAATTACACCAAACCCCCTTCCCTCCTCCAGTGCAACTTAGGGACTTAGGGGAATGCACTTAAGATCAATAATCTAGATGTTAATGTTGTGCTAGGTACCCATGTACAATATGCATTTAAAATCTCTCATAAAGAAAAGAAAGAGGGAAAACCTCATTGTAAAAAATCTCCCCCAAAGAGAGACAAAAAAAAAAACAAGATACATGGATAGATAGAAAAATCAAGACCACCCACTATAAAATACATCTTACATATATAATAGAGAATGCCCATATGGGAGAGAATATGTGGAAGATAGACCAAATAGTTGTTAGCTTGTAGTGATTGATTAGGGAAGTACTATACATACTTCATAATTCATTGGGTCATGGCTGACATATGGCCAACATGTTGTAACCCTAAAATGGCAAAAATACTTGTATAAATGGGCTTAGGGTTAGGTATCTTTCATTATGTTTTATGCAAAATTGATTGTTGCAATGGTATTGAGCTATAAGGGATTACAGGTTGTAATTAGGTTGTAATCACTGGATCATAATAATATTGGACTTGTTGTTTAGTGGATGTAGCCTAGGGATTGGGTGAACCACGTTAAATCTTGGTATTTTGTGTTCTTTTTTGTGTGATTTATTATTTTTTGATATTTTTTATATTTGCATATAATTGTTATATTTTTCTATGGTTAATCCTAGCAATAGCCCCCCCTCAATATAGAGTTTACACCTATGGAAGCTGCTCCAAGATCAATGTAGAAACTTCTTCATGATTGTAGAACAACATTGCTCCCCTTAGGAAGAAATAAAACCAAATAAGCATCAATGAAGTCTCCCCAATCTATAGGAAGAAACCTCACAATATGAAATCTTTGAAAACTACTCAAGTGTCCCCATGTCAATATTGAAAGGTGTCTCATCAAAATCATGAAATTAGTATGTTAATTTACTAGAAAAGACAAGTTAGGACCAATTGAGGATGAATGTAGAACATGTGTTAAATATTCAACTTAAGATAAAGTGATCTCCTGCAACTATTGCATTGGAGTATCCACTATCATTTCAACCTCGAAAGAATGATCAGTTCAAGAATCAAGATAAGCATCAACATATTCCCTCACAATAATTGAAAAAGGGCCATCTTCACCAAATAGAAGATGAATGTCATCAATGATATCTTCCAAAGCTATGATGTATAATTCTTGATGTGTGTGTGGCAATGACATGTCCATTTAGGATTTGGTAAGTGCAACCTAACCTAGGGTAGTATATTATAGGATCTTTAGGAGACCTAGTTAAGTAGGAGGTCATGAGTGGAGTCAAATCATGTTGAATCTATAGATAAACTCAAGGGAAATTTTTAAGAGGTTAAATGAGGCCCTAGGCTAGTGTTTGGGTCAATATTAGTTAACCCATTAGGTGTACCTAGAGTTGGGGGTCATTATTTTATCAAATAGGTGCCTAAAACTCATTTACGACATTCCAAAAGAACCCATTTAAAAAATTTATGAAAATTGGGAAGAGGACAAGCCCATCCTCTTTTCCCCAATTTTTGTTTAGCTCAAATTTATGAGAGTGGGGAAATATGAAAGAGAGGGACTTAGAGTTTTTTAATCATTAATAGTAGTTGGTTGGAAAATTGGTAAGGGTCCTTTTAAATGAACTTTGGATGAACTTTTAGGTTGTTCACCCACTTTACAACTTTGGAGACACCTTATTTTAGAGAAGGATTTGGAAGAGGATTTGAGATCAGTACAAAGGGAAGGATATGTGTCCCCAATTTTCATTTTTCCTTAATATTGGATCAAGACTGATTGCACTCTTGCCATGGAAGAATTTCATTCTTAATAAATTGTAAAATAGTTATTTGTATATTGTATCCTTCCATTGTTGCATACATTTTCTTGCAAGATCTTGTTATTTTCTTTCTTTCATTTGTATTTTTTACTTATGTGAGTCAAGACCATACTCATCCTTAGGAGGTAAGAATTAGCCTTATAGGTGAAGGGTTTTTGAATATCCCTTGTGGTGTAGAGTTTCTCCTCTTGGAGGAGAGGGATATGACATGGAGTATGGGCTCCATGTTGCCATTTTGTGTTACACATTTGGGTTCCATAATGGGAGATTTGTTATGATAAGAAGGAAGTAGTATTTGTTGTAAATGAGCCTTGTGAAGTCATTTTATTATGATATCTTTTGGCATTTCTCCTCTTGGGTACTTGGTCCACCTTCACCCCATTAATGGGTCTTTGGTGACCTATTATACAAGCCATGGTTGGGTGTTTGATACTATGTGTTGCATTTTTGTGTGAACTATTTGTATGTATCCCATCTTACCTTGGTTCTCTAAGCTTGGAGGTGGCCTCCTTGAGGCATAGGCTAGGAGGTGAGCACTTCATGGTTGTGTTAGATCTTAATACACATTTTTGCATTGGCTCAAGTTAGAAATAAAAGGAAATGAGGATTTTGTTATAAGTTTCAAGTTTTGAGTCTTGCTTAAATGAGTAATGTAAATGAGAAAGAGTTCCTTTTGTGACATACATTTATTTTAGTGTTATGATATTCACAAAAAATTTTAGTTATATATTTTAATTATGATAAGTTTGAAAGTATTTTTATTTTCTTATGTACATCTTTTAAATGTAGGTTTACCCAAATAAAAGTTTGGTTTGTATTTTGTGGATTGTATTAAAAGTGAAAGTTGCAAATGAAGATTGCCATTTACTCATCTTAGTAGATAAATATATTTGAAAATAAAAGAAGGGTTTAACTCTATTGAAAATATTATTACCTAATTCTCTTTTAATATATCCAATATTATTGATGTTTATATTATAGATTTGATAAGAACATTTAGTTACACATTAAAAATATGTGCACATCATTAAATGAATATATCAAAAGAATAGGCTATTCTTTTCTAACAAATTGAATCAGAATTATTTTTTGTGTAAATACAAATGCTTGAAAACTTGTTCATATATATGGCTCATAAGAAATTCCTTTAAATTATTTGACTATATGTTGTTATATATACTATTATTATATATATGTGTGTGTGTGTGTGTGATCCTATTATTTATATATATAATTTTCTAAAAAAGGAGTTGTTGTTTTTTACCTATATAATCAAAATAATAATAATAAAATTTATTTAAAAATTAAACATACTTCTTTTAAGAAAAATTCAATTATAGGGATGAGGGGTGTCATGGGCAACCAAAGCCACTGTGATATGCACATAGTCAAAGCCACCATAGCCCCACCTATGGTGGCTTGAAACAATCAAACCCACCACAACCTATAAGTGTCTGAAGGTCCCGTAATCCCACTTATGGTGGTCTACAATGATCGAAGCCACCGTAGTCTATGGGTGGTCAAAGCTACTGTAACCCCACTTGGTAGAGGTCACCATAAAAGCCATCATAGGGGGAGGGCAGAACTTCCTATCCCCTATATCTTCAAAAAAAATCTTTAAAAAAATCAATGAAATAAAAAAAGAAGGAAATAATAGAAATCATTATACATTTAACCAACAAGAAGAGAATGTCTCCATTTGATATCCTCCAACCTGCAACATTCAAGAACAAAAAACATTAAACAACCAAAACATTAAGGTTAAAAGATGGAATAAATTAACCTCACACAAGATTAATCCTAACCTTAATTTCAAATTATGGTTAGGGAAGTGAAAAGAAGATAGAAAATAAAACTTTCAAATAAGGAACTTTCCCTCACATAAAAATATAAACCCTAGTTAGGCAAACAATGAGAAAATGAAAGGAATTAATAATAAGCCTTTTAAATTTTAAACCAAGAGTAGACTTTTTGAATATAATCACTTTTAAATCTTTTCAATGTATTTTTTTCTTGAAAGACAAATTTTTGAATTGGAAGAAAATAATTAATTATTGAACTTAAACTTAAGAAGGCAAAATATTCTAATTTAATATTAAACCTTGGAGGTATGAAATACTAAGTAGGAGAAGATTTTTAATTAAATGTTAAAGTTATACTTAGGTGAGCCTTTTATTTTACTTTATTTAATAGTTAAAAGGGGGAAATTATATTTATTAAAGGGATGATATTCAATGGATGACAGACTAATTTTTATAAAAAGGGGATTCTTTTATTAAAACTAAAGATTTGAGTATCTAAATTATGTATTTAATTTATTAAATGGAGTAATAATGTTATCTAACTTTAATAATTGTAATTTTTTTTTATTGAATAGTCCCTTCTCTATTAATGGATATAATATCACCCTAGGAAAGTTCACATGACACCAAGACCAGGCAACTTACAAACTATTAATTAAAAAAAACCATAAGCATCCTCCAGTTGCAATAGTAGTGTCACTCGAGGGAGGAGGATCACGGTGATCATCTAAACCCCTCACACATATGGATATCAACAAACTCACTAGAAGGGGGATCAAAGGAACTCATTTGAGTCTTTCAAATCCCCACAACCATGACAATAGTTTCAACAAGATAATAGGCATAAGTCATAATAGGATTATTAAGGCTCTAAGCCAAAGAAGTGATAGTCACAGGGCCTTAGAAAACATCATAGATCACAAACTCCTTTTAAACCTCCATCTTTGATTGTACTATCCACTAGGGGTGTTTACATTTAGTCTGATAATATTTGGGGACAATAGCAATCTAGATCACAGAGGTTTAGATGCAGACACACGAACCTTGTTACACTTATGGTGCTATGGGGAACATAGCTAGAGATTTTTCATAAAGAAAAATGATTGGCACTCAGTGAGTGGCTACTTCAAATATTATAGTGGGAGGCATGGGTATATCTCATAGGATGTTTGTAGCAATTAATAACCTCCAAGAAGAGCATCAAGCCACAATTATAGAGGCCAAAAGTATAATAAAATATAGCAGCATTCCTATTTTTTTTGGTTAAGCAGATATTGATTATTTTATATCATCATTTGTTGTGGAGTGTTGTGGGCTAGTGGAATCTAGACAAGATGTTAGTTGGGAGGTCAAGTTAGCTTCATGAGCTAGACTTACCACTAGTTCTTTGGTTAGGGGTTGTCAGATTCAAATTGGAGACATGGTCATTATGAAAAAACTTTGTACTACCCCTCTAGGTTATTATGATGTAGTATTTGGTATAGATTGGATTTATGCTCACATTGTGAAGATGGATTTTTGATAGAAGAGGGTTTAGTGCATAAATGATCATAGAACTCCTATGGTGATTTTAGGAGTATAGAGGCTTGTATCTTTGTATATGATCTCTACTATGCAGCTTAAGTAGTACATGCAAAATGGATGTCAGTTATTCTCAATCACCATTACTGATAGAGAGGAGGGCCAGGAGAGGGATCCTTCTCTCAGTGACTATCCTATCTTAGAGGACTACGAAGATGTATTTCCTTCTAAGCTTCCTGGTATGCCGCCACCTAGGGTAGTTTATTTTGGTATAGACCTTGTACCAAGAGCTAAGCTAGTATCTAGACTCGTGATCTTAATTTTATCAAGATTCTATTCTGATCTCTTTGAGAAAGGGCACATTTTCCCTAGTTTTTTTCTTTGGGGTACACTAGTCATATTTACGAAGATGAAGGATCTCTTAGTTTGTGCATGGATTACCACTAGTTAAACAATGTAAACATAAATAACCAGTACCCACTTCCTAGGAATTATGACTTGTTTGATTAGTTAGAAGGTGATCGAGTTTTCTCCAAGATAGATATGAATTCAAGGTACCATTAGTTGAGGATTATGGAAAATTCTATCCACAAGACTACATTTATTACAAGGTATGGCCACTCCAAGCTCACTGGTTTCCATTTGGCCTCACAAATACTTTGGTTATACTCACAAGTATCATGGATGGAGTATTATGTATATTTTTGGATAGATTTTTTTATAAAATTCCTTGATGACATATTTTTATATTCCCAATATGATAAGGAGCATGAGGAAATTATAGTGTTTAATAGAGAATCAATTATATGAAAACTTGTTGTGGTGTGCATTCTTTATACCAGAGGCTTGTTATCTAGGACATGTTATACTAGGTGATGGGATTTCAATTTATCCATCAAAGAATAGAGCCATTATGGATTGGTCAACAGCTACCATGCTGACAAAGGTTAGGAATTTTCTAGATCTAGATGGATATTAGACATGTTTTATTTAGGTATTTCCTAGAGTGGTGCATCCCATCATATTCCTTCAAATAAAGGGAATGAAGTATGAGTGGATAGAGAAGTGTGAGATATTCTTTTTGGGTCTCAAGATATCGCTTCCTAGTACAACCACTTGTGTCATTTCAAATTCTTCATCAAGATTTTGTGTATGCATATACGCTTCTTTGAATGGTTTGGGTATAGTTCTTATGCAGGTTGGTCAAGCTATGGCCTAATAGTCTAGGAAACTTAAGACTCATGAGATTAACTAACCTACCAATGACCTTGATCTTATAGTAGTTTTTCACACTTTAGTGAGATGGCAATACTTCTTATTAGGCCATCACTTTGAAATTTAATACAACCATTGGAGTTTATAGTATATATTTACTCAATTAAACCTTAATCTTTGAAAAAGGAGACTGATGGCATTCCTATATGAGTATAATTTTGATGTTGTTACACATTCTTTGAGTGGGAGACAAAATGAGTTATTTCTTAGAAACTAAATTCCACTGAGATAAATGAGAGGGGTTGGGGGAAGGGGTGAATCAATTAAGTGCTTAAAATAACTCTCATTATCTTTATTAATGTTGAAACATATAAACAACATATTCAATAACCATAGAAATATAACCATGCACAATAACACTAGATATGTTAACTAGGGAGACCGTTGATCAAAGGGAAAACCTTGATGGGAACAATACCCACAAGATGATGTACTAATATAAAATTTCATTGTGAAAGGATAGATCCTATTAGGAGTTAATGAAATACAATTAGTACATAGAATCTCTATTAGAATAATTTCAATCCCTATTAGGAAATCCCAACCCTATTAGGAGTTAAAAGGAGGACAACTAAACCCACTATCCAAATACCCTTAGAAACAATCTTCACTAGACAATCTTCTAGATAAGCATATCCAAGATCTCTAAATTGACTAAAAAAAAACTCATTTTCCAATATAGTTCCTTTGAAGCTCACAATACATCATTCTACATCAATCTCTACTCTGATCAAAAGATATTCACATTCAAGTTTGCTCAACCAAAAATCACAATGCATATGACTGCATATGATGATTTACCAAAAGGAAATGATCAATCCTTTATGCCAAGTCCCAAAAACAAGTAATGAGTTATCCCAAAGGATTTCACAATTTACAATAATAATTTAGGACATCTTTTAGATATTTCATTACACATTATATTACAATTATATTCTTTCTACAATGATTTTTACAATAGTTGGCTCATAGGAAATAATACTCTTGATAGTCTTCAATAAGTTGGCTCAAACTACATATTTTATTTTTCTATCTCAACCATAGAATCCTCAACATGTCTCTAACTTTCCTCCAATCTCACTTAACCAGATTCTATCTCTTTCAAAAGAGACAAGTGATTTACCAGAAACTAGCTTCCAAAAGTTATTCTGAAAACAACCTCCAAAAAACTTTACATAACTATGCCAAAACTAAACATCTCTTTTTGGGAATGTAGACACAATATTAGGATAGGTTCTTGAAGCTACCCTCAAGTGCGCATGGCATACTTTGTTGACCGTGCCAAATAATTATTCCTCTGTAACTCTATAATTCTTTCATAGAATAAAGTGTATGTTGACATAAATGATAAACACTGTCATTTAAATGCAACTCATAAGCTCTAAATCATGTCTCCAACATTGCTAACATACTATCTCATAGGAATAGCTTTAAAATTCATTCTAACAATCTCTCCCTTTGGCATTGATGGAAACATAGATGCAAAACATCTAAGTTCCATGAATACCAAATATATTTCTCCATTATATTCCTTTTCTCCCCCATTCATGTTGCCCATAAATGTAAACATACATCTTAGTCTTAGTTAGGTTGCAAAGAGTTTTTCATGTTCAAATCTTAAAACCATATAATAAATAGTGGGCATAAGGAAGGTGTTAATATCCCTTGTACATTAATCAATACATTACTCTCTCTTTCATAAGAAATATTATTTTTCATGAACTCATCTCTCCCAAAGGATGTTTTCTCATTTCTCCCCCAAATGGTGTTTTTCATGTGTTACTCTCTCCCCCATTGACATCAATGACAAAGGTATCATTATGTCAATTCTCTAAGTTCAATCATTTCCAAACTAATATGTTGAAGCTCAAGTGTCCAAAGAAATTATTAAGTACCAATAGCAAGATTCCTCAATGACTTAGCTCAAACAAAAATACTCCCCCATAGGAGAACCATCAAGCATCTAGTCAAGGTAAAGAAATAAATCTTCGCTACCAACTGGACCAATGCAATCTTTGCATCAACTACTCTGCAGTAGGTTGGGGCATAACCCCAAACATACCTCTCAAGTACAAAAATGTGTCCTTAGCCAAAGGCTTTGTAAATATGTCTGCTATCTTCTCCTTTGTGTTGACATGTTCCAATCTGATTTCTTTCTCTATAACTTTCTCACTCAACAATTGACACTCAATAGATAAATTCTTTGTCTTTGAATGTAAAACCAGATTCTTTGAAATACTCACTATACTTATATTATCACAATGTATGACAATAAGTTTAGTAAACTCAATTCTAATGTCTTTCAACATCTACTTTATCCAAATAATCTGATTACAATTTTTTTGTTTCTACATACTCTTCTTTTGATGAACTCTTTGAAATGCAATCTTGTTTCTTTCTCAACCAAGAAACTAATCTTCCTCTTAAGAAGAATTCTCCACCACAAGTGTTTTTTCTATCATATATACTTCTTTTCCATTTAGTATTTTTGTACACACATAATGTGAAATATTATGATTTGTCATATTGTAAACTGTAATGAGGTCTGCCTTTCAAAAATCTCAAAAATCTTTTTACCTTTGCAAGGTGTCTCTCTTTAGGATCTTCTTGAAATCTTTTCTAAATACCAACTACATTATCTATATAAGGTCTAGTGTATGTCAAATACTACAATCTACCAATCATAGATTTGTACTAGGAGATTCATCGTTTCTAGATAATTTACAACCAATTACCATAGGTGTTCCAACAAGTATATAGTTTTCCAAAACAAATTTCTTCAATAATTCTCTAAGATCCTTAGCTTGTGATATGGAGATTCCATCTTTGTTCTATACAATCTTCAATCCCAAGAAGTATTTTGTCTCTCCAATCATACTCATCTCAAATTCCTTCATTTTTTTCTAAAAATGTCTTACTAGATTCATCATTACCTCTAAACACAATGTCATCCAAAATTACTAAAATAATCAGCAAACCATCATCATTTTTTCTCAAATATAAGTTAGTATCAACATTACCTTTTAAAAATCCAAAACATGTCAAATGTTTATTCAATCTTGCATATTGGACTCTAGGTGCTTGTTTTAGTCTATATAATGTCTTCTTTAATCTTTAAACCATATCATTATCATCTTTCAAAGGGAAGCCACCAGGTTGTTCAATGTATACCTCTTCTTCAAGATCTCCATTTAGAAAATATGACTTGACATCCATTTAATAAACTTTAATGCTCTTGTTAGCTGCATATGCCAAAAACATTTTCACTACTTCTAATCTAGCAATAGGTGCAAATGTTTCTTCAAAATTAATTCCTTCTTGTTGTGAATATCCTTTACATACCAATCTTGATTTGTTTCTCACAACCTCACCTTTTTCATTCATCTTCTTTCTAAATACCCATTTAGTTCCAATAATATTAATATCTTTTGGTCCAAGAACCAATTCCCAAGTCTTGTTCTTTTCAATCTATTCTAATTCCTCTTTCATAGCTTTAATCCAATAATCATTTGTATAAGCTTCATGAAAATTCTTAGGCCCAACTTGAGAAATCAAACAAAATTCTTCACTTGCCTTGTTTCTTGTCATAACTCCTTTGTTCACACTTACAATGATTTGTTCAACAATGTGATTCTTTGCAACATTTCTATCAGGTGTCACTTGTACAACTTTGATTTCTACTCTAGGTTCTTCTCTCTATATTTCTCCTTGTAATTTAGTCTACAAATCAGTATCAGTTTCGTAAAAAAATTCCAATTCCATGTCTAATATGAACTTTGTTCATAGTGTATATTATTTTTTTCACTGCTTCTCTCCAAAAGATATGTGATCAATTGTTTTCAAATGTCATTTCTCTAGTTTCTTAAGTCACCAATTTGTTCCTTCTTTCTACTACTTCATTTCATTGTGAAGTTTTATGAGCTAAAAGTTGTCTCTTTATACCATTATCCTCACAATAATTATTAAATTCATTTAAAATAAATTCTCCTCCTTTATGAGATCTCAAGCATTTAATTATAGACCAGATTCATTCTCAAATCTATTCTTAAATGTCTTTAATTTCTCAAAATATTCATTTTATCTCTAAGAAATACAACCCACATCATTCTTGTGAAATTGTCAATAAGAAGCACGAAATACATTTCACCATAAAATGCTCTTTTTTCTTGTAGGACCACTCTTATGTGTGTGTACAAACTCCAGCTTCGGCAAAATAAAAAATGTCTTACTTGGAAATGAACTTATTTTCTACTTTGTCATTATACATTCTTTTCACATCATGTTAGAAGGTTTCAAAATCTTAGAAAAATCTCTAATTGAAAATGTAGTACTGACCTTCACAATGTTATCAAAGTTGATATGACAAAATCTCTTATCCCATCAGCAACTATCATCCACTTTAGTAACTAAATATTCCATTTCAATATGGTTTCACTAAAATACATTACCTCATTTCCTTGTACCAATACCAATCAATTTACCATCATTATCCTTGATAATTTGAAGTCTTCTCTATAAATTTTAATTGATATCCCTTGTCAACAAGTTGTCCAACACTCAAAAGATTATGTTTCAAACCATCCAAAAAATAGACATCCTCAGTGTTAGTCTTTCCATTAAGTGTAATCAATAATTTTCCTTTTATATGACATGTTGCATTATTTCGAACTCTAACTATGCCTCCATCATAACTATTGAATTCCAAAAATTTATTCATAACTTCAGTCATATGATGGGAACAATCACTATCTACAATCCAATCAACCTTTTTCTTTTCAATTTGTGACACTAGTGCTTTTTATTCTCTTATTTCTTCTTTTTTAGGGCTTTCTTCCTTAATAGAAACAAACCCTATTTCATCATCCTCATTATTACTATCATCCAATAAATTTACCGTCTTAGATTCAACTTCACCATACTCATCAAAATAGGAACAATCCTTAGGTACTCTTGACTTATAGGGATTTCTAGGTTTAAACTTCTTTTCTCTTTTAGGATATTTAGAAGAATAATGAAAAAGGTCTTTACACATCCAACAAACAAGAATTTTTTTAACTTTTAGGATCTCTCTTCATAAGAAGGAAAATTTGTACTTCAATCTTCTTGTCTTCGACCTCTTTTTCTTGGCTGCTAATAGCATAATCTCCACTTGTTCTTGCACTCGTGAATATAGATATGTCATTATGTATGCTAAAATATTTATCCAATCTAAAATGTTATTCATTTTGTCTCATTCATAATTTAGATGACTATAATCTTGCAAGAACAATTTTATTTGTAAAGTTATATGTGTATGGAATAGCTTGGTCAATCATTTGTGCTCTTTGTTGATATGCAGGTGTCAAGGTCTTCAGAATTTTCCACACAATCTCATCTTCTATTTTATATCCACAACTTCTTATTCCAACAACATTTTATGATATTCTAGTAAAATAGCCTCTTATAGTTTCATCTTCATGCATCTTGAAACATACATATCCAACTTTGAAAAATAGCCTTCTTAGCATGTTCGTCACCTTCAAATATTTAATGTAAAGAATTCAAAATATCATTAGCAAGTCTTAAAGCTTTTACCTCTTTGTATTATATTCAAGAAGATCTAATAATAGTGCTTCTCTAGCAAGCATATTGTACACGAATAGGTCTTTTTCATGTTCTTCACACTTGGTAAGCTTGTCTTCTTTTATCACCTCCTTTGCATTTGATGTAAGTAGCTAATATTTAGAGACCCCTTGAGGGAAAGTAATTATATTATTTAGTAGAGTCTAATGGACTATTACATCATAGGGAATGTGCTTATGAACCTTCTACCATGGAGTTTCATGATTTTATTATACTTGAGGCTCATAGAGTACCTTACACAATGAGTCCTATGGTTAAGAAGTTTTATGAAAAGTTGAGATAGTTATATCATTTTCCAATCACAAGATTGTAGATTATGACTATTGTAGCTAAATGCCTAGAGTGTTAGAGAGTGAGGGAAAATAACTACCATCCTTGTGGACTTCTTCACCCACATGAGTTACATTAGTAGAAGTGGGACACTATATCCATGGGATTTATAATTAGTCTTCCTATGTTCTCTCACCACCATGATTTTACTATGGTGATGGTTGACATATTGACCAAAACTATCTACTTTTGACTTGTTTATTCTACATTTACAAAACCAATAATAACAAAAGTATTCTTGAAAGACATTATTAGAATTCATGGAATTCCTCATAAGATCATCTTATACAAGGATTCTCTCTGTATATCCTCCTTTTAGAAAGATCTACAAGTAACACTGGGCACTAGGTTAAATATTTGTACAACCTATCACTTCAAAATAGATGGGAAGATAGAGAGGGTCAAGTAGATGTTAGAGGACATGTTATACATGTATGTGATGGACAATTAGGTCAAGTAGGAGGAATACCTACACTTAGTTGAGTTTTTCGATAATAATGGACATCATACATCTTTGGGTATGCCACTTTATCAAGTTTTGTATGGTAGGTCATGCAAGACACTATTGAGTTGGGAGAGGATTGAGGATAGGGTAGTTGTTGGATCACAATTAGTCAAGGATATGGGGAAGAATCCATTTTTTATTAGACAACATATTATAGGGTCTCACTATAGATAGAAGAAATATGCAAATGTGAAGAAGATTGATCACAAGTACATAGTTAGTGATAGAGTCTTCTTGCAAGTATGTTTGCACGAGAGTCCAATCTATTTTGGAAAGGGCTCTAAGCTTACACCTTGATTTTTTGGACCCTTTGATATTTTAGAGGGGATAGGACAAGTTTCTTATCATCTAGGTTTCCACTTAGTTGTTCATGCATCCATAATGTATTTCATGTTTCACTATATAGAGATATATTTATGATGAGTCTCATATTATAGATTAGGATGCCTTGCAAGTGGACTCAAATCAGAGTTTGATTTGGATCCCATTCACTTTTAGCTCACTAGACCCTGGCTCTTTGAGGTAGAGGGATGGATTAGGTTAGATTCTAGTGGGATTTTTATCACATGGTTACATCATCGTGGTAGGATACAACACATATGAGATCATGGTATGCCTATCTTTTTTATGAACTCTAGGAGGAAGTTTATGCCTAGAGGGTGAGGATGTGAGGTCCCACCCTAATCTTTCATAACTTAGTTGATACTTTCATTATTTGACTCTCTTATGATACACTAATTTTGATACATTTAGACTGATTAGAAAGAGAGTTTATATCATTAGGCATTATGTAGTGATTTTACATTATAATTGCTTAGTATATATGATGATGATGTTAGGACATATTCCTATATAATTTATTATTGATAGACTTAGATGACTATTATGGTTTAATTAATTATATATGTGATTTATGTTCTCGTAACGTCTCAAAATGGACACACTTCATTTTGAGACATTTTAGCCCTCCTTAATGTAGTTTTGGTCTCTTTCTTTTCTTCCCAATCTTTCTTATATTTATAGTCCATGTCTTACCTTTAAGAATGGTCTTTTAGGTGTTATTCTATCACCTTTTTGGTTATATCTTCAACTACTTTATTATCTAATGGTTTAAGACCTTGTATGAGGCCTCTAAGACCCCTTTGGGACCCCTATCAGGAATAACTCAACCCAAGTCAAACTATTTGGAATAAGCTGACCTATATTGACCTATTCTAAGATTGCTCATGAAATTTGAATTTCAAGGCCTGAAGTTCCTTTGGTTTTCCAATTGTCTACTCTCATTCCCAGGTCAGTCTTCTTTGTTTTCAATCCCAAAAACTAGTATATAAGAAGGCTTGAGCTCTTCATTTTCATCTATAGAGGATTAATAAAGTTATTATACCCCATAAAGAGGAAGCATACATGTATTCAAAGGAGGATATCCATCATTCCAAGTTATTTAAGATATTCCATCCTTCATTATGGAATTTTACATTCATTCCTATTCATGAGGTTTTAGATTATTTGATTTCCATTTGGTTTCTTTTAGATGAGGCTATTACATTTGCATACTTCAACATATATCAAATTCAATTTCATCTACAAAGGTAATTGTATATTTCATGTGATATATTAAATCCTACTACATGTTAGCATTTCCTTTATTAGTACATTTAAATCTCAATTTAAAGGTTTATTCTTCAATATAGAGATTAAATAAGGAAATCCCTCATCCATCCAATAAAAAAAAATAGTTTTACTATGTGCAAGAGTGGGACAACCAAATTGCGACCACATATTTGGAGATTATTTGCCAAACACTCCTAAAGAAGTTGGGTCAACTTTGCTACTATACCTTGAGAACATAGTGACTTTATTGTAAATAATTTGTACCATGTTTCACCAAGTCAATGTCTTCCTGGGGCCCTAACTAAGAAAAAGAACATTTTTTAGGTTTCTGTTATGATTGCAAAACAATAGTTGGAATTTTTGTCACAAATTTAGATCTAGAATTTTTAGAGTGAAAAGGTATATTCCTATAGAAATTTCATGGTGACTGTTTTATCATTTATTTCACTTTTTAGTCCAGAACTATTTCATATCTTAATTAGGTTGATTGCATATATTTAGCACCTAGATCTATCTTACTCTTCTCATTAAATCAATTAGTTCAATTGCACATTTATATTTACACATTTTTAATCAAATCAACATTGTGTGGTAGAGGACTTTCATGTGCACTTCCTTGATATAATATGCATTTAACATTGGCATCCCTTTATCCTTTTTGGTTTTTCTAATATAACTTGAGTTATATGGAAATTATATTTGGAAGACCCTCTTTCTGTTGTATTCAATGTTACTGTAAAGTGGAGGTCCTATATTTATATACCTTATTGATCACTTCAATATTTTTATTAAACATTTTGGTAAACTCAACGTCCTATACATCTTTCTTAGATTTATATCTTTCTCTCTTAAGATCTCTCTTATTTTACACCAGTTTCAACTAAACATTTTGCCGAATCCAACATCTTATACCTATTTATTTCAACTTGGAGTTAGATCTTGGTATGTTGAAATCTCTCTTTTTGACTTTGGAGTTAGATCCCTTGATGTCCCTTTTTTCCTTGTGTTCTTTTTCATAGAGTTAGATTTATTCTTGGTGTATCTAGATCTACTTTGTATGCTATTATTGCTATCAGTGGTATAGATATCCTTTTACATTTACATTTTGTACATATAGATTGAATTTATACATCCTTATGTTGTATTACATTTTCCATGGTCCTTTTATTTTAATTCAATGGGACAGTTATATTTATTTTTAACATATCTTCATGATCTTCAATATGTTCCATTATTGCATAAGATGACACTCTAGTGTATTCTTTCATTGAGGCTCGTCTTTTCAAAGATGTTTTTGTTAAATCTCTAGTTAATTATGATGTTCCTAACATGGATACTCCTCTATTTGGGATGAACCCTTAGATAAGGAAATGAATTACTTCCTTCTTTATGAGGCATATTTGGATGATGAAATGGCTATTTCTTGTAATGATTAACCACTTTCTATACATTTCATTCCTTCTATAGATGAGGCCTTGATGGGTTATGTTTATCATTCTCCTAAGAATGCCTTAGCCACATAAGATGACATCCTTGATGCTTTTTCTTGTTCCTTTCAAGATACATCTCAAATAAAATTGGGTCTTGTTGATCATTATGATCTCATTCTCACAAGTTTAACCTTGGCCCATAAGGATCTCAATCACATTGACCCTATGGATGACTTATCAACTCTTCAAGATTGGAGAACTTTATATTTTAGTATTATATTAAGATCATTTACATATTGGGTGCTCCTTAAGAGTAACAATTAAAACTTAGTCAATCTCATTTCAAGCAATTACACTAGAAACAAAAATTTGAAGACCAAGAATCACAACTTAGAATCCACTTCTTACAAATGAATCAGATACAACCAATAGAAGACCAAGAGTCACAACTTAGAATTCCACAAAGATGTCCCTCTTGGGATTTGAACTAGGGTGTCCACAATGAGAAATTTATATTTTACACCAACATTCTATACAAGAATACACATGCTTAACTTTAAAAATAAAACCCCATTATTTGATGAATACATATATATTGAATGTTTACATTTCAATCTAATTACACCTAAAAGATTTTCCTTTTCTATGCTTCATCCTTATTTTCAATATAAAGAATTTATTTCTTATATTATATTTCATATGAATTGAAAATATGAATGTCATCTTTTGTTGGAAATTTGGCTAAGGGATGAATATGAACATGAATTGAGACTGTCATGTATGGAAACATATCACTTGTATAAAGTCAGCATATCTTGGAGATACAATTTTGAGTTGATAGCTTAGAAAATTGTCTAAGTGTTATATAGTTTATCTGTTAGCACATACATAGGTGTGGCTTGTGAAGTTGATATACTATGAATTATAATTTGTAGAGTTGAAGGAAGAAAGATAAGGATATAATTATCTTTTATGTGAGAGTGTGAGTCTTGATGAGTTGTATGAACAAATATATTAAGCATTTAGTAATTGTAGGCATGCCCAGGAAGAACATGTCAGAGATAAGAAAAGAGATGTTTTAAGTTAAGGAATTGTTTTGTTTACTAAAATAGTTTCTTAACCAATTAGGGATGAAATCCTATATGTTAACCCTAAGTGATAAAAGTATGATTTTTCATTTTGGGACACATGCGAAGACATGAAGGCTGACATAACAAAGTTACTTGGTATAAAGGAAAGAACTTTAGATGTGAAGTAGTGTGATGGTTATGTGATTTTTATGCTATTGTTTTGTGATGTGAACTTAATGTTAGAGTACAAAAAGATTAGAGTGTGTGAATTTTTGTATAGCAAGATGCAAAGGACAAATCAGATATTGATGTAGTGCAAGGTAGGAGAATCCTCAAAGGAGATGTCCTAGCCCCCAACAAATAACCACACAATAGAAACACAATAAAAATGCAAGATCTAATACCAAATCATGACTCTTTATTCATAAAATAATTGTTACATGTAATGTGTCAGGCTATAAGGCCTTCTTGGTTATGACCAAATACAAAGCAAGTAATTATAGCAACAGTTCTGCAAGATCCCTCAAGATCCAACCCAAACACTAGCTAGTCCAGATCCACAATCTAGTAGAAACCTCCAAGGAAGATCCAATTAGTATTCACAAGCCCACCAAGAAATCTCCTTTTTTCCCAAGCCTCAGCTACCAGCTTTCTTCAAAAATTTCTCCTCTATCACCTCCTCTTCTCCAAGATGGATGAATAATCACAATCCTGTTGTAAACTACCTCAAATTTGGTGCTTTGTCCATAGAATTAGGAAAAACTCTTTCTTCATCTACTCTCCACACTCACTCCTCCTCCTCTAAATGAATAATGAATAAAGACTTCACCAAAACCCCTAATTATACCCAACTAAGCCACAAGTCAACCTAGAAAGCTAAAAACTAAATAAACCTAACATTAAATAGTTGAAGAGCCACAAGTCGGCCTCCAATAGAAATTAAATGTCAAATGCCTTTATAGGCTTATAATAATTATCAAATACATCAAAGTTAACTATACAAGACCCAAATAGGTCCAATCAAACCCACCAAAACCCCTTAATCATGTAGGATAGCCAACTACCCCAAGATGCTCCTACATCAGACTCCCCAGGTGTGAAAAGAAAAGTGTGCCCCACACTTTGATGCCAAAAGAAAAAAAATCTACAATTGTCTTCATCTTCACTAAAGGCTTCCACTCCAACAAGACAAGAAAACCAACATGCAAATCATCCACATTTGCATCACTCTATCAAACACTAGAATCTCAACCATCCAATCAACATGCTCACTTCTAGGAACATAATGCTTCATCAGAACACTCTCATCCATACTAGTAACTACTAAATCCACTCCAGTATCAACAAACTCCATGTCAGCAACAATATGTAACTCCTCAAAAACATATGCCAAACTCACAACACTAACTATCTCATTTCTCTCAACAAGATTCTTTGCAACATACAAGTCACCACCAAAAGCAACCGGATCATCCACAACCAAGTTCTCTACAATCTCCATGTTATACTCAACCAACTTATCATGAAAACTAATATCCATCCTAGCATCAACAAGATTAGGAATATCCTTAGCAACAACTTCTAGTCATTCTATAGGTTCTGTATCAAACTCCATGAACTGATTAACGAAACTAAACTCTTCCAACTCGACCTTGCTATGCCATCGTATCTTTTGTACAAGTCTTCTAAGCAACCAAAAAACTATCTTCTAGATTAGTAAACTCCAACTCTAATAACATATAACTTTCTTCTTTGGTTCCTCAAATCTTGTACAAAAATAAACATTCACAATAGTGTCCACCCAAGCTATTGTCTCAGTAATCCTCCTCTCCACTATATCACAGAGATTCACAATCATCCCAGGGTCCAATCCTCTCGGAGCCATCTTCCAAGATCTTCGCAAAACCTCTACAATAAATCACCAATAGATCAATCTTCACAAACAAAATCAACCTTTCATCTTCACAACCATAGATCCACCTGCATGTCCTCCCAAGGTCCTAGTGCAAAATGCCTCAACTTTGGTGATCTGTCTACACACTCAGGAACAACATTTGCTCTAATACCACCTAATGTAGTGCAAAGTAGGAGAATCCCCAAAGGAGATGTCCTATCCCCCAAAAAATAACCACATGGTAGAAATACAATAATAATGCAAAATTTGATACCAAAATCATGACTCTTTATTCATAAAATAACTATTACATGCAATGTGTTGGACTGCAAGGCCTTTCCGATTATGACCAAATACAAAGCAAGTAATTACAAAAATAGTTCTACATGATCCTTCAAGATCCAAACAAAACACTAGCTCGTCTAGATCCACACTCTGCTAGAAACCTCCAAGGAAGATCCAACTGGTACTCACAAGCCCACCAAGCAATCTCTTTGTTTCCCAAGCCTCAACTACTAGCTCTCTTCAAAATTTATTCCTTTACTATTGGAATTCTTTAGAATAAATAAGAGGGGGGTTGAATCAGTTATCCAAGGTCTAGATGTATAAATAAAACTTCTCATAGCTTAGTGAACCCATTAAACATTCATATTCATGCATGCATCCATAAGATTATGCAATCACTAAAACTTGTAGGTTACTGTAAAATTAACTTGCAGAAATGTAAAGCATGAACCATAAAAAATTCATCAACACACTTGACACAATGATTTATGTGGAAACCTAATTTGGGAAAAACCACCACTAACATGCTACTCTTTTCACTTTTCTAAAGTGATACCCTGTGAAAGGCCAACCCTCTTAAAGGTTACAATACACACTATTAAATGTGACCATGTTAAAGGATTTCAATCACCCTGGTACGAGTGAGCCTTGTTAGAGGACTTTAGGCTATTCACTTGGAATGCCACCAAGTCAAAGGATTTACAAATGACTGTTAGGTCAACCTTAATCCAAAGGATTTACCCTAGACTGATACAATTGTTAGAGAGTAACAGTAAGGCTTTGATCTAATACAACTTACAACTTCTCTTGCAGATTACATATCTCTGTTTAGTCCTCCATTTTACTTGGCCTTCATACTTTGCAGCTCTAATAGCTTTTTCACCCTTCAAGTATTCATCTCCTTAAGCCTTCTTGCATAACATGCCATTGTAGACTCTTCTTGGGTCACTTGATGAATCAAAATCCTTTTGACTCCTTGTCTTCCTTAGGTTCTCGCACATGACCACCTTGCTTCATGACCAACCATTTCTATAAATATGATTTTTAGATATTTTACCGCTCATTCTCCATCATCCAAATTTAGAATTTGGATGGATTATGTAGGATACAATGTATCTACCCCATATTCCATATCTCTTCTAGAAACTTCTCCTAGAATCTATTTGAATTCACCTAAAAATGGTTTACCTCAAATTCTGTGCCACCAACTCATCATCCTTATCTTCTAGCTAGTTCACAAAATCTAAGAAAACAAACTTCTTAGCTTAGATTCAATGAATCTTTGATCTTTTAAATAAAGCAATAACTCAACATTATCAACCTTTTGATGCTCAGCACATACTACATTGCTCAACATCCACTATAAAATCACTCAACATCAACTAAAGTTTACTAGTGCTCAACATCAACTAAACTTTACTCAGCATCAATTGTTTTGCTGGACATCCACTAGAATTTTCTTTTACTTAGCTCAAACTAATTTTTTGCTTGGCTTGCACTAACTTTTCTTCGCACCTACTATACACTCGATCAAGCTTGGTAGACAAACTTTGTGCAATTTGTTCTTCTAAAATTTCTAAGTGTAACCAGCCTTTGTAACGTTAAGTTGATTATCAATACATCATGTCATCACTATCTTAACTAATCCTTTTACTTCATTGTATAATCATAACTCAACCTTTCCTCTATGTGCTATTGTTACCTCTTATTGATCAAATCCTCTTCATCAATCAACTAAGTGATAGTACCTTGAATCTTATAAGCAATTGTCTTACTAGAAAATAGCAAGTTTGACATCATGACAAAATAATGATTGAAACACATAGTCTTCTTCAACAATCTCCATCTTTCAATGATCTCTCTCAACAATCTCCCTCTTTGATTAGCTTCTTCAATCCATTCACAACATCTACTACCTCCTCTTCTCCAATATGGATGAATAATCACAAACCTACTATAAACTGCATCACATTCAGTGCTCTGTCCACCGACTTAGGGAAAACTTGCTCTTTAGCTACTCTCCAAACTCACTCCTCCTCCTCTGAATGAATAATGACTAAAGACTTCACCATAACCCCTACTTATACCTAGCTAAGCCACAAGTTGACCCAAAATGCTAAAAACTAAATAAACCTAACATTAAATACTTGAAGAGCCACAAGTTAGCCTCCAACAAAAATTAAATGTCAAATTCCTTTAAAGGCTTACAATAATTATTTGTTCATGTAAATAATTAATTATTATTACACTTTACTTAAGTTTACTTAGGTTAAATGCATTATTTTATTAGTTATCATATATAGACACCTAGGAGTATGCATAGTTATATGAGTTGTCTTGCTGACAACATAGAAGTTTGCATATCCATCTGAGTTGTCATGTAGACAACACAGTTGTTTGTACTCTAATTGAGCACATGGTTTCTAAAACATCTCTTTATGAGATACACCTATGTAAGCTTATCCTCTCATCATCACACTAACTTCTATGCTCAACAAAGGATAATCCACTCTTGGTGGACATGTGCTTAGTTGTGAGGCTTATCACCTTGCTGACTCCTAGTCACTCTAGATGCCTTTATATATAGGCACTTCTAGTGTATATACACATATGATAATCTCATTATTGTTATTATGATCATCCATTATTGGTCCATATTGTGCTAGTGTTTGAGATTCTTGATCTTGGTGTTATTTTCCCCTAAGGAAAATTCTTACATGGTATGAGAACTTTAGGAGATCTCTTCAAATAGCCATTGGAGATCATCTTTGCTTCACCTCTCGAAGGGCCATGATTTAGATCTAAAGTATTTATAGTTATTGGGAGCATCTAGAGCCAAAGAAAACCTCACCATTGCATCCAAAGCATCAATTTGATGAATTTTGACTATAAATTTTCCTACCCTAAGCCATAGTCAAATCTGAGGAAAAAAATTTTACAAACCGGAACCCGAAGGCTTGATTTGAAAAATTGGTATGATCTCTTCAGATCTATGCAATTAATTTTTAAATCTACATTTTTTGATTTGTGCATCTGCACTTTTTTTTTGAATTTATATCTATGAAAAAATTTGGCCTATAAGGCATATAGGAGAGCATTTTTATTGCAAGAAGCCAGGTAGGAAAATCCTAGCCCCTTGCGGCTAGCATTAATATTCTGCAGACAAAATATTCCAAACTACTTCAAACCATGACCAAATCAACCACCTTACAAACCAATGAGTGCATTCAAATCTTGGTAGCTCCTAGCCACTTTACACTTTGCAGGCTTTGAGTTTTAAGTATCTCGGCATTCACCAGCACAGTGAATGTGAGATTAATATCCCACACCACCACTGGTTACTCCACCGACCCAACGACGATACCACCCAACCTCCTCCACTGGAAACCTCCTCCCAACACTGCCATTCTACTAGTCACACCTGCCTCCTCCTCTAGCCTCCACCACATC
The DNA here is from genome assembly GCA_028749045.1 of Cupressus sempervirens. Lineage (NCBI taxonomy): Eukaryota > Viridiplantae > Streptophyta > Pinopsida > Cupressales > Cupressaceae > Cupressus > Cupressus sempervirens. The sequence goes on from CM053791.1 coordinate 564,359,095, forward strand.
AGCTCCAACTCAACAACCATGCATCCTTCATGCAGTGACCAATCACTACCACAACAGCATCCAACGAAGACCACCAAGTCACACCCCATGTCAACTGCCACATCGGATCTAACACATCATCAACACCATCAGTAGACATGTCAACATCCTCATCACTACCATGTCATCAACCATGTTAGTCCCTACTGATAGTATTGCCATGTCAGCCAGATAAGCCTTTTTTTGCTAACATCTTGATTCTATTCCTAGTGCAGTGGTGCAAAGGAAAGTTGTGGGCTTCCCACCCTTTCTATTTTATGATCTTAATATTAACAGTCATTTGATCGTTAGAAGCAAGCCAATTTGCACTTCTGTAAAGGTTTTTTGGATGTCAAATTTAACATAGCAGTTTCTTGAGCAGACCTATCATCATATGCAGTTTTGATTTGACAATCCAACTTCGAGAGGCTATATCTCAATCATCCAGACTCCAAATCATGTGTAATTTTTTTATTTAGGCTAGAATTTCCTAAATTTTTCAATGGTGCTATTATTTTCTAGTTTTGGTGCACATATTTGTTAGAAAAATCATATTTTGATGACTCTACCTATCAAATCCTACATTTTGCAACTTCAAACGCTCTGTACAAGCTCATCTCGACACATTTTTAGGTTCCATTTTTTTTGAAAGTGCATTTTTTTAATCTACTTTCTAGATCTACAATTAGATTATAGGCTTGTGTGGATAGAAATACCACTTTCATAAATAGGTCATTTTTTACATTGTATTGTTTTGATCAAAATTCAAAAATTGTTGTACATCTGAGCTACATTTCGAAGTACCAAATTTGAACTCAAAGAGGAGGTTGTAAACAGCAAAATCAGAAGTCCACTTTTTTCCATTTTGACAACTGGCATATTCTAATCGCACTAAGTATAAAGTGCCTAAAGCATTCATTTGGGTGGAGTTCTTTGATTGAGTGAAAAGGGGGTGTGTGTCTTGTGTTCTTGTGTCTCCTTGATATTGTGCTCTTTTTTTTGCATTATGGGTTCTTTTTCTAAGTTGACACCACATAATTATGCTACTTGGAAAGAAAAGATAAAGGAACCATTAGTTTAAAAAGGTTTATTGCGTTATGTAACTAGTGTAGCAAAGAAACCTAGTGATGATGTTGTTGAGTCTCGTAAAGAAGACTGGGCATCGAAACAAGAAATGGCCCTAGGAACCTTGTTAAAAATATCTTAGATCCTATAAAATATCACATCAGGAACATTAACAATCCAACAAAATTTTGGGTTAAACTTGAAGTATTGTATGGGATAGTAGATGAAGATATGACCTACACCATTGAGGACAATCTTCTCAAATTGGAACCTACAAATTTTGACACCATCAAAGATTATCTTACCCAAGTAGACATGTATAGGGCACAACTTAAGGATTTTGGTGAACCCATTAAGGATGGAAAGTTGATCAAACATGTAATGACTCATCTTCCTCTTCAATATGTCACATTTGTTTCAAAGTTATAATACTCACAAGTTAACAATGGGAAGTGCCTTCACTAAGCTTTCATTCGAGTCATTTTCAGGAATGCTAGTCTTAGAACATGAAAAGTTAGTGAGTATGGGAATTCTCCAATCTTCCAAGACCAAAGCCTTGGTAGCTAATCAATGGAATCAAGGTGGTAAAAATTCCAACAAGAAGAAAAAGCAGTGGAAGGCTAAGCCATAAGATGACACACAAAAATCTTCCTCTATGCATCAATCTTCCTCTACACAATCATCTTCCTCACAACAAGGCAAGTCTTTTTTCAAAAATAATAAGAAGTGGAACAACTTCAAAAAAAGGGAGAAGAAAACTTGTGCCTATTGTAAGAAGAATGGTCATGATGAACATGAGTGTAAGGATAAGAAAATTTTGCCAAACTTAATGAGGAAACATAAAATTAATGTACCAAATGCCTATAAGGATAAGGGATCTTTAACCACTTCAAAAGGTAAGGTACAAGCTTTGGTAGCAAGTACAAACAATTTTGAGGAAAGGGTTCTTGATTCAGGAGCTACACATCATATGGATGTTTCAAGGGAGCATTTTTCCTCTTTGAAACCATCACATGTACCTTATATCTATGTGGGAAATGACACACAAGTGAAAGTTGAAGGAAAAGGGAATGTTGAGTTGGATAATGGAGTCTTCAAGGATTTTCTTCATGTTCCCAACCTTAGCACCAACCTTCTTTCAATCTACCAAATAACTCACTATGGATGTGGCAACAAAGTCGAGTTCCTTCCTAATTTAGTTGTGATGAAAAACCTAAAAGATGATTCTATGGTGGAAATTGGAAAGTTTAATCATGAGAAAAGACTTTATTCTTTTTCTAATTTTGTGCCTAAGTCCACTTCCCTTTCCTTTTTGACCCACTCAAATTCGCAAAGTAAACTATGGCATGAGAGGTTTGGAAATCTCAATTACTACTACCTTCAACATCCTAGCAACAAGGATATGGTCATAGGTCTACCTCAAGTCAAGTATTCAGAGGGTGTATGTACAGGTTGTAAAGAAAGCAAGCATCCCAAAGCGAAGTTTGACAAGGGGAATTCTTGGAGAGCTACTATTGTTCTTGAATTGGTTCATAGTGATGTAGCTGGCCCATTTCTAGTACCATCATTTGGAAAGGCTCACTATGTTTTCACCTTCATTGATGACTTTTCACACTGCACTTGGGTCTTCTTTCTTTCTCATAAGAGTGAAGTGTTTGATAAGTTTATCACCTTCAAATCTCAAGTTTAGAAGCAATTAGGGAAAGCCATCAAGATTCTTCGGATAGATAATGGAAGGGAATATGTGAACTCAAGGCTTATAGAATTTTTTACTCATGAGGGTATTGATCTTCAACATTCAGTTGCATACACTCCACAACAAAATGGTGTTGCTGAAAGTAAGAATAGAACCCTTAAGGAGATGGCTACTTGTATGCTACAACATAAGTCTCTAAATCAATTTTTTTGGGTAGAAGCTATGTGTTTTGTCAATTACATGAAAAATAGAAGTCTCCATAAGGCCTTAGATGGCATTACACCTTTTGAGGCTTGGTGTGGAAGAAAACCAAGTGTAAAACACTTTAAATTTTTTGGTTGTCCAGTATGGGCAAGGATACCTCCACAAAAATGAAAGGCATTGGAACCTTAAAGAAAACCTTGTATATTTGTTGGATATCTTAACCACATTAAGGCATACAAACTCATGGATCCAGCGACACATAAAATTTTCTTTCAGAGGAGTGTTCACTTTGAAGAGACTTGTCCAAGTTTGGCTCCTTCAACTCCTTCTTCCTCCTTCATGGAAAGTGATGATAGTGATGATAGTGACTTGGAAGATGATATTCCCTCAACTTTGACTCATAGGACACCACCTTCACAAAGTCCACAAATAGTTGAGGATATTCCTTCTTCTTCTTCCACTAGACCTTGTTAGGCACAACAAAAAGTTGATTCAGCAGGTTCATTGGTGGGGAATCCTTCAAATACTAGGAGGACAAGGTCACAACAAAATCATTTCCACATGCTTATATTTCCATTTCTTATGATCCATAGTCATTTAAGGAAGCATCAGGGTTTCCTGAATGGGACAAGGCCATAGAGGAAGAATATAACTCTTTAATGAAAAACAACTCTTGGGACTTAGTTCCCCTTCCTAAGTGAAGAAAGTTGGTTTGGTGTAAGTGGATCTATTTAACCAAGTTTACATCAGATGGAAGTGTGAATAAGTATAAGGCTAGACTTGTTTCCGAAGGTTTCTCACAAGTTCTAGGTATTGACTATACTAAGACTTTTGCATTGGTAGCTAAGATGAACTCCATTCATTTTACACTAGCTATTGTTGTAGCTCATGGTTGGGTTGTACATCAGATGCATGTGAAGAGTGCATTCTTGAATGGTGATCTTCTTGAAGAGATTTATATGGAGCAACCTCAAGGATTCATACAAGATTCTACTATGGTTTGGAAGTTGAAGAAATCTATCTATGTTCTTAAGTAGGCTCTTAGGGCTTGGTATGCCAAGATGGATTCCTTCCTACTCTCAATAGGATTCACCAAGTGTTATTCATATTTGAATGTCTATATTATTCAAAGGGATGACTCACACTTGATACTTATGCTTTATTTGGATGACTTGATCATTACAAGAAGTAGTTCATCCATTACTGCCAGTGTCAGGACTTCTTTGTACGACAGATTTGCTATGACAAACTTGGATTTACTTCATTGTTTCCTTGGGTATTGAGATCACACAGTCTTCATCTGGGATCACACTTTCTCAACTCAATTATTCTCTTGATTTACTTTCTTGATTTCACATGAGTGATTGCAAGCCTGCACCTACTCCCTTTCTTTTAGGCGTTAAGTTAGAGACCAAGTGTTCCACTCCACTTGTTGATGCTATATTGTACAGATAGTTGGTTGGGAGTCTCATTTACTTGACACATACACGCTCTGACATAGCTTTTTTAGTTGGCATGGTTTCTCACTTCATGCAAGAGCCACATGAGTTTCATTGGAAGGCCACCAAATGCATCTTGCACTACATATAGGGTACAATACACATGGGATACAATTGTGGTAGGTACTGGACTATAGTTAGTGGGTTATATAGACTCAAGCTATGCAGGGGATCTTGATTCTTGCAAGTCTACTTTAGATTACATGTTTCATATTGGTTTTGACCCCATTTGTTTGCAGAGTAAAAAGCAGAACACTATTGCTCTTTCATCTACTAAGGCTGAGTATCGAGGAGCTATCACTACAGCTATAGAAGCTACTTGGTTACAACATATTTTGAAGGAGTTTGGATTTGACATATCTAAATTCATAGTCATTAATTGTTATAATTAGAGTTCTATTGAGATCTCAAAACATCTAGTTCAGCATCAGCGGACAAAACACATTGAGGTTCATATGCACTACATCAAAGAGTTGATACATGAGCAAGTCATTGCATTGCATTATTGTCCTACAAAAGAGAAAGTTGTAGATATTCACCAAACCCTTCTCTGAGGTCAAGTATCTTCATTTTTTATATCTCTTAGGGGCACGGGATATTTCACTAGGGGGGGTCACATGACTCCTCTCTTCTTTATTGTACTTATATCTCTTTTTTGGGGAGGGTTTTTCCCATGAGGTTTTGCCTCTTTCTCTATTTTTAGAGAGATTTCATTACGTTGCATCACATTATATATAGAGCTTTGCATTTGTACATGGGTACCTAACATGGCCTAGTAGCTGGGACCCATCATGCATTTTCATCATTGCTTTTGTGAGCTTAAGTGCATTCCCCTAAGTTGCACTTAAGGGGGGTGTTAGTGTAAATAATTAATTATTATTACACTTTACTTAAGTGTACTTAGGTTAAATTCATTATTTTATTAGTTATCATATATACACCTAGGAGTATGCATAGTTATATGAGTTGTCTTGTTGACAACACAAGAGTTTGCATATTCATTTGAGTTGTCATGTAGAAAATGTAGTTTTTTGAACTCTAATTGAGCACATGGTGTCTACAACATCTCTTTATGAGATAAACCTATGTAATCTTATCCTCTTATCATTGCACCAACTTTTATGCTCAATGGACAATAATCTACTCTTGGTGGACATGTGCTTAGTTGTGAGGCTTATCACTTTGTTGACTCCTAGTCATTCTAGATGCCTTTATATATAGGCATTTCTACTGTGTATGTACATATGATATTCTCATTATTGTTATTATGATCATCCATTATTGGTCCATATTGTGCTAGTGTTTGAGCTTCTTGATCTTGGTTTTTTTTTTCCCTAAGGCAATTTCTTACATTATTAAATACATCAAAATTAACTACCCAAGACCCAAATAGATACACTCAACCCCACCAAAATCCCTTAATCATGTATGATAGCCAACTATCCCAAGATGCTCCTGCATCAGATATAGATGATGTCAGCATTGTCAAATCTTTATATATATATACCTTTGTGTGAAAAATACTATTGTATATCGCATATTTGGGTAGTGGGCTCATCTTGCATACATTTTGTAATTGTAATAAAAACACCTAATAGGGTTGAGGCTTCTAACAAGGTTTAGTCCTCTAACAAGGACTAAGACACTATACAAATGTAATAGACTCATAACACAAGCAGTATCTTTCACAAGATACTTTTGATTAGTGGATCATTTTCTAGGTACCATCCCCACTGAGGTTTTCCCTAGTTAACAATAATGGTGTTATGAGTTGCATTGTGTTATTGTTATTATGTTCAATTTTTAGTATATTCACATGTGTATCTTATAAGATTGTTAATTATATCCATAGTTAGGAAAAAAGTTGTGGAATATTGATTCACCCTCTCTATATTTCCTATTTCTAACAATTGGTATTAGAGCACATTTACTTAGAGAAGGCCAAACAGCTTGAGTAAGATCTCTATAGATATGGATCAACTATAGAAGAACCTAGAGGAAGATCTTGAGAAAATTGATATAATCATAAAATAAAGAGATATTCTAAAGGATAAATATGAAAGTGCAAAAGACTACATTGAGAAGCTGAAAGACAAGGTAGAATCTATCATATCCATGAAAGATTCTAACAATTAGATCAATCATATTGATGAAGTTTTAAGGCTTAAGAAAGAGAATGAGATCCTAGAGAATTGGCTAGAGATTAAAACCTAAAATTTAGTTTTGAAGGATGATGAAAAGAAGGTTGAATTAGATTTGAGATTTGAGAATGCAGATCTGAAGTCCAAGCTTATCAAGGTGACATCTAAACTTGAAACTTTAGAGTTACAATATGTAGAATTTGAGAAGTACAATATTATCATGAGAGGAGAACTTACACAAAAAAAGAAACATCTTGAGAAGTTATACTCAAGTAGTAAAAATCTTGATGAGTAGATCATGGCACATAGACCTAGTTATGATAAGACTAGTCTTAGATACTATGAAGGAGAGTCATCAAGGAGATCTAAGGTTATAGAGGAACCAAATATTGTGATTAAAAAACCTCAAAAATAGAAAGAATATAGTAACAACGTTGAGTCTAATCAATCTAAAGATGTACCTAAACAATCTGAACTACCTAAAGGAGTAAGGAAGAAATTTATTGGAAACTTTTATGTATACAATGAAATTTTTCATATGAAGAAAGATTGTATAGGTAAGTATACTAATCCTATCTATGGCTATTGTAATAACTATTATGCTTATGGACATAGAGTTAGAAAATGTAGAAAACCTAGATTTATACTAATATATATCAAGGTACTAACCCTGCAGCTAGTAGACCTATTGGAGGAACCAATATTATAAGGAATAGAATCATGTGTTATAAGTGCAAAAACTTTAGACACATTGCTAGAGATTGTAGATTATAGATCAACCAGTCAGGACCTAGATACAAAATAATCTTGATATCATGTCATATTTGTAATAATATGGGACATACAATAAGATTATGTAGGATGAACAACATGATAATGCCAAACAACGTGAGAATGCCAAAATTTAGAAGGAATATGAACAATGTTAGAAGAAATGAGAATAACAATGACACTCAAAAAGAAAATGTGAAAGAACATATAGAAAAATTCAATGAGACATTTGTTAAAGCTAAGACTCTAATAAGTTCACAAATTTGGTAGAGAAGAATACTAGTGACCTACCTAAAAACAAGTTTAAATTAGTGATAGTTGCTAACCAACCCCTATTTATTTGAGTGACTTATTTAATAGTAATTAAAAGGGAATTAGCATCAGAAAATATTTTAACCCCTGTATGATTGAGTTAAAGCTTTTTTAGTTAATATAAGGTAGATATGGATGTATGAAAGCTATACCTAAGAGCCCATATGATTTTGATTTCATATCATGTGAGTACATGAAGAGAAACAAGTTCTCTAGTTAATAATAATAACTTTTGGAGACATGTGTACTTGCATAATTAATGCAAAAGTAAATTGAAAGGGATTTAAAGGTTGTAATCAAATTTTTGAGTACCATTTGATCATGCAAGAAGCTAAGGAGCATAAGGAATCAAATTTGAAAGAAAATTGAATTGCATTGAAGTAAATTAGAAAATGAATTTGACGAGCCCTAGTTTTGAAAATTTAAAGGTATTTATCACTTGCATAATTTTATTTTGAAGGTTTTAATTTGAAAAGTGGAAAATCCCACAATATGTTATGTAAGTGACAGACCTAGGTATAAGTTTAAGAAGCACCCATACATTTCACTTGAAGACGATCAATTAGGTGCATTTTCACAAGTACCCAGTAGAGTCATACATGTAGAGGATATCCATGCTTACATACACTATAGATTTGAAACAATTGGAGAGAACAACATTCACCAAGACATGAACCTAGTATACAAAAATTACCTATCATTCAAACAAGGGTTTGGGGATTTTGACTAACATGAGTGGACATAGATATTTCTGAGCCAGATTCATGAGGATGTTTTGTAGGTAGGAGACATTCTAGTATTGATTGACAATTATATGATTCACAAGTTGACTAGATTAAGTGATGAGGGAAGTATCCTTGTGAATGAAAAGAATGTTAAGAAACTAGTTGAAACTAATATTGGACCAGTATATGATGGAAGAAACATGAAGGTATACAAAATAAAACAAGTGGGTCTAAGGTTGATCAATAAGGTGATTGGATATAAGATGAAATATAGTATAAGAATGAACTCTATACATATTTGATTCATCCATGTATATTTCATGATGACTGTAGGAAAATAGAAGGTTAGCATGTTTGAGATTATCAAATAATAAATTGTTGACAAAATTGACAAGATTAAGAAAACTAAGAATGCAACATTTTATTTTGAGTCTTTGTTGACACATTTGTTCTTTCAAGTGATAAAAAAATTGCCTGGTATGCCTCATTATGAGTGGAACTCCAACAAGTGAACAATTGAAATGATTACACATTATTACAAGAAATAGCCTGAAGAAAGAATCATAGAAGATATTTATAGAATCATGAAGAGTTTCCAAGCTGAAATGAAACAAAGATTAGAATTCCACTTGCCACTATCGAGAATTATATGATGAGATTTGTTTTATGGTTGAAGCAAATGTAACCTATATGGAGGCAATTGAACAAAGAGTCAGATTCATTGACCTTATGGGCTATGAGACGATAGAGGAATTTATTGAAGGTTATGCAAAGATAATTCTTGAATCAAAAAGGATGAGGAGTTTCCTAGATGAGGCATGTATGAAGAAAAAGTGAGGGAAGTAGACAACTAGTTATATGGAAAGGATATTAAGAAGAAAGTTGACAAGAAAATAAGCAAAATGTTAAAGGAAAATTGTTATGAATAAAGAAGAATTTAAAGAATCTATGGGCATATCTAGAGAGATTAAAGTGAGTGGAAAAATTGAGATTTTAATTGCAAAACCATTAGCAATTTAAAGTGGATTTGTAGAGGAAGTAACGCCAATTGCAGTTCCATCCACATAGTCACCTATTACACCATATGTAGAAATTGTACTAGTGCAACCATAGTTTGTTCCATCTTCACCAATTCAGTCTAGTGAAGAAGAAGATGTGATCATAGTAAAAGTTTAATCATCTACACCTAGTAGCACAAGAAGGTCCATGAGGTTAGTTGAAGTAAAAAAAGATGCAATAGAATGTCCAATACATAAGAGAGTAAAAGAAATTTCCTCAAGTCTAGGAAAGAGACAAATGACTATAGTTATATATGTGGGCAAGAAGAAAAATAAAGACCCTAAAATAGAGAAGAGGAAGAATAAAAAAGAGAAATATGTTGACACTACTAAGAAATAAGAAAGCAATAAAAATAATTCTTCATGAAAGCCAAGAATAAAAAATTGTAATGAATCAATATTGAATGAGGGAAATATAAAGAAGTTAAAACAACTCTATGATAGATATCCCTAGTACGAGCATAAAAATTTGGATGTGACAACGATTCAGTAGATGATAAAATTTAACAAACCACTTATTACAATTCATGGTGAACTACCTAAAGAGCAATATGATAGATAGAATAAGGAGAGGTTAACGTTAAAGAAAGAAGAAGAGGCACTGAGAAAGGAATTAGTAATAAAATTCTACAATGTGAAAACTGATGCATAAATGGAAAGAGTGAGATATTTACTAAATCCCTATGTACAAGATAAGATGAGAATAATAAGGATTGTGGGAGGACAAAGACAAGAAGTTCTTAAGGAAACTAAAAATATTAATGACCTACTTCTTAGTGAACCAGATAGAAGAGCCTATATTGATGATGCAGAAAAAGAAGAGGCTAAATATCCATTAGTAGAAGAACTCTTTGTAGAAAAGACAAACATTGATATGGCTATAGAGATTGGTCAGAAAGAAGAAGTAAGCATAGTGTTATGGGGAGCAATAGAATCTTTAGCCCCTATCAATTTAGTAAAAACAAAGGAAGATATTAGAATTAAAGACACATAAGTGACTGTGTCATAAACATCAAAAAAAAAATTGGTAAATACATAATAAATATTGATAGCACCAATATTAATATTTATTAATCAAAAGTTTATTTTAAGGATTATGGACCCAATGTTGACAATTTGATTGGCTATACAAGCTTTGATATTGAAGAGAAGGAAGAAAAATGTAAGAAAGAAGAAGGAGAAAAAGGAAAAGAAGAAGGAGAAGATGAGAAAAAGGATGAAGATTGGCTACCTTAGTAGATGAACTTAAGAAAATTCATAAGAAGTTGCAAATTGACTAGAAAATAATTACACGAGAATTTTCTCATTTCACACTCCACTTAAGACACACAGAGATGGAGAAGGAAACCTCTACCACTCAGAAATCGAAGGAACCTAAGAAACAAAATAAAATCATTGATGATCAGCCCCTACAATAAATAATTGATGTTAGTCATAGGTTGCAAGAATTGATGACTACATCTATTAGAGACACAAGAAGAGAAGCAACTAGTTCTTCAAAGTTACCACTAGAATCATTGATTTCTAGTATGATGAATACTACACCACTGAAATAAGTAGAATACCCTGAAATAGAAACACTTATTTAATTATGAGTATTGGCTACCAACATGATTATTGAGAAAAGAAAAGAAATAAAAGGAACCCAAGAGATTCTAGAGAAGATGACAGGGAGGATGAAAAGTCTGATGAATATTCAAATTAGAGAAGATAATTCATACAAGAAGGAAACAAGAGTTTTGGAAGAATTTAATAATCATTGCAAAACTTTAGTTGAAGTATCTACACTCAAAGCTCAATCTGAGGATGATGCAAACATGTTCAGAAAGGTATGTCAGAATGTTAAAGATGACTTGGCTAACTTAGATACATGCATAGAGGAATTGCGAAGATGTGTTCATGAAGGAAAGGAACTCTTTAAGAAATGTGCACTAGTACATGAATTTATGAACACGTTTACATCGCATATCAAGAGAAAAAAGGAAGTAGTGAAGAATGTGGTTAATGAGCTTAAGAATGTAGCCGCTCAAGTGATTTACTTGGAGAAAATGATCAACAAATTCAGGATGTAAGGAAAATGCTAAAGGTCAATAAAGAATAAACATTATCTTTGTTGAGAGAGAATCTATCATTTAAAGTAGACTTAGTTTAGAGGTAACTTGAAGATTTATTGAAGGCAAAGACATCCTATGAGAACTTCAAATATCTAGACTTCCAAGAAACAAAGTTAGCATCCTATGGATTATGCACACTTCTTACCATATCAAACTCAATCAAAGGAGTATGGAATGAAGGTCTAGCCAACTTGAAGATCTTTTCTTAAGATTAAATCTACTTGATACACAATTAATCAACATGAAGGAAAGAAAGTATATCCAAAATTTTGACTTGTCTATTAGTTTTGACTCACCTTTTTCAGTGGTGTCAAAGGGGGATAGATGGCAACAAAAATTGTATATTGTATATGTAAAAGGAGGAATAAGGTAGACTAGAGTCAAAGGGGGAGTAATGACTTATATACATAATGTAATAATGAGATATAATTATGTAAAGATTATATAAAATAGAAAATGATCCACATTTTGAAATTTTGTATGGCCATATGAAGAGCTTCACAAATTTTGAAATTTTGAGTTTTTGGGACTTAGCCAATGTTTACATATGTTGCCATCAATGCCAAAGGGGGTGATTGTTGGAAATTTTTCTAAGGAATGAATATGAAAATGAATTTATGTCATTATTTATGGAAACATATCACTTGTATGAAGTCATCATATCTTGGAGATACAGGTTTGGGTGGATAGCTTAGAAAATTGTCTAAGTGTCATAGAGTTTATCTTGTTGATAAAAATTATTCAATTGTATATTTTCATTGATGTTACACAATTGTTATACTTTAACCAAGAAATTCTAGTTGGGACCGAGCTCAGAAGACTCCTGTATCAACCGAGTAGAAGACAAGTTTAGTAATCCAGTTGAAGTTGAGCTAGGTCGGTCACCAAAGGAGTTCAATTATGAATGGGTTAGAAGTTCAATGTAAACTGAGCCAAGTTGGTTACCAAGAAACTCAGTGGTAACCAAGTGACTTAGTTTTAGCTCAAGTCGACCTACATCAAAATAAATTTCTTTATATTTTTTATTTTATGCAAGCCGACTCAAGGGATGTTAATTATTTATTTGTAAGGATATTCAAGCCAACTTGGTATTGTATTTCATATATATGAAAGGTCAAGATGTGGATTAAATAGTGTGCAAGTGTTGAAGAAGATAAGATGTGATTAGAGAAGGATATCTGATTAAGGGTAGAACATCTAAAGGGTTGCAAAAAATATTTTGATCAGGAAGGATCCTAAGGATAAACTAGAATAGTGATCTAAATCTACAATCTAATTGCTTCATAAATCAAGTCAATCATTATTACTCTCTAACAATTGTAGCAGTGAAGAAATCTCTTAAAAGAGTTTTTGATTAGATAAACAAGTTTTACAGGGATCCTGAAACCCATTACTTAATAAATAAAAGGCTGATAATAAGTGTGAAAGCCCAGCCAAAAAAGTATAAATTCATAGGCTGATAATAAGCATAAAGCCCAGCCAAAAAGTAGAGTTCTGAGAAAAGACCAAAGAAAAAAGATAACCAAAACCACGGCCTAAAGCCAAAACAAAAAGCCAAAAGACAATGAGAAACAAAAGAACAGGTGAGAGTTATTCCTCATTCTTTCATTCCAACTCTTGCATAACCTAAGCAACCTTGAAGGCTAGTTGATTCTCCTCTGCTTCCAACTGTTGCACCCTTTGGTTCCCCTGGTCCTAATCAGGAATGTTGTTATCCTTTGCAGAGTCATCCTCCGTTCTGGCTTCATCCCTATCTTTTCCTTCCTCATCATCCTGCATTTTTCTGTCTTTGATCCAGCCCATAAGAGAGATGATGTTGTTGTTAATGGAGCTTAACAAAGAGAACATCTGATTCGCTAGGTTGTGATTGTAGTTCTCCAGGTTATGTATCCTTTTTTCTGCCAGACTGAGCTTGTCAGCCAAATTTGTCCTCCTGTTAGCATCCATCCCTTTCCTTGTTGCCTTAATATGTCTCACCTATTCTTTGACCACCTTCGGCTCGTGGAAAAGCCATTTGATTGATCTAAAATTGTCAATCATACTATTACGAGCATTATTCAAGAGGTTCATCCCTGTCTCCCTGGCTCTGTCCTAAATAGCCACAACTGTCGGGTCAATGAGTTCTTCCAGCCGATATTCTTCTTGATTTTCCATGAGGATTTGGGGATTCATGGCCTCCCTAAAGATACCCATCTTCAAAGTCTTGACATTGAAGTTTATCCAAGCTTTCCTCCTATCATTGGTCTGCACTTCCCCTTTTGCATACCCAGCTTTCTCCTCTTTTTGCTCCTTAGGTTGGAGATGCACAGGAGATAGGGGCAGCACAGATGCCTCCTCAAACTGAGAGCGCACTTCCTCCAAACTCTCCCTCTTGTGTTTCTTCCTTCCACTTTCATTCTTAATTTCCTCTTGCATCTCCTTAACCACCTCCTTAGACTTTGGCTCCTCCTCATCATCGCTGTCTCTCGGCTCAGCCTTCTCAACAGGCTTCTACCTGATATCCCTAGGGCTTTTTCTGCTAGGTGTTATGGAGGAGGGCAATTTTTTAACTTGGTAAGTCACTGCTTTCCCTGAAGAAGAGATCCCTTCTTTCTCAGAGCTGAGGCTCTATATTTCATCCAAGTCAGAGGAGTAACTAGAACTACCAGACACCACATTCTCTACCTGAGGGGGACTGATGCTTATATTCTACGCCTTGAAGTGTTCATGGATAAGCAGTAGCAGCCCCTCGTGTAGAGCTGGATTTGCAGTGGGCTTCTTTTTGAAGCTGTCCACTGCCTTGCTCATAGAGGTTAACAAATAATATGGAAAGGAAATATTGACATTATGCTAGAAATGATTCAATATAACAAAGTGGTGGGTACAAGCTCTATCAAACCTAGGGTCCAAAGTAATGTACTCGATAACAGCTTTCAGAACATACCTCCACCACTTCTTCATGGAGTTGGGGACATAGTAGCTCCCAATCTTTTTCAGCACCTTCAATTCCTTCTCACTCTCCACAAAGTCCCTAACTGCATTGGCCTAGAGCTTCTTATCCTTGAAGAATTTAAAACCCTCGATAGAGATTTTGATGACAGTCGCAATCACCTCCTCTATTATCCAAAAGTAGACACCATTCACCTTCACCCTTCCATCCTTCCAAGACCTCACCATACTTTTGGTCACCTCCTAATTGAATCCATGCAGCTTCATGATATAATTGGTAACCCCACCCTCTTCAAGCTTTTCCCACACTTTTGGCCTACTTCTCCATTTCTAAAAATCTCCCACTGGCTCCTTTCTACATCTCTCACCTACCATTTCCACACACTACACACCCTCTTTACTCATGTGCTCTTCACTCTGTGACTGAAATGGACCTCCAAGATTTAGCAATAAACAAAGAAAAATAACCTTGCTATTGCCCCAGAAGTGATTGCGAAAAAAAACCCACAAAGCATGTCGATTAATCAATAATTGATTATTGCATTTACGATTTACCATGCTTCCATTTTGAAAAGTACCCTTATTTCTTAAAACCTTCATATTCATAATTATAGCTTGATTTTCTTTGTACCACCTTAACGACTAACCTATTATTCCCATAAAAAATACCAAAAAAACTTCCTAAAATCTCCCATTTCAATCTAAAAGAAACCTCACAATCCACTTATGCAATGACTCAGTCGATCAGACTTTTAACGTCCATTGGCAAACAAGTTTTGGGAAGCCAAGCCATTTTTTGGTCTGTGCCGACCCCAATATTCGCAAACCTATCGGCAACCGAGTTTGCTTCCCAGAAAATATGAGTGACATGGATTCTATTAAATTTGGTGAGGGTCACACGAGTCTCATCAATAAGATTTGCAATCATCCATGGTGGATGCAAGTTGTCATTGATGCACTTTATAATGTTATTTGAGTCCTCTTCGAGACATAAATTGGTAACCCCAATTTCAAAAGCCAATTTTACTACATTGCACGCAACGTTGGCTTCCGCAAAATGATTTATTTAGAATCCCAACAAGAGAGAAAAAGCCACAATACTATCTCCATTTTCATTCCTTATCACACCTCCACTACCCGAGGATCCAGGGTTGCCCTTTGAGGCTCTATCAAAGTTGGCTTTGTGCCAGCCTTTAGGGGGCAGGAGCCACTTGGCTTCCTATATTTTTCTCACTCTGTCTTTTACCTTCTCCTTTTTCCTACCTCCTATCTCAAAATCTCCCCCCTTCCTCACAGAAAAGTTTTCCTTTATGTTACTGAAGATCTTTCTCCCAACAACTAAAGTCGACTCCTCCCTATCTCTAAAAATTTGATTATTTCTCTCCTTCCATATGCTCCAACAAAAATGGGGCAAGATCTAGGAGCTAATTTCCTGCCAGGAAGACCCATTGAACATGCCATGCCATTGACAAAAAATGTCCAGAAGGTTAGAAGGAAAGCACCAGCTGTGGCCTAAGTCCTAGGTGAGGAAGCCCCAAACTGTACTGGAGTAAGAACAGTGAATGAACATATGGTTACCTCACACGTTTTGATTTTACTATCAATTTGGGAGTTAATTTTTCTATTGCTTGACGTAGAACAGTTAGTGGATTTTTCTCTCTTTTTTTTTGAATCTTTTCTAGAGATTGATAAAAAATTCGATAAGCTAATGATTTTTTTCCGTTCTTAAGAGTATGGTTAACGACCATGTTAACTAATCGATTATGATAGATCGGATCAAATTTATCAATTTTTTTTTCTACAGTACTTTGGCGTGACATGAGTGTGAAAAAGGTTCATAAATTTATTTCATAAAGACTAATCATTACTTATTTCGATTTTTTAACTCCATATTGTAGGGTAGATCTCTAAAGGTATCAAAGATCTCCCTCCAAACCGTACATACGACTTTTTCCAGATACGGCTTTCCACATGATTCTATTTGCATATATAGAAGATATTCATTCTTATGCATAGAATTATGTTTACTCATTCTCAATTGAGTATCTGTTTCCTTTCTTTTGCTTTGATTAGAAATCTTGTATTTTCTATATCTATACAATTAGGTCCTTAGGTTTAAAACAGAGTATAAAAAAGGAAAAGGTGTTTTAAATCAATGCTATTTGAATTGAGTATGCTCCAAAAAAGTCAAGACATTTCCAATTTTATGTTAACACACACTAAGTAAGGGAAAACTTATAAAATGAATTAAATATTAAACCTTAGACATATATTATCCTTATTGTTTTAGCTTGCTCTAGTCCCCTTAGAAAATGTTTGTTATTGGGTTAGCCATATACTTTACATGTTTTTAGCAATTGACATGGCATCATCATAAAATGATACAAATCTTAGATAAGAATATAGAACGCACTAGAATGCCCTTGTTTCCAGTTTTTTACTGAGACAGCATCTAAAATTCCTCGAATTATGTGATATTTAACACCGGGCAAATCTCTGACTCTTCCACCTCTTACTAATACTACAGAATGTTCTTGTAAATTATGGTCAATACCAGGTATATAAGCAGTGATTTCATATTTAGACGTTAATCGTACTCTGGCGACTTTGCGTAAGGCAGAGTTTGGTTTTTTAGGGGTGATAGTGGAAAAGTTGACAGAAAAGTGACCTTTACTACCACCATATAAAACTTTACATGAGAATTTCACCTCATACGGTTTCTCGTTCAATTCTTTTTAAGACATTTTTGTTTTTCGAGTATTTTGAATATTATATAGATTATATTCTATGTAAAAAAAAAAACTATTTGAATCCTTCGAGGTTCATTTTTCTTTCTCTATTAAAAATAATATTTCTCTATTAAAAACAATAAGAGTGATAATCTTTTTTTTTTAATCCATTTTTATTATTTACATTAACATGCTCATTTTTTATTGATATCTTGAAATATCATTTCATTTTGTTTCATCACAAATTCAATTCAAAATTGATGGGTTAATGTAAGCTTATCCATGTAGTTATGCATTATTTGAACTGGGAATCAATTTGATTCAAAATTTTGACTTTTGTGCTTTGGTTTGGGTGGCATGGTTTGTATACTGAGAATTATTTTGATGGCCTATGATAAAATGGTATCAATAGAATATATGCTCCGAGCAACTATGTGCACCAATCGGCAATATAAGGTAAGAAAATATAGGAAAAGTTTTTTTTTTGAAATGCAGCAATATTAATAGCCTATTTAGTTACGAATTTTGTTTTTAAGTAGAAAATGTCAATTTGGAAATTGTTACAGATTCCTTCCAAGGAATCATGATATAGTTTTGTTTAATTTCTTGATTCTTTTGTAAGGGGAAGTTCTTACAATTTCCCTTCTGGATAAGGATAGGAAAGGGATATAACTCAGTGGTAGAGTGTCACCTTGACGTGGTGAAAGTCATCAGTTCAAAACTGATTATCCCTAGTTCTCTTTGTTATTTCTGTTTGCTCTTTTTTTTTTTTTATGTCATGAATAAAAAGAGGCTAGGGGGTTTACATTTATAATATATTGATAATGTAATTTAATGTAATAACAATAATCCACCAGAAAAGAAGATAAAGTATAACGTATCATAGAAGATTGATACGTATCAACGTTTTAATGAACATTCTGTCCTGTAATGGAGTAAAAAAACTCATAATTACACATCCACATAATTCAATAATAGAATAAATTATTGTTAATAAATATAGAAAAAAACAATTAATCTATAGTTCCATATTCTATTGACTATTTAGAATATATATAACCTCTTAACTAGCAAATAATCATATAACTACTAATATATATGTATATTATATATATATATATATATATATATATATATATGTGTGTGTGTGTGTGTGTGTGTGTGTGTGTGTGTGTGTATGTATATAATTAGTAAGTTAATATATAACTGTAACTGGCAAATTTAAAAATATATTACTATTTATAATTACTCTTCTTTACACAAAACACATCTATTGGGCATGATGTGACCTCTTTTGATGAGATTTTCCTGGGTTAGAGTTTTGTCCTGAAGAGCCAACCAAAAAAACATGTTGACTTTTGGCGTGAGGCTAGGGATCCAAGCCCTCAACCAAGGGGGAGACTCTTTTAAGCTCCATAAAGCAGAGTACCTAGAGGCAATTGAATAGAGCCCATTGGAATTACCCCTCTAAACTAGCTCATCCTTATTATTGCTAAGGGATAAGGAATTAAGCATGATCATGACTAGTTTGAGGTCCTCTGAGATAATGGAAAGGTCCCTCCACCCCTGTTTGGTCTTGTAATTGCTGAATTTGTCCCATAAAGGTTGATGCAATCATTAGCCCATAATCCATAGCTGAGGTTGTTCATAAGGGGGCCCTGAGAAAGCCAACATCAGACTAGAACAGAATGTTCTCCCCATTACCCAGCTTCTAGGAGACTTTTGAGTTAGCCAAGTCCCTGGCTTTTAAGAAACCATTCCAAACAACAGAACCTTGTGGGATATCCTCACTGAATAGGGTGAACTGAATAGAGGGCCTTTTTATATACTTATTTACCACAGTGTCTCTCCATTCCCCCGTACTACTAAAGATGCGCTAGATTTTCTTTGCCAAGAGCGCCTTATTGAGGTGAATGAGCTTCCTCATTCCCAGACCTCCTTTCTTCTTAGGGAGGCAAACTTTGTCCCATGCAACAAGGGGGTACCTTTTATTCCTTTTAGCTTCTGTCCATAAAAAATCCCTTTGGATTTTCCCGATCCTCTTGGCATATTTCACCGGCATGGTAAAAAGGCTCAGAGCATATATCGACAAGTTTTGGAGGATGGATTTAACTAGTTGACATTTTCCAGCTTGGCTAAGAATGGCTCCTTTCCAGCCTACCAGCTTCTTACTAAACCTTTCCATGATGTCATTCCAGAAGGAGTCAGATGGGGTCGTTCCCAAGGGGAGACCAAGGTAGGTAGAAGGAAGCTTCCCCACCTAACATCCCAAGATTCTGGAGATTCTCTTCTGTCTTTCCTCTGGAGTATTGATAAAGAAAATAGAGCTTTTGTCCCAATTGATGAGCTACCCCGACCCTCTAGAATAAGTGTCCAAAGTTTCATTCATAGCCTTTGCCTCCTTGATCGAGGCCTCTCTACCCATAATAGTGTCATCAAAAAATTGTTGATGCGTAAAGGGGGTGCATTTGGAAGAAGGTTTAAAACCTTTGATCCTCCCTTCTTTCTTTTTCTTCTCCATGAGTCTACCAATGCATTCTGCCAGGATAATAAAGAGTATAGGTGATAGAGGATCCCCCTAACATAGGTCTCTAGTAGGTTTGAAGAAATTAGAGGGGGATCCATTCACTAAAATAGCTAGAGAGGGGATGGTGACTAGCTGGTAAATTAGCTTACACAATTTGACATCAAAGCCAAAAGCCTTCAACACCAATTCCAAAAAAAGACCAATCCACCCAATTGTAAGCTTTGGACATGTCTAGTTTGAGTAACATCCCTTCTCTCTTTCCAACTTCCATAGAGTGAATCACTTCATGCACCATAATAATCGAATCTAAAATCTATCTGGCTGGGACAAAACTAGATTGTTGCTGAGAAATAATCAGGGGGAGAAGCTTAAGCAGCCTTGAAGTGAGCACCTTCAAGATGA
Source organism: Cupressus sempervirens (assembly GCA_028749045.1). Classification (NCBI taxonomy): domain Eukaryota; kingdom Viridiplantae; phylum Streptophyta; class Pinopsida; order Cupressales; family Cupressaceae; genus Cupressus; species Cupressus sempervirens. Next base: position 564,379,284 of record CM053791.1, read on the forward strand.
TCTTATAAAATGAGTTTCATAAACTAATGGGTCTGAACTTATCTAGAGTGTCAACTCCTGGCACTTTGGGAATAAGAACTAAGAATGTAGAGTTAATTTCCTTTAGAATACTTCTGGCTCCAAAGAATTCCTAAACTGCCTTTACAACATCCTTCATAATGATAGGCCAATACATTTGGAAAAAGAAGGTGGGAAAACCATTAGGTCCAGGCAATTTATCAACCGAAAGAGAAAAAAGAGCTTCTCTAACTTCAGAATCAGAAGGAATGGCCCAGAGTAGATTATTATGGTGTAGTTGGAGGATCTAAGGAATACAAGAAACAATGTCATCCTGGTCCACTTTAGAGAGCAAAGGATCACAAGACAACAAGGAGGAGAAAAAAGAAACAGCTTCATTTTGTAAATCTCTTAACAAAGTTAACTTAACAATCATTTTGTAAATCCTCTAACAAGGTGGCATTTATAGATTGAAGTGTCTTAATACCTCTAACAAGGCCACTCCTAACAAGGTAATTTAAATTCTTGAATAGTTTTTGCCCCACTTTTTTTTCAAACCTACTGGAAAAAGTGAGTTTTGTGTGTTTAGATGAAGTTGGTCTATTCCTGGAAATGTTTGAGTCTAGGTCTAGATTCCTAAAGGCTAGGTCATCTTTATTGGATTCTCCCATTACACCTTCTCTTTCTCCATTATTGGGTGGGTTGTTTTTTTTATCTTGTAATCTTTTGGGTAAGTTTAGTACCCAATCTGATATAGATCAATTTTCACTCATTGCAGATGAAGTGTGCTCACGAGTTTTATTCCCATGCTCTTGAAAGCTCTCTAAAATTCACATGTCTTCACAACACTAGCTCACGCCATATCAATGGTTGATAAAATAAGCATTGGCAAAAAATCCCATGTTGCTTTCTCTAGGGTAGGTTTTCAACCCATGAAGGTGATTTTCCATGAGGGATCACTTGGAGACGTACCCAACTTAAAAAGATTCAAAGGGTGCAGATTTTAAGGAAAATTGATGTTTGAACCTAGAATCAAACTCTTGAACATAATTTGGATTCGTTATTGCTCAAATGCTAAGCCTTGCTGGAAAACCTTATTTCATCTTCTCTTTGGTGGGTTTCCAACCCATGAAGATGATTTTCTACAAAATAGATCAAATTGAAATACAAGATGTTAAATGACATACAAGTGGACCCATGCTCTTTAACTAAACATCTCTAACAATCGAAAATGTAGTTGTCAAAGATTCAACCAATAAGGAAGTGTAGGTGGAAAAACAAAAATTATCTAATCTTTAATGGGTTTCCATCCCATGCAAGCAACACTCTAACTATGTAGAGGAATCAAGTCAATAGGTAAAATTTGGCCCCTGTACTAGATCTAGTATATGTCAGGATGATATTGGAATGGAATGAACTATTGCTGAAGGAAGATATGGTCAAGAAATCATTTGGTAGATTTTCATCAATAGAGTACCCCAAAGGCAACTTGCTGAAACTAAAAGGAAAATGGAAAATTAAATAACATGTTAATAGAAATTTACCATTATATCCAACAGAATAGTGAAAAGACTTTTAAATGTCTATTAAGCCTTTGCATTTACTCTTTTATGAGCATTTCCTTAAATTTCACTCATGTGGTGCAAATTATGAATTATAATAGATGAATCGAGGCCCTTGTATAAAACTCATAGGCAATTGAATGAGTTACCTTGTCTCCTTGATTTCTCATTTTATCAGTATGCATAGCTTTTGAAAGCTATTGATCATAGTGTCTATTGTCTTATTCATTTTTCAATTCAAAATCTCATTCATAAGCTATGGCCACTAAGTTCATGACTTTTAATAGTTTTATTGGAATCAAGTTTCAATTGCAAAATTTCACAGACGCATCCCCCTATTTCTATGATATGGTAGACTTCCAAAGGGGGGTAAAATATGAATGCATTCATCCTATCACTGAGAAGCTTTGAGGATGTGGTTTGGTTGAAGCAGCTAGTTTCTTGATTGTAGTTCAAGCTCCAAAAATCATTAGAATGTATTCACCATTACAATCAAGAAACCAAGAAGATATTTCTACCTAATGACACTGTATTGATTTCAATCGATAGAAAAATGGTGGTGAATGTGTTAGAACGAGAGGAATTTTCTAACCTATTGATGGGGCCATTTCAAAATTCTCAACAAAGAAGATGATTTGGTGGAAGGAGATCATACAAATATGTTTCTAGAAGCCATAGAGTGATAAAAGAAAAGTCCTCAAGACTTTGTTTAGAACAAACCTCAAACCGAAGATAATCAACATTTTAGTTCTCATGCACAGATTGAGAGGTGAAGTAGAAGCCCTAAACTATGTTGAGAAATACTTCTTTTTGGTTCAAGTTATATGCTCAAATACATAGCATATTGATTGGGTTCAAGAGGTAAGTGAGATTTTTTCCAATGCTCTCTAGGTAGCTAAGTTCTACAATTCATTTTATATGTCTTCATTCTTGATTCATATGTTGACATCTTTGCAATTATGGCCTAGTCTTTCGTGTCTAGATGACTTCCCTAGTGATGTCAAGTCTTATGAATTTTATTCATGTCTTTAGTTGCATAATAGTTGTGCAAATTATGTAAAAGTGAATGATGCATTTACTAAGATAATTTGCAGGGAACTAAAAGGGTGTCTAGAAAGGAGATTCTCCCCTGAAGCCATGGCTACCATCAGCCAATTTGGTTGTTATTTTATTAAGTTCTCATATTTTCTTACCTACATCTTGTAGCTTTTGATGGATTTCCTCTAAAGCTTCCAAGATATCCAAATGGTATGATGGTCTTGGTAGAGATCATTTGAGAAGTTCTACAGGTCAACATCCTAAGTGGAAGTCTGAAGAAGAAAGGATATGAGTTCCCTGTAAAGATTAAAGCTTTTAGTTGTGATACCTAGTATGATGCCAAGAATATGATGAACCAACTTTATATTATTGAAAGGGGATTAGGGAATGCCACCCAATATCAAATCCATTATTTTCTATTTGATTAGGTTGAATTGCCCTACCCTGAGCCCTACTCTATCTTAGGGTAGGGCTCAGGGTATATATATTTCATGTCAAAGGTTCTATTGCCAAGCCTACTAATGCCCATATAAATGTCAAGGGTTAGATTAGAGAATCTCTATACCCACATTAATCGGGAAGGTTTTTGAGAAAATGTACAAGATGAATATGTACAAGGTCTTGAGACCTATGTTCAACCCCACTACATATGCTAAGAATATCTTGTAGATTGGGAGTGTCATAAAGCACGTCAACACCATTGAAGACTATTGAGTTGATTGCAAAGATGAATTTGAAAGTCGTGATCATGATTTTGCAAGATTGACAGTAGATCAAGTTAAGCTATATAAGGTAACTATAGATGTGGATGGAGTGGAGGATGATAGTCAAAATTTATATAGCACTACTTATTTGACCAAGGAATACTCCTATAAGCTTTGAACCATTCAAAGATGTCATAGAAGACCTGGACATGATGATGGAAAGAATTTAAAAGAGAACCAAAAAGTGGGTTGAGTGGACCATGACACAGAGAAGTAGAAGCAAAGGTGTATTCACTTAGCCCTCCACAAATGTAGCAGCTACTTCATCTTCCCATAGCAGCACTTTAGGCACAATTCTACCTCTCACTTAAGGACCTACTCAACTAGCAAGAGGAGGTGATCAACCTCTTGACAAGAACATCCCACTAGATAAGACTTGTTAGGATGGTTTAGTACTAGTGATTGAGACAGAGGCAAAATCTAAGAATAAGAAAGCAGAAGAACTCAAAGACATTGTAGTCATAGTGGCTTTTCCATCCCCCAGTAGTCCAATTCCATCTATAATTGCAAAATCAATCCTACCAAGTAGCTCCAAAATATAAGTGCTTGATCTTGGAGATGGATTAAGAGCAGCAAAAGTGAATCCATAGAGTCAAAAAAAGCAATAAAGAAAACATCTGAAGCAAAAAAGGTGTCTAAAGCTCCAAAATTGATTTCCCCTACTCCAGGAAATCCTTTCTCCTCATCATCAAAGGTCTTGACTCTTATTAAGAGAAAAATGTTTAGCGTGGATACACTAGGGACTACATCTAAGGTGATTGACACTAAGTCATGGCTCGAGAATACTTTAGAAAGGAAGAGGGAGAGGATAGAAGATGGGGCTCTGAACAAAGAGACTTTATCTTTGGCCATCTGCTCTGGATTGACAATAAGTAAAGTAAAGAAGTAGAAGACTTTGTCTATCCTAGGCTGAGACCTAGACAGGGCACCTGGCTATGGAGATTACCAAGTGCACCAAAGATGGTAGGATTGAATACCTAACTACAACTAACTTCACATTGCAATCTCTAGATCTAGGAGAGGTCAAGCATGACACAAAATTGAGCTTGTGGAAATCAACTAATGAAGTAATAGAGGAAGAAATTGAGGGCCTAAAGCTTACTAAAGTCAGGATGAAAGTAGAGATACATAAGCTCAACTACTACATTAGGCAATTAGTTGCCCCGTTAGCAAGTATTTCGAGAGTACCACCTACCAGTGATCCTACAGCTATGGATATTCAGGCAATTGTCTCTCAACAACAAGAGGAAAAGAATTTTGGACAAATTGGTAGGAAGTGGAGTGAAAAACTCAAGTTTGAAGGACTTATGGTTATAGAACAATTAGGCAATGCAATGATGAGGCTTGAAAGAGAAAAGGATAACATCCTAGCTAACTAAGCTACTCTATCAACAAAAAAGGAAAAGAGTGAAGATTGCATCTATCTCTTGCATATGGTCATACGAATGATGCCCAAATAAGTAGTAGAAGCAAATATTCTATAGAAATAAGATGAACCTTTGTTTGAATGACAATAAAGTTTACAATTCAAAGCTGAAATGATCTCGATAGTAGAAAAAGGATTATAGAAGATAGAGAGAAAATTTAAGGAGGAATAGGATAAGAATTATGAGTTGTTGAAAGGCCTACACAAGGAATACCAAACAAGTGGACAAGGGAAAAGAGTAGTAAGAGTTTTTTTCATGAGAAAGACTTTTTCTAGCTACTTAGATAAATTAATAGAGAAATCTACTAGCCATCAAGACAGAGTGTCAGATCTCTAATGACTTAGTGGATGCATACACATGGTGACAAATGAAATGCAAGAGTGGTTGAGTGCAATCAAGGACTTGGATAGAGAACACTCCAAGTGGCTCCCTAGATACACCAACATCCATGTCCATATACACAAGGAGCTCATTCTAATCATCATCACTGCCAAAGCCTATAAGGAAAAATTAGAGAAGGGGAAGAAAACAAAATGATATTTCTTCCAGTCTTTTTTGTATTATGATGTAACATTGTAACTAATAATTGGCTTCTTACCATTTTTCATTTTTGAGAAGATGAACCGATTCATCTACTTTTTGTAATGTTTCATCTCAGAATCCTAGATGTACTTGATTGAAAAATTAATGAGAAGTTAGCTAATCTTTGGTGTGAAATACTTCATATTGCAGAGAGAAATTGAATGTGTTTTGTATCAATTATTTACTATTCCATTGCATGTCTTAGTTAGAAGCATCTCTTTGAGTTGAATTGAATTAATGGAAAAATAGAGCTTTGTTCCTCTATTTAATACAACAAATTGAAGATAATCATAGTATTGTTAGAAGTTAAAAGAGATTCTTTTTAGTATTATTTCTTAAGCTTTTTCCTTGCATTTTAGAGTAGAAAGCATTTTGTTAGAGTATCTAATTCATATAAATAGATTTTATTACTACATCATCAAGTCTTGTGGGTTCATAAGAGGTGTGGATTCACAAATTTGGTTGGTTTTAGGACCCAAATTATAGCCTGAGTTAGTTCTTGTATAGGCCTAACTTGGTTTTCCTCTCCTATTCTCTAGTCAAGAACATACCCCATTTTAGAATTAGGAACAAACAAATTCTTTGCAAATCAAAAGCTCAAGGGAGTTGTACCTATAAATTCAAAGGGAAATCAATCGCTTAGTGTGGTTTCCCAACTTTTGTAATTAGTCATTGTTCATAGATATTAGGCATTCAAAGAGTTAATTTAGAAAGGACAATATGTTTACCAACAATAGGGTCACACCTAATAGTGTATTTTGTAACCTTTAACAAGGTTGGCTCTTAATAGGGCTTACTTCAAAAGAGTGAAAAACTGTAACTACTTGCATTGTTGGTTTTACCAAATTGGGTTTCCACATTAAATCTTAGTGTCTCATGTGTTCATTTTATTTGTTTATTACTTTATCTTTCTACAAATAGGTTACTAAAGGTTAATGCACATTAATATATCAGATTGGTTTGTTAACCAAGTTACAGTGGATTTCTACTTCTAACCAAGCTATGAGTTTTAAGGAATTTTTTTTACATCTAAGGAATTTGGATTTGGATTTTTTTAGTGGTAACTGATTCACCTCTCCCCTCTTAGTTACTCCTCTTATATTTCTAACATACATGTCATCATAGACACATTTTTAGCTTGCAAATTTGATAGACTATGAATTGGTACATACAAAGTTGAGGAAAGTGAGATAAGGTTAGAATGATCTTGTATGTGAGAGGGTGAGTCTTGATGAGCTATGAAGATAGAGATATTAAGCATTTAGTAATTATAGGTAGGCATAGATAGAATGACTCAGAGATAAGAAAAGAGATATTTTAAGTTAATGAATTGTTTTTTTACCCAAACAATTACTTAACCAATTAGGGAAAACATCCTAGATGTTAACCCTAAGTGAGAAAAATATAATTTTGAATTTTGGGAAACATGTGAAGACATGAAGGTTGATAGAGTAGAGTTACTTTGTATAAAGGAAATAACTTTGGCTGCAAAGTAGTGTGATGGTTATGTGATTGTTATGCTATTAATTTTTTGATGTGAACTTAATGTTAAAGTAGAGAAATATCAGAGTATGTGAAGTTGTGTATAGTGAGCTTCAAAGAATAAATCAGATATAGAATATACCATCATTATAAAAGGTTTTTTTATCTATAACTTTGTGTACAAAATATTATTGTATATTGCATATTTGGGTAGTGGTCTCATCTTACATACATTTTATAATTGTAATAAAAATCCTAAAACAGTTGAGGCTTTTAACAAGGCCTAGTCCTCTAACAAGGACCGAGATGCTATACATCCTAACTTGGTTAATATCTTTCACTAGATGCTTTTAATTAGTGGATCATTTTGTGGGTACCATCCGCACTCGAGTTTTTACTTGGCCAGCATTTCCTTAGTTAATAATAATGGCATTATGAGTTTCATTGTGTTATTGTTGTTATATTTACTTTTCATTATATGCACATGTGCATGTTATAAGATTTTTAATGATATCCATAGTTGGGGAAAAATTTTGGAATACTGATTCACACCCCCACCCCCGCTTTAGTATTTTCTACTTTTAATATTATTTTTATGATCACTCTACTTAGTACATCTACATCCATATATGTTTCCTCTAGCTATGTGACCTTGTTATCTTGCTTTTTTTGGCCTCATTGTCCTACTTTGTGAGCAAAAAAATATTTATTTCCCTTGTGTCCTTATTTCCAAGGCAAAGGTCCTATTTCTTTTTTCAATATATATAAGAATGCATTTTCTCCCTTTTTTGACTCATTTTCTTCTTATATGATGACATGTTTTCTTGCATTCATTTATTGTATTACTTTCAAATGAAAATCCCAAGTTCAATCTTATGTTTTTTTGAAATCACATGTCTAGTAAAAATTAAAACCACTTAAGGAGAAATAATGTGTCCTTCCCTTGTTCAATGCATCCAATATTCTTTAGGAATTTCTATTGTATTATAATTTTATTTTCTCTCTTGCATGCATTTATTGTATTACATAGAGATTAACATCCCAAGTACAATCTTATACTTGTAATTGAATCTTTATTATAAAGGATATATTATTTAGGACATATATTGGATTTTATTTCTCTTTTCTCTCAAGGATCTGTTATCCCTTTAGTGTTCCTTTTGTGATAATTAAGTAGGAATAACACAACATCATATCATCTCCCTCTTTTATTTCTCTATATCTTGGCATTATTTTATAGTACATGCTTATCTATGGGTGTGCAATGCTTGTTTCATGTTGAACACAATTGTTATTTCCTAACAATATCTTTCCATGACTTGGATTTTAATGTTTGTAATTTAATAAAAAATCTATAGTTTACTTCATATATGACATCTTTTCTAGTATATTATGTTATTTTAAATTGCATATCCTATGATTCTTGTTGCCTTCTTTTTCTTTATGGTGTTGCATTATTTTATGATACCTCTTGTTTTATAGAGGGTGTTCTGTCTTGTGCATGACTTTATTATGGTTGCTACATATAATTCACCTTTATATCTTAAACAATTTATTTTATATATAATCCACTATATACTTCTATTACTTACCTCATTCTTGGGGGGAAAGGTTGTTTGTACATTATTTATCTCTCTTTGTTTAAGGATTGACTTTCCTTGTACAATGAAATTTATTTATCACTTGAAATTATTGTCTTATAAGGAATTGTTTCTTGATCATGACTCTCTCTTATATAAAAGAGGTGCATATTTGTGATCATCACCTCTTCTTTATTTGAAAAACCATAAGTTCATTTTTTTTAAATTCCTTACTTTGTGTTCAAATTTTCCATCCTTTATCCAAGGATACATGTTCCACCTATACACAAGGGGATGAATAGGTGCATTATTGCTATTTTCTCTCTCTTTTGTGTTGAAGTTGTTATCTTTATTCTTGACATTCCTCTTGAAGGTATATGTCTTGCTAACAATATCTCTTCATTTTACTAATCTCTTCTCAAAGTGATATATCCTTTCATAATTATCTATTTTCTTAGCTTACAAGAGTCAATATTTGTTGATTTTGTGGCATACAATGTTGTTAAATGATATCTCCATGTTTCTAGAAGTAGGTATCCTTTATTATCTTCCTTATGATGTATATGGCCACATAGTCATCATAACAAGGGGGAATACATATACCCTCTTTTTATTACAATTTACTATTTATGCACTTTTACTTTTACATTTACATGGAACTCCCTAATGGGTATTAGTGACACTTCTCCATCCCAAGGAAACACATTTTTTTTCATTTATATTACCACTCCCTAATGGGTATGACCAATACTTCTCCATCCCAATAAAAAACACATGTGCATTTTCTCTATGGATAATGTACCCTTGTCCATCCATAGATAACACAAACATATTTATAGTTCATGGTGATACCAAGGAATTCATCCATGTGTGGACACACACAAACATGGATGTTAAATCCATCAAGGGGTGCGTAGTATTGACTACTAGACACATAAACCCTCTAGACCATTTGATCATGCTTTTTTTTTGTGATTCACGATAAGAAACACAAACCTTATTCAGAAATATAATCACTCTCTTTCTCTCTATGCTTCCATGTAGCAAGATAGACCATGAGGGATGTAATCCTTAATGGTTCTCTTTCCTTTCCTATGTGATCATTTATCCTTTATAATAGCCTTCCAAATATGATATTAGTGTGTGTGGCATTATCTAATTGAGGTCCCTTTAACTAGTTGATTTAGATTTTTTGAGTCTTTTGATTTTTTTTTATCTTTATTTTTATGTGTTTTCTTTTACTTTACTTGTATACTCTTATGCATGGGAATTTAGTTAGGATTATAGGTTTGGGGTTTGTGTCCTTAAACTTGGTGAAGTTTTATCTCTTTGTGACATTGTTTCCCCATATATTCTCCTTCTTCCTTTATTGAGAGTATGACTTGCCTCATACTCCCACTAAAGTGGACAATAAATGTACCACCTTAAAATGGACACACTTTATTTTGAGAACTTTTAAGCCTCCTTAGTATCATTTTAGTATCTTTTCTTCTTCTCAGTCTTGATCATATTTCTAGTTCATCTCTTAACTTTTGACATGGTCCTTTAAGTGCCATTTTATCACCTTTTTGGCCATATTTATTGGTTTCTTTATTATCCCTTGATTGTTTCTTCACTTTCTCTAAGGCCTCTAGGACCCCTTTTTGGGACCCCTCTCAAGAATAGGTTGGTTTGGGTTGACCTATTCCAGGAAGAGGTTGACCTATTCCAGGAAGAGGTTGACCTCTTCTTTAAGGAATTTTGATTTTAGGGTCCAAAGTGCCTTAGGTTTTCCAATTGTTTATTCTCACTCCCAGGTCATCCTCATTTGTTTTCAATCCTAGAAACTAGTATATATAAGGAGGCTTGAAATATTTATTTTAATACACCAATAATTAATCAAGATATTATCATCCATCAAGAGAATTAATACATGTGTTAATTGGCTTCTAAGGTAACAATCCATCATTCCAAATCATTCAATTTCTTCCATCCTTCATCATGGTATGTCATCATTCTGTTGGAATTTACAAGTGGGAAGATTTACTTTTGAGGGGGGCGGGGGGGGGGGGGGATCAGAAGTAACTAACTTTAACCTTTTCAAAACCTTTTAATTGAAATCATTCACATGCATCTAATCCATCTAATAAACATGAAAGTAAAGAATTGCATGAAAATAGATAACACTAGAATTTGGTAACCCATAAACCTTCCAAAATGACAAGGTAAAACTAGGGTGGGGATGACACCCAAAAATTATCATTGCAACAATATGTAACTATTCAAGGTTACAAAGTTTGACCACTTCCAATGGTCTGCCCTATGAAAGGCATGTCCTCTTAAAGGCTTTACACCCTGTTAAAAGTGACCTGGTTAAAGGATTTACAAACATTCACTTGGAAAGTTACCCTGCTAAAGTATTTACAATCTTGTTAAGGATCTACAATGTGGCTATTAAACCAATATGGCTGTTAGACCAACCTATCATCATAGGATTTTCATTCTTACAATACAATAGTTAGAAAGTATAGTAGAATGTCTTGACCTGATAATTTGCAATCTTCAATTGCTGATTCCAAATCAATGTTCAGTTCTATCTGCTCTAATCCTTGCTTGATCTGATATGTCACTCTTTGAAACTTTGATACTCTATTCTTAATCAACTGAATTTTGCAATGTTGTTATGCTCTTCCTTCTAAGTCTTTAAACACCCTGTTAAACTTTGTTATTTTTCACCCATACATTTCTCTCATCCATGCATACAATGGGGTTTCGTCCTCCTTTTAAAGGCTTTGAAGACTTAGGGTTAGGTATGAATCTACGATCAATATTTAATCTTCATTCTTGCTCAATTCTTGCACTTTTCCTATTGGTTGCATGCCTTTTCCATTTTTCTTACTGGCTTCATGCTAATTACATAGGTAATGCAAAAGATTCAATCTTTTCTTCAAGATCCTTTGAGATTCATCCTATATCAGCTCCAAAAATGGTTTACATCTGAGTTTGTAAAGATAAAAACTCATATGTTGATTTTGTGTTACTTAGCACTCACTAGTTGTTGATGCTCGACACATAGAAGTTCTATTTCACTCAATTCCTATAGTGATTCTATTTTGCTCGATATCTATATTTTTCTTGGAACCTATAGTGACTCAGCATCTATAGTGACTCAGCACTTAAACTTTGCTCAGCACCTAAAGATCATTGTCTCAACACACACTATAGCTCAGCTTCTCTATTATACTTGGCATCATCTTGAGAATCTGGTTAAGTGTGTTGACACTCAAATGTCAAAATCAATCTGAGAACAACAATATCCCCCTTTGACATGAGTGGAAAAAAAACTTAATTAAAACATTATGAATCTGATCTCTATGAGTATGCTTCACATTCTGTTTGACATATGTACAAAACTTCAAAAAACTTGTTCAAAATTTTGTATACCTCAAAATATTGTAACTCTACATAAGCTGATGTGCCAATTTTGTAACCAAAAACTCCTTGTGTTGAATTTGTCTCATGCTGATGTGTCTGATACTCTTTGCCTCTATTTTTGTTGATACTCTTTCACACATCTTCTTGCATTTTTTGCATCCTTTTGATTATATCTCCTTATTACTTCCTCAAAATTTGAATATCTCCCCCTTTGTATATCCTTTATTACCTTCCAAGAATGCAGTATTTGTATCTTCCTCATTCTTATTATATGCACAGTATTCATATCTCCTCCTATATCAAAAATGTATATCTCCCCCATGCATATGTATATCTCCCCCTTTTTGATACTTATGTCAAAGGGTCCTAGGGATAAATAGAGAGTTTAGCCAAAAAAAAATTATTTACCTCCATGATCATCTTTAGAGAAGCATCTTAATTGTTCAATGCTATTTCTAGTGATTTTTGTTGAATAGTTGTCTCTACTACAAGATGTACTAGGCCTTCTAGTGTAGAAAGATTGGGGTCTTTCTTCAAAATATTTTCTACATAGGCTTGTTCCTTATGTAGAACTTCTAGATGTGGAGTAATAAAGGATTGAATCTATATCAATTTGGCCTTAATATTGGCCTCTTATATTGTCCATACAGCTAACTCCTTTTGGGTGTAAAGCGTAGTTGCAAAATGCTTCTCACTTTGAGCTAGATCTTTGAGTAGCTGCGTACTAGAAATCTTGAGATCTTGGTCCAAGCTCAATATTCTTTGGCTAGATTCTTGTGTGAAATATGATGAGTCACACAATTTTGATTACAATGAGAATACATTCCCAAGTACTATTTTAACTTTCTCAATTTTCTTAGCTAATTCTACTTGTGAAAGTGCTATCTCACTAGATATTTTCTCATTGACTTTCATTTAAAACTTCTTTTCTGACCATTTTAATAACTTAACATTAGTATCAAGGTCTTCATTCTGTACCTAGTCTACTATGTTGGACAATTGCTCCATGATGGGCTTGGTTTCATTAGGTACTGGCAAGCTAAATGCATCAAGGAATATGTCTTTGATTTCCATGAATGCTTTCTTTTGTCTATACTCATTTTTGAGTATCTCCTGCTTCTTCCTTCTCTATAGTGCCTCTTGCACTTCATTTATCTATGCTAAATTCATTGTTTTAGAGTCATATCTTGGTATGACTATTTCCTCATCAAGTCTAGGGTCTCCATAGTGAAGTACCCTTGCAACCTTGTTGGAGCTCGAACCTGGTGCTAAAATCTACAGTGGTACTACATCAGTGCTTGACTTCTTGGTAGGAGTCCCTATAGTAGGCAAGTTCACCAATGTTTGTATTGCCTCTTGCTCTTTTTATTTAGGGATTTTCTCCTCCTCCTTATCCTCTTTTCTACTACCTTGATCAATAATGACGATTTGAGGAGGTGCACCTTGAATTTTTGCAGTAGGAACATCATGTCCTATTTGTTCCTTTGCTAGCTCCTCAATTGTTGTTGTCACTTTTATTGCAAAATCAACCTTAGCAATTGTATCCTATGCTTCTTGCTCTTTAGGTTGATTTGTTGTAGCTATGGGAGGTTATGAAGGTGGTTCTTATGTGTTCACCTTCTCCCTAGTGATTTTTGTTATAGCCTTTTGTAATTCATCCACACTCACCAAAGCAAGATTTGTGCATAGTTGTGATTGCATTGTGATTTGGTGAAGGATCTTTTTGAGATCCTCTGCAATCAAAGGATTGATGTTCTAACTTGAGGTGTTAGGAACATCCTTAACAATTACTATTTCTACAAGTGTTGTATGTGGAGGACTTGGGGGTGGCAATTAGGTGTCTTGGACACTTTGTTCTTGTTGTTGCCTCTTCACCTTGTTGTGTCTTCTCCACTGTTTCCTCTTCTTTTTCTTTCTCTTCTTCCTCATCCTTTTCATTTCCCTCTTCTTCTTCATCATGTCTTCCTTCAAAGGGGTCTTCCTACCCTTCCTTTACTATTTGGATTCCCTATATAACCCTCCACATAAGAGTGGATTTTTGCACAACATCCTCAATTTGGTTTTGCAATATACTAAAAGCTCTATATTTGGGTGCAAATTTGCTCCCATGTTTCTTGCTAGCCTTTGTTATTTTTCCTTTAGTTAGTTCTAGCATTACATGAGCTAGTGTTGACTCCCTTATTTCTTTCTCCATTTTGAGACAGTAATGCCATTTATTTTGAACTAATGAGCTTAGCTCCTTAGGCATTGAGTTGTCTAGTTCAAGTGGGGTGGTCTTGAACTTAGCCATCATAGTGTAGATGGACTCTTCCACTATGTTTTGTTCTTCCCTTGACAATTTATTAAAATCAATGGTCTTTAGACCAGTTATATCAGCATTATCTAAAAATTTATTGCAAACACTTTCCAATTTAGACTTGGTAAAACATCTTACCAATCTAAATTGATCTTCATTAGACTCTATCCTTTCCTCATCTAACTCTAGAGGTGCACCATACTTTCTTCTTTTCTTCTGCTCTGCAGGCCCTCCTTGTTCAGTTTCTTTTTGCTTCTCCTATTCTTTTTCTACTTGGGCTAACTCCCTGGTATCTGCCCTTGTAGTTGGCTTGCCTGGGCTTCGCTTTGTTGCCTTCTTCTTCCCTTTTGGCTGTGCAACTAGCTATTTTTGTGCCTTTCTCTTCTTTGGCTCAGCCTTGGGTGCTTCTTTCTTGGCACCTTCCTCCTCTTATGCATCATCCCCCATTCCTTGGGTTAAAGCAAGTGGTTCTTGATCTTGTTCCTCTTCATAATCCACAGCTTCTTCACCTTCTTCTTCTTCTATCATTCCCTCACCAAATTTATCCTTTAACTTCTTAACAATTTTATATTTCTTCTTTAGTGTGGATGTAGTCTTCAACTCCATATCCACTTTTGACCTGACCACATCATAGGTTCCAAAATGTGGTGCACTTTTGTCTACTTCCTCAGCTAGTAGGGCAGTTATAGCTGTTGATGCTTCATCTATATTTATTTCATAACCAAGAGGTCTTAACCACCTCACTCTTGGTATGGTAGCTTGCATGTATGTATAGTCAATATCTACAAGAAAACATGCATCATTTACATGCTTCTCTACTAGGGAAACTGGTATTCTTAGCCTTTGATTCATTATCTTCTTGAAGTCTTCAAAATAGCTAGTCATAAGGGTCTCAAAATTAGCTTCCATATGTTCTATATATTCATTAACTTGAGCTATGATAAACCTATTTGTCTTCCATGCAACTTTTCCAAAAGAAGGAAACTCATTCTGAACATAGAAGAATATACAAATCAAAATAGCACCAAATTTGCATTGGGCTCCCTTGGTTCTCCTTATTGCTACTAGATTCTTATTGATTTTTTATAGTTGCAATTCTGCAAGATCATAAGTATGATCCTTTTTTAGCAATTTTTAACCTACATCCACTACAATGCAAGGCACACTATTAAGTCTACTGGATTGGTAGAACTTATGTGCAATGACTCTAACAGAAAAGTCCACAAGAGAGTCTTGAATGGTATCAATTGTCATTCCTCTCTTGTTCCATTTGGCACTTGTATTCTTCTCAATTGCCTCCTTGGAATCACTCCTAAGGGTCTTTGGCCGATCTAGGGTTGGGTACCCTGTCACTCTATGTACAATTCTCTTTATGATTTTCATTGGGCCATCCTTCAACCATAAACTTCCATCATGTATTCTACTAGGCACTAGCCTGATCCATTTAGTCTTAAACACTAATTCTAGGGCATGCGTTAAACCCTTCTAATCAACAATCTGATATTCTTCCTTTTAACACTCTATTTTCACACAATTTTTCATAAGCTTCCCTCATTTCCATGTCACCTATGGCTCCAATCTTGTAATTGTAACATTTTCTTACATCCTAAACCATATCTACCTTAGGGGGTATGATAGATAGGGCTCTAGCTGGGTCATTTTTATATGCTACTTCTAGTATTGGGTGGAAATTGGGTTGTTTCACTTCATTGGACACTAGTTGGACCTCAAACAGTTCCTTCTCCTAAGTTTTCCTAGAGCTAGAAGCTATTCGTGCAATCTAGGGTTTGTACACAAAGAAAATTTGAAACTGTGTAGCTCGGCACACATGTAAATATCTTGAAATCGATGAAATCATGTTGAATTGTTGTTGAAATCTGCTTAAATACTAGATTCTCTATTGTGAAGTCACTCTGCACTCTTTTTCATCTTTTCTCTTCGTTCATGATGAAGAAAAATTATTTTAAATGTGATAATATACCTTATTATCATTGCTTTTAATGTTGACTACATTTATAGCTATCCACTCGACTTTTGAAGGATTTCTACATTACTCGACTTCCATTGGCTTTTCATTACTCGACATCCATAGGAGTATTGTCCACTTGGCTTCAACTAAATTTTTCTCTTCACTCGGCTTCCATTACCAACTTGGCTCCAACTAATCATTCAGCTTCTACTGTTTTGACAGTAAACTCTACATGTGTTGAAATTTTACTTGTCATCTGAGGGCAACTCGGCAACACTTGTGAAATCTTGAAATTTTAACTTTGCATCTTTAATTATGTTGATCTCTTCCTTTTAGTACTTACTTGTTTAGGAACTGATGTATGATAAAGCTTTGCAAATCAATTCTCCATGCCTTCCTTTTGTTTAGTTTGATGAAGTGTGATCACTTGACCTGTTAGGTGAAGTGATCCCTCCATTTGATGTGTTGCTCCCATCTTTCTTCTTCCATGTCTTATTCATTTCTCCTTTGATGTGTTCAACATCTACCTTCTCTTTACCTTTGTTATTCTTTGAGTTGGGTGCCTTTGACCTTGTTGGGAAATTTTTGCTGATATGACCAGTCTTTAAGCAACTGAAACATGTGGTTTGACTCAACCATCTACTATAGTTTCCTCTGAAATGTGTTCTTATGCAATTTTTAGGAATGTTTCCATATTTGTGATAGTAATTATAGCTATACCTAGTGTTGTAATCCCAATTGTAGTGATGTCCATGGTTGTTTCCTCTTGTTGGTTAATTAGGTGTTCAGTCACCTCACAGAGGATCATGGCTTGTGATTATTGTTCAATCTTAAGTGTTTTGATTTATTCTACTTGAGCTCTATTCTTCTCCATTAGGTCTGCTATTGTTAAATCATACTCTTTGGAATCTCCTTTTGCAAACAATTGTGTGGTGTCAATCTCCTTGTATTGTGTATCATTCTCAGCTATGGCAATGTCTCTTCTTCTCTTTAAGGATTTTCTCAATTCCTCCCTTGCTTCTTCCAAAGTATGTAGAGCAAGTTGTATATCAATTGTCTAATTTTCTATGATCTTCCCAAGTTTGTAGACTTCCATTTACAGATCTTTTCTCCAAGTTTTAAGACTCCTCCTTGTGAGAACTTAGCTCTGATACCAATTGTTGAAATTTACAAGTGGGAAGATTTACTTCTGAGAGGGGGGGGTGAATCATAAGCAACTAACTTTAACCTTTTCAAAACCTTTTAACTAAAATCATTCACATGCATCTATTCCATCTAATAAGCATGAAAGTAAAGACTTTCATGAAAATAGATAACACCAAAATTTGGTAACCCAAAAACCCTCCAAAATGAGAAGGTAAAACTAGGGTGGGGATGACACCCACAAAGTATCATTGCAACAACATGTAACTATTCGAGGTTATAAAGTTTGACCACTTCCAATGGTCTATCCTGTGAAAGACGTGTCCTGTTAAAGACTTTACACCCTGTTAAAAGTAACCTAGTTAAAGGATTTACAAACATTCACTTGGAATGTTACCCTGCTAAAGGATTTACAATCCTGTTAAGGATCTACAATGTGGCTATTAAACCAATATGGCTGCTAGACCAACCTATCATCATAGGATTTTCATTCTTACAATACAATGGTTAGAAAGTATAGTAGAATGTCTTGACTTGATAACTTGTAATCTTCAATTTTTTATTCCAGATCCTTGTTTAATTCTATCTGCTTTGATCCTTGCTTGATCTGATCTGTCACTCTTTGAAACTCTGATACTGTATTCTTGATCAACTAAATTCTGCAATGTTGTTCTACTCTTCCTTCTAAGTCTTTAAACACCCTTCTAAACTTTTTTATAGTTCACCCATTCACTTCTCGCATCTATGCATACAATGAGGTTTCATCCTCCTTTTAAAGGCTTTGAAGACTTAGGGTTAGGTATGAATCTATGATCAATATTTAATCTTCATTTCTGGCTCAATTGTTGCACTTTTCCTATTGGTTGCATGCCTTTTCCATTTTTCTTATTGGTTGTATATTGATTACATAGGTAATGCAAAAGATTTGATCTTATCTTCTGGATCCTTTGAGATTCATCCTATATTGGCTCCAGAAATAGTTTACATCTAAGTTTGTGAAGATACAAACTCATATGTTGATTTTATGTTATTCGGCACTTACTAGTTGTTGATGCTCAGCACATATAGAAATTTTGTTTCACTCAACTCCTATAATAATTCTATTTTTCTTGGCATCTATATTTTTCTCAGCACCTATAATGACTTAGCATCTATAGTGACTCAGTACTTGAACTTCACTTGGCACCTGAAGATCACTGGCTCGGCACACACTATAGCTCAGCTTCTATATTATACTTGGCATCATCTTGAGAATTTGGTTAAGAGTGTTGACACTCAAATGTCAAAACCAATCTAAGACCAACACATTGGTCCACTTACTAATGAATATACTAAGAGGGGGGTGAATTAGTATATTTCTAATAACCTCAAAACTTCTTCTAAACCGACTTCATACTGGTCTACAAATATGTGTAAGTACAACTTATCCATTTTGGATTAAGAAAAATAATTTAGACACAAGTAGAACCACATAATAAAAATATTTATCTCGTAGAAACCCTACTAAGGTGAAAACCATGGTGTGTGAAATGATCCTCATAAAACCTTCAATGCCTTGAAGTGCTCCCAATTAAGAGTG
Organism: Cupressus sempervirens; assembly: GCA_028749045.1. Lineage (NCBI taxonomy): Eukaryota > Viridiplantae > Streptophyta > Pinopsida > Cupressales > Cupressaceae > Cupressus > Cupressus sempervirens. The sequence goes on from CM053791.1 coordinate 564,398,117, forward strand.
TATCTCTTTTAAAAGATTACACAGACATTTCAAGTGTAACCCAGTTAAGGGATTTAGTAAAGACCCATGAGAATATTTCCTAGTTAAGAGAAACCTATTTAAAAGGCTTGGAACAAAAAATAACATGTCACCTTGATAGCAGAATTGATACAAAGAACCTTTTAATGTTCAACCTCAACAGAATTTCTTGTTGTAGTGATAAGAAAATAACACGTTGATTGATATAAACATAATAGTTACTTCACTTAGCTTGATATAGATGACTTTGATGCTCCTTGGACCTATCTATAACTTTCTCTACATTATCTCAACTGCAACTTAGACACAATCACTAATTTTCTTTACTCCATTGGCTACAACATATTTCACCATTGCGTTTTTTGGAGCATTGGCTCAAATCAGCACACTACTCTCTTATCTCTTCCTCTTCTCTTTTTCTTCAAGATTACACACAACTTAGATCTCTTTTGTTTTTCTTATCAATTTGTAATATAATCTTCTTATTTGAAATAATAATCTTTTATATGATCCTTGATCACTTGGCTACAATCCATACTTTGAGAATTCAAAATTTGAATTCACCATCCTATTTTTAGCATGAATTCATGTCATTGTCAAGCACTATTCTTGTTATATGTACTTTCTACAAATAGAAGTCACAAGTATTATATGAATTTTATAGCTTATCAATTTGGAAATAATTCAAATTCAAGTTCTTTCACCTTCTCTTCATGTGACAATACTAGCTCCATTAATTGGTATGTTAGGCATGATCCACCTACTTTATGACATATTATTCATGTATATCTTGCTTCTATACTTCATCTTTTTGCCTTGGTATAACCTATCTTCATGACCACTAGTCAATTCATCCTTCATCTTTCCTTGACTTATTGCAACTTGTTTTAATATAGGTCCATTCGACCCATATTAAACAAATGAAATAGGTCCCTAGGGGTCCTAAGACCCCTAGTGACATATATTGTCATGAAACACATTGAACGGGGTCATAGGTTATCCTATGACCCCATTCAACCCATTTGAACAAATAAGATAGGTCCGTAGGGGTACGAATCCTAGGACCCCTAAGGAAATATGTTGTCATAAAATGCATCAAAAGAGGTCAGAGCTTATCTTATGACCCCTTTCAACCCATTCAAATAAATGAATTAGGTCCCTAGGGGTCCTAGGACCCCTAGGGACATATGTTGTCATGAAATGCGTTAAAAAGGGTCATATTTTATTCTATGACCCTTTTCAACCTAGTGGAGCTCAATATTTTGCAAATATTTGTTCACCTTTTTCTTTCTTTCATTACTTATCTTTCATATGTTTTACGTAGATTACATGATCACATAAAGGAATCACTTACTACATTTTTTTTGTGTTTTGATAGAAAAATATCTATTTATCATACAAAATCAAAGGCTCTTGTTGCAAATTGTACTCCTAGGGTTTCCTCGTCACATGGCAATATCTATTGATCAATCTTGGTTTTGATCCTATATGAAATTTAAGAGATACCCTCATTTTTTATATTATCGCTATAGCTATAGAGATGGCACATATATTTCTATATCCTACAATGACAATAGTTGAGTTAATATCATATAATTGATGGACTATCATTATATCATATAACAGTTTGGGTTCATCACTGAATAGAGTAGAAGTTATGGAGTCTTGCCGATCAATGATAGGATTGAATTATTTCTATACACTATGATGATAGATCTTATCAACAAGTGGAGGAGATGCAATTTTACTTCAGCAATGAGCAATAAGTCTTCATTCATTGCTATATGTTATAGCGATTGAGGTCTATCATTGTACAGTGAAAACACAAAAGAGATATAGTGATTGGTGATAAAATAAGGAGATCGCTATGACTTATAGAGATTATCACTAATCAAAATAAAGGGGTTTCAAAGTCAAAAATGAGGGATAATACTTTTGCATATCTCTATAACATAAAGCGACAAGAATAATGATAAAAATTTAAGTTGGCATCGCTATATGATACAATGATCATCGCTAATCGAAATAATAGTGTTTCAGCTTTGGTGATTAGTGATGATATGGAGGTTATTTCTATGATATGTAGTGATTATTGGTGATCAAAGAATGATATTTTGTGCTTTGGTGATGATGCTCTAAAGATTCGGGTTCATCGCTAAGTGGAATTGAAGTTATGGAGTCTTGATAATCAGCGATAGGATTAGATTTTCACTATACACCATGACAATAGATCTTATTGGCAAGTGGAGGATATGCAATTTTACTTCAAAAATTAGTGATAAATCTTCATACATCACTATATGTTACAGCAATAAAATTCTATCATTGTGCAGTGAAAACACAAAAGAGATATAGCGATTGGCGATAAAATAAGGAGATCACTATGACTTATAGTGATTATCGCTAATTGAAATAAAGGGGTTTTAGTCTCCATGATGAGTGATAAAACTTTTTTATATATCCATAACATATAGCATTAGGAATAATGATAAAAATTTAAGTTCACATTGTTATATGATATAGTGGTCATTGCTAATCAAAATGACAATGTTTTAGCTTTGACAATTAGCGATGAGATGGAGGTTATTACTATGATACATAGTAATTATCAGTGATTGAAGAATGATAGCTTGTGCTTTTTCAATGATGCTCTAAAGATTTGGGTACCCATTATCATATCAAGCATCCGATCTTGAATCAGATACCCAATATGGGATCAAGTACCCGAATGGTTTTACTGGTAGACTTTTCCCAAAATATTTTGTCACTCTAGATTCGACAATCACATTTTTTTGGGGCCATTTTCATGGGTTTGGAGAAAAAATATTGTTTGGGGACCATACAATCAAAAAGGTTGCTACAAGATTTCATTAGGTGTCTGCTATTATTTTCTAAATGGGGAGCAGTAGTTGTCAAAAGGCTAAATGCAAAAGGAAGGTATCAAATGAAGATATTTCAACATATATTGAAAGGGACAAGGTAAATCACTGAATTAAGATACAAGGTATGTTAAAAGTGAATCAAGTTGATGATGTATTGATTGAAGGTGAAATCATAGAGTTAGAAAATGAATATGTTCAGTTGGGGAATGAAAATGTACCAATTGATAATGATAATGTCAGGATTGAAAATTGGAGAATGAAAATATGGAGAATGAAAACTTACTAGTTCATATTGTAAATGCCATGATTGACCATGTCAAAATGAAAATGCAAAAGATCGTTACATATCTCCTAATTATAATTGATATGAAGGTCCTAGAACACCAAAATGGATAATTTAAATTGATGAAATGATTATGTATCATATTAAAATGGAAGCACTTCCATCTTGTTAGGTTTAACACCCTCTTTGACTACATTTATCATAATACATTTTCATTTAGGATGCATTCTACACTTGATTCCTTCATTTTCAGTGAAATTAGGGTTAGGATCTTGAATATTCTCCTTAATTTCCCTTCTCTATGTCTCTATTTTCTAGGTGGGACTTAGGCATAATTCCTCCTAGTCTTCATTTTATGCATTATAGAATTTTTTTCCTATTCCTAGCATTTAGTCCTATTTTGGTATCATTTCTAGGTTTCTGGACATCCTCGAGATCTTCTATTTTTTTCTCTGGCAGGGTTTTGACCCCTAGGTTGACCTTCACCTAGGGAAAGGTTGACCAAGTCAACTTTGACCTAGAGGGAAAGGTCAAGGTTGTCCCTGATCTAGGTTAGGGTTAGGGTCATCCTTGACCTTCTTTGGGATTTTATCCCCCTTTTTAAATTTTGGTCTTGGAGGGCCCCAAAATCAATGTCAAGCTTTTGGATTCAAATGCAGAAGGGTTTTACTTTGAGATTCATTTATTTATTTTCCCTCCTTAGTTTTTTATTGTGATTGGACCATAATTCCAGGTGAAATTTGAATTATGGTTCCTCACATTACTCTAGGAGCCTCACCTTGATGCCTCTATATAAAGAATCTCATTTGCATCTATTTACAACTAGAATCAAGAGATAACAAGAGAACAAGACAATACTATGAAGATACAAGATTGTAAGAGAATGATATAAAGGATCAAGCTATTATAGATATCAAGAATTTTTATGACCACACTATTGTGAACATCTATTTGGAGAAAGAGAGATCCAATCTTCCTTGATCCGTCATTATCAATATTCAAGCATTCAAAGATACAATCATGGGGTAGCAATTATGGATTGTGAGTTTGGTAGGAGTACTTTGGGGGCTTGATATGTTTTCTTATCTTATTCAAGTCTATGCATTGCTTTCTCATAAATATTTATGCTAAGGTTTTAATCTAGTGGATTAGATCTTGGTACTACACATACAATACACACACCACATTCTATTATAGTTGGTTATTCGTGGAGGTAGAAATTACCAAAACTGGGGTTTGACTTAGACAAAACCCTATACAGCGACCTCAACACCCCATTTTTTTAGATATATGCAGGTGTTGTTTCAAATATTAGAGTATAGATTTGGATACCCTTTTTGGAAAACTTTTGAGATCTATGAACATAATTTTCATCGGAGTAGTGCAGGTCAAGGTCAACTTTTGGGGGCACAATTGTGCCTTGGGGTAAGATTGTGCCCTGCTATCTAGCTCAAGGTCAACCTACCTTCAAAAGGATAAAAAAAAATTGGATTTTCTCTATCTCGACATTTCCAATCCAAAACTATGCATAGGTATGAGAAAATAGGTATTTCTAGATTGGTGTTATTTTGAGGTATGTATCTTGTCTTGTCAAATTTCAAGCATTTCTATTACTTATTCCATATCAACTCTAAAATTATAAATGAATGGTGGTGAATGTTATAAGCATTGTTAGAGATCTATTTTTACTCTATTCATTTTGGTGTACCTGTGATGGACAACTCCTTATTTTTTGCATTAGATTTGAATCTTGCATTAGATTTCTTCATTTATATGTTTCAAAAATACAAAAAAAAAAAAAAAAAAAAAAAACTTTAAAAATACAAAAACATTTACATTTTCATGATTTTAGTATTTCAATATGTATGGTTCTTGTTTGGAATACTTTGATGAGGCTTTTATTGCAAAACAGGATAGATTCCCTAATGAGGTACATGGTAGTGAGGATGAAAATGGTCTAGATAAGATCTCTATGAATCCTATTCCTATTTCACTCTCCTCCAAAACCTCTCCAATGGACCTTTACCATAAGGAGTGTGCATGGTTACCTTCATGTTCCACTATATGCAACATTGATAAAACTAAGATGATATATCCTACACCTTTGATGACGGTAAAAGGATCACCTCGAATAGAAATTAAGGGTAAACCTAGAGATCCTTTGGATTTCTTTGATAATATTGATTCTATTTCACATGCTTATCACATATGGAATAACCCTCAGCATACTATTCTAGTTTCTTTACTGGCTTCTCAACCTATTCTTCCTCAAGCTCCTAAGTTTTCTTCTACTTTTAAGGAGTATAACTTAGTTGATCAATTACATGCTACTCCTACTAGGATATCTTTATGGGAGTTAATTCAAACTTCTCTGACATATTATGAGGCATTGCAAAAATCTTTATCTACTCTTCATACTTCACCTCCTAATCAAGAGAACATTCATTATATTTTAGATGGCATGCATGCTATGCCTTCTATACCTCCTATTGTATTTTCTGGTAATGATTTACCTTCATTCAATATGATGATGCTCTTATGATTGTTGTTTCTATTAATTAGAGTATCATTCAAATAACATTAATTGATAATGGATATGGGCTTAATGTTTGTAGCATGGAGATGCTTAAAGTAATTAAGGCTGATCTCACTACTATTCAACCTAGTAATGTCTCTATATGTGGATTTGATAATATTGTGAAAAGAACTTTGGGCATTATTATCTTATCTATTCAAGTAGGTCTGATCATCCTGAATACACCAATTCATATTATGCCTAGACCTCTCAATTATAACATTCTTTTAGGAAGACCTTGGTTACATGCTATGCATGCAATTCCTTCTACTCGTCATCGTAATGTTCAGTTTATTTATAACAACTTAATGTATACATTACATGTGGATGATGTGTTGAATCGTTGCTTAAATGTAGAATATGTTAAGATCTTTGAGCCTCTTCAACCAAGTAAAGAGATTAAAAACAACTTGAGATTCAATAATCGGAGGCTTCATCTTCTTCTTTGAATGAGGATGATTGGGGGACATTGGATTTTAATCCTACTTGCATTGGAGAATATAATGTCTCTGATTTGGAATTCATGGAGCAACAAAATGAATTTGAGAAACAATTTTTTATTCCTTCACTACTTTCTAAGGAATTAAAAAGTAATTTTGTTGTTGCCTCGATTAATGAAATAATTGAAATAATTAAACCTAATTATTTTGACATTGTAACATATGTCGCTCCTTGGACTCCATCTAAAATGGCTGATTTTTATGGTTTTGGTTATCATTTTCTTAAGAAATCAAGATTTAATGGGAAAGGATGTGCTAAATATGAGCAAGGTATACAAGTACCTTTAGATAATGAAATTTATGATCATATGTATGGTTTAGGATTTTAATCTGTATAAACAACCATTGGATTTTCCTCTTAAAATTAATCATATATGTGGTGGATAGTTGAAATTGGTTAACCCACTGCTCATTGATATAAATCAAGTGCCTACTTGGGATATTTTTTTGAGGATGAAACTTTAATGGAATTTTTAGGGGTTTATGAAGATTTACCTAAGTTCCATCACAAATGAAGGAAGCCTTATTGTTTAAATACAAATGCTTATTTTGGAGAACATGATGATTAGGGTATTCTTCCTTTACCAGTGGATCCTTTGATATGAAGTGATTTGTTAATAATTGAGACTATTGATATTCAAATGTTTGAGAATAATCCTAAACAGATAATAAATATTGGGAAATGTTTGAATCAGGATAAATGTGATCATTTGTATTCCCTTTTACTTGAATATAAGGACATTTTTGCTTGGACATATTCAGATATGCCAAGTATAGACTCTAAGATTGTTATTCATAATATTGTTTTAAAACCAAATATGAAACCTGTAAAGCAAAAATTTTGAAAGATGAATCCATAGATAGCTTTATTAGTCAAAAGTGAAATTGAAAAATTATTGGATTCTAGATTTATCCATTTTGTTGAGTACTCAAATTATATTTCAAACATTGTACATGTTTCAAAAGGAGAACTAAGATAAGGATGTGTACTGATTTTAGAGATTTAAACCAAGCATCCTTAAAGGATGATTTCCCATTACTCACTATTGATATGATTGCGGATTCAATGATGAGTCATACTTTGTTATCTTTTATGGATGGTTTTTTGGATATAATCAAATCTTTATTCCTCCTGAAGATCAATCTAAAACTACATTTATAACAACTTGGGGAACATTTTGTTGGGTCATGATGCCTTTCAGATTAAAAAATGCAAGAGCAACTTATCAATGTGCTATGACTTTGATTTTTCATGATTACATTCATAAGATTCTTGAAGATTATTTGGATGATATCTTAGCAAAGTCTATACAAAGAGAAGATCATGTTACTATATTACAAAAAATATTTTAAAGGATTAGAAGTTACAACATTAGATTGAATCCTAAGAAGTATGTTTTTGGAGTAGACTCTAGTAAATTATTAGGATTTTTAGTCTCTAAGTGAGGCATAGAAGTTGATACTGAAAATATTGTTGTTATTATTAATATGCCTCCTCCTAAGAATATTTCTCACCTATGTAGTTTGCAAGGAAATATACAAGCTATTCATCGCTTTGTTTCTAAATTAGTTGATCAAACAATTCCTTTTACTTCTTTTCTTAGAAAGGATACTACTTTCTCTTGGAATGATGGATGTAAACAAACTTTTGAGAAATTTAAGGAATATCTTGCAAATCCTCCTATCTCATAGCCAGCTAAATTTGATAAGCCATTTCATTTCTATAATTCAGTGACTTCGAAGGCCATGAGTGCCTTGTTAGCTCAAAATGATGATACTAGTAAGGAAAGACCTATGTATTACATTAGTCAGACTTTACTCAATTATGAAACAAGATACATAGATTTGGAAAGACAATGTCGAGCTATAGTTTATGCATGTCAAAAACTCAAGCATTGCCTTATAAATGTTGAAGTTAATGTGATTGTCAAATTTGATCTTTTGAAACATCTTTTCTCACAAACTGATCTCTCTAGCCTTTTGGAAAAGTGGGTGATGTTACTTATAGAATTTGATCTTAATTTCATTTCTCAAAAGTATATTAAAGTACAAGCTTTAACAAATTGTTTAGCTAAAGCTCCTTGTCCTCGTTCAGATACATGTTCTACTTCTATGGAATTTCTTGATGATAATATTCTAGCTATTCAACAAGATGATATTTGGGAATTTTATTTTTATGGATCTAAGTGTACGACAGGTTCTCATGTTGGTATTATCTTAATTTCTCCTATGAAAAAGTCAATTCCTTTATCATACAAATTAACTTTTCCTTGTACTAATAACATTGAGGAGTATGAAGCTCTTATAGCTAGTTTACAAGCAGCTTCATCCCTTAACATCAAAAACTTGCAAATATATGGAGATTTGTAATTGATTTTTAAACAAATTAAGGGAGGTTATCAAACTAAGAATGATAAAATGATACAATATAGAGATTTGGCTCTTGATGTGCTTTCACAATTCTCTTCTTATACAATTGAAATATTACCTAGAAAAGATAATTGACAAGTGGATGCCATGGCAAGTGCAACTTCTTTGGTGTGTCTTGAAAATAATGTTGAAAACTTTCAATTTACTATACAAACTCTTAAAAACTCTGCAATTTCTAAAAGTATTACCTGTGATTGTTTTAATTTGCATTTGGGTGAATGGTATTCCCATATTTTTCATTTTTTGAAAGATGGTACTTTTCCTGAATCAGCAACAAGAAACACATGTAATCATATTAGGAAACTTAGAGCACGTTACATCATTTTAGGAGATACACTTTAAAAACACTCTTATGAAGGATTGTTATTAAGATGTCTCAATAGAACTGAAATTTTGATAGCTTTCGAAGAAGCTCATTCTAGTTCTTGTGGAGGGCATTTTGGTGGAAAATTTATGGTTAATAAATTACTTATAATGGGATATTATTGGCAAACAATGGAGAAAGATTCTTTTATGTTTATTAAGAAATGTCATCAATGTCAACAACATAGTAATTTTATTTATGCTCCTACTCATGAGATTCATAATCATGTTTCTCCATGGCCTTTTAGTATTTGGGGTTTTGACCTTATTGGAGAAATCTCACCAGCTTCTTCTCAAGAGAATACTTACATTCTAATTACTACATATTATTTCATGAAGTGGGTTGAATTTGTCCCTCTTTGTTCAACAACTATAGATGTTATTTGTGATTTCATCCTTAATAATATTATAACACGATTTGGTATACCTTCAATGATAGTTTCAGATAATGGTACCTCTTTTAAAAATAAAGAAGTCAAAAAATTATTGGAGAAATATTGAATTCAACATAAATTTTCAACTCCTTATTACCCTCAATCTAATGATCAAGCTAAAGCATCAAATAAAATTATTGAGCAGACTTTGAGAAAAATAGTTAACAAGCATGGGAAATATTGGCATACTCAATTGGCATATGCTTTATGGTCTTATAGGATGAGTGTTTGTACTACCACAGGTACTTCTCCTTAAAATCTTGTTTATGGTACTGATGCTATTATGCCTTTGGAATTAGAAATACTTTCTTTGCATATTTCCTTTCATGGGATAATTGAGAAAGATACTTTTTGGGAACAACACTTACAAGAGTTAGAAATGTTGGATGAACAACAAATACATGCATTAGAACATATAGAAACTTATCATAAATCTGTATAGAAGAAATATAATGATAAGGTGATTGAACATGCATTTTCAGTTGATGATTTAGTTTTATATGAGAATCAACAAAATGTGAATGCTTTACCTAGTGAAAAAGGAAATTTTAGCCCTAATTAGCTTGGACCTTTTGTTGTCATTGAAGACTTTGGTTTAGATGTTTATAAACTTGCTAAGATGGATGGTGTTTCTTTTAAGTAGCCTATTAATATTATGCATCTTAAATGTTTTTGAAATAAAAAGTGACCAAAAACAAGGGGGTCAACCCTTACAACCAAAATGTTGGTAACCAGTACATCACCAGCAGAGACCAACAGAAAACACTACTGAAGAAAAAACATACTAAAGTTCAACTTAACCGCAATAATACTATGCAAGTAACTAACCAACATACTACTATGGACAGAAGAAACTAAACTATAGTAGAAGTCTATAATGTTTGCTATGCTACTTAAGTTCATCATAAAAACTATTGGCAAAACTAGGCCAACCCAAGTCTGAGCAATAGCTAGATACCAACAAATCAAGTAACAACATATTAACATAAAATAACTTGGATCCAAGGATCCTTTAAAACTAAAAAACTTAATTCTCTATTTTTTCCTTTCCCTTTCCAGCCAGAAGAACCCGAGCCCAATCATCAACAAGGAATTTAAAAAGGAGCTTATGATCCTCCATGTCCAATCCTATTTCTTCTTTCTCCTATGCCAGCAGTTGGAGGGTGGTGGCAGCAGTGTGAGTGACCTTTAGAGAAAATTTAGTGAAGGTGATGAACCCTTCTTCTAAAGTTTTAACCATTTTTTCCAGTTTGGCATACTACTCCAATTGCTCCTTGGTGTCCTCCTTATTTTTTGTTCCTACCTTTTTAGCTTCCTCATTAGCTTTTTCCACCTGGTTATTATCTTGCAAAACCCTTGGGTTAGTAAAAACCTTAGATTTTTCCTTAACTGGGGGGCAAATGGTAATGGTGAAGGTGTCCACTTTACTACTATCTTCATAGAAAGTATTGGGTTGTAGGGTGAGGCTAGCTGAAACATGGGTAGTCTCCGTGGTAATAGCATTTCTAGCTGACATCTAAGTATTTTCAGCAGACATCAGGGCATTATCAATAGAATTGTTTACAAAGTTAACACTTTTTTCTACCTCCTCCTTCCCTTTTTCTCTCTTGGAATCAGAGTTATCCTCCTCCTCCCTCTCCTCTTCATTATTTTATGAGCTCTCCTCTTCCACCTCCTCAACCCTGAATCTGTTAGATTTTTTCTTGTACCTTAATTGGGATTGGGCAATTCTTCCTGATCTTCTCCCACCCTTTCCACATGCCTCCTCTGATTCCTTCTCTTCCACCTCCACTAGTTTTTCCACTTTAATATTTTTACTACCCTTTTGTTCCACAGCAGCATTAGGTTTCTTCTTTTTCTTATTTTTATGGCTAGGTGAGGGTCGTGGGGTAAAAATTTTGATACTAGTACTAGTACTTGGGGGTGAATTCTATCGATGGTGTTGGTTATCAACTACCACCACCCTAGGAGGGCAAAGGGAAAGATGGAATTGGTATAGGCAAAAGATCAAACCTCGGTGGATAATGGTGAAGTTATGCATCTTATTCCTCTTCTCCCTAACATTAATGACTATATCCTCTAGAGAATGTAGCAAAAAAAATGGGATATAAATAAAATCCCTAATTCTAAAATGATTCAATAAGGTAAAATTGTAGTAGTAGTAAACATCAAACTTGTCCTCCAGCATAAGGTATTTCATGAGTACCAAGCAAACATCATCCCATGAGGCTGGTAGCCTATCCCTCTTAAATCCTCCTCTATAGCACATTGGTTCCTCCCCCTCCACAAAAAAACTACTCATACTGGCCTTGTCAATGATTTTAGTGACCTTTCTCCATTTTTTTCCCTTTCATTGAAAGACTAGTAGCCATTGGGATTACTTCTTCATTCACTTGAAATGTGATTCCATTAATGGTTACCTTGTGGTCGTTCCACCCCTTGATGAATTGGAGGGCACAATTCTTGTCATACCTCACCATCAATTGCATGTAAGTAGAAAATCCCCCTCCTTTAGCAGGAACTAGGTAGCCATCCTATCTTTGAAGTTCTCAATTTTTGTGGGCTCCAACCTATTCAAATCTCCACCCATATCTTTCATGCCAATTTCCAGCTCCCCCACCTAAGTGATGCACATCTGAACCTCCTTGTCTACAAGAACACTGTGAATGCTATCAACCTTGAGATTCTTAGCAATGAGCAAAAAGGTTTTACAAGCCTATGCTTGGTAAGCTTCAAAATCCCATGCGAATTCATTATGGGAATCATGCTTGTTTATCATAATTTTAACACCCCAAAAATCTATGACAATCTACATAATGATATCATTCATACTTTCAAAGGGGAAGTAATTTGAATTCTGCAATGTGTTACCATAATGATGAAATGACACTCTTCTTAAATTGCATTCATCCTTCTTCTTTTTTGGTACAGCCACATCTTCTCCTCATTTCCCTAAAACCTTTATTAAATTTAGTGCACTTCGACTCTCCAAGGAAAAGATTTCTAAATTTGGCCCCAACCTTAAATTTAATAGCCATAATTAAATGATACTCCCTCCTCTTTCCTTGCATATTTCTCTAGCACGTGACTATCATTAATTTAAACCCCATGGTAGTCGCCACATTGGCCACCTTATTTCCTTCTCGGTAGATGTGTTGCAGGTTGACACTTCTCATCCCTTCTAAAATATGCCTAATGTCCATAATGATAGTCTGAATATTCCATCCTGGTTGGGACATTCCATTAACCAAATCAATAATTAATTTGAAGTCCCCCTCTATGGTTATTTCCTTAAGTTGCATTTCACTAATCAGTTGAAGACCCCAAACAAAGCCATTGCCTCAACCAAATTATTACTTCTGTTCCCCACCTTCCCATTGTAGACTAATAGCACATCTCCATTCCCATCCACCAGCACTCCACCTACCGCTTCTATACCTCCTCTAGCAGCACCATCAAAATTTAGTTTGAATTTTGTAAGGTTAGGTGGTTTGCATCTCATTTTTTGTATCTTTAACATTTCTGAGTTATCAAAAAGGTAAAAATCCTCCTAAATACCCCATTTTTCAGCAATTTGACCTTCTTGCCTACCTGGTTCTTCCTTTGGTATTTTACATTTGGCAACCCTAATATTTTCCTTTAGCAATTTCTCCATTATTCCAAAAACCACCTCCACTAGTTTTTCCTCATCCCAAAATATTCTATTTCTTCTTTCTTTCCATATATGCTAGAAAATATATGGTGGAACAATTTCCATAGAAAGACCAATTTTGGGTGGTAGAAGGGACAACACTAGTTCTCCATGAATTGACATAAGTTGTCTTTCATAACCCAATTTAGACCAAATCTCTCCCACACCATAGCTCACATCTTTAATCCATACTAGTATTCAAGGAACAAGGGAGAAATACTCTCCTCCTTATCCTTGCAGAGATAGCATCAATTTGTTATATAAAAGCCCCTTCTTTTTAGATTGTCTATAGTTAAAATTTTGCCATGTTGAACTGTCCACTAGAAGAAATTAATTTTAGGGAGAAGGTTACTAATCCAAACATTACTCCATGATGGTGGACAAAGATCCTTGCTAAAGAGGTGCTTGTAAGACAATTTTACTATAAATTTACCACTTGAAGTGAATTCCTAGACTCTTATATCCTCTTGGATTTGAATTGGGGGTCTTTGTGCTCTTATCAGCTCTTCCAGCTCCTTGATAAGCTAAATATCCTCCTAGAAGTAAGTATCTTTATATAATTTCTTCCACTTCCTCCCCTGGTCAACATAGTCCTCTACCTTTCTTCCCATGTCTTCCTTTAGTAACTCCATTAGTCTTTTAAATTTTTTGAAAACCAATAGTTTCCCTCCCATCCAATTTTCTTCCTAAAATCCGATGCTATGACCATTCCCCACTATCCACCTTATCCCTTCTCTCAATAAGCCTCTACACTTAACAATATTCATCCATATTTTAGAGCCTTCTAAAAGATCATTATTGAAAAGATTCCAATTGAAAAGGGAATTTGATAGCTATTTAGCTTTCATAATATTACCCCAATTAGTATTATCTTCTCCCAATCTCTAGCCAATATTTGTAAGGAGGGCCTTATTAAGGTCATGAAGTCTTCTTACTCCCAACCCCCCTTTCTCCTTTGGCTTGCACACCTCTTCCCCATTGACTAGGCTCAATTTATTTTTCTCCTCTATTCCTGACTAGAGGAAATTCCTTTATATACTCTCAATCCTATCAGCCATATTTTGGTTGATTTTGAAAAGGGACAGGAAGTAAATAGGAATGCCCTCGAGAGTTGCCAAGAGCAATTTTAATTTTCCAACATTGCTTAAAATTTTCCCTTTCCAACCTATAAGTTTCTTCTGAATTCTTTCCACCATAGTATTCTAGAAGTCATTAGTCACCTCTTTAGTGGTTAGCAGTAGACCAAGATAAGTATCTGGCAGGTTGGCAGACTGACAACCAAAAATGTTCCTTATCCTCCTTTGTAATGAGGCATCGGTATTAAAGAAATAGATCTTACTCTTGTGGTAATTAACTTGCTAACCTAAACTTTATTCATAATTATAAAGAATAGTCTTCCAAGCTTCAACCTCCATAACCAAAGATTTTCCAAAAAGGAATGTGTCATCTACAAATTGCTACAGAACTTTAGTATCAGCAGTAGTCATAAGCTTAACCCCTTTGACACAACCTGTATTAACTAGTTTAGAGAAAGACCTCACTAATACCTTAGAAACCATAATGGAAAGGTAGGGAGAAAGAGGGTCACCTTGTCTTAGACCTTTCTCTGCTCCAAAATTGCCCCAAGGGGAACCATTTTGAAGAATAGAGTACTGAACTGAGCCAACCATCATCTTAATCAGATTTATAACCTTGTCATTAAACCCCACTCTTTCAAGCACATCATAGAGAAAATCCAACTTAACTTTATCATAAGCCTTAGAGATATCATCCTTAATTTTATTCTTTTTTTCCTTTCTGCATTTATATATTCCTTATAGACTTTGTTTATAGGTTATGTAGTTTTAACAAAATTACATATTTAATATATTTATGCACTATCTTTATTTCTATTAAGTTTCATATCAAACATAGAATTAATTAGTAAAGAAAGATTTTCATTCATCAAAAGTGATTAAAATTTTGATACATATGTGGCCAATAGCCCTATCTATCACTACACCTATCATTGCGCTCTGATGGTCGATGGCTGCCAGATCTCTTTGGCCTATAATATGAAGAGGTAGATCTATGTTTCCACATATGACTCCTGGATATGCTCATACCATGTGAGCACACTTGGGCACTCTATAGCTCAGCTATCAATTTCTCCTCTATTTCTTTACACATTCTTAACTGCAAAGATATCACCATGCCTACCAGGATCTCTGTATCCAAGAGAGGACTTTCACTCGCTCGCTGGTAGTTAGTAGGATATGTATGTATCCTTTAGAATATTAGATACAAAAATCCTCCACTCCACTATACTAGTTGTAGAAAAAAAATTACATTTATCAATTTCATACTTTTTCAAATCAAATTACATATTTAATCATATTTCATATTTCATGCCTAGGTCTCCCTCCTTGACATCACTAAAAGGTCTGGATGGTGGGGACATGGAGTAACTACTCTCTTGATTCTCTTTCTGTCTAGGCCTCATCGATGGTGTCTCTATGTAAGTGCATGGGGGCCATCGAGATCTTAGTGGTGATATGTGATAAATGTGTACATTTACACCAGTATCACCAGCTAGGGGCATTTCCTCTACTTTCTCCTCCTCCATGGGATCTCCCTTAGAGATGTGCTCCTCCTCATCTCTTATATCCTCATCCTCCTCTATTGTACCATCATCTTAGTGTGTCCTCTCTAAAACACTTGGATCACTTGTAGGATAATCCTTAGGGAAGATGGGGCAGGACCCCTGTAGACTCTAGTACCCAATGCAATATTGGCTCATGCCTAAATAGGTCATATCTAATGGTACCTCTATATTCTCTATATTATCGACATCACTATCCTCTATATCTACTTCTGATGGTTAGCATATGGCACCAGGTCTCTGATAATACCTCATTAGATGCACCTAGTGAGGTACTACTCTAGGGATTCCCTATACTAGGCCAAACTATCTCATCACCCAATCATAGTAATATGGCATCACTATGTGATTTTGATGACCCTCTAGGAGCTTCCACCATTATGAGTATCTCATCTGGAATCAAGTATTAGGCCACTCTGTCATCCAGAAGTAGGGTCTATATATCACATCTACACTTGGAATGTGATCTAGAGATACTCTCCAATACAAGATATCTCCAAACTGTCAAGCATTCTTCAACAGATAAGAAAAGACTCTCACTATGCTCGCATCTACCATCACTGTGATACCCTATGGATGTGTACATGTAAAATTCTCAAACAACCAAATCTATAAGAGTGTGCATATTGACAATCTTTCTCTTCAATATCTCACCAACTGACATAGCTCATGGTATAGCTAAGCTAATATGTTGTGACCCCATGAGAATGCAATCCTCTTGCTCTCCATCCTCTGTATAACATGGGTAAGAGGTATCAAAAATATGGTACCCTTTAAGTTGGGTAAGACAACCAAGGATACTATACCAATCATCACTCTATGTACCAAAGGTATAGGGCTTGATAGTATGGATGATAGAAGGACATGATCTGATCAGGTCAACATCTATGGAACCTATCCCAAGCAATACTCCTTGTCTACAAGGATATCCTCATAGACTCATTGTTCTCTAGGTTTGATGGTCTCTGTTGGTGTTTTTAGACTATCAAGTAAAAGATACCTAATACCAAGATGGTGAAGATCAAAATAGCCTAAGGATTAACTACTCCCTATGTTCAACTAAATGGTCTTCAGATCTAGACCCAACTTCAACAAAGTCATTAATATTTTCTACTCTTTTGGCTCTACAAAACCAAGGTGAGTGCACCTATGGGACAAAAAGATTCAAAGATTGATACTATCTCCACATTTCATTCATTCAAAAAAAATTATATTATAATATTCATCCCCTACAGTAGATTGATCATAATTCTTCTAAGATTTACAAGTAATTCTAGGTAATAGTAGCTAACTAAAAATCAGAGATTAAATGCAAACAAGTATTGACCAGCTATGATACTTTTCATACATTTACAGTAAAATTGATTTTGATTTTAAAAATTTTCTTGATGCTTCTCCATGATTTCTTCATATGCAAACTGAACTAATTGATCAGGGCCCCATCCATTAGGATTTAGAGTCTACCCAACCTTTTGACCTAACTGGCTGTATTATAATAAATATCATCATCAATTCTCCCTAAAACCCATTCTTATGCATATCCCTGTTACTACCTAGAGATCTTATCATATCACTAAAGCATTTACTCAATTCATTAAATCAAAAGCAATAGTGAATTGACGTACAACCTATCCTAGTAGCATTAAATTGAACAAGCTTTATGCATGCAATCCCAATAACCAATCAATAACAATGGAGACAAGATTCAAAGAAAAAAGATATAGTGACAGTTCATCTTTGTATTAATTCTCTTTGAAAATTATGTAACATTGGAATAGTACTCAAAACAATTCAAGACCAGACAATCTAATCCTTCAAAGCTAAAGTATCTTGAAATTTGCAAAGAAAATACATCATAGAATTTTTGACATCAAGGAAAACTGGACTGAATGTAAACCTAGCAAGAAAACTAAAATTTACATAATGCTTCAAACCTAGAGCCAAAAGAGTAGAAAATCTATTTACCAAGATGAAGTGTCACCATATGAAATACCTTAGACTTGAAGCCGCAGGATCCTATAGACATCCCCCAATTTCATTGTGGTCTCTCCTAAGCGAAGATGAAAGGAGCATGTATCCTCATCCCACCTCTCTATCAAAGCTGATAACATGGCACAATGTAGCTTGATTTGTGGTAGGACTACTACCCAGTATAGTTCTAATTCTCTTACTAGTTGTATCTCATCCTCATCAAGCTTGAACAATCTCTCTCTAATCGTAACAAGAAACTCTCCAAAGGGATGCTCTAAGAGACAAATAATGTCCTACAAGCATAAATAACTAGCATATCAGTATTTTGTATCATTAAATTTGCAAATTGAATTTGACTAGGTCAAGGTTGACATCACTTAAGTCAAGGTCGACCTTCCTGGATCAATGTCAACCTTTCTCGGTTAGGTTCGACCTTCTTGGGTCAAGGATGACCTCATCCTAGAATGAGTGAAAACCTACCAGTCTGTGTCAACCTTCTTGGGTCAAGGTTGGCATTACTGGGTCAAGGTTGATCTTGCCTATAGAAATCAAATATTTGGAAAGTATAGGAACAAACAACATCAAACTCACTTTGGGAAGTGACCGTCTGGTAGTTAAGCACTATCTCAGTAGCTCCATGTGTGTTGCTCAAAGTTCTTCTCTCCTCGGCATCTTGCTTTCTATGTTCAAATCTACAAAAGATAAGAATGAGTAAGTATCACTTCCTTTTCATTATTTATAGTTAAATTTAGGGTTTCTTTTAGGGCTTACTCATGGTAAACTCAAATTTCCCTTTTTATGCATTTCAATAGACATTCACTCTTTTTATCATAACTTGAGTTCGGTAGCTCCATTTTTAGTGTCGTCAGTGGTGTTGGAATTTTGATTTAGATACCTAATTCCTTGATTTAATTTAGGAAGGTTATGAATCATTCTAGTTGGTTTAAGAAATACTTTTACAATAAACTCCATATCTAGCATCTAGAGTTGTCCTTATCACCTTGTTTCACCATTTAGAAATAGAAAGTCAAAACATGGGAGGCATAAGGGGATTTATGCACTTCTCAAGTGTCATTTAGTAAGATTTAGGTGATTTATAGATTTTTCATTAACCTTGTGTGTTGTAGGTTCTAAAAAACTTTTGCAGGATCTCTACATCGAGGACTTGGCTATATCCTTTTTATTTACTATGATGTTTTCTTACTTTAGCTTGCATATTCATGCAGTGTCATATCTGAACTAAAGTGGGGGCTAAATGTATCATCTTAAAATGGAAGCACTTACATCTTGGTAGGTTTAGTACCCTCTTTTAGTACATTTACCATGATAATTTGTATTTAGGACACATTTTGCACTTGATTCCTTCATTCTAAGTGAAATTAGGGTTAGGATCTTGAAGATTCTCCTTAATTTCCCTTCTCTATGGATCTATTTTCTAGGTAGGACTTAGGCATAGGTCCTCCTAATATTCATTATATGCATTATAGGATTTTGTGTCTATTCTTGGCATTTAGTCCTATTCTAGTATCATTTCTAAGTTTCTGGGCATCCTCGAGATCTTTTATTTTTTGCTCTAGCTAGGTTTTGATCCCTAGGTCAACCCTACCCCAGGGAAAGGTTGACTAGGTTGACCCTAATCTAGGGTAGCGTCAAGGTCATCCCTAACGTGGGTTAGGATCAAGGTCATCCTTGACCTTCTTTGGGATTTGATCCCCCTTTTCAAATTTTGGTCCCAAAGAAGGCCCTGAAATCAATGTCAGGGTTTTGGATTCAAATGTGGAAGGGTTTTAATTTGAGATTCATTTATTTCTTTTTCCTCCTTATTTGGTTATTGTGATTAGACCATAATTCCAAGTGAAATTTGAATTATGGTTCCTCACATTACTCTAGGAGCCCCACCTTGAAGCCTCTATATAAAAACTCTCATTTGCATCTATTTACAACTAGAATCAAGAGATAACAAGAGAACAAGATGATGCTATGAAGATGTAAGATTGTAAGAGAATAATATGGAAGATCAAGCTATTGTGGATATTAGATATGTTTATGACCACACTATTGTGAAGCAAGAGAGATCCAATCTTCCTTGATCTGCCATTATCAATATTCAAGTATTAAAAGATACAATCATGGGGTAGCAGTTATGCATTACGAGTTTGGTAGGAGTACTTTAGCCTTGGGGGCTTGGTATGATTTCATATCTTATTCAATTCTATGCATTTCTTTCTCATACATATTCATGCTAAGGTTTTAATCTAGTGGATTAGATCTTGGCATTACACATATAATACACATGCACATTCTATTATATTTGGCTATTCATGGAAGTGGAAATCACCAAAATGAGGATTTGACTAAGGCAAAACCCTATATAGCCACCCCAAAACCCCATTTTTAGATATATGTAGGTTTTGTTTCGAAGATCAAAGTACATATTTGGATACACTTTTTGGAAAACTTCTGAGATCCATGAACATAATTTTCATCAGAGTATTGTAGGTCAAGGTCAACTTTTTTGGGGCACAATTATGCCCTAGGGTAAGATTGTGCCCTGCTATCTAGGTCAAGGTCGACCTACCTTCAAAAGGATAAAACTTTTTTGGGTTTTCTCTGTCTTGACATTTCCAATTTGGAACAGGTTGCAAATTTTCCATAAACTATGCACAGACATCAAAAAAAAGGTATTTCTAGATTGGTGCTATTTTGAGGTATGTATCTTGTCTTATCAAATTTCAAGCATTTTTATTACTTATTCCATATCAACTGTAAAATTATAAATGAATAGTGGTGAATGTTATAAGCATTGTTAGAGATCCATTTTTACCCTATTCATATTATTACAAATTTAGAAGGAAAAAATCACAAAGATCCATTCGGTTATGGGCTTCAAGGCTATATAAGATGTTTTTTGGCAACAAGATAGTGGTGGAGCAATGTCAACTATTTATGAACTTATTAAAGATGCAAAAGATGAGACCTATGCTTTTCAAATTGAAGATTCATGTCGATAAAAAAATGGAAGGAAATGCCATTATTGTGAAGAATATTTTTAGTGCTCTCAATGGCATTGGGAAAAGTAGCAGGGAGAAGGATAAGAGAGCTTCTTGAAGGGTTATTACAACTTCTTTGGTAAGTCATCATTTGAGAAAGGGTAGATATATGATACAAACTTGTATTAACTTGAACCTAAATTGTACTACTTTAAGAAGATAACTTACTAGATGAGAGAGAATTGATGATCCTCTCCAAAATGAAACATGTGCTTTCGGTGGGAGACTTCCACATTTTGATAAGAAGCTATCTGGTGATGTGAAGCAAGAAATTACACAGTTTTGGTACTCTAGCTCAAGAGCATCACCCAATGCTAAAGACATGTTGAAGTTGAGAATTGGCATCAAAGACCGCACGCCACATCCTAAAAATTATTTGGAGGTAAGTCAAACTATTTTGTTTAAAGAATTTAGAAAGAGTCATCCAAGATTGCATATATCACATAGGGCTTTTGAATCCTTGAAGCCATTTTACTGTGTGCCACTTAAAAATCAAAATACATGTTGTTGTAGATATCATGTAGAGTTTTCTATGCACCATGAGCTATTATGCTCCATCCATTCTACTTTGCATATTAAAGAAATGTTGCAGGATTGTGGTGCTAATGGGATTCCAAAATCATCAAGAGACTTGCTAGATCAATTTTTATGTCCTAGAGTTGATGGTTTTTTCTTTTATAAAAGTACTTGCTTAAATGAAAAGTGTTCAAAATGTGATGGCTTATCCAATTTTTGCACATGTTTCCATGAGTGGTGTAAACAAGATCTTGGGAGGAAAATAGTAAAAAAAATGGTACATGAAATGGTGAAATACAGATTGAAGAGTGGAGGTGAGAGATCTAGATGTGAATTGGTTGCAAAAGAAATCAAAGTGGCTAGTTTTATTTTAGATTTCAAGACAAATATTTTCTACAAGTATGAAAGGCATAGTCATAGGTCTTAGTGGTTGGATCAACAATTTAGAATGTATAAGGAGACTTTTCGTATTGGCACTATTATATCAGTTGTTGACTTTGTAGAGAACTACACAATGCAACCCCAAAATGAGACAAAATATTTGTATTAAAACTCCATTCAAATTGTTATTTTTGTCCACATAACATATAAACATGCCCCTAGTAGTGTGGAAGATAATTGGAAGATTATTAGAGAGTACCATTTTTACATGAGTTATGATAGATCTCACTCTCACAAGTTTGTGCAACATTGTTTCAAGAATTATTTTGATATCTTATAGGAGCATGACATTGCTATGGATAGATATACCATTTGGTTAGATAATTGTATAGGTCAATTCAATAATGCTTGCATGTTTTATTGGTTGTGTAGGATGCACGTAGAGAGGGGGGTGCCTCATAGTTGGAGGTTTTTTTAGTCTAGCCATGGGAAAGGGGAATATGATGGAGTAGGGGCATGTGTGAAGAGAGCTCTAGTTAAAGAGAAATTGGACATTTCAGGACCATAGCTTCTTGATGCTTGTAGCATTTTTTATTGGTGTATTTCAGCATTATCACACAAGGGAACTCTTGATTCAATAGTACACAAGTTCTTTCAGATAGTTGAGGAAGGGTCATAAAAATTGCATTCATTCTAGAGCTCTGATTCTAGTACATGGACCATTTGGACATGACAGCTAGCTTACTTTTGTCCTAGTTGTTTTCAATTTGATTGGGATCACTGTGAGTCGAGTGAGTGGGTGGAAACATGGGATCCACATTATCTTACTCCATTGTCTATCATACCCTCTATTGTAAATGATGACATGGAAAGTTCACTTGAGCATAACCATTTATCATATCTTCTTCAGCTAGGACATGTCTTTGCATTAGTTGCACCATGGGGGAATGATGAGAAATTAGATTATTGGTTAGCACATTGTGTAAGAGGTAAACAAAAGCTTGCACAACTGATCATAGATGATGATGTTGGAAATATAAGATAGGATAGGTTACTGAGAGGGGAGGGGTGAATCAATGGCCAATAAAACTTAATCTTAATTGACCAATTAAGCCTTCATATGTATTCTGATCTAATTGCATGTATGAAGAACTAAAAGCATTAAAACATTCATAAAACTTTGACACATAATATGGTAACCCAAAAACCTTCCAAATAGAAAGTAAAACTAGGGTGGGGATGATACCCACAAGCTTTAGTAATACAGTATAAAGTTGGCATGTTAAGGCTTACGATGATCACTTCTGATGATCTGCCCTATTAGGAGCAAAAAGGACTACTAGGTCCACCTTGCAAAAGGATTTACAAACATATAGTGAAGTATGTACTTGATAAAGAGATTTACAAAAGACTGTTAAGTCTACCTTGTGAAAGGATTTAACTGTTCCACCTATTAGGATGAACCAGTGGTTGATCTTCGATTTGCAACTTTGATTTGTTGAATGAGATTCCTTTGGAGTGTAATGATCACCTTTTTGTGATGGATAAATCTTTGTTGCTCCTTATACTACTTGTAGCCTTCTTACTTTGCACTTTTTCTCTTATATATATCTTTCTATATTCATACCATTACTTCTTTAGATGTGATAGAATATATTATATATACACCAATCCAATTTACAATTCATCAAAGTCAGCTACAATACAAGGTTCACCAAAATACACAAATTCAGCTCAACTATAGGTACTCATGTTTTGAAGACAAACTCGATAAGGTTCTGACACTTGGCAACCATTGTCAATACTCGGCATCATCATGCACTCAATAGACATAGAAGCTTGGCTCATACTAATCACTTCCAAGTAGTCTAAACTCGGTCTACATTGGTGACTCAGTGACCACTATGAAACTTCGCATATAAATTGAATCACTTGTTGACATTGCATAGCTCGGTCAACACTATCACTATGAGCTTGGTATAAATTGAATCACTTGGTTGAGACTACATAGCTCAATTAACACTAGATTCACATCACTAAAGCTATGAACTCGGTAAACACTAGAAAACTCAGTTTGCACTTAGAAACTTGGTAAACACTATGAAACTCTATTTATACTGATAATCACCAACTAGGTAGACACTTGTTAGTGCAAACTAAATATTGGAACTCAGTAGAGCCTGGATTACTTGGTTAACATTATAAAATGCAAGATAAGCTCGATAGCTACTAACCATCTGATTAAGTGTGTGTGTGTGTGTGTGTGTGTGTGTGTGTGTGTGTGTGTGTGTGTGTGTGTGTGTGTGTGTGTGTGTGTGTGTGTGTGTGTGTGTGTGTGTGTGTGTGTGTGTGTGTGTGTGTGTGTGTGTGTGTGTGTGTGTGTGTGTGTGTGTCACTAATAAACAAACTTGACTATAATGTCAAGAATCTCCCCCTTTGGCATTAGTGACAAAAAAACTTATCAATCAAAATTGAATTCTCAAAAAGTTCAAAACAATTTTTCATCTCCATCCTATGTCTTTAACTTGATAACATGCTTTGTTTTTGAGATTTTTCAAAATTGCTTTTGTAAGAGATGTTTTTTGAATATCTATACATGTATATATATAATATTATGATGCTCCTCCATACATATATATTCAACATACTTTACATGTTATATACATATGTCTCATGTCTTTATATTACATCTTCTTATATGCAAAAGTTGTATGCTACATGGTAATGCCAAAATGTGACAAGAAGTCAGAATGTATCTTTAAAATTAGTGGCATTGTCTTGTCCCAATTTTCTTGCAACACCTTGCACTAGTACATTTAACCCTAAATTTTGACCTTAAATTTCGACCACAAGTATAATTTGCTTGGTTGGTCGAGCATTATAAAGGAAACTTCTATTTTTTTTTTTTAACACATGCCCATGTTGGTCTCAATTGCGACCAATTCTTTTGTGTTGGTCTCAATTGTGACAAACACAGAAACATAAGATTATTTTATAAAAAGTGCCAACGAGCATTTCACTTTCAAGCATTTTGGCAAAAGCCAAAAAGTTGACCTAGCAATTTCTCTCTCTCTCTCGGTAAGGAATTTCTAGTGCAACATTTTGGAACATTTCAAATTTTGCAGCCCTAAACTCAAATTACTGGGAGTATTTGGAGCATACATTGTAGCATTTCAAGCATACATTGCAGCATTTTGAGCATTTCATTGCAACATATATAGAGAATCTGGGGTTAGCGCAAGTGGTTGGAAGCCAATGACATAGGAGGGACTAATACATGTTAAGATGACATGTTTTGTTGGAATTGTCCAAGTTTTGTGAACATCTGTCCAAGTGCAAGGTAAATATGGCATTTTTGTGTGCCTTCTTGTCAAAATGCAAGGTTTTATGGACATCTAGGTTAACACAATGAAACTCAGTGAGATCTGTAAGATAATGGGGATTTGTATTGATTTTCAAGGTTGTGATGGTAGTTTATATTAGTTTAGATAACAGGGATTTATAAGATATTTTAGTTTGGGATGTTTTGGGCATCTACATTTGCATTGAGTTTGAAGGTTTGGTGGCATTTATGTTTAGTTAATGGGGATTTGTATCTATATTAAGATAACACAACTTAAATAAATTTTAACTTTATTTTTTAGATATTTATGTCATTAGATTCGATAAATTTTAAACAAAATTACTTTTGTTTAAGCCCTAGTCCGAGGAAGCACTAGTTATGAGGGCCTAAATAGGAGGGTTTGTAAGTTGAGGTACCATACTAATAGGAAGATAGGTCATTGTATCCTAGACTTAAAACTTATACAGCTAAGTCCCTAAGAATCATATTATATAGGTAAAGATACAACTGTGCAAACATCCCTTTGACTATAAAACATGTCTATGCATTAGCGTGCAAAGAGAGGGAAACTAATTGAGCTCTGGGTGGTAATTGGTGAAGCTTCAGAACTTGAGGAAGCCAACTTAGTCTGAAAATCCAACAATGCTGGTTGAGTGGGAACATCTACAATCTCCACATCTTTTGACAGCATTGAAAGAACATTAGACATTGATGGCCTTTGAATTGAAGTTGCTTGAATGCAAAGAAGAGCAATGTGTATTGCTATTGAAATATGTGTTTTCTCATTGTGAGTCAGAGTCCCTAACTGGAGCCTTGGATCAGCAATATTGATGCTTTCATTTCTTTCATATAAACTCCATGCCTGCATCAATCAACTATTTATTAACATTACCTATAATAATGAAACTAATTGAAACAAAATGAAGAATTTCAGTAATCTCTAGTTTTGTTTGTTGAGACATATACATTGAAATCATAGTTTGCAGATTAGGATTTAGAGAGTATTGGTCTTAAGGCTAGGGCCTCCTAAATGTACCCTCTCCAAGAACTTCTAGGCTTAACCAATGATTGACTCACCATACATAGGACAATACAAGACTATACAATTCATTAAAACTATATCTCTTTTAGATAGATTAATGGTTGTTGCTCTGAACCAAGCATTTCCTTAAGGAATCCTTCCACAAATTCAGTCCTTCAATATACAAATCAACTTCTCAAGGTGATCACCTGCAATATTGCCTTCATTCTTGCATTTATAAGGTTAGTTTATCATAATACAAGTCATGGATTCATCCTAGGTCATAGTAATCACATTTTAGGGATGAATCCTTAATTCATGTTTCCAAATCAATGCAAACCCCAACACCTGTAACAAACTAGTCAATATAATTTGCCAAAAATTGATATAAGGAAGATGAATGTGATTCAAAATGATCATATACAATATTCTTGAGCCATAGAAATGATTCAAAATCAACAACACATCAAATGGATACCAAGAATGCAAGAAAACCTTAATTATTTTTTTATTGCCTTCTTCCTCACAGTCCATACAAAATACTTCACCAGCCCGTACCATCCCCATTTTCTAGGCATTAAAGGTTGTTTATAATATTGTTCCCAACTTCCATAACCAACCCCAAGTGGTTATAAGTGTTTACAATTATGCCTTAAAACTCATTTTCCCTCCAATTTGCATATAACCATTAATATTCAATTTTTTTGAATTTTTAACTATTGTTTTATTTATTTTTTACTAATTCTAACTTATCAATATTTATTTTAATTTGTTCCTAGGACCTAATTGACCCATAAAATCAATCTAGAACCCTATTTGGCACTATTGGCCATGCATACAATATGTTGGTCCTAAGTCATTACTAGGACTTCTAGGACATTTAACTTTTAAATCAAATTGATTATTACAAATTGCCATTATTGGCTTCCATATTTCCCAATTAACATTCAAACATGATTTTGATCCTCTGACTCCATTTGGTTTGAAGGTGGACTTAGATGATTGGATAGGTGCTCCTGCACCATTACAGATATTCTAGGCATATCCTTCCACACATCTTTCTTTATTTGATATGTAGAAGACCATATTTCCTCAAATCCAACTTCTTGGCAAATAGATCATAAAAATCAATGAGTCAAGTCTCCCTAGATCTATTTCTAAATCTAGAATCGAGCTTCAACATAATATGAGGTTGATATTATAAATTGAAAATCACATACCAAATATTATAAACCAGATATTATTCTTCACAGTAAACAAATATATATGATATCTATTCATATTCTATAAAAAAAAAAAACAATATTAACCCAAACAAGTAAATTTTTTTCATAGTTATATAAGAATAGTTTCCAAGAAATAAGAACTGACCAATGTTCTGTAATTTACACTCCAGCACAAAGTTAATAGACTATTGGGAGTTGGGATGTCCATATTCAAAAACACAAACTTCTAACTTGTGAAGATTGATTCTTTGAGTCAATTTATGTTCCAAATAGGAATCATAACATGTACCCCAAATCATGAATCACAGAACTGACAGAAAATACAAAAAAAAAAAAAAAATTAGAATCTGTCACTTGAGCACCATAATATGTATGTTATTTTTTCCAAATGCATCATTCCTGGCATATGAATCAAATGTAGGCCAGTAATTTTTTCAGTGATCAATTTGAAGGCTGCATGGACTTCTTGTATAGGTTTCCCTTGGTGCCAACATAGGTGGTGCAAGTTTTAATATGGAGGATGAACTGTTACCTCATCTAGACTAATGGAAAGAAGGGTAAAATTAGGAAGTGGCTCAATGTTTAGCTTATTTTCATGAGCAATATAACCCTAGAAATCCTTCAGGCACCATTTTTGGGAATCTTGCCACAAAAATCAAGCGAATTAGGTAAGCATTCAAAATAGAAAAGAAAGGATTTTGTTTTGAAGATACATTCTGCAAAGTACTCCAATATTGATATTCTTTATTCATATTTTTAGTTTTCTTATCAACTTATGACTGGCATCCTTGGAGAAAAATAAAACCCTTAATCTTAGGGTTTTGTGAAGCAATCTTCCTCATGCCCATCAAAACTATGTAATCTGCAATATGCAACCATTAGTTCTCTAAGGTGACTACCTTTAGATCTTGGGAATCCAGCCTTTCTACACCAAGCTGTACAAGGGTATGGCTTTATTTTTGTGAAATCTTGTCATTTTGTTTAGGACCCTGTAGTGTGCGACACTGGTAACATTTTCAAGATAGTAGGAAAATACATTCACTTTTGGATACATTGGCACTTAATTTTTTACCTTGATCATGTTCAATTCCCCTTCTTCTAATAAATATAAGTGTTCATTAAATTCTCCACCCAAATCAAATCTCAACCAGACTAACAAAACTAATATGAAGAATGGTCTCAAGGAAGGTGCAATTAGAGAAGTTGATAAAGTTACCCTTTTTCTTGAGCATAATAATGATGAAACATCATCTATAAAGATGACCCCAATCATTAGTGAATGAGATCTCTTATTGATCTAGAGACTTCTCTAGGGCTAATGTTTTTCCTATAGATCATCCTTTGCCATCCAACCCAAAATTTAAATTAGCTTTAATTGGTTTAATGTCTTCTTCTCCAAAAAATGGTAATATATCAATATATAAGGACTTGAATACGATTCCCACACCTCTTGATACTATAAAAAGAAAACATAATAGTCTAAGAAATGGATCCTGATTCTCTGGCTGCCAACCCCAAAAATGATAAAGGAATGTCATGTAAAATCTCCCCTAGACAAACACAAATCATGATAAATGAAGAAATCCTAGATGAAAACTTCACTAAGGTTGTGAGTGAATTTATTGATTTGGAAGCCATTAATAATGAAAGGGAAATTCTAATAAACAAAATCTTAGATTTAGAAACCCAATCTAAAATTTTCAACAAATCTTGGAAGAGGAATTAGTTGAGCTTGAAAATATTGAAAAAAACACAAAATCTATTAATGTAGGGGTTTCAACAACTAATTTTATTTTTTTAGTGACCCTAGATTGTAGGAAATCTCTAGTGGAACTTAGAAATAAAGATGGTAATTTTGAAACCAAACCAAAATCACTTCCATGTCCAATATAGGGAGGGGAAATTACCCTCCCAAGGGCTAACAAAATACTTTCATGGAATGTTAGAGCCAAGAATGCCCCTAAAAACATTGTAAGATAAAATATTGTGCAAACAAATTTGAACCAGAAATGATGCTAATCCAAGACACTAAGTTAACTATTAATGAACTAAATAATTATAGAAAAAACTTGGAGTTTGAGAGATATATGGGGTCCCGAATGAAGGTTTCTCTAGGGGCTTTCCATAATGGTGGACCCCAGGAAATTATCATACACAACTTTAAGTCGTAATAAATACTAGATGATGGGGAAAGTAAAGAGTCTTAAATCTAATTTGGCATATATAATCATTAATGTTTGTGGTCCTATTTGATCACTAGATAAAAGGACAACATGGAATGAACTTAGTATTAACCTTAACACCTACCCTAATAAAACCATCTTCACTGGCAGGGAATTTGATACTATATTAAATATCAATGAAGAAAAGGGTTGTAAATGGATTAATACTAAAATATGGAAGATTCTAGTCTTGGGTAAACAATAACTTCCTTATGGACATCCAAATAGAAGATGAAATAATCACATGGGCTAAAAATATATAAGTTAATGATAGTATTGTCAAAAAATTAGGCAGGTTCTTTTTCAAAGACAATTGGACATAATTTTGTTATCCTCTTTAAGATGATATTCTCCCTTCCTTAGGGCTTGATCATTTCCCTATACAACTAAATATCTACGATGACCTAAGAGTGCAAGGGTGCCCATTCAATTATAAGATAATTTGACTTAAGGATGAGAATCTATCAGTAATTGAATAATGGTTAGAAGAAATAAACAATAAAGGCTCTAGACTATTTTTTCTGGTAAACAAACTAAAGACAATTAATAATAAAATAATAATATGGAATAAGGAATAGTTTGGAACATATTTAAAGAAAAGGGAAGGGTATAAAAAAATTAGAAATACTTAACAAAATAATTATTAAGGAATACATCCTGACATTTTTCAAAAATTAAAATCCCTTAAAATCAAACTAGAGGACATTCAAATTTCCAGCAATGTTGTTTCAAACATGAGGGCACTTCATTGGTAATGAAGTGGTGGAAGCATTAGAGGGTCTATGAAACTAGAATTGTTAGAAATAGATAATACTAGGGGGGGTGTGAATTAGTATTCTATCCCAGAACTAGATATTGGTAATTACTTTGCAACATGCATGATCATGTGTAGTAAAGAAAGTGAGAAATGATGGAAATCCAAACAAGAAACCCACCATAGACCCAAAAAATGATCCTTGACATGAGCATTGAGCTCTCATGGCTGCAATGCATATGATCCTTCAACTCACTTCTCTCTTCAACCTATGCTCCAACCCCTTATACTTCACCAATTTGCACAAACGCCAACTCAAACTTCCAAATTCCCTTAATTTTTCAACATCAATCATCTCTGATAATTCATCCACCCATACACAAACCAAACAACACTGTGGGAAAATTTTAGAACATAAACCATAGCTCTTTCCTCCCTCAAAATTCCAAATAACTTTACCTTTTCCCAAAACACTCGGTAAAGTAAAAGCATTTTCAAATACCCTTTTCCAAGTACCTTAACATACCCAGATCTTACTATAGACTTCTTTGGACTAGGTCTGATTGTCTACACAATGTGACCCTTAAGTAGCATAAAATCCCATCAATTAATAGAGCATCCTCACTCTTCTCTCATCCTTATCACTCCAAACTCTCAGCAAATTCATATAATGGCTAAATATGACTAAATCCCAAAGGGTTAAGACTCTAATGCAAAGCATGCACCAAAAGCACCAAAATGCTCTTCCAAACTTCAAACATCACCTTAACTTGCTTTCAAGGATATTGACTGATCCAATGGGCTTCTAAAATAGGTAGACTCTACCTTGCAAGTGAAATCCACTTTACAAGCCCAACCCTCAAACCTAGGGCATTCAAACAACTTAGATCAATCACAACTATTAGGGACTCCCTATCACCAATAGGCCTCAAATGGAAAATACTTCTTATATTTATTAGGACTCAACTTCTCTATCATAAAATGGTTTCTATAGACTCAATTCAATAAGAAACTCCAACTTTGAACTTCTTCTCATACCGAACAACAAATTTGCAAAGATTGTTAGCAGCATTCTACTAGGACAAATTCTAGTTTCCATGGTCAAACTCCCAAACCATACAAAGGACCACCAAATTTTTTTACACCTTTAAACACCCTTCAACCACTCCTAAGAGATTCCAAAAGATCAAGCACAAACTCTACTCCAACATCAACTTATGCCCACTTTGTGTCACAATCCTAATTGGCCAAATTAGGCTAGGTTACAAGGAAAACATAAACAAATGGGTTCAAAAAATTGATTCAACACCTTGGATCTATTACACACATTCAATTTATCCTTCCACACCCTTCACCTGGGTCAAATCAATCAACTTGGGAGCCTGATCCTTCTTGTTCCTTCAAAACTAGACTAGACATAAGACTATGTTTAGTCTAGGGCTTGTTGGTAAAAATAGGTGCCCTACTCCTACAACCCTAAAACTATACCATCTCAAACACCCCTCTCCTATATTTCATTCCATAAAGTGGCATTGAAATCCCACAGTGGATTTTCAAGTTAGTAGGCCATCTTGCTAAAACCCTCAGATTTCGGGTAAATCTAACTAACCTTCACAAAAACTGCTATAACTTTTCTTCTAAATAATATAAAGCCTTCAAAAAAAATGCAATAGAACCTCAACTCAATCCTCTATCCAAACATATGAAACTTTTACCACTACCAATCCATACAGGCTGTATAGAATTGAAAAACAAAGAAAAGGCAAAAATTCTGAGTTTTATTCACTAAATGTTGTTCACCCGTCCGTACAATGACCTTCTCCACTTGTGGAGACCTTAAATAAATGCCTTAAAATGGTTACAACTTATATTTGAATGGTTGGAAGACTGTACAACCCCTTTTTTTAGTTTGACAACCAAAATTGCAAAAATTGCTATTTTGCAACTTTCTTGCACTTTTTGCAATTTTTTACAAACCCTTAATCCAATGGTGTCTTAATGATTCAAAACCCTATAAAAAAACTTATACCCACCTAAAACATCCTAAAAACATCAAAATACTCAAAATCACATAAATTAAGACTCTTTGGTTACATATGGGCACTTGATTTATAACCACACCAATGTGCCAATGTACCTTACAAGTGAGTCTTTATTATTAGTATGGACCAAACCTCTTTCCTAACAATTCTAATATATCAAACAACATTGAGACCATGCCTTGGAGACTTAAATGCCCTACACTAGACTCAATCCACCAAAAACCCCCAAAACTCCAATTTATGATTTCCAAACCCTCAATCCAAGGGTTTCTCAAATCCTCTGTATCTGATCAATTCCAAGAACAACTGATAGTTGTTTCTCCTTTATATGATCATACTAAGATGGTTCAAACCATAAAATAGGTTCCTCCTTTAGACCAAAACTCTACTGCTGCTCTGTACCCATGAATTCCTTCTAGGAAACCTGCACTATTTCATAACAGTCAACCAATGCTACATTCTCCTTTGCAATTAAAAGGTTAGAAGACAATTATACATGTTATAAATGCACATCCCATGAAATTTGGGCTCTTATAATTCATGGGATGGCCATAAAGTAATAGGTCTTAAGACTGGTTACAAGATAACTAACAGAATCAACACTTGTTTACTTGCACCAGGCATACAGACTTCTCAAAACAAAGTGAAGTTCATTAAACAATGATTAAAATGGAATCAGTAAGCCTTGCTAATTCATAGATATGTCAATCCAAATATTGAAGAGTTTAAAAAATTAATGAAACAACAAAATGAGGATTTTATTGCTCATTGTTTTTATCAGTCTGTACAGCCATATCTCTATCTACAATAGGTGCATTTATGCTTTAATAGCCTTCCCAAAACTATCACAACCAACTCTTACCGGTTGGAGGCTTAGTTTAAGCCTAAAGAAACCCCAAACACTAATTCCCTCCAAATACCTTTATAGTCGTTTGTTTTTAAATATTTGAATTTTAAATAACAAAAATGGTTTTAAATTTATATTCAACCCTTATTCTAATACCTAGACCTATCCCCTACCCATTCTAAACTTCTCGTAAACATAACTTAGGTTAGGAAAACATTAGTCCAATACAAACGAATTCTTGGTCCTTTAAGGACATTACAAGTATGACTTTCGATCCTTTTAGGACATTACAAAATAAACTCATCTAATTACATTGTTTGCTTATGAAAACCATTATAGCTTTTAATTCTAGTCCATTTGTATTGTTTGGATATCTCCTTGTCCTACTCACTCCTTTGGTCTTCATGGTATGTTTTGGTGTCTTCATAGGATGATCTTGGTGCCCCTGCACCACTAATTAGGCCTCCAAATTTTCCATTTTCAAAATATTTCAAAAAAAACTCAAGAAGATACCAATTAAGTTATGGTTTTAGAGAGCTTGAATATTTTCAAGGTTTTAGTTCTTCAACCCCTTTGTACAACTCATTCCTATAAAATAGCCTACTTACAAGGGTTTTAAGACTTTACTTGTTGACAAGCCTTACAAAGATTCAAAAGAAACACAAAAAGATTCAAATCATTCTTAGTTCTTGGAAATTATACCTTTGGATATTTCTATACATACTCCAATCCTTGATTGGCACAAACCAATCAAACTACTACTCTATCCAAACCTATAACCATCAAGTCACCTTGTCAGGTATGCCTGAATCCACCTAGGGATTGATTCCAAAAATAGAAGACCATTTCATATTGACCCCAAGTTATTTATAGTTCCCTAATAGATTCCTAAAGGTTGATGTGTTCCAATAATTAGAAATCAAATTAGAGCAATTTCTATGATAACTACTAATGCAGAGGAAGGGTGGTTGGTAATAAATACACAATAAAAGTTGCAAACTTAAGAGACTTAGATACTTGTGCCTATTGACAACTTCAAATTCTTCAAGGAATTAACTTTTTTAAGTCTATCAAAATATTCCTAGATGTTGACTTGGTTTCTTAAACACCCAATTAACTGGCATAGGGATCTTTAAGACTCTAAGACAATACCATACTTCTATAAATTTGGCCTAAATGCACAATACCCTACCTGTCAGTCCTACTGTATGCTTGGAATGGGGACAACTTTGGTTTTCCTCAAAATGTTTGACAATCTAAAGACACTTCCTAATACCCTTTTTAAAGATTTTTATAACATAGCAAAGGATTGTATATGGTTACCATAGACCAATAGGATTGTATAACGTTACCATAGACCAATATGTTTTCAATTTGTCTTTGTCTTTGAGCGAACTAGAACATTTATGTTGAAAAAAATACCAGATCTGAAGAATACCAGTTATTTTATCTTTGTCTTTGAGTGAACTAGAACATTAGAGACTCTCCTCTCTCTGGATCAGCATTTCCTCTTGCCCCTTGGTCACTTTGTGCATCCTCCTCTTGAGCCAAATGGACTCTCCTATTCCCTTCTTGGCTGTTGCTTCCCATTTTCTTAGGAAGTGTTTGTATGTAGCAAGAGCAATATGTAGAGATAGAGTTATGGAAGGTCAACTAAGTATTTGTTTCTTTTCATTTTTTATATTTCTTTATCTCTTTATCAATCTATCTCTCTATCTATACCTCCTTCTATCTGTCTCTCTTTAGTATTCATTTCTATATGTGTCTTCCTCTTACTACTCCATTTGCAGGTTGCAAACAAATCATCCGTCTTCCACCAACGAGTCATTCCATTCAAGAAAGACCATGTCTGACAATATCAACGCACAAAAAAATAGGGAGACAATTGCTAGACTGTGGTCTAACTT
This sequence comes from Cupressus sempervirens, assembly GCA_028749045.1. Taxonomy (NCBI): domain Eukaryota; kingdom Viridiplantae; phylum Streptophyta; class Pinopsida; order Cupressales; family Cupressaceae; genus Cupressus; species Cupressus sempervirens. The sequence continues at coordinate 564,433,214 of CM053791.1, forward strand.
AAAAAGAAAAAGTGATGGAAAATGTTATTGTCCTTGCAAAAATTGTAAGGGCTTAAAGAAAAAAGATATCTAATCAAAACAGTGAAGGAACATTATAGGCAACATGGTCACATTGAAGGGGGAAATGAATATCGTCCATTGGCATGTATTTTAATAATTTATAAATTACATAAGACATGATTTGATCATGACATCATGGTCATGGCTAATATAAGGTCATCATTTTCATATAGGTCAATGTCCCTAAGTTTCATGTTATGGACAATGACAATTTAGAGAGTGTAGATTTCCAAATGAGGGAACATGGAGGTTTGAATATTGAAGTAGAAGGTAATGATACCATGGAAGAAGACCACGATGATGAAGATCACGATGATCAAGATGATCACAATGGTCAAGATGATGATGATGATGATGATGTTGATGCAGAGCTTAATGTACCTATACTTCAGAAGGCACATGAGTCCCTATATGAAGGCTCCAAAACAACTCTTCTTGTCATTGTATTATTGTTGGTCAACTTGAAGGTTATGAATGGTTTATCCAACGTAGCAATGACACATATGTTAAGGTATGTCATCTTCTTTCATTATTTTACTAGTAGTTCCCTTACAATTAACATTGGGTTCGTGTAGCAATTAATATTCTTGAAATTAACAAATTATATTTTTTGTCGTAGGTTGATAGGTGAGATTTTTTTACCACCATCAAACATTCTACCTCGCTCGTACCAAGAAATATCTGCCATCATGAAAGATATTGGAATGGAGTATCAAACAATACATGCATGTCCAAACGATCATATTATATTTCATAAAGAGCATGAAGTTGCAACACAATGCCCTATTTGTCAAACTAGTAGATATCAATCAAATCAATTAACAAAAAAGTTGCCTCGTAAGGTTCTTCGGCATATTCCCATTATTCCACATCTGCAATGATTATTTAGGTGCAATAGGTTGGCACAATTTATAGATTACCATGTGCACACAATAGAACTCAAGATGACATTATGCGAATGCCTGTAGATGGTTCAACATTTAAGGAAATAGACAAAAAATGGCCACACTTTAAAGAAGAACCTTGTAATCTTAAGCTTTCATTGGCAGCAGACGGTTTTAATCCTTTTGGAGAGATGAAATCTACTTACTTGGTGTGGCATGTTTTTCTTATCAACAATAACATACCTCCTTGATTGTCCATAAAGAGAGAGAACATAATGTTGACACTAATTGTTCTAGGTATTTTTTGATTTAATGGTCATCTAAATTAATTTATTATTACTAATCCATCAAAATGGTCATTCAACTAAGTAAGTACCAAGTTAAAGATATCAATGTATATATTGAACCCCTTATCGACGAGTTGATGGTGTTATGGAATGGGGTTACTATGTATGACATCTATAGACCAATAGGACAAAGACAATTTCAATTTCATGCAATGCTTGTATGGACAATACATGATGCCCCTATGCTAACACATTTGTGTGGTATGTTCTCTTCTTAACACCTCTTTTTTGGTATGTTATAGTGACAACACAAAGTTAACACATTTAATCCAATTATACATGATCTTGTAGGTCTTTAGAAAAATGGAAAATTTGCATGTCCAATTTGTGGTCCAAAGATGAGATCTTGTCATTTAAAAAGTTTAAGAAAGCAGGTGTTCGATGAGAATAGACACTTTCTACACAGAAATCATAAGTACTGAATTATCAAAAAATATATTTTCAATGGGAAAGAAGAGACTACATCAAATCCACAGAGAATGACACCTTACCTAGGGAAGTTGGCATACAATAAAATAAATTGTTGAGGTAATGTCATTCCATGTGATGGTTTTTTTTTCAAATTTATATTTTGATGTTGTGTTTTGTTTATTGATGATGTAATTTATGCTTGTGAAGGTCGTCAAGGCATCAATGACCAACTTCTAAAAGGACTAAAAATTTATCCTATGCAATTTTCTAGGTTTTTGTACTATGAGCAACTCCCAATTGTGTATTTTTTTGATCCTATGCATATTGGAAAGAATGTAACATAGACATTATAAAAAATCTTGGATGGAAGGCCTAACAAAGACCAAAATGTCAAAACTTGTAGTGACATTGAAGAATCCAACCATGCAATGAAAAATGGCATTCAATCAAATAACAATGTAGACCAGATTGATACAAGTGCCCTTAGTTGGTTATTTTCAAAGCAACAAAGCAATGCTATAAAAGAAGTCATAAAAAAATATGATTTGCCATAGGATTTGCTGCGAACATAAACAATCTCATATCAAAGAAAAATGAATTTGGGCTAAGGTTGAAAACACACAATTGGCATACATTTATTAAGGTAATTCATGTTATTTTGTATTCACGATATATTTGTATACTACATGTAGTTTTAATTACATTATTTTATAAAATATTGACAAGATCATTTTACAAATATTGCCCTACCTCTATCTCTTCCACACCACTTCGCCAACAATGTCAAATAGGTTATATATGATCTTGGAAAATACATGAGATGGTTGTCACCTAAATAAATCAATAAAGAAGATATAAAATATTGGAAGAGAGAAATTCCTCTTCTTATGTGTGAAATGCAAAAGTGTCTACCTTCAAGTTTTTTCAATGCACAAGAACACTACCTCATACATCAAGTTGAGGAGATTGAATTGTGTGGACTTGTACCAACTAGGTCAATGTGGATGGTTGAGAGGAACTTGAAATTTTTGAAAGGCTTGGTTTGATAGAGAGCACATCCTGAGGGTTCTATGGTGGAGGGATATATGGTATACCAGACCATGGTGTACATTAGTGAATATCTTCCTAGGTTTGTAGCAAAGATCCATGTAGATCGTATTTGGGATCCCAACTCAATTAACAAATTTGAAGGGGAGTACTTGATGGGAAAAGATAGATCGAGGAAAGTGAGAGGTAAATCTAAGATGTTATTGTAGTTAATTAATTATTATAAATCTTCAATATAAGTTATTTATAATTGGTGTTTTTTTTTTTTTATACAGCTGGTCAAGAGTGGGATGCAATACATTTGTCTATTGTGAACAATATTTGATTGGGTGACGGTATGGATTGAACGATGTCAATGAAATAGTTGCTTATTAACATGGGGAGGTGTTGCTTCATTTGTTATAGAAGCTCATCATAATGGAGATTCCAATGTTATGCCAATGGTAGTTGATCTAGTAAAGGGTTTAAGAGGTGGAGAGGTATGTAGAAATTTATTAATGATCATAACTCGATGTATGTTTTGTATCAACTCACAATGCAAATAATTTACACACGCTTCAAAAATTGCAGGTCAAGCACCACAAAGCTATGTGCTATCATGGTCAAAAATTTCACATAAAAAGGTTGGATGACACAAAGAAAACTTGTGATTCTGGGATAACTACAATTTTTGAGGTCACCAATATATCATCTAGAAATGACATACATCCTCAAAAATCTCAAAATCAATACTATAGCATCTTGGATGATATAACTGACTGCAACTTTAACTCCTTCAAAGTAGTTCTATTCATCATCAAATGGTACAAGTTACGACTAAATCAAAATGATCCAGATAGAATGGTTATTCAACATGATAATGGGTTTACAATAATTAATACAAGGTCATTTTAGCTAGTTTGAGATGAGCCCTATGTTCTTCCAAGACAATGTGAGCAAGTTTTTTACTAGAGGTTCCATATAAACAGGGTTGGTCATTTTTTGTTAGACATGATCCAAGAGGAAGGCCGATAAAGTATAATGTTATGGAAGAAGAAGATATTGAAGATGATAAAGAAGCAAATGATAAAGATCAAGATGATGGTGATGACAATGATGGTGATGGTGATGATGATGGTGATGATGATGATGATGATGCTGATGCTAATGATGTTAATGATGATGGTGATGATGGTGATGATGATGGCAATGATGATGGTGATGATGACGATGATGATGATGATGATGATGATGATGATGATGATGATGATGATGATGATGATGATGATGATGATGAGGATGATGAAGAAGAAGATAATCAATGACTATAGACATCGTCACCCCTTTTGTTGATGATCTTGCATTCCATATATAAGATTAAAAAAATCATGTTTACAATGTTGCATATTGCTCATGTTGTCTTCTAAGTTATTTGTAGCATACGTGTATCTTGTAATTTTTAGCCAACTTAAGATAAATGATTAACATATGCAAGAAATGTGATTACATATTTATTGTGTTCAATTCTAATGATTACAACATACATTATTTATAATTACCATTGTTTATATTGTGTCTGATTATCACCCTTTTTGCAAATAGTCAATTGACTACAGACATCATCACCCCTTCTGTTGACGATCTTGCATTCCATATAAGGTAAATTTGTTCATGTTTACAATGTTGCATATTGTTCATGTTGTCTTCTAAGTTATTTGTAGGATATGTGTATCATGTAATTTTTAGCTAACTTAAGATAAATGATTAACATATGTAGGAAATATGATTACATATTTATTGTGTTTAATTCTAATAATTACAACATATGCTATTTATAATTACCATTGTTTATATTGTGTCTGATTATCACCCTTTTTGCAAATAGTCAATTGACTATAGACTTCATCACCCCTTCTATTGATGATCGTGCATTCTATATATAAGGTAAATTTATTCATGTTTACGATGTTGCATATTTTTCATGTTGTCTTCTAAGTTATTTGTAGCATACACGTATCATGTAATTTTTAGCTAACTTAAGATAAATGATTAACATATGCTGGAAATTTGACCCCTTTGGCATGGATCATGCACTGTGACATGGATTAGCAGGTATAAGTCAATAAATAAAAATAATTTTCTTATATTCTTCTTGTTTATCATTGATCACGTATGTTATAAATAGACATATTATATAATCATATAATGTATATATAGACAAAGAAGGTCCGTATAGAAATATAATTGTATAATCACTTTCAACTTACTACATTTTATATCTCTCACGTATAGACAAGGAAGAACTGTATGTATGAGTCACAACTTGATTATTTTATATATATAATTTAAATATTATCAAATTTCCATTTGATGGATTGTAGGTGCCACCAAATAGGTACGTGTCATATCTATCTACATCGAATGAGGGAAATGAGGAAATGGTAGATGAAAGCTCTACATGTAGTACGGCTAAAATAGGGAGATCAACTAGAGGTCAAAATATTAGAAATAAAATTGATAAATGCATGCAATTTTTCTTGCTAATGGGGGGTCACATTCTTATGATGATGAGAGCAAAGGCAACATCAAGGTGCCCTTTCGATACATGCACATTGAGAAAGAATGGGTACCCAATGAGGTACCCCCAATTAACATAGATTTTTGTGTTAATGAGAGGATATATCACATTGCTCCATCCTCACTACATGGTTTGGGCCTATTTTCCATAGATGGGATAAAGATATGTTACAAAAAAGTTGTCAAATTTTTCAAGTATGTCGTTCCATGTTACAATTAGAGCGATTGGATGTAGATTGTTCGATATATAAAAAGTATGTGTAGGTATGCACTATCAGCTAATTATATACAATAGAAAGAAAATGATCAAAGTAAAAGATTGGCTATGTACATTGATGGGAGACCAAAAGTAACATGTAATATTGTAGGTTTTATAAATAGTACGTGACCTTCCTCAACTAGTAAGCAACCCAATTGCATATTTGAGGCACGTGAGGGGAATGAAGTTTTTGTTTATACAATAAAATCAATAAGTGCAAGGGAAGAACTGCTAATAGATTACAATTTAAATTGCATAGATATAAACAAAGTTACTATCATGAGGGTTGTAAGTACTATATGCCATTTTATTAATAAAAAAAATTTTGGTGTCTATTTCTTTTAGTTAGCTGAAGTTTTTTTGTTTAATCCTTGTGACAAGATGATATGGATCCGACATATGATAGAGGCCACAAGGATGCTACTCCCACCCATTCTTCAGAAAGGGTAATCCTTATTGAAATTTTAAAAATTAGATAGTTGAAAAATGTTATATTATTATGTTATTTTATTTATGGCTTTTTAGTTTTTATGATAGTTTTATTGATATTCCTCTCACAATCTAGTGTTCAGAATAAGGGAAAAGCACTTGCAGTAAGTACAAAGCCACTAGCTACCCTTTCTAATGGAATTATTGTAGAAACTCCCAATGTAACAATAATTTTGAAAAAACAAATTAAAAATTTTAATTTAGAAATAATGAGAATTTTGGATGAAGCAAATATTCCACCTGAGGAGATGATGAAGAGGCTATTTAATTTGAGAGTGCAAGCTCGTCATTATGAAGTAAGCAATAATGAATCTTTAGTTATAACAAAAGTTCAATAAAGATTTATATTTTATAATCTTTTATTTTGTGAAGTAAAATATGTAATATGTGTTCTTGTTATAGGATTTTTTGGCAACTCATCCAGAACAAGGTCAAGGACAATGCGGTGAGGCCGGTAGTAGCAAAGCTCCGACTGCCACTGGTAAAATAATCTTTTAGTTGACAAGTTACAAGGAATTTTTTATTTTGAACATTCAAAAACTTCTTAAGTTAATTCTTACTTTTATTATTTCAAAATGTCTTTGCTAACAATGTATTGTTCAATTCATCAAGTGTAGGAGACTCATAGGAGGTCGACAGATGTCCATACAAGATTTTTGACTATAATGTCAACAACAAGGGGACATCCAGTTGGTAAATTCTTTTTTTTCTATATTTGGTTTTGTGTTAATTATGAGTTGATAATTTGTACTTTTATCTTGGGTGCATCACATAGTGGATTATTTTTTTTGTGGTAGGAGATGCACTATCTACTACGCTAGATACATATCATAGTGCATGTATTGGTGATAATCCACCATCATTTCCTGGAGCTACCTGTGTTTCTAGTATGGGAGCTATGCAGACGTCGTTGTTGATTGACAATGATGAATCGATGCCTTTAAAATGTCCTAAGATTCTAGGTACTTTAAATAATTATTTTTTATATTGTAATATGCATTTACCTATTTGTAAGAAGCTTTGGATTGATTATCCCATGACATTTTTTGTAGGAAACGATACATTTTATAGGAAGCTTTATGACCGCACACTGGAAATATTTGGGCCCACCATACGTACAAGGTGGAACATCATAAGTGAACTAATTTTATCCCACTTTTTTTTTTCATATGATTAATTGTTGCAACATTTTTCCTTTCATTAAAGTATTTTCTTTTACTAGCTATATCTAACAATTTTGTGTTTTTTCTTAAAAGGTGGAACTTTCAAGATAAACAATTAAAAGATCAACTCATCAAAGATTTAGAGCATGAGTTTGGTAATAATATATTTGATCATAAGAAAATGTTACAAAAAGCTTGCAAACATCTTAAGGTTGTGAGGGACTCATATAGAAAGAGTCTCATCCTAAACTCGAAGTATGAGCATCCTCCCTTTATTACGGTGAGGGAAAGGATTGAGTTCATTTTGGATGCAAAGGAGAAAGGGGATGATCGAAGAGAAATTACACCAACAAGTGTGAGAAGGTATGCAATAGTATTAACTACTAGTACATTAATGTAATAATTCACTAATTAGTACTGATCTTTATATCTATATCATCTAACATATTTCAAACTTTTCATAGGTTGCAGGACACATCAAAGGCAACAAAGGTTGGGCTAGAAAAGGTTGGGTAGCACAAACTTGGCTCTAGGGGATATTCTAAAATCAAAGCATGAGTTGTAAGTAGCAATAAATGAATTATAGAGAAAAAGTATTTATAAAATACAAATAATTTTGTTAATTAATAAAAAAATGCAAGGCAATGATTTTAATTTGGAGGCCACAAAAGAACACAAAAGAATTGCCCTCAAGCAAGGCTATGCAGCCATGGTTGAACGCCTATGGCAAGCTTCCATTGCCCCAACTGAACAGTCTCCTACATCATGTGCACAAGTAAATATGTCAAAAAATATATTAGAAATTGAATACTTGAGTAACAATCTATTTGATAATAATGTGCATGACATTGCAATGTAGCCTGTTAATCATGACACAGATCATACGCCGCATCATGAAGCCCCTGATGTACATCAAACTATCCATAGAGGTGCTCATTTTCTATTTAAAACTAATTATTTAATTATTAATACAATTTAACATCTTTAATTGAACTTGGTGTAACCTTTTTGTGTATATTTTAGAGGATATAAAATCATGTTGTGTTGAACGAGTGCTGGAGGATGTTCAGACTGATCAGCAAGTAGCTCATGTCACACATTCAGGTAAAGAAAATCTATATTTTGTTTATTTAAATTAATTTTTTGATTTATAGTTATTTTACTTAAATAAAAACTCGTAATTCACTAATATAAAATGGTGTGAATTTAACTCATGAAGTACTTGTTATTGCAGCGGACCCCCCTTTGGTGCAACGGCCTTATGATGTTCCTGAATGGATGAAGAGGAGACATGAACCAGTAGAGGAGGGGGAGCACAAGTACATTGATATTCCTCTTAGAAATTTCATGAAAAAAAAAGCAAGAAAGTGAAAAAGAAATGATTGTTGTGTGTTAATGACTTATTCATGAATGTTGGGTGTTAATGAATATTGTGTTAATGAATTATTCATGAATGACTTACTCTTGAATGTTGTGTGTTAATGAATTATTCACGAATGTTGTGTGTTAATGAATTTTATCATGTGATTATAGTGATTGAATGTTATATTTCAAAAATGGATGAATGAATGAATGTTATTAAATTTTGGGGGGGGTGGGTGTGGGGGAGGGGCCAAATGAGCTTCCACCTTCACATGGTTGGCCTTGTTTAGTAGAGAATATTAAACTATTCTTGAAACCAAGTGAAGCTCAAACTTTAAAGATAAGTTTATAGTTAATGGTGACAACCAATTAGCAAGTCCAATGAAGTTCTTCGTTATAGGTACCTTTTTAGTTTTTAAAGCACGATGTCATGTTTTAATATTGTGTAGTTTTTTTCTTAAGTCAAAGTATTCTTTTACTATAAGAACATAATTTATGACCATTTTAGTAACTATTCTAACATTGCTTTATGACAAATCTTGTTTTGGCAAAGATGGTGATAAGTGGTACTATCTATTCCTTGGGAGATTGGATTGCATAGGTCTGTATCTCAAAATCATTTGCACATGGTAGAAATGCATACTTACAACCATTTAATTCTACATTTAAAAACATTAATGACACTCTAGACACAAAATAATGCTAAGTATGGAGATAAGTATTGATAAACAAGATGGTGAGAAAAATAAATATTCATAAACAAGGTGGTGAGAAAGATGGTGAGAAAGTGAGTATTTTGGGTGAGTAGTACTCTCTAATCACATGTTTTCTACTTCTTCAAAGATTGGGTTTTTATACTCTTATGGTCTAATTGGTACTTTTTTGTGTTTGTAGGATAGAGAAAGTAGACATTAAGTCTGCAAGTAGCTAGTTCAAGATTGTGGGTATAGTGTTGTGTGTGTCTAGAGCCATGGCCATGAGCTTCCTACGTGGTCCTGCTATAAGCTAGCTTTGGCCTTCATCAGACCCTCCCTTAGAAAACATCAATTCCCTAACTTTCTACATGAGGCAAATCCATACAAAACTATCACTGGATGCATTTACCTCTTAACAACTATGACAATCATGTCATTTGCCATGATTGTACAAGTGGAAGCTAAGATCATTTATTATTATGTTTCATGATTAATTAAGTTGAAAGGCTTATAATTCAGAGATATTTTGTAGACTCTTGCCTTGGTTCTATTTGATTTTGTCATCCTCTTTTCCTAGTTTTTAGTCCTTTCTTACTATAATAGAAATATTGGTCTCATTCATGAAGCTCTTTGCTTATATAGTAGTTGTAACTTTGAAGTTTGGGGTATCTAATGAGAGACAGTTTAAACATCACATACTAAGACTTGTTTTCTAAACTAAAAGTATTAAATAGTCAAAATTCTCTTATTTTTCACGTTCAATTTTCATATTAATGTGAGATGTTTTAAAATGACCATCTAAGAACTGTACAATATCTAATTTTAAAAACCCTACATGTTTGGAATGTGGTGCTCTTTCTAATACATTTGTTGTCAATGCATTCTAGGAAAAGGCTAATCCTGATAAAGATTATAAAGAAGCATTACAAGCTCTTAGGGGAAGCCAATGTGATGTGTCATATGAAGCAACTAAAATCCTGGTGTGTATCTTTGTCTGTTCTAGAAATGTATATATTTTTCATTCACTGGTATCAACTAGGTCATCTTCCAATTTCAATTTAAGCTAAAATTTGAGTAAAACTTTGGTGCTAATCAGTTCCAATGAAGACATTAAAAAAAATAGTTGATTGCTACTGATATTAGGTTATCAATCTATTGAATATATTATATAGGAATATATAGAGGAGTTGGAAAATCTGCCCAAGACCAAAATACTTGATTTTTTTCATAGAAACTATGCTCCTACTATCATTATAAGCAATATACTCAACGATTTGTTAGTTCTCCATAATTTATCTACTCATCCACAGTTCCTTCCAATAATCCATTCATCATTTACAACTTCATAATATGTACTATACTTGATGAAATTTTATTTTTGGAATCTTAATTATTTATCCAACCATCCTTTACAACTTAACAATTGTATTTTTTGTATCAAGTTGGTGTTGGCCTAGCGTTATGCCAACAAATTGATGGAATCAATGGTGTTATATTTTATGCAATCTTTGATGCTGCTGGTGAGAAGCTACGTTAGGATATTAGATGTTTCTCTTTCATTTCTGCTAATATAAATGTGTTCTTTTCTATTTTAGATGTAATATAATTGTTCTGATTAGATAAAGTGGGATAGGGTTCAAACCCGTACAATAAAGAAACAACAAGATCATAAAAAGTAATATCAAGTCGAAACTACAGGTAGAAGGAATTCATAAGAGGTCAAAATACTTTTGGACTTAAATGTAATATAATTAATTTGGACTTCATTGTAGGCTATTCTTTGGGTCAAATAGCATCAGTTGCAATTGCTATAGTTCAGGTGTGAACAATGGTCAATTCTAGATAAGAATATCTTATTTAGTTCCTCTCAATGATCAAACACGTTTGTCTTACTTATTAATTAAAAAGTGGTGCTTGGCAGGTGCCAATGATAGCAGTAGGTGCATTGTTGATGGACAAATCTGCTAGGAGACCACTTCTAATGGTATGAGTTAGGTTCTTAATATAGACTATTATAAGGACATTTATTGTGTATTAACTTGAACAATAATAAAGAAAATTTTCTTCAAATTGCTGCAGGAGGAATGAGTATCAATTGTCTTACTGTTAGATTATCATTCTACATACTGGTAATTACACTTTCCTATCATTACAACACTTTATGTCCACTAACTCAATTTAATGGGATTTAATTTCATTTACCTAATGCTCATGCAAAAGAAAGTAGCCATTTCTCTTGTTAAATCATCTAAGACTATAAAGGGAATGCCATTGTTGTGTCAATGTGTTTAAAAATGGAACTATTGTTGACAAGCATATATTTTCTATTTGATAATTGAGTTCTAATGTTACTTTAGTCCACAAGTTGGCAGCCGATTTCTCAACATAATTACCAAGTACATAAATCATAGAAAATGACAATTAGATAGAACATCAAAATTATGATATTTATTCTGAATTATTTCGATCTACCTTGGTCTACAAGAACACTCTACACAATATGTTTTGCAGCTGATTGGGAGTAGGCTAGCTCTGATTGGTCTATTAGTGAGTATTACATCATTAACTAGGCCATATTTTATTCAAATCTCAATAATTCAATATCCATTTCTGATAAAAATTATTGTTTATAACATCTTCTTGTATTTATGTTGTATAGGTTTATATTACAACATTTTCATTAGGGGTTGGCAGAATTCCATGGGTTATAATGTCTGAGGTTAGTTCTCATTAGAAAAGTGAATTGATTAGGTTAAGAAGAAAATGTAGAGATGAAGTCAATCTATCAGTAAACACTAATGAATCAAAACTTCCTACCTTATCATTTCTTTTGAGTTTAGTACCCAACTCTTTTGATTACTGGAGGCTAGACATTATTCTTGAGAAGAATGGACCTCATGATCATTATAAAGAGACTTTTCTTTAATGAGAAGACCCAATGTCTTACGGATTAGTTACTCTGTACACCCTCATACTCACCCACCTTGAAAATATCTAGAGAGCTTTTCTTCTAAATCATTCTTTCATTCAGACTCTTCATTCTCTAAGGCATTTAATGTTTATATCCCACTTCAATCGTTCTCAAAACCTTGGTGTAATCCTTGGATCATTAGGAATGCCTGCCCCTGGCTATAGATGCATGTACCCTACCACTATAGAATCTCTCTATCAATAGCTGAGCTTTGAAACATGGGTTATAACTTAATCCCTAGGCCACATTAATTTAAAACAAATCCTTAACTATGAAATAGATAAAGCAATTTAGTAAGCCAATTAGTTTTGGAGCTTGCAAGTGTTCTCCAAAAGTTTTACACCACTAATATAGACTGAAAATACAATTCTGCAATGAAATTCTAGTAATCGAACTTTAGTCTTTAGGTCACATAAGTCAAAACTAAACCCAACCTTCCAAATATTAAAAGCAATTATATCAATAATCAATGGTTTATTTATATTTATAATCAATTTATATGAATTTCATAGTCTGTAGATTTATCTGTGTTTGGTTTGATGCAGATATTTCCTATAAATATGAAGGGCAACGCTAGTAGCTTAGTGTCTTTTGTTGCTTGTTATGGTGGTTGGCTTGTTACAGTTACTTTTAATTATCTCTTGTCTTGGAGTCCAATAGGTTAGATCAATGAAATAATTCACTCAACTTTTCCTATTTTGATACTGTCTCTCATTAGTTGTAAGAGTGCTTGAATGGAGAAATGTTACATGTGTTTTGATTTCTTTTTTAGAGGTTTCTATATTTCTTTCTTGCAATCTATCAGTATAGCTTTCTTCCTTTGTGATTTATTATTTTGATGCATCACAGAGTATGCTATCAAAATTTTGTGATCTATGTATCAAACTTTTCTTAACTAGCTTAGTATCTTCAATATAGATAATAATTCAAATATTTAAGGTCTTTAATGTAGATCTATAGAGTATGACTACCAAATTTATTTCAAATTTTAATGCTCTTGAAATTGTTTGCATATATTTTATCTATTTCAACATTTTCTATGATCCATTATCACCTTGTCTTTTCTAGATCATTGTTTCAATAATGCGTTATAGAGTATGATCCATGTTCTTACAATCCATCGTCAAGATTTTTTTTTTTTAATTCATTATATTGATGGGTGTTTGAACTCTTTGAAAATCTTTATTATAGGATAAGAAAGTAAGACTGCATAATTTGTTTTCAAATTCAGTTATTTTTATCATTTTTTCCTATCAATATTTTAGATCATGTTCTATGATCTACGATCACAACTTTCATGTTCTCTAACTTCCTATCTTGATCATGATAGATAATGGAGTATGATGAACTACCTTTTTATGTTTATCACTTACCTATCTGCAACTCCATAATCGATATTGATGATAGTCTCTTGCCCTCACTGTGCTCCTTTCGATATATCAATCTTGTAACCTGTATATATATCTTCAAGAGCATGGTGCTTCTTTGTGCATAAGGTTGAGCTTTTAGAGAAAATCATTCACTTGTGAACATTCCATCAAAGATGATGTATACTGAGGATATAGCTTTTCTAGCTATTAAGTGGAAGTTTCACATTTTTTGAACATTCAAATAACTTTACTTTTATTGATGGAGCTGAACTACGAGTGCCTTTTGTGTTCTTGAAAAATGGTAAGATTTCAACTTTTGTGAAGCCATTACGGATGTAAATGAACTACAACTGGTGAGGTGTCAATTTTAAGGCAACTTTTGTTTCTATAGTATAGTTCAATTGCTAGAAATAGGCTCAATGATTGATTGCATTTTAATATTATGTCCTGGATGCTCTTGCCAAGGAATTGATTAACAAGCAACCAAAAAAGGGGTTATAGTTATATATGTGCTCTTATGATGATGTGATTGGGACTGTAATTTTTTTTGTCATGTTTATCTGTTTGAAAAATAGAGATTAGTTAGTCATGTTATTGGCTTTCATTCCTAATAAATAATTCTTTCCTAATTTTATTTTTCCCTAGAGTCTTCACAAGCAATGGTGTCTCAAGAACCAAAATTTAGATGGGTTGTGCCAATTATTGCAAAGTGCTTTGATCTCATAGCAGCCTTTTAAACTACACAGAATTTGATTTTAAAGTATAATTGCTCGATGGAGACTCAAGATATTGTGCACATTTCTTCCTCCTTCCCATTGTTTTGTATGAAATAAATAATGTGATATGAATGAAACAATGGTGTGGAATTAGAAATTTGCACGATACCTTGAGTCTCATGCACCAAGAATTATGCTTTAGAATCCAATTTTGTGCAGTTTAGAAGGCTTCTGTGAGAGCAAAGCTTTTGCAATAATTGGCACAGCCCGTCTAAATTTCTACCAAGCATTGGTCTTAATTTTGACCAATATGTCTTCCCTTTTCCGTCAAATGTACGGTACCACTGTAGAAAATTAAGGGGCCTTGGTCACAATTTCAACGACGGTTGGTCATTTTTGCCATCAAACATTTGGCTTTATTGTCAAAAAATTCAAAGGGTGTACGTCAAAATTTTGACCAGCAATGGATGTAAATGAGGAAATAAGAGTTCAGGCTAGACTAAGGAGATTGACAAAACTCACATCGGTAAGTCAACCTTTTTGAAGTCAAAATTTTGATGCATAATCACTGTGATGAAAAACTGAATAAAAAAGATCGACAATAGGTTTAGTCATCTATTCGACCAACTCTGGTTGCAATTTTGACCTTTTCTTGTGAAAATTTAGGGCTAAATTTATTAGTGTTGCTTGCATGCAATGCAATTTGAACTTATGTTGATAACTCCATCATGTGATCAGCTATGGAGAAGTTGTTTTCATGGATGAGAATTTTGGTATGTGTGATGTGTTCATGCAATGTATCCATGTTTGGAAGAATTTTGCGTTGTATATCTACAAGTGTGGCCCTTATCTTGGCTTCTTCTCTTAGTAAGTTTTCTTGCATATCAGTCAAAAATCCTATCTTTGTGTAATGAGCAGAACTGTAGCTCGGGTCAAGTGACAACTGGTGTGCACTTGCCTTCAGGTCTTCATCTATCTTGCAGAATTTATCTCTAATTTCCTGAGTAAAGATAGATGTATCATATAGTTTACTAAAAAACGAAGTGACATTGTTGGTAGAGGTTTCCAATGAGCTAAGAATAGTAGACAATTCTACTTAGTATAGTGTAATCTTCTATGTAACTAGCTCCAATACTTTGTTTTCAAATTTCTTCTCTGCTCTTTACAACAATTTTTCTTGCCCAATCAGATCATTAAATTTCTAAACAACTTCTACTAATTGGGCCTAAATAGGTTGAGAAGTATCAACCTCGGTGTTGAGTGCATCTGCAAGTATGTTCTTTGCATCTTCTAGCACTTGATTTTTTTTGTTTCTCTCCTCTCTAAGCCTTTGTTTCTTAGCTTTCTTCTGCAAAATCTCACCTATGATATGCATTTGATCAGGATTCAAAGTAGAGATATCCCAATTTAGGATAACTATATCTTCATCGAGATCAATGTCCTTTTCCTTATCTTTTCCTTTGTTATAAACCTTAGTACTCAATTGAGGTATGCTCTCAACTGTCTTTGTACTAACTACTTGTGCACTGGGAATAGTAACAATAATGGAAATTGAAGGACTAGAAACAAAATTAGATATTGCAGTAATTGTAGGAATACCTAGTTGTTGAGTAGCCAAATCTGATGAAGGAGGAAGCACTGACTACTCGATAGATGAAGTGTTGATCATTTTAGTCAATGAAGTACTTCGCTTAATAGGTGAAAATATTGGTTGAGTGCTTGGATTTGTAGTGTTTTCCACAAACAACTCGGTAGAAGCTTTCTCTAAGCTTGATGGCTTTAAAGCTTTGCTCAGAGAGTGAGGAAATGAGGCGATAACCATTGTTGCAATCTTCTCAGGGTCAGTTTCCTCAATACTCAAAATCTCAAGGAGATTCTCCTTGATAGCTTCTATTCTTGCTCCTCATAATCTGTATTATCATCATTTTCCTTTTCTTCCTTGTCATCTTCATCATCATCTTTATCATTGATACAAACAACAAAATCACTCTTCTGATAAAGATTGAAGATATTCTTCATGTAGTAGTGGCAATCTTCACCACATGTTCAATGCCATTGATTAGTATCAAGAAAGTGTTAAATTTCCAAGTGAGTTTTTATTCATTCTGCTTCATGGACTCTTTTACTTCTTCGTCATTAAGACTCGGCATGAGTTACCTCAGAGTCTACTCATATATATCCTTTACACTTTTATTGGTTGTTGGAAATATAAGAGGAGTAACTAAGAGGGGAGGGGCGAATCAGTTACTACTAAAATAAATCCCAAATCCCTTAGATGTCAATACAGAAATGCAAACTAAAAATTGAATACTATTGAAGCTCAGTAAGCACGCATAAAATGTTGTAACTCGGTAATAACTAAATTATCTCAGTAAATTCTTAACATATAAACTTTTAGATGTTTTTTTTATTACCATTACTTTAACTGAGCTGCAAACATATAAAAGAAAATAACTTGAACACATTTGACACTAGGATTTAACGTGGAAACCCAATTTGGGAAAAACCACCAAATGTAATTAGTTACTATTTTCACTCTTCTAAAGTGAGCCCTGTTAGGAGCCAACCCTATTAAAGGTTACAAAACACACTGTTAGGTGTGACCCTGTTAGAGGATTTAATCCCCCTATTAGGAGTGGCCTCGTTAGAGGTCTTAAGATAATTTAATAGAATTGATACCTTGTTAGAGGATTTTCAAATAGTTGTTAAGCCAACTATGTTAAGAGATTTAGATCACCGCTACAATGGTTAAAGAGTAACAATGAGATGAATTTATTTGAATGCAGCTAATTTTCTAATTATAGATCTCTATTTTGGCTTGTATTGGATCCTTCCTAATTGAATATAGATTTGTTGCTCCACAAGGATATTCTACTTATCCCTAAAATTTGCTTCCTCTTCTCATCACTAAATCTTCAATAACATCTTCATGTATTACACACACCTTGAAATCACAACTTGACCTTATACTTATATCTTCCACTTTATTAAGTCAGCTCAAATACAACTTAGAATAATTAATATTCATCACCTTAGTCAGCTAGAATCAATAGATAAATCAATTAAGCTTAATATATCAAAATAAGAAAATCCTTCATAAGCCGACCCAACTCAATAGAAACTAACTCAAAAACTATTTCCTTTGTTACCCAATAGAAGCTTGGTTAACACTGCAAACTCATGAAAATCCTTCGGCAACTGATTGAGCTCAGTTAACACTAGTTCCATCCAAATTTTCTTCATTAATGAGTGAGCTCAATTAACACTCACTTTCTACATCTTTTCCTTTAACACCTGAGTGAACTCAGTAGACACTACCTTCTCAACTAGGCAAACACAAGAGTGCTTGATAGACATAGAAAATTGTCTTCACTGCCCGAGTGAGCTCAGCATATACTAACTAATAATGATTATGAATTTTTTGTAACATCAAAGACAATACACAATTAATCAATTATATCCAACATTGGCATGTTCTCATCTTGGTTTGATTCTTTCCATTAGTTCTTTGGGAATTTGTTGTGCAAGTTGTTTAGGTGAATATTTCCATTTCCCTAGCTTAGACATAATCATGTCTTCAACTTGCTTCTTCTCCGTTGCATTTCTGGTCTCATATCTTAATGATTTAAAATTTTCCATGCCAACTCTAGAACCAATCTCTTTTGATTTCTCTTGAAATGTAGCTGGGGGTCATTTGAAAATAACATCCTCTACTTCTTCACCTAATTTTAATTTCTTTCTAGATGTTCTTCTTGTGAATACTGTAGTAGATGACTTGGTAGGTTTGGTTATGATAACATTACCTTTCTTCTTGATTGGCTCTTCCTCTTCTAATTTAGTTTCATCTGCCTCATCTTCTACCACATCATCTCCTTTACCTTCTACCAATAGGAGAGTAGAACTAGTTTGTCTTAGTTTTTCTATCTACTTCTTTCCTTTGCTAACAGCTTGAGGAAGCTTTATTTCTAGTTCAATTCTGGATTTGGCTTCATCATATGTACCAAAATATGTGGCCTTAGGATCCATAGGTTCATTCAATAATGCCTCAATGATGTCCTTGGTGTCATCAATGTTAACCTCATAGCCTAGAGGCTTAATCCACACTACTCTAGGTTTCACTACTTGTATGTATACCTTGTCATAGTCTACCATAAAACAAACATCATCTTTGTAATATTCTACAATTTTCTTGGGAATTCTGAATCTATTATTCATCTTTTCTTTGAATGAATCAAAATAATTATCCATGATACTAACATAGTTCTCACCCATTTCTATTATATACTCATTGATCTGATATAGTACAAGCACATCCTTTCTCCATACAATTGTACCTATTGAAGGGAAAAGTTTTTTTACAAAGAAGAATAAATAGGTTAAAAGTGAACCAAACTTACTCAAGTTATTCTTCCAGGTTCTGATGATCTCCATGTTCTTGTTGAATTGGTTCAACATTAGCTCAGCAAGGTCAAAGGACATGTTGTTCTTGACCACCTTGAGAGCGAGATCAACTACCTCACATGATACGCTCTTGAGATGACTGGAGCTATATATTTTATGTGCTATTACATGAATTCCAAACTTTAGTTTCATGTAAGCTACATAGTTGATCTTCATACCTCTTTTATCCCATTTGGAAAGAGTTTTCCTTTCCAATTCTACCTAACTTAGGGTTTTGGTAGTCTTTGCCTTGGTCAATATTAGGAGCCATATGATTCGATGAATCATTTTCTTTGTTATGAGAATAGGCTACTCCAACCATAGCTTCCCATTATGTTCATGGATAAGGATAAACCTTTCCCATTTTATCTAAAATTCTTGAGGCATGTGTGGAATGTGGGTTAAGCCCTTGGTTTCCAAGAGTTGATGCTCATGTTTCAATGCACCATTCACACACAAGTTTTCCAGAGTTTCATCCATTTCTAAGATTCCAATGTCTTGAATTGAACAATGAAAATGTGAGAAAATATCATTAACCAATAGTACCTTTGGTGGAATCTATGACTAAGCTCTGGCTAGATCAAGTGTTTCCATAATTGTCAGACTCAACTTGAAGTTCGATGATTTCCACTCAACTTCTCGAACCAACATCTCAGACACCTTCTTGGTTTTGCTGCTGGAGAATGCCATGCTTGGTAGAGTTTACAAAAACATGTAAAACTTCAACAATAAATCACACAGATCACTTGGATGCACAGAAATTTCTCTTCGCATGTAGCTCTTTGAAAATTTACAGTGAAAAATGAATTCAATTTCATCTTTTTTAATAAATTTTACTTTCTAGTCACCATAAATGTTTGGTACATTCACTTGCTTGGTGATAGACTGTCTTACACTCAATTTGATCTAATTTCTCAGCAAATTCATCCATGACTTGGTATCCACATAATGACTTAGTTAATCCCGACCTTGCTCAGTAGGGTCTTGCAACTTGACCTAGCTCAATAAGGTCTAGAATTTCCTTAGACAATCAGTTATCCCTTTGCATCTTGAATGTTGATATGGATCTTTCCTTCTAGCTGACTGAAACTAATGTAAGATGTCTGCTTCAGAATCTTAGTTCTAGTTATCCTTGTGGGAGATCAAGTAGAAATGCTTGAGTCACCCAATTCTTGAGTGGCATGTGCTTCATTTCTCAAACTTGCATTCTCAAAAGATTTCAAAATCCATTGTTGTCTCATCTACTTTCTAATGTTTTCAGCCTTGGCTTTCTTTTTGTCTTCAATTCTTCTAGTGTTCATACAGTTCTTGGCGAGGTGTCCAAGTTCTATAAAAATGAAACATCTTCTAGTGGTGTCTCTTGTCCTCGTGTGATGTTTCACATAGTTTACTCCAATGTGTCCAAATTCTCCAAAGTAGTGACATCTGCACCATGTGTTGTAGTCCCAACCAAATATAGCTTTTACAATCTGTTCTACTAGGTTCAATATCTTGGTTTTACATTCAAAATATTTGTGCCCATGCATCTTGCATTTGTGACATTTGCCTTCAAATTTAGGCTTCTCTTTGCATTCATTAGCTCTATGGCCATGCTTATTGCAATTGTAGCATTTTCCATTGAATTTAGCTTTACCATTGCTCCAATATTTATTTGATGTATGACCTAACTTACCACAAAGATTTCAAGTAGGTCTTTGATTCTTTTGAGCTCCTTGCTTGGATGATTCACCTTCTTTTGTATATCCAATTCCTACTTTGCCTTTATGTCTATATTAGATTTGCTCATTTAATTGATTCATGTCTGCTTGAGATTTCATCATCCTCTCATTGGTTTGCTTTTCAGTCTTTAGATCATTTTGCGATCTTTCATTTTATGATCTTAGATTCATGATTTCTTCACTTGCATTAGTAAGTTGGTCAATGAAGTCTTCCTTTTGAAGGGATAGATGTTGAATTTCATTGTTATTTCCTTTTATCTCTTCTTTTATCTTGTTTTTCTCTTCTATGACTTCACACAATCTTATTGACTGAATTTCTTGTTCTCTTTTCAGCTTTCTTACTTATTCTTGAAGTTTACCATTCTTTTCTAATAGTTCTCTAATTGCTTCATTAGCTTCATCTGAATTACTTTTTGAATGGATATCTTCAATTCTTTCTTCAGTGCAGAGTTTTTCATTCATCTATACTACAAGATCTTTTCTTCTTTTTAGGGATTGAGATAGTTGTTCCTTTGCTTTCTTAAGTTTCCCAATAGCCAATTCCAAATCTATCTTTTCATTATCAATATCCTTATCAAGTATAAATACTTCCATTGCCTCTAATCTTTGCTCAAGCTTTTGAACTTCTTCTTTGAGAACCGCAAAGCTCTGATACCAATTGTTGGAAATATAGGATAGGCTAGGTTACTGAGAGGGGAGGGGTGATTCAGTAACCAATAAAACTTAATCTTAATTCACCAATTAATCCTTCATATTTATTTTGATCTAATTTCATGCATGAAAAATTGAAATCATTAAAACATTCATAATACTTTGACATGCAATACGGTAACCCAAAAACCTTCCAGATAGAAAGTAAAACTGGGGTGGGGATGATACCCACAAGCTTTAGTGTTGTAGTATAAAGTTGGTCTGTTAAGGCTTACAATGATCACTTCTAATGATATGTCATGTTAAGAGCAATAAGGACTGTTATGTCCACATTGCAAAAGGATTTACAAACATACAATGAAGTATGTACTTGGTAAAGAGATTTACAAAAGATTGTTAAGTCTACCTTGTGAAAGGTTTTAACTATTCCACCTGTTAGGATGAACTAGTGGTTGATCTCTGATTGGGAACTTTGATTTGCTAAATGAGATTCCTTTAGAGTGTAATGATCACCTTGTTGTGATGGATAAATATTTGTTTCTCCTTATATTGCTTGTAGCCTTCTTACTTCTCACTTTTGCTCTTATATATATATATATATATATATATTCATACCATTACTTTTTTGGATGTGATACAATATATTAGATATATACCAATTCAATTTATAATTCATAAAATTTAGCTACAATACAAGTTTCACCAAAATATACAAAGTCGGCTCAACTAAAGGTACATGGGTTCTGAAGACAAACTTAGTGAGGTCCTAACACTTGGAAACCATTGTCAATGTTCGACATTGTCATTCACTTAGTAGACATAGAAGCTCATCTCATACTAGTCACTTCCAAGTAGTCTACACTCAGTTTGCACTAGTGAGTCAATGAACATTATGAAACTTGGTATATAAACATAATCACTTGGTTGACACTACATAGCTAAGTCAACACTATCACTATGAGCTCGATATAAACTAAATCACTTGGTTGACACTGCATAGCTTGTTCAATACTAGATTCACATCACTAAAGTTGTGAACTCAATAAACATTGGAGAACTCAGTTTGCACTGAGAAACTTGATAAACACAATGAAACTCTATTTATATTGATAATCACCAACTTAGTGTGAACTGAATATTGGAACTTGATAGCAACTATAGAACTCAGTAGAGCTTGAATTACTTGGTTAACATTGTAAACAACAAGACAAGTGTGGTAGCTACTAACAATCTAATTAAGTGTGTGTGTCACTAATAAACAAACTTAACTATAATGTCAATAGATGATGGATTCACATACCCTATTGGTTCAATTGTTGTTGTTGGAACAGGGATGTAGACATACATGTTTAGAAAGAATGGAATTCCTGCATTCGAATACTATCAGAAGCACAAAATAATTCTCATATATTCACATCTTATTATAGCAACAAATGTGAAGTTGTTGAAGCATCAAGGAAGACCAAAAGTAAAAGAACTTTTTATTATTACTAATGTTGATCATGAAGCCCTATTGGAGACCCTAAAATAGGAGAGGACCCTATAGTAACACTCGACTAGGTATATTTTGTTCTTATGTTTGTTTGTTCATAAGGATTCAATGAACCGATGATTATCTTATTTAATATGATTATTTACTAATATTTTTTATGATATTGGAATGTAGGTACAACATGAAGAGTAGGCATGCATGAAGATAAAAACTAAATAAGGAGTAGAATGAAGAAAAATCTATTCTATTTTTGAGATTATGATTATTAACACTATGATTTTTGGTATTGATGTAATAATGATGAAATGTACTGCCTACCCCTACTTGATTTTTCTGATTGTATTGTCAGATTCATTTAGGCCAATTTTCTAATTTTGTTTTATGATTATCATTACTTCGATACTAGATTAGATTAAATGTATTCCATATTCAGTATATATATATATATATATATATATATATATATATATATATATATATATATATATATATATATATATATATATATATATATATATATATATATATATATATATATATATATATATATATATATATATATATATATATATATATATATATATATATATATATATATATATATATATATATATATATATATGTTGAGGTGCTTAGTGTCAGTTATTGCAGTTATTGAATGATGTTAGTTAGACAAATGATTTTTATGCAGTTTCTAGGAATACTTACCCTATACTTGCATGTGTATGGTGTCAATGTATGTTTTCTTTATGTTTGACATTTCTGATGTGGTTGAGGAAGGGAGTCGCAGTCACCTGCTAGTCAGAATCTACATGATGAACCACTTCCTACCATTACCTATTTAGTTTAGAATATTGTGTGTGTACATGCGTGGATTTTATGCAGATTGCAAGTACCAGGTATGGACTTCCCTAAATTGGTAGGATGAGCAAACCCTATCCCAGTATTTCAATGGTATAAGTGGGGAGATAACTCTTGAGTCCAAATCCTAAACCCTAAGCCAATTGTCCTAGAAAATAGGACAAGTATCTAAGTTAGTTTACCCATTTGAATTTTTCAAGTGATGTGAATTTGTGATTTTGACCGTGGAATTTGATTTTTGTCTTGTGTCTTTAGTTGAGTTGTCGTATTTGGTTTTGTGGGTCTATTGTGATTTTATTTTATAATTAAATCAAATTAAAAGATAATATAATAGAAATTTCATAAAGAAATTTGTTATTTAATTATATTTAATTAATTGAGAAATTAATTAAATAAAAGAATTAAATTTAAAGAT
The DNA here is from genome assembly GCA_028749045.1 of Cupressus sempervirens. Lineage (NCBI taxonomy): Eukaryota > Viridiplantae > Streptophyta > Pinopsida > Cupressales > Cupressaceae > Cupressus > Cupressus sempervirens. Next base: position 564,457,121 of record CM053791.1, read on the forward strand.
TTTATTAAAGTTCTATTTTTGACGTATTTATATTTATTTAATTTAATGATAATTATTTAAGAGTTTTATTTTAATAATAAACTCTGAATAATATTATTAATTAAGTTAATAAATATATTATTAAAAACGTCTTGTGAATTAATTAAATAAAAGAATAAAATTTAAGGATAAAGTTATGGTTCTAATTTTTGCATATTTATAATTATTTAATTTAATAATAATTTATTTAGGAGTTTTATTTAATTAATAAACTCTAAATAATATTATTAGTTAAATTATCTGAAAAAAGCAAGTAAATCTAGCAAAGTATGGCATAACATTTTGGATAAATTAGAAACTAAATAGGCGGATGGAAGGATAAATGGCTCACTAAAGCAGGAAAAATTACCAAAATTAAATATGTCCTATCTACCATCCCTAGTTATCCCTTATCCTGCCTCCCACTTCCTAAGAACATCAACAAGAAGCTAGAAACATCTCTTAGAAGTTTTCTTTGGAAAAAGAATGAGGACTCCAATAACCTAGCTCTTATAAGGTGGAATAGCATCTGTAGGCCTAAGGAATTTGGAGGCCTAGGTATAAAAAACATATTTTGGCAAAATGAAGCATTTGGGGCCAAACTTATTTGGCATCTCTACATTGAATACAACAGAAAATGGGCAAAAATTATATACAATAAGTATCAAAATGGAATGGATCCCTTGTCTATTATTAGGATGAAACCCTCCCTAGAGGGTCAGAGAGCTAGAATTTTACTGTTAAATGCAAGGCCCTAATTAGTAAATATCTCACATGGGATATTGGTAAAGGAGACAAAGCCTTTTTTGGGGAGGACTCCTGGGATGGACTCCCTCCCATAAACAAAGTGGAGATTCCTATAGAGCTCAAAAAGAAATTAATTTCATTATGGGGCTACAAGGTTAGTGACTACAAAACCAAGATCTCATCAAATGGAACTAACAGTTGGGTGTGCAAATCAGTGGATAATTTAAATTTAGAACCTTCGACAAAAGAGATATATGGTAAGATCATCAGAAGTAGGAAAATCAAACAAGTAGAGAGGAATGACAAACTAGTTTGGGTAGCTTCTAATGATGGAAAGTATAGTTTGAAAAGTGGACATAAAGCAATTATTATCTCCCAAAACTAGGATGAAGTGGACCTCCCACTCAATCTGTGTTGGGACTTGTCATGTCTACCAAAGGCTGGGTTCATTTTATGGTTGGCTTACCAGAACAAGATCCTCACTACTAATAGATTTCACAAACTTGGTTATGAAGGTCCCTCTAGGTGTGTGTTATGTAGACTAAACAATGAAGATACGAACCACATCTTTCTCAGTTGCCCTTACACCCAACATTATTGGGAGTGGCTCAAATTCAAGTTGGGCTGGCATGCCCCTCTACCAAACTCGCTAGTGGACCTTCTTAAAGGCTAGCCTACTTATATCTACAAATGTGTGTATAATAAGATATGTAATATTTTCCCATCTATCCTCTTATGGGAGGTATGGAAAGAAAGAAATAGAAGATTGTTTAGGGACCAGGAAATGCAACCAGAAGAGATTGTTAAAAAGATAGAAGTAAGCATAGTCAAGACAATAAAATCCCACCTCAGAAAATCCTAGATAGAAGAAGGATCTTTCTCTAGCTAGGATGGTTTCATTAAGAAAAACTGGTCTAATCTCATCAATTCCCCGCTCAATTACAAAAAGAAGAACAAGGAGGCTAGGGAAAACTATAGATGGTCTCCCCCAATGGATGGTCCAGGTTAAATTTTGATAGTGCCTCAAGAGGTAACCCCAGTCTAGCAAGTATTGGTTGCATTATCAATAACGATTTAGGTAATTGGATAGCTAAAAGGGAAAAATCTATTAATCCTACTAATAATAATTTAGTAGAGCTGGAATCCCTTCAAGAAGGGTTCAAATTTTTTCAAGATCTTAACCTATCGAAAACTATTATTGAAGGAGATTCCCAAATAGTTTTAAATGCTATAAGAAGGTGAGCAATGCCCAATTGGGTTTTGAACTCAAAATTAGAAGAGGTTCTTAATATTCTAGATAAGTTTGAAGATACTCAAATTTATCATATCTTTTGAGAAGGTAACAAGAAGGCTAATCTATTGGCAAACATGGGGGCTAATGGTGAAACTATCTTGGTAATCAGAGATAGGTAATACATCTAATCTTTCCTGCAAGGGTTCTATTTAGTTTCTTTTTCTCCCTTTCTTTTCTTGGATTATGAACACCCCCCCCCCACCCCCCCCCCCCCCCCCCCCCCCATTCTCCCCCTATTAACCCATGATAGTATAATTTTTTGGGGGTTGAGGATTCTAAGGTTTTGGTCTCACCATAGTTTTGATTAGTTGTCTAGATTTGCCTAATTAAGGACACTCTCAAAGGTGCTTTGAATTGTAAGTCCTTCACTCTCTCCCAAATCTTCATTTCTAATTAGTATAATTATACCTCCCTTAATAATATTATTTATTTTCCCCCAGATTACATTTTGCTCTCTTTTTTTCTTTTGTGGTTTTCTTATTCTGGGAATCATTTGTGTCTTTCTTTTTCAATTTGGTGTTTAGACTTTATGCTGGGGCTTAGGTGATTTAGCTTTTAGGATCTCATTTTATTGCTGACTATGACTCTTATTTATCATTAATTAAGGTAACATTTAATTTATTTAGTAGTATTTGAATTAGTTAAATGTTATATTTTAAGTATAGGCCTTTTGAAATTTTACAAGCCTAGCAACCTAAGGTACAGTTGGAGTGAATCAGCTTTTACTCATAGCCAAGATCAAGAAATCATTCTTAGATCTCATTAAATGTTTCCCATTAATTTGGCCTTATGGAGTCATGGTTTTCTTATCAACCACATTTTTCGGCTTACTCATCAAAGCATGTTGTCAAATTTGTCCTCAGTTCCAAGTATCCCTTTAATCATGAAAGCGAGCAAGGTAATCTTGTGAATAGAGGGAGATGGCAACATCGTATGTGGTTCTAGATTCTTCCTCTCAAGATCTATAAAAATGTAGGTCTAGGTCTCGAATTTCCTATCCTTCCTTCCACTTTGTCTCTGGTAAACTTTTCCCCATGGACACTAACATATGTTTGTATCATGCTCATGAAAATCGCACTATGGCTTTTTGTGGCCCAATCAAACCAGAGAGATGGAATAGGATTTGTAGGCAAATAGATGACATGAGTCGTGTTGCAGTTAGTAAGGCATTGAAGGAAGGAGTTTTTAATTATGAATATTCATGGTGCACAAACAGTGACATCTTGGGTCTTTGGGTAGGATGTCTGGCCAGGGCAGGTGTAGAGAAAGGGGACATTATTAGATTGAACCATGATTTGTTTGATTCAAGCTGGTTGCTAGGTCTAGAGATTGTAGTGGCCAATATAGATGCCAAGCTCAAAATTCCTCCATCGAAAGCCTATATGGAACATGCAATTGGAAGCTCTAAACTCAAGAGATGCCCTAGGCACCCATGTCTAGTTATCAGAGATTATATTCTCTTTTATAGAGAATGGCCAAGGATGGAAGCAAGTATTCAATTCTTGCTAAGATGGAGAGGAATTATTGAAGACCTTGGTAGAGAATGGCTATTGAATTATCTATGTGCCTTTGATGCATACATCCATCCAGAGGAAAATCTCACGAACTTGGAAGATATGGAGTTTTGCCTCCCTAATTATGATAAATCTAGCAGAGGAAGGTTTGCATATGAATTTTTGTCGGGTTCAAAGGCCAAAAACCTCCATGAAGCCTTAGAAATTATAATGGTTTACAAAAGCAGTACTAAGGATCAATGCCTAGAAATGGGAACAATGTTTTGGTCTTGTATATAGTGCCCCAGTAATTAGGTCTAGTCTATTTAAGTATTATCTAGGCTGCATTTTCCTTAGGCGGCGTATAAGTCACATATGAATGATGTATGGTTGTATCCTTCTAAGCAGCCTCTATAGTCTTTTGGTTTATTCTTGGGGGTCTATTTCTCACTTGATAACTTTTTATATGTATATAGTCCTAGTTCAGTCTCAGTTGCATTTTCCTTGGAAGCATGTTCCATGTTTAAAATGTATAGATTTTGTATTGCTATGTGTTCCAAAAGATAGCTGGGATAGTAGTTTTTGAGCTTATAGAACTGGTCTGGTTGGTCTCCAAAATCTGATGATACTAATATAAAATCCTTATTTAGTTTTATCTTGACTCTGTTTTAAGGTGGTTTTGGCTCTCCGTTGGTGGCTCTCTGTCAGTAAGATTTTGTCATATTTTCATGTCTAGATTTCCTAACATGCATTTCCTAAATAATTTACTAGATTAAAATTTGGCATGAGAAGACTAGATCTGTTAATCATTTTTAAAAGTCATGGTATTATAATGTAACATGGGCAACATGATAATAAAAGTATCATTTGACACAAATATTACTAGCAAGAGTACTCGTTTAAACTATTAAAATTAAAAAACAATAAAAATTTTTACCTTTATGTAACTTCAGTATAACATATCAATTAACTTAGATATACTCTAGTTGAGTCTAATATGATAAATTTGAGACCGATTCTTGGCATTATAATTTTGTATCAATCACTCTCTTTTGAGATTTTTTCTGACTGGCTCTAGTTGCTTTTCCTTCTTGGTTTATATTGGTATGGTCTATGTTTATCTCTCATCTTCGACTAACATTTAACTGGGTTTTGTGGTTAGTTTGTGGTACTTTTGGTGTATTCAAGGCTCTTATTCTAAAACCAAGGTTGCATTATTCAGTGCTCTGTGAGTTTTCCATCCTCTCATAGCCAAAGTAATAACATATGTAGATGGTTTGTAAATTTGTTAGCATTGTTTCTGGATTAGATTGTGTTGAAATTTTTTTTATCATCAACATTTCGAATCACACTATGTGATTCATCATCAGGATGAGAGAACAAGAGTTGCAAAAAAAAAAAAAAAAATTGCCTATAAATTTGTTTAGTTTATTACTAGGGTATGCCCCTTTTATTTTTGTATAATAAAAGACTTTGGTCCTGGGCTAGACTAGAGGTTTTCTTCTTCATTCTTTCCTACTAGTGCCCGTCAAAGTGGAGAATTTGTAAATTTTCATTGTTCCATTAATATAGCTCAAGGCTTCAACCGTTTACCGAAAAAAATATTATTAGTTAAATTAATAAATATGATATTTAAAACGTCTCATGGTTAATTAAAGTGAGAAAGAAGATTAATTTAATATTTTTTTTAATTTAAATTGCATAAAGTTATTACATGAAAATTGTATATAAAAAATTCAATATTTAATTAATTAAAAAATTATTTAAATAAAATAATTAAATTTAAAAGATTAAATTAAAGTTCTAATTTAGCATATTTATACTTATTTAATTTTATTATTATTATTTAAGAGTTTTATTTTAATAATAAACTCTAAATAATATTATTAGTTTAGTAATAAATATTATTTAATTTAAAAAAATTTAAAATATGTGAATATTTGGTTAATTAAAAACTAATTAAATTTATGCTTTAAATAAAGAGTCTAAATTAGAGGTCTAAATTTAGAAAATTGGTTAAAGAAATATTAGAATATGATGTTATTTAATTAATTAAATATGTACTTCAGTTTAAAATATTTATTTTAAAGGTCTAATTTAAGAAGTTGGATAAAAATAGAATTAAAATATTTAAAGATTAAATATTCAATATTATTTTATTATGATTATTTAATTAACAATTATTAAATTAGAGTTGCATTTAAATAATGAGTTTTAATTATTCTTATTAATTTAAATAATAAACTATGCTTTAAATAGTGCTTACACTAATTAATAAGTGGAGGAAAAGAAAATATAAAAGTTTATTTTAATTTAAATGTGCATGAAAGAATTAAATTTAAAAGATTTGATTAAAGTTCCAATTTAGGCATATTTATATTTATTTTATTTAATAATAATTTATTTAGGAGTTCTATTTTTAATAAACTTTAAACAATATTATTAGTTAAATTAATAAATATTATATTAAAAACATCGCATGATTTCATAAGGGAGAGAAAGTTTTAATTCAATAAAGTTTATTTTAATTAAATTGTATAAAGTGTGTGCATGAAAATTAAAATATAGTAATTAAAGACAGAGGGTTTTCGCATGATTGCATGATGAAAGCCTTGATTTGGGAGAAAAACTCTTTATTAAGAAAATTACAGCTCATTTCTAGATACACGGGTTTGGAGGAGCCAATTTTCAAAAAGAGGGTTTTCGAAGGAAAAGGAAGATTCTTGCATGTTAGTGCATTCATTGTTTTAGTATCAGATCCAAGTAGGATCTTGTGGGTTTGTGCAATAGTTTCTCGTTCTTCAAATTCTTGTCTTCTTCATGTCTATTGTGTTTCTATTTTGAGAAGTTCTCTGGTTTGAAACTCTAATTTGAGAAAATTGATTTCCATTATAGAATTGTTTGTGATTTAATCTGAAAAATTTTAGTAAATATTGAACTTTAGAATTTTCAAAACCTAATGAATTATGAAATTCACTTTTGTATACACTTTATGTGACGTGTGATTTACTGGTGTTGGGGTTTTCAGGTTCAACATAGCTTTGGCCAATCAAGATGTTTACCAAAGGCTCGGGAGTTCTATTTTGTGATGTCATGATGATGTTTTGATCTTGATCTTTTATATTCAACCACAGTAATATATCTAATATGCTCTATGAGATGTTTTGATGCATTGATTGTTATTGCTTTCCAATGTTCTTGTGTGAAACTAAGGTGAATGGTGTGACCCATTTGATATAACATTTGATTCTTCGATCAATTATTTTTGGATTTCTTTCCAATCGCTTGTATAGGACTGAGGTGTTTGTATGATTTGTTCTTGGTGATGTCATGTTATGACATGGATTGGTTTATTTATACTTGATTTTGGGATCAACCCTATTAGGATGATTGTATTGGTGGAATCTGTGATTATGATTAGTATTTTTCAATACTTGTTAGTTGCTTGTTTAAGAACTGATGTATGGTATGTGGTCTTTTGTGATCTTTTGATTTTACTGAGCTTAAGGTAGGTTATCTATATGTCAAGTTGGGAAGTGGCTACCAAGGTAACCCATTGTAAATTTTTTAATAAGTGAAAACATTACACTAAATGGGAATAAAATGAACCTAATAAGAGTCTTTGTATTTCCTCACCTATGCCTTGAATGCTAGTATAGACTAGGATGGGAGTAGAGAGGATGCTTGGTTGTGACCATGCATCATTAGTATACCTTATCAGTACAAAATGATACTAGTGCCGCATAGAGTCACTAGGGGGCCACAGTCAAGTTAGACTGCCAAGGTAACTCTAGCATTGATTCATGTGATAACACTTGCCCACTTGCATAGTAGATTTCCTACTTGTTTGCATTGCCTCCGGGATTAGTTGATACTTGTGTCTTGTTACCTTTGAGTTAGATTGCTTTCAAGTGATTCCTTGAACCTAGATGTTGGATTTGATTGTTGAGTTTGTTATCTTGTTTGGGACTTGAGACTATCTCCTCAGTGCGGTGGGAGTGGACCTTTTTGGGTTCCATGAGGTCGAGTGGTAGTGCTTTTTCTTATACCATTGAGATCCAACCGTTAGATGCCACTGTTGGATGTGTTTGTGCAGATGTTCTTTTCTATTTGTTCTTGTATTTCTATGATGGATGGTTGTACTATTGTATTGTATTTGATTTCATAAGATCTTAAGAGATGATGTATATTATTTCAGCCTTTCATACCCTATGACCTGTACAATGGATGATTGTGTGTTCTATTTATTGCCAAGTGGCATCATATAGAATTGTATATTATTTAAATGGATTCATATTGGTATATTATTATTTGATGTAGATTTATTATATATTATATTTAATATTAATTAAAATTAAATGTGATTCAAAATCATGGGACCCTTAAGAATTGTAATCTATTTTATGGTGTGTGTTTATGTGAATGTTAATTGCTTCTGCTATGTTATAACTGTTGTTGTTAAGTTATTATCTTTAACTTTAAAAATAAAAAATGTTTGACAAACTTAGTAAAACTTTAGGTAACTTCTTTTGGGTCACATGGTGGGGCATTACATGAAACACTTGAGATATTGTAAATGCAAACTTTTTGATTTAATGTAAGAAACAAAGATGGTTTTACTTAATGTAATTTATGTGGAGGGACCTAAAAAATGATGATTTTAATTAATACTAACACCAAACTTGCACTATGCCCAATGCCAAAAACTTGAGGGACCTGAAAAATGATGTTTTTAATTAGTACTAACCCTAGTGACACCATAGTTTCATCTGTGAAGAGCCTCCAATGTTCGCAACCACCCCATATCAAAGAGTCTCCAAAGTTCTCTAAGTGTGTTTGGAGGTCAATCTTTCGAGGATCATAACTCAGAACTTGTAAGGGCTATCAGTGAAATGTCAAATTCTACAAGATGGTCATGTTGAGGCCTACAATAACATATCTCATTTCAAAGAGATCACATTCCATTTGGATTCGGCATAGCAATCTCGCATGATGCCAAAACTTGTAGTGTGCCTTAGTTCATAGGTGCATCACTACATAACTTTGAAACCGCTAATCTTGGCATCGAATCGTCAATGCCATTAGCTCTAGATGGATGGTTCAACCTTAGTGACACCCTTTTTCTAGCCACAAAGAGTCTCCAACATTTGCAGCCACCACGTACCAAAGAGTCTCCAAGATTCTCTAAGTGCATTTGGAGGTCAATCTTCTGAGGGTCGTAACTCAGAGCTCGTGGGGGATATTGGTGAAACATTGAATGCTATAGGACAGCCATGTCAAGGCCTACAATAACCTATCTCATTTTAGAGAGATTGCATTTCGTTTAGATTCAACACAACAATCTCGCTTGATGCCAAACCTTACAGTGTGCCTCAGTTCATTGGTGCATCATTGTGCAAGTTTGAAACCAATGATCTTGGCATTGAATTGTTAGTGTCATTAGCTCCAGACGGTTGGGTGAACAATAGTGACACCCTTGTTCCATTTGTGGAGAGCCTCCAACGTTCATGTCCACCCCATACCAAAGAGTCTCCAATGTGCTCTAAGTGTGCTTGGAGGTCAATCTTTTAAGGGTTGTAACTCAGAGCTCATGGGGGCTATCGTTGAAATGTCAAATGATATAGGATTATCAAGAAAATTCCTATAATAATCTATCTCATTTCAGAGAGATCACATTCTATTTGGATTCAGCACAACAATCTCACTTGATGCCAAAAATTGCAGTGTGCCTCAATTCATTGGTGCATCACTGCACAACTTTGAAACCATTGATCTCGGCATCCAATTGTCAGTGCCCTTAGCTCTAGATGGGTAGGTGAACCATAGTGACATCATTTTTTCAGTCATAGCCTCCAAAATTCATGCCCACCCCATATCGGAGAGTGTCCAAGGTGCTCTAAGTGTATTTAGAGGTCGATCTTTCGAGGGTTGTAACTGGGAGCTTATGGGGGCTATCGGTGAAACATCGAATGCTACAAGATAGTCATGTCAAGTTCTAAAATAACCTAGTGACACCCCTATTTTGACCATAGAGCCCCAACAAAATTTATGACCAATACATACTAAAACATCCCGTAACACCAAAGATGGGCTCCTAAGACCAAATTGGCCATGGATTTGGCTAACTGTAGACATCTTAAGGGATTGAAGGGATCATTTCAAATTAAACATATATGATATAATTTCAAATTAAATATTGCATCAAAATGTGATAATAAAGGTTATTAAAATTTTCTTCACAAATTATTTCATTTGAATCGAATATGACAAACATGATCAAAATGAATGATATTCCATAAACATTAACAATAAACATGATCCACGATAAATTGAATAATACTATACTAAATTAATATGTATATCATTGTGCACATAAATGAAATATATATATATATATATCAAAATACATGTATATATAGACAAATTACACAAATATAAATCAAAGTTCATGTATCCATAGACAAATTACACAAATATATATCAAAATACATAGATCCATATACAAAATGTGCTTGATCATGCCATAAAAATGTGTATAATATCAATGTTTCTATATAAAATGTGGCATATGCCATCTCAAAATGTCTCATGATGCATCTTATGACAACTATACTATCCTATGCTACTGGTGGATCATCAAAATGCAGCCTCTTTACTAAAGTAGGTGGATCAGATGCCTCCTACATAAACAAAAAATGAAAACCCAAAGTTAGACTACTAAATTTATATGATTCTATGTATCTAACATTGAATTACTCAAATGCATAATGATCCTTTTTTTAATGAAGATATATAGTATTAAACTTTTATCATGAATACCTCTCTTATTGACCTCCTGCGCCAATTAGGAGTCCTCTTATATGTCAAGATGCCTAAAACCTAGTTGGTTGTGACCTGTATATGTTCAAGTATATTTGTCAAATGGATCTACAACTTAAACTATAACATTATAACTCATAACATACTAAATTTATAACATATAATCAAGAATTCAAACTACAACTTACCTTTGTTGACTCCTGCTCTGGATATAATGGTTGCATGAGCAAAGATACAAAACTCTGACGCCCAGCCTCCTGTGCAATAGGTGTTTCCTATGAGATACAAAAGCCTAGTTGTTAATATCATGGAAATTAGTTTTGAAATTGTTTATGAAAATAAAGAAAATAACAAATAAATGATACTTATACATACGATGGGGCTCTCGTTGTGAATGGAAGTGTCAGAGGGTCTATGATGCCAAATCTTCCTGGACTCATCACCAGTAGCCATGCCTTGTACAATAAAGAATGTAATTAAATTTTATTAGCACAAATATTTTACAAGAATGCATCAATATTTAATCACTTTAAAATCATCTAATTGCATTTCTCTTGTTAATGGTCTCTGCCTCACCCCACACTCTACCCCTACTAACAGGTGATACCTGCAAGAGAAAAGAAAGATTAGAAACCATATATGCTCCAATATCAAATAGAAAAACAATAAGAACACAACATAATGTACCGTAGATGTCTCAAGGCCAAATGAAATAGTCGAGAGCCTGACATTATCAACCTATATGAGCTCCTCCTCAACCATCAACTTAACATGAATGAAGATCACATACTTGTATAAGTTAGTATGGGTTAAAATTACTCTATTATAAAGATTAAATTTAAATCATATATGTCATAAAAAAAATTTTAGACACGTACTGACACAAAAGGTTTCCATGCCTCTACTTGCCCTTCCTCTCTCACATCAAGGTGTGTAGCCTCTGCATGCACGTCTGATGTATCATCCTCCTCAAATACAAATTGATACTCAGAAAGATCACCTATGGGACCCAGAAAAATATTCTTGCACATTATGCAAGTGTGGGGCACACAAACATGTGATGAGCTCGCCTATGATGAACTCATGCCAACATCATCAACATGGGGAGGCCACTTTGACCTATCATGGGATATCAATAGGCTAATCAGTCTATGGATGACTCTAATAGTCTAAGAGCTAGTCTTTGCAATGATATCAGGATGTTGTAATGGAGGAGGGGGGAGACATCATTAGGGGGGACAAAAGTGCCAACTTTCTTCCATTGGGAAAAGGGTCTATCCTAAGGAACTCCTCCTCCTACACCCATGTTGGGCCTCATGCTCCAGTAGTTCACCTTAAGGTGCAACACAAATCTAGCATATAGTTTTTTAATAAAATAGAACAGCACCTCTAAATTGTTGTGTGGAGGTTTTTCAAAAACCATCCTCCAATGATCCCAAAAGTTCGCATGCATAGCCTCATTTGTGCACCATTTAATTGATAATTTGGGTTGTGTGTTTTCTACTATTTTACCAATTTTTGGGTCCACAAAAAGGTTAACTATATCATCTTTAGTTATGTTTAGGGTCACAACCTCATCATAGTCCAACCCATCATCAAACATGGCATGTATTTTCTCACACTAGAGAAAAGCATCATTTTTTTCATTGGTAAGTGTTTGAATATTATCCAATATGGTGTTTAACATGGATAACATGGAAGCTAATGTAGGTATATTGTTATATGTGGTTTGCAAAACCCTCAGTTAGATAAGATTTTCATATATCAAATCTTCAATTTGAGGAGGGTTTGAGGGGGTAGGGGATCATTTGGTGGATAGTTTTGAGGGGGTACTAGATCATTTGGTGGAGGGTTACAAGGAACATTCTTTCCTGGCTCAGTGTCATCATTCGGGTTGGTCATACCTATTAAATTGCAAAACATATTTTATATATTTAAAAAAACCTAATTTTTAACAATTTATGTTTAAAATAACTAATTTATATTAAAATTCATTCAAAATCATTAAAAAAAACAACAAAAAGTTACCTATATCCAATACTCGTTCCTATATCTGATACCCAAAATGGAGCAACACAAACCAAACTCAAAATGCAAATGCCTAAAATACTCTTGAGTTTTTTTTCTTTAAATTCCTAGTCATAGGTTTCAAGTATCCAATCTCATATTGGATGTCTGATATTATATTAAATACCTAATACAATATTGGGTACCCGATAATAGATCAGATACCCGATAAGATTTGGCCCCACCTTTTTGTCTTGGTATTAGGATGGGTGGAAAAAAGTCAAAGTGGATTTTGAAACACTTTTAGACATTTTCAAACTCCACTTTTTTCACATCTCCACTTTTTGGAACACCATGATTCTGCACATACTCGAGTATCAGAGTAAAATTCATGTACATACTGATTTGAGTAGTAAACTTAAAACATGAAATAACATGCAGCAAAATCAACATCCACACAATTTGACACAAGTATTTAATGTGAAAACCCTGTAAAGGGAAAAACCACTAGAGAATCGGAAAACCAATATTTCACTCTTCTAAAGTGAGCTTTGTAAGGAGCCAACCTTGTTAAAGGTTACATACACATTGTGAATATGACCTAGTTAGAGGATTTACATGAAATATCATCTAGAGTTTATCATTCCTTAATTGAGTTCCATACTCTAAAGGATTTATGAACATTCAAAATAATGTTACCATACAAATGGATTTACAAATAAGACTATTAAGTCCACTTAGTAAAGAGATTTTCTACTACAATTGTTAGAGAGAAATAGTGAAATGAATTGATAAATAATGCAACTAACTTTTCTATTTCAGGTCTTTATTTCTCTCATTCTTTTTCCTTTATTCTGCCTCTTTCTTCCATCTAGTTAATCCAATCACATACACTACATCTTCACACTTCACTTTCTATATTTTATAACATTTCTCTACTCGGTTATCCTTTGGCTATCAATCACAATATCAACTTGATTAGCAAAAATGAACATCTCATTCATCTCTTAAATAGATAAGTTATTTCCACTTCACCAAATTCTCCAATATTTTTCCACTTAATCACAATCATATGATCTTCACTCAGCTTGGATGCATTGAATCTAGACACTACGGTATCACGCTTTCTCCTTGAACTTTGAGCTTCATTTCAAATAATTAAATCTCCTTCATCAGATCTTCTTTGAATTTCTCCAGCCATAGATCTCATAAAAAAAAGTCATCCTTATCATCAAAACTTCTTGATCAATCCTTATTTTCATCAAATGTCAGTCTCCAATTGAATTTTCTAGAAAATGTTCTTCTTTCCATTGCTTGGTTAACATTATACACTCAACCAATACTACTTGATTGGTTAACATTATTCTTTATCGATCAATACTACTCATTCTTCACTTCCTTAACATGTGCTCAATGATAACTATGAATGCTCGATGACCATTAGTCCTTCATTCACCAACGTTATTGTCTATCTTGGCAGAATTTTCTATTTCTTTGTCTTTCACTTCATGACTTCTTTCCTTCTTTATCAACCAACATAACGTGTTGATACATGATCTCCATAAAATCATGTAAAATAATCAAATCAACATTATCCTACCAAAGTCTAATTCATCAAGTTCCCATTGAAATCCTCATACTTATCAATACTTTCTTCAAATCCTCTTCATCATTCAAATCTACATCCTTCAAATGATTTGGTATTCTTCTGAATTAACATAATGTCTTACCATTTCATGATTGACATCAATGAAAACATAAAAATTGATATGAATCTTTAACATACATTATCTCCCTTATCTTTAGCATTGTCAGTTGGGGCTAACAATCTCCCCCTTTGGCATTGACAGAAACACAATATCATATTACTACACTATGAAACAAACCATCATACCAACATCTTCAATTCAGTCTTTAGTAGGTTCTCTGCATCATATTCTCTTGCTCGGTATGCTCCCCTTTGGATATACTTCATTTACTTTTCAACATCTTCACACTCATTCTCCTTGGTATTAATTCTGATTATGATTCTCTGTTGTGTTTTATACTCCCCCTATGACCATATAAACATTCTTTGCATTACTCACATTCAGTAATCTCCCCCTTTGCTTAGTCTCTATAACATCTCCATTTGCAACATGGTTCATCTTCATTCTCTCCCTTTATTGAGTCTCTCCCCCTTTTTTGTTTAATGCACATATCTCCCACTTTGACAAAAATACCAAAGGTAACTATAAGATGTTAGAAATGTTTAGAATAACTAATGAGGGGGGTGGATTAGTTACTCAAGGTCCATATGTACCACTTGAACTATTAAACATTAAACACATCAATGTTCTGATGATCCTACTTAACTTCTTGTTTCTTGGTATGTACTATAAAATTGTCATAAACTTAACTTGTATTGCATAATGAAAAACATCAACATATGTAAAACATTCATAAGACATTCATCACAGTTTCACACAAGGATTTTACATGGAAACCCAATTCAGGAAAAACCACTAGCAACATGTTACTATTTTTCACTCTTTTGAAGTAAGCTCTGTTAGGAGCCAACTCTACCTAGTTAGATGATTTAATCATCCTATTAGGAGTGGCCTTGTAAGAGGGCTTTGATCATTCCACAAGTATTATTAAACATTATATTGTTTGTACTTTATTGACCTTGGGATTTTAAATAGGTGTTATATTTTCTATTGTAGATTTTACTCATTTTAATTTTTATCTTTCTTGTTTTAAAAAATAATTATCAATTATCAAAAGTGAAAAAAGGGAAAAGAATATGAAAAGGGAGAAGAAGGTGAAGGAGAATGAGAATAGGGAGGACAGAGATTAAAAAGGGATGGAGAATGTGCGTAAAAGGAAAAAGAGGAGGCGACAAAGGAGAAGACCAAAATAGAGGAGGAGAAGGGGAAGATGGAGGAGGAGTGAGAAAAGTAGAAAATGAAAAAGACACAAAATAAGAAGCAAAGCAAGGAGAAGGATGAGGAAGAGACAAGGGGTAGATCAATAAAAGCTAGGATAAGGGGAAGAAGAAGATAATGAATAATGAGAATATGTGGGAAAAAAAGAAGAAGGAGAAACAACAAAAATGAGAAGAATAAGAAGAAGAAAGAAAGACAATAGGATAAAATACTGCAGAGGACACAAAATAAGAAGAAAAAATAGGTCCAATGGAAAGGAAAATCTAAATCTCTCTATTAGCATAACTATTGCACCTACTGTAGGTGAAAGTGCTAGTATATACCATTGTTTAGGATTTGAAAATTTTGATCATGAGAAAATATGTTTATTCTAGTTGGTATTTCAATTCCAAAAATGTACAACCAAATAGATCATAATAAATTCTTGGTGACCAAATGATCCCAAACCAAGTTTCTAAAAATCGTAATCTAAATCTAAAGTTTCAAAACTCCAAATTCTAATTCCCAAATCATATTTTAAAAGCCAAATGAGTCCTAAACATTTATATCCCCAAGATTTAACTTTTGACAAAAGTAAGGACACGACATCAAGAAGAAATAAAACAAAATACGCCAATAGTGAATAAAAGAATCTCAATCACATATTGTTACAAAAGAACATAAATTAGACAAAAACTTAGAAATGAACTTGATGAAAGCCAAATACGAAAAGATAATTAATGAGCTATCCTTAAACATCACACACTAAGGAAGAAATTAAGCTTGCAAAAAAAGTCAACTTTGACTATTCAACACTTTTAGCCTAAGAATCAAGCCTTAATATGTGATATTTAAATAGTCTGTGATAGTGATAACTTTAAGAAACCCCTCCCAAAAAAATGCCTAAAATGCTAACGAATCCAACAGTTTGTGGGCAAGAAAATTTTAATGTTGAGAGCGATTTTTTTGTTCCATATAAGGAAATAAAATATTATAGGTTGGTGATTTTTTCTTGCCCTAGCAAAAATCAATTTAAATGTGGCAAATTAATTTTTTTCTTGCTAATAGATAAATAAATGATGGCTATTTTTCCCCTTGCCAAAAATGAATTAATAATGTCAGAGGAGAATTACTTGTTTTGTAGGAAAATGAATAATAATGGTCTTGGCTAATCTTCAATGGTAAACTGAAAAATTGTTTAATCTGAAAGCAAAATTTGCACATGTATTGGCTAGTGATTGTACTGACTATTGAGTAGTCATTTGAAATTTCAACTTGTGTACTGTCTTAGGTCTATTATTAATAATGTCGTAATGTCGTTACATCAGTGTCACTATTACCAAGTTGACTACCGTCACTTTCGTATTGTTAATAGTAAATACGATAGTTTTATTGATCATTGATTAACTAGAGATCAACGACAAAAGATGCATTTCGGCGCCACTTGCTTGAAAAGACCTGGAGTCACATGAAATTCTATAGAATGGAGACATGTGGAAAGGTTTGCATGGAAATCATTACTCAATATCATGCACTATCGACTGTCCAACATTAATGCCAGTACATTTCGATGTTTTGCACACTTAAAAATTAATAGGAATATGAAAAAATAAGATATGAAATATCGCAAATGTTAAAGAATTTAATGCAACTGGCATTTAATAGCCTCTTCAAATCCTCTTTCATTATCATTTCTCATATTCTTCAATCTAAATTCGGTTTGCAGTTGCACTTTGCAGAGTTTCTTGAATCTTAGTCATGGATACGCCAATTCGCCTGAAATGCACTACAATGGCTCTACAAAAGCCCTTTTTGGGCAGGATTCCTAACAATGTCCTTGTCATGGTTTGCAAGCCAGATGCCCAAAGTCTTTTTATTCACCATGCTATATTCATGGTCCTCGGCCATGAATTCTTGAGAAATGATAAGAGGTACTGTGTGTCCACGGATATTACCTCTCGCTTCCTCGTGTCTCTTCTCAACCATGGAGGCAATCAAATAAACATTTTGATGCTTTTGCGTAACTTTTTTAAAGAAACATTTTTAGAAGATGGTGTCAAAAAATTTGTATTGGTCGAGCAGGTACCGAGGTCGGGCATTGGTATCCCTTTTGCAGACGTAGCAGACAAGTGTTGGGAGGAAGGCATAGGGTGCATTATACATAAGTATCCTTTCCTGCTCAGTATGAACGAGCAACAATTGACTTGTCATTGGAAGTGGGCGCAGCTCAAAAGGGATTTTCTACGGAAGTGGTTGTTGTTGGACAATATCAGTGAGACCGACTTCACCTGGAAAAATGAGTTCAACGACATCATCTTCTCCAACAGATTCCTCGCAGATGGACTTGAAGAACTTTTTGATTGAAGGCTTCAATCCCTCAGCCCCTCAACCTGTTGATGCTTCCAACCTTCTTGGTTCCCTGCTCCCTGTTTCCTAAATACTATTTCCTTAACTGTTGCCCTTTGGGCAAAAAAATATTTTTAAGATATCTGTATTTTTCTTTGGATTGGGCCTTGCCCTTTTTTGTAAATAACGAAATAGTAAAATCAGGCTGATTTAATCAGCTATTTTGAATATCTATGCTATGAATCAGTATTATGTACATTGTACAGTCTAAGATATTATCAATGAAAACAATAGTTTTTGGCTTCTCAAATCATTGTTCTTGTAAGTCTACGACTTTGTTTTTGACATCTCAATTTTCAATGTATTATTGAAATGTTAGTCTGCGACTTTGTTAAAAATAATTAATTGTTGATAGTTATAAAGTTAGAACTTAGAACTTAGAAACAAAAAAAAGGGTTTCAACAATCCTCATTCCCTTTATGGTTTCATATAATATATTTGATTAACGATTTATAGTAAAAAATTATTCAATCAAAAATCATCCAATCAAAACTTTTGTAATTTCTAAAACTATTTTTCTTTAATCTATTATCTTATTGGTTAAAACAAATGGAGCGATAAGATATTAAGAGCGAATTTCAAGGAAAACTAAATATTATACCCTTAACAAAATTAAATATAATTTTGATAATTTATGCGTCAAATTTTTATTTCATACCTATCTTGTCACCTATTCCTAACTTTTTTTTCATTATGAAATCTTTTAAATGATGAAGAATAGTTTATAAACAATTATCACAATTTTTAATATATGT
Source organism: Cupressus sempervirens (assembly GCA_028749045.1). Lineage (NCBI taxonomy): Eukaryota > Viridiplantae > Streptophyta > Pinopsida > Cupressales > Cupressaceae > Cupressus > Cupressus sempervirens. The sequence continues at coordinate 564,475,566 of CM053791.1, forward strand.
TAATAATTTATAGATAATTAAACTATATTACATTTTAATTTTGAAACTAAATAATAAATATGAATAAAAATATAGCATTTTTAATTATATTTTTAAATTGTAATTATTTTATTTACATTAAAATATTGTCATTATTATTTCATATGTTGCACCAATTTTATTTTATAAAATTTAATATATCTTCATTGAATTTTTCATATCATTTTTACAATAAAAAGTTTATGATAGAAAAGAAAATTCTTTATTTATATTATATTAAAACTATTATAATAATAATTATAAATTATATTGTGTGTGTGTGTATATAATATTTTATATAAATAATTAAATTAAAATCATGATTTTGACATGCTCAAGCTTAAAAGTAAAATAATAATAATTAATAACAATTTCTTTAACAATATTTATTTTAACATTTTTCTCTATATTAATTAATATGCTATTTAAATTCTTTTCAATGATCACGACTCTATTTTGGGCCAAATTTTATAAGTTTGAAGATAAAGTCTATCTCTACCTGAAACCAAGACACGTGTACTCGAAGATTCTACCTGAAATCTCAACCATTGCATAAAAGAAAGATCGACGGCCCAAGATGAATTTTGGGTCGATTCGGGGAATGTTTTCCCATGTGTCTAGATTCATCTGGAAACGTGACATGTGTTCGCTCATTGGAAGACTCGGTTAATATTATTAATAATTATGTTTATAAACAATTATCAATATATGTTAATAATATATAGATAATTAAACTATATTACATATTAATTTTGAAACTAAATAATAAATATGAATAAAAATATAACATTTGTAATTATATTTTAAATTTTTAATTATTTATTTAAATTAAACTATTGTCATTATAATTTATTATTAGTACTTTACGGTAGGCTTAGGGCTAAGAGCTAAATATTTCATTTTCAATGTGATTCATTAACGTTGATATTTTTTTTTTTAATGTAAGTGCATTGGTTTATATTTTATATTTTATATTTTAATAATATATTTTATAAATTATAATATATTTTTTTTCATTCAATTAAAAATAATAATACTTATATTATATAATCATTTAAGATTTTTTATTATTATAAAAATATTTTTATTTTTATATTATAATTATTTATTATATAATAGAACATATAATATAATTATTTGTAATATAACATAATATAATATAATTGTAACCATATGATATATATGTAATAGAACATATATATTAATGATTATATTTATGAATAAAATTTAAATTTAAATTAACATCATTACAGAAAAATATAATTATATAACATTTTTATTAATTAAAATATTTTATATATTATAATAAATTTATTAAATTTAAATTAGATTTATATAAAAGCTAAAGACAAGTACTAATTGCACTTGTTTCATATCTTGCACCAATTTTATTTTATAAAATTTAATATATATTCATTGAATTTTGCATATCATCTTTATAATAAAAAGTTTATGATAGAAAAGAAAATCATTTCTATAATAGAAAAGAAAATCTCTTTTATTTATATTATATTATAACTATTATAATAAGTATTATAAATTATATTTTTTTATATTAAAAAAATTATATAAATAATTAAATTAAACCAAAATTGGTACACATGTACTCCAAGATTCTACCTAAAATCTTGACCATTGACTAAAAGAAAGATTGATGGCTCGAGATGAATTTCGGGCCGATTTGGGAAATATTTTTCCATGTGCCTAGATTCATCTGAAATCATGACACATGTCTGATCATTGCAAAGCTCAATTAAGTGTGAGGACTCGATTAATTTATTAGTAATTATGTTTAAACTTTTTTTAAAAATTATTACTTAATCCCGACTAGGCGATGTCGCGATTGTTAAGTAAAAGGTAGATCAATGCCAATGGCAATGACCTAAGATGAATTTCGGATAAATTTTGGGTCCACTATCACTGTTGTCAAAAAAAATCTGGAATTGTGAGAAGTGTCACATGTGTCATGATTCTGAATGACTCTTGACAACAGTGATAGCATTTCACAAATTGACCCAAAAATCATATTAATAATTTAGTTCAATTTTTATTAATTAATTTATTTAAAATGAAAAAATTTATTCAAATGTATATCAATGTAATAAATTTTTACTTTTTATATTATTGTTATGTACATTACTACATTATTGAGTCTTGACTATGTATGTCTTTTACATGTACATCGTGCATACTATTAGTAAAGTACCTAAAATCATTAATTACTTAATACTTTTGTTTTAACTTTTAACTATTAACCCTTGATGTTTTTAGAGTATGAAGTTGAAAGTTCTCCAAGTCGAGTTTAATATGATAGGGTTTTCAAATTTTAAATTTTCAAAAACTAGCAGAATTCCATTTTGTGTTCTGAAGACTAAAAGTGTGAAACTTGAGTATCAGATGACAACACCAATTATCCAATCTCGATTTTGAGTATTTAATTTTTTTTAAAAAAAATTCATTAGAATTTACAACAATACAAATCTTGATTTTAATTGTCTTAGGTTTACACTTTACAATTATTTAAATAAGGCCTGAAGAAGAATTTTGTGTAATAACCAGTAGCAAGCATGGAAAAAACGAAGTCAAAAACCTCCCGTACGAGTGCAAGCATAAAAGGAAAAAAAGACATTATAGAACTCAAGCAAGTGCTACAAACCCCAAGTTTCACCGATGAATGTCATGATATTTTTTATCCTGTTATCCATGGAGATTTTAGAATCATGGGAATTAGACATTCACTATTTAATAAGTGGAAAGATCCATAGAAGAGGAGAAATTATTACAAATATAACAATAGTACTCGTGCACATACAAATAAACTAGTTGCTTTGGTTACTGGATTAGCAAACCTCGTTGTACCCGAAGTATTCACTTGCCCTGAAATTGTAATGTTATGCACTCAGAATTATGATGAAAATAGAAAGGCAACTGTAAACCAAAACACTCAAGAGGAAATTTTATCCATAACTAAGAGTGAATTTTTCAAACTGTTAGATCTAGGGCTAGAGTTTAAACCAAAAAAATTTAACGAGCGCATTGACTTGGATAAACTAGCACAGGCTTATGACAAACTGCAAAGAGTTTTTAATAAACTCAGAGTCCTCTACTAGTGTTACACTAGACATACATCATAAGCCTCCTTATCAGTATGATATTTTTGTGCCATGGGTTCAGAATACTATTTCTTTGTTATCATTTTGTTTCAGATTGGACAATAACAAGGAAGTGGGGGCCAGTGTTCTTGAAATGATTTATAATATCCATTGTCAAGGTCAGTCAATTGAGAAGGTAGATGTAAGATATAATTTTTTTTAGCACATTGTTGAATCTATGCAACAACAATTACTAATGATTAAACAAAGTAAAACTATAGGCAAGACGAAGACATTTAGGTTCACAAGTTACTTGTGCTACCTTCTTTTAGCAAAGCATCGCCCAATATTTGAGACAAAGGACAACAAGCTTGATATTGAGGTCTATAAGTTTGATATTAAAACTCAAAAGAAATTAGAGACTTCAAGTCCAGTATATGAGTGGACACATAAGATAAGGATGAATACTACAAATAAAAACTAAAACCATTTTGTAGACTTCTTTTTGGCACCTATTTACCAAAAAATCACATGCACTTCGATGCCTAGATTGCCTATGTCTTGTAAAGATTGCATTCAACTAGGAAGTCAGATTCAATTGGCTAACTAGTTCTTCATGGAAGAGTTCATTGTCTTAAGGTTTTATGGTTCGACGGTTGAACCCTGCAAACTTCCAATGCATGTTACAAAAAGGGTTTTTACACTAGAATATGTATGGTAGATGGAGAGCCCAGATGAACTTTTCAGTGGACGAAAAAAGAAAACAATATTTCCTTCCTTGTCTTTCGTAATTGGAGGCCTCGCATTTGAGAGAAAGGCTTTCAAAGTGGCAAATGAATTGGTAAATTTTTTTTACTTTGATTTTGTCAGTCACTAGAATTATGATCCACTAAACATAATAAAAATGAGACTTATTGCCGATGGGAACTCTGCGAGGGAATATCAACATCAAGAGATGCCATTGATAGAAAATTTTAAAAAAACAAAGATTCATGGGATGAGGTTAAGAGAGAGATGGAGAAACATGCAACAGAGAATAATATTTCAATGCAAGAATTTCCATCCCAAATTATGACATTGCACATATCAAAGTCACACAAATCAAAGCCTCTAACATACTTAAATTTCTATGAGAAAGCATCTGAACCTTCTAACAGGTCTATGCAAAAAGCAATTAAAGAGGCATGCGCATTTGCGTCATGGTGTCAAACCAAGATCACTGATTTTTGGAAAATGAGGCAAATTTTGGGTGAACCAAGGACATCAGCAGGTTTTGAGGAAATTGAGAAGGATGAACTTTTCAATGATTATTGGAATAAAGAGCATCCAATTGTACTATATGATTTTGGCAGTGACAGTGATAAGGAAAGATAGGACCTCAAGTCTGATGCTGACATTCAAGGTATTTAGGATTTCGGGTCAACCAGGGGTAGAGATATTGTTAAACTTCAAATGAGTGATTCTATTCAACAAACATTTAGTAAAGGGGCAACTATGATACAAAAAATAGGTTATGTAGGTATAGGGCCCATTGGTGCAAGTGGTGAAGGGATTTGGAATCTAGTTTCAGTACCAGACCCACCCAAAAGAGGATGTAAACCAATCATTGGAATCTTTAAGATTGAAGATGATTCATCTAGAAAGGGCAAAAAATATTATACTTCTACTTCTAAAGGTCATCCCAATATATTATTCGTTAAATGTTCAAATCCAATTATAGTTGATCCCACTGGCACTAGCACTAGCACTAGCATGGATGAACCTTGTGCAAAAAAGAAAAAATTTATGATAATTACACCGCAAGAAATGTCAGTGGTTACTTCACCAATGTATGCACTAGTAGCTTCTGTACAAACCCAGAAAATAGTCCTAAAATGTCAGGATTTGGAATGGGCCATCTTCGGTTTGTTGGTAATCCTCAAAATACAATTGTAGGTGGAGTAAGTTTAACTGGAGTTGGAGGAGCATACAACCATACAACTGATAATTCACCTTTCAAACACTCAATTGTGTTAGCAAACTCAAATTTTAGTTTGAACGAGTTTGCATCAAAGTTTGAATAGAGAAGTGAAAGAAATAGGCAAATTATGAAGACTTTGAAAAGTGATGCAGTTGTTGAATGTCAAGGATCTACTAACAGAATATTTCCAACATATGATCCAAATAATGAAATGATGAACTTCATGGTTGTTATGCCCCTAGGTAGAGATAATAATCAACTAGAAAATGTAATAAATTGTAACGATATACAAGTTACCAGTCTTCAAATAGATTTGTCAAAAGTGAAAAATATTGACAAAATCAATATAACAAAAGATTGCAACAAAATGGTCTACTCTACACTTCTGAAAGTAGAGAGGGAAAACAAAAGGCTTACAAAGAAAATAGAAAAGTTACAAGTAGACCTTGATAATGTGAAGGCCAAGGAGAAAGCAGTAGGCAATAGGTTCAAAGAATTGTAAAACAGGATAAAGAATTCTTCTCCTACAAAGGCAATTGTCTAACAAGAAAAGATGAATGAACAAGTGCAAAATTTGACTAAAGAATTGGATGAGTGCCAAAAAAGACTTCAGCATGAAAAAGTCTCTATTGCACAATTGTTCAAGTTTGTAGAGAGTAGTGCACAAGTCAACAATAAATTGAAAACTGACCTGGACTCTGCTATCAAAGAAAATAATAATTTGAAGATTGAAGTGGAGAATGAAAAGAAAAAAGAGGAGTCTAGTGCAAACACAATCCACAATTTGAATAAGCAATTGGAGAATATGAAGAAGAAGAAAAAAAGCGGAGTCAACTGCAAAAACAATCCTTTATTTGAAGAAGGAATTGAAGAATGCAAAGAAAACGGAGTCTAGTGCTACTACAAGCACTAACACAATCCACCATATGAGGAGGGAATTGGAGAATGCAAAGAAAAAAGAGGAGTCAGCTACAAAGAAAATCCTTGATTTAAAAAAGGAATTGGAGAATGTGAAGAAAGAGTAGTCTACTCAAAGACTTCGTGATTTGAAGAAGGAATTGGACAATGTGAAGAAAAAGGAGGAGCCCACTATAAAGACAATCCATGATTTGAAAAGGGAACTCGAGGATGAGAAGAAAAAAGAGGTAACCACTGCAAATACAATCCAAGATTTGAAGAAGAAATTGGAGGAAGAGAGGAAGAGAGCAACTAATTAGCAAGGGAAACTAGAGGAAATACAGAAAAAGAGTGAAAAAGAGATGTCTGAAATGAAGAAAAAGATAGAGAATGTAATTGCACAAAATAGAATGACCTCTTTCGAAGACCATCATGTGAAGGATACTATAATAAACATAGTTAAGCTTATAAAATAAGAAATTTGGGACAAAATAATGAAGAATAATGATAGTTTGTTTGAATGGCTTGATTTAAATAGCAATCTCAGACTTTTGTTTGAAAATATAAAAAATGATGTTCAAGGTAAAAGACGAAGCTTCACCAATTCCTTAAAAAATCTTGCTAACCAAATTTTGAATAAAGTATGGAGATCCAATGATAGGGATTTGGCAAATCATGGAATAAACAACCGCGTGGATGCCTATGTAATGACCATTGATGTTTTTCACAATTGTGAACAAGTAATGGAAATAGATGAAGCTCTTAAATCTGCTTCCAAAGACTTGATGAAGATGAATCACATCATACTAAACTTGCTAAATATTGGATTACCAAATCCAGCTAACTTAGATAGCAGATTCATTAGAAAAAAAGATTACATGAAAAAGTTGTAGGATAGCATGAATTCTGATTTAAGCAACTTGCTTGAGGAAACCACTCCAGAAAGAATTGCAAGTTGCATCAAACCACTATCAACAATTAATGAAGTTATAGATAAATTCTTTGATTCATGTAAAACTATCTCTCTGAAGTATTCATTGTTGACGAGGTTACAACTATTTAGCTACAACCTCAAACAAATGGAGCTTCCAAATGATGCAGAATGGAGTGTCCTAAATAAATTCATTAGAGTTGGGTCATCTTCTCAAAATATTACTATTGCTATCAGTGGCAGTCATAGCTGATAGCACTAAGAAGTAACAACTTAGTAAGTGATAGTACTATAATCATTTTGTTACTTGTTGCTCTTTAATTTCAAATTTTGGATTTAATTTCAACTTTGTTTAATGTTAATTGTTACAGGAATCAAGAGCCAGCATATCAAGAGAATTGGGCAGCCAAGCACTGGCATACTATTACTACACAGAGCAGATGGAAAAAATTTCCCTACTACTTGAAAAAATTGTACAATTGACAATGTGATTGTACACACATAATGTATTATGTAGTAATAATCTTATTATATATACAATTACAAACCAACCTACAACTATTGTTGCTCCTTTGTATCTGCAAAAGAGAATTCAAGGTCATTTCAATTTGACATCGAGTCATTTGCAAAGAGTTGTAATTGTTAAATGTATTATGTTATAGGCTAATTTATAATTATAAATTATAATACAATTTTTTTTAAATAGAGCTTATTCTATTAAATGCATTATGTTACAATTTCTTAAAGAAACTAGAATCAATGGAAATCTCAACATGTTAAAAAATATAATCAATGAAAATCTCAACATGTAAAATTGTAACATCAACATGTTCAAAAAAAAAATTTAAGCATCTATAAAAGGATAGTGAATGAAGGCTATAAATTGACTTCTACAAACATAATTAATTAGTAGACAGAGTCTTAGATCAGAGCTGCTACTACTAGCCTACTACTTGACTCATGCAGAAGTTAGAACTTAAGGTTGAGAAGCTGCTATAGTTTCCACTTTACCTAGACCGGCTCATCATCACTATCATCAGAATCCTCTTCATTTATTGCATATAACATTTCATTGTTTGTTGTGATTTCTTCAGATTCACTGTCAGCATCAGTATGCATTGCCAAAGTCAACATCATCTTCATTGCTTCCAATATCAAGACATGAACCACTGCCACTGCCACTTGGGTCTGAAATGTTGGCAATCCCTCTTCTTTGACATTGGTTTCTCCAAATGCTAAGAACCCTGTCATAAGGGAAGCTATCTACCTCATACCTAGAATTATAGAGCCTCAAACAATTATCCAAATTTTTGTCTAATTTGTTTCTAACATTTGACTTTAGGAAGCCCAAAGTACTAAAAACTCTCTCATCCTCCACTAAACCCAATATCATTGTCAAACATAAATCAATAAGCTTGAAATATTATAGTATTGACTGTCTCAACTAATTTCTCTCACCAAAGTTTTTTCAAAGCTTTGTTACCGCTCCCTCTTCATTTGGGTTCTCCATAAGATCATATTGTTCCCTCATTATGTTTGCAAAAGAATATGATTGATCTCTCAGTAGAGTTTCATCTAAAATTCCATTTACAGTTACTCTATTGATTACTTTAGGTTTGCAAAAATGTTGAATCAAAGTTGTCATCCTTCTTCTAAAATTAGTCAAACAGTTTAGAGACCAATATTGTGGAAAAATAATTGACATTGCTTCGAGCAGTTCCTCTAGGGGGAATCTGAATCTAATTTCTGATGAAAGATTGTAGCAAACTCACTTGATAGAGTCAAGCATAGAGTCTTTGATCTTCTTGAAGTCTTCACTTGTAACACGTGAAAGTACCTTATCTAGTTTTCATTCAACTTTGCTTCCTACTTCGTTGGGGTTAGATCTGGGGTTGACGCGAGCATAGTACTGCATTGGTATGGCAACTCCACATACCCTGGCATAAACCTCATCATTTGCACCAATATGTAAAAGGTTCCCAGGATTGTTCAAATCTATGATTTCTATCCACTTTACAAACTTTGATTCATCTAATGGTAGTAATCGATACAAAGTATCCAGGCTATTACATGTCATTTTATGCAACTTATTATATTCTGCAATGTACATAGCTCTTTGTTGAACCTTTTTTATAATATTTCTCATGTCTTGTAGCATAGGGAGAATAGCTGCTAAAGTTAAGAGTATCTTAACATTAGTTAGACTTGAATATAGCCAAGGGAATCTATCTCACATAGAGTGGATTAGTCCAAGCAATGACAGATATTCAAAGATTACTCGATGCACTGGTCCATCCAAAGAGATCCATTTGGTATCATTGTCTTGAAGAAGCTTCCTCCCATCAGTAAGTCCTTGAGAAAAGTGTTGAAATTCTCGGACTCATTTTGGACTTTGACAAAAGTATTGGTAAGTCTCTTTGATTAGAGATTCCACTTTACTTACACAACCAAAATCGCTAACAATTCCAAAAGCTAGATTCATTCGATGGGTCATGCAATATATGAGAATAGCGTAGGGTGCCAAATCATTCTTGGTCTTTTTGCAAAGACTGCCTTTATGACCTTGCATAACTAAAGCTCCATCCGCTCCAACACACACCAACTTTTTGGCAATCTCCATTTTATCCAAACTTCCACATTCAATTAGAGTACTCTTTAATAAATCATATAAATTTTCAGTTGTCGCACTACAATTCAATTTAGCAACAAATAGTAGAAAGGGTTGATGACAAAGATTGTTTACAGTATAAACATGCATGCACACCCAGGAAGTATTATCAATTGATGTAACTTCATCTAGAGACAGTACAATGAAATTTGTGTGTTTTATTTTTTCCTTCATATCTTGTTTTTCAACCTATGCAAGACATCTAGCCCATTCCCACCCACTGTTTACTGACCAGTGACTGTTTGGATAGTTTTGAAGTTTGAAAAAGTGTAATAAGGCAATAATTAAAGGGTAGTCCATCATAGGGCATCCTCTACTCAAAATATAAAGACCACACTTAGTTGAACTACTTTTTCCACATTTTGCACTTCCATTGCTTTCCCAATGAAATCTTCAATGGAACCTTTTGCTACAGAATGCTTCTCCCATAATTGCTGGTGTAACTCGTATATTTCAGCATTCCTAATATGCAGAAAGGTGTCCTTTGTTTTCCAAGTTAGCACAGTTTTTTAACTCCATCTATAGTTTCCTTTTTGTAAACTTTATCGACATGTTTTTCTATGGTATCAAGTTCAAGCTGCAACCTCTTCTCCTTCTTTGTTATCTCTGTGCAAATCTTACATCTGCATTCTACAGGAGGCTCACCATCAATTGGATTGGCCACTAGTTCAATGAACTAGTACTTTTCCACCCATTCTAACTGAAAATTCCTTTTGGACAGATCCCAGTGAGATCGATCTTTCTTTGATTCCAATTTTCTTTTTCCCTTTTGTGCATGAACATGATTTATGGAATCACTTTTGGTTTTCTCATCTGACTGGTCTGGAATCAACTTCAACTCTACAATATCAATTTCTATCTCCCTACTCAGGGGAAGTGCCTCTAAATCGTGTTCAAGTTCATCCTTGACTAAGATATTAGGTTCACTAACTTGAACTTCAATACGGTCTCAGTCTCCAACTTGTGATGAATCTCCTTTTTGAATAAGCACTAGAGATCTAACTTGTGAATCTTGTAGGTTGCCAACATTTCCACCACCAAAATATGCCACTATGCTTCTATGTTTTGGTAATGGTGGCCTCTCTTGGCTTTCAGGGATCCTACTGAAACCCCTATTACCCCTCTTGTTTGACATTGCAAACCGATAAAGGCTGCAAAAAATAAATCAACTTAGTTGTTGAACAAAAGACTCAAATAGTGATGACTCAAAGACTGTGAATAGTGACAATAGACTACTTAGACTACATATAATAACAATAATATGATTCATTCTCCAAAAAATGGTACTACTGCTACGGAACTACAATCTACGATACTACTCAATATAATTCACAAACTTATATGCTATCTTAGCATGTGAGATGTCTAGTCACCAATGGACATTGGATAGTAAAACTTAAAAAAACCAGTACCAGTACGGTAGTACCACTATCAACATTAAAAAAAAATTTACTTGCCTTTTATGAAAACCAAGGTCCATGAGTTAATGGGCAATGCACTCAGTACTCTGAAACTTCGGCAGCAATAAGAAATGCCAGTCTCCAAACCAGAAAAGAGTGAATTGTGTAGAATAATAATATCTTATAGTCCAATCTAAGTTGGCAAATTATGCAAGATTAACAAGCAGGAATGTCAAACGTAGGCGAAGCACACCTTCCTATGCAAGCCCACAGTAGGAAACAATTGGCTAAATGGGGTTGGTGGTTGACACATGTTGAGAAAATGATAGGCGACGCCCAACCCAAGGGAAAATTATTTGGTTGTAGTAATGTCGAAATAACCTAGTCCAATAAGAAACAAACATGCAAAGGCTGGCGAAATGTTTAAAATAAATGTATCCAAAATGTATATTACATTGGCGATTGGACCAATATTTTTGAACAATCATGTGATAACTAATGGGTGACTACCACAGGCATTGAACCCAAATCTGATAAATATCTGGTGACGCGGTTGGCGTACGTTGCATGTGCTATTCACCAAATGACGATTGACCCATGAGACGAGATTTCCAAAAGGTGAATATTTGCCACTACAGTAATCTCTAGTCTGTGATTAATAACACAAAAAGATAACACAAGAAATGACAAGATTTTAAAGAAACAAAAAAATCACCAGAAGACGAATAAATGAAAACACTGAAATATAGAAGATGAACAAAGATAATAGAGATGTAAACACCTAATTATAGAATATGATGTCACAGACAATGTTTACTTTAGAATCAGAGTGACATCTAGAAAAGAAAGCTTCTAATTGTTGAAAACTACATGAATGATAAGAGTCACATTGCAACAGAACTTTAAAAATCATAGTATATTAAAATTGTAGACCTCTATTTTAGAAAAGACAAGAACCATTCTCTTATGATTGGTCATCACATGCGGTTAGATATTGAGCCTTGACTTAGGCAAGAAATCCCAGTAAATAATAAAAAACTATGGAAAACATCGAATAGAGGAAACAATGCTCGACATAATACTCTACCGAGAGCCTGAACACCTTAGATATTTTTCTATGCAAGAGATTTTATTCTATCAAAAAATATAGAATGATCGTTGTTCCATGACAGACATGTGAAGAGAGATTTTTTTTATGATTATTGTCTCATCTTGACAACTTTAATATTCCCATCTCTCCTTCTAAACCAATCCAAACTAAAACATAATTGAGTTCTATATCAACGTTATCAATGAACTCTATCAAAAAGATGAATTTGGAAGAACTTGAATTAAAGAAACAACAAGAAGTAAATTTTGACACAGATCTAATGTTCATCAAATAAAATAAAATAAAAGAGATTGCCTTCATTGTTGTAATCAAACTTGGCTCTCGTAATGATAAATAGAAATAAAGGAAGAGAAAATAGATACAAGATTATTCTGGGAAGACCCTTTCAGATGAAGGGAAAATGCAACCACACAATAAAATATATTACTTTCATTGATCATAAAATGTTGAAGCACGTACAATATTTTATACTTGATGTGATTTATATAACAAATAGAGAGACATTTCACATTACAAATGAAGGTCTCTTCAAATTGAAAATACATAACTCTTTGTATTTCCATATGCATTCCTTGACACATGTCATACAATACATGTCTCTATATCATCTCAGTTATTATTATTATTATTATTATTATTATCCCAAGTGTCATCTTGAGCTGAAGGTGACCTTAAAGGTTATAATGACCATATTCCTAAAACAAAGATAAAGATATCTAGCACATCTACAATCCTCAACATCTTACTCCTTCAAAAGTCATCTCATTACAATCGTATGAGATGCAAATTGAGTCGCAATAGCCCAGTTCATGTTAAATAGTAAGTTAGTAACAACATGTAAAGTTAATAGATTGAAAAATTAATAAACATTAAGAAAAATTGTATACAAATTGGTATTGAACATGACATAAATAAAAATTCAATCTGCCTTCAACAACTTCAATCTCAAGAAAGATGTGAACATTGCATATGACATTGTGTGGTTTGTCATAAACATTTGGATTTCTTCACCCCTTATTTTATTTGTTTCACCCACTCTATTTGAGTGTCAATTTGTTGCATCACTAATAAGATGAGGGAGTGTACAAAGCAGGATGTCTTAAAAATGTGCTCATATCTTATCTCAACCAAAGCACTTGCACCCCTACAATTGTTTGCATTGTCCATAAGACCACATTCTCATTACCCACTATCTGTATGGACCTAATGAGGATTTTGGAAATGAACTCTGCAACTTTCACTTCCCCCCTCACAATCAACTATTCGCATAAATATTGCCACTTCAGGGGACATTGCAATAACATTTATCAAAGTATGGTTTTTGATATCTTTCCATCCTCGAAAATAATAAAAATACCAAATTCAATACAAGAATCTCTAATTGGTTGAAGGAAGGTCCCTACAATATTCATCTCACAATTAGGTGGTACACACCTTTTCAAACCCAAGACCTATAAAAGTGAGACATGAACTATTGATTACTAACACTACTATCTATCAATATGGTGATCTTGCCAATTTGAATGGAAGGCCATTAGCATAGAGGCAACGTGCAATTTTCTACTCAACAATATCTCGTACCTTCATTTTAAATTCCTTGTCCAATGGACCTATTTTGTGGGTGGCAATTTTTAATTCATCTTGCGTAGAGGCTATAGGAAAAAAGGTAGGTTTGGAGGCAGCTACTATATCAATGGGTAAATTCATTATTTTTTTCTCTCCACTAGTATAAGCACTTTGCTTTGTTCTTAAAACCATTGTATTAGCCTCTTCTTTTTCTTTTACAAATCCTACTATTTGTGTGGGAGACAACCCCTTCTTCTCTAGGTCTTTAGACATTCCCATCCCATTACTAACAATGCCCATAAAGTGAAGTTTCACTTGAGAATATGAGAGCTACTTTTTGGTAAATTACAATAATTACACCTCCAAATATATCCCCTACATCCTACAACTTGTGAGATCCATGTGTTATGTCTCCAAAAAGAGATCATATATCAGTTTTGAATTTATCATTTCTTTCCTTGTCCATTGAACTTTGACCGCTGGCCATTCTTGTAATCTAATTTTTGGCTATTATAAGAAATTACATAATTTTAAATTTAAAAAACTAAGAAATACAATCATACAAGTGCAAAATAAAGATACAAAAAGATTATAATAGAGAGCTTAACTTGTTTCCTTTTTTTCCTAAAAAATAAATTTAAAAAACTTGAAAAAAAATCATCTAAATCTAATTTAACTTAGATGCTTAGATATTTGGGGAAGCTATGTGGCACCCCCATTTTAAGGTTTTGTGCGAAATATATATATATAACACTTTAAAATGGGATTTTTTAGTGGAAAAAACTTTACTAGGCCAAAATACTCTCCAGGCGCTCCTAAGTGCACATTTGTGCTTGCAAATTCTCTCTAATTGTACTTAAAATATTCCAGACCTAACATAGAGGCTACTGGCATGTATTCGGTAACTACTAGTGTGTATCCAATAACTACTGGTGTGTATCTGATAAGGCAAAACAAATATAAAATTTTCTTTGTGAATAACTTTTGTTTGGAGTTTTTAGAGATCCAATGGATTCTAGGTTACGAGGTTGATTTTCTTCCCAACAACTACATAGGCATGCCCTTGATAGACAAAATAAACTCTTAACATTGAGTGGATGAAGATGGCTTCTAGAATACAAAACAAACTTTCCTCTTAGAAGGTTCATTGGCTCATACTATCTAGTAAAAAAAATTGATCAAATCTTCTTTATCCCATATTTCCATTTCAACTATGTTTGTATTTCAAATGCCCAGCAAGGTAGTGGAAGTTTGGGAGGACATTCAATGTTTATTCCTATGGAGAGGCATGGATCAAAATTTTAAATACAATTTGGTGAAGAGAGAGGAGGTTTGTAAGTCTTAAGGCTTTCAGTGGCTTATTATCGGGAATTATAAACAAATTAGTATAAACCTTGGCTCCAAGTTGGTGTGGAGGATTTATCAAAAGAGACCAAATATCCCAAAAATGAACGGCTTAAACATCACACACTAAGGCTTGATTCCTAAAAAAAAGTGTTAAATAGTCAAAGTTGAATTATTTTTCCAAGCTTAATTTCTTCCTTAGTCTGTGATGTTTAAGAGTGGCCAAAAATTGTAAAAAATAACCCTGATAATCTTAGCAACTTAGGATTGGTATTGTTGAAGGGTTCAAGCATTTGGAAAATAATGAGATTTTTTTGCAACCTCATCAAATTGGATGTCAGTTGGAGGTTAGGAACAGGGGACAAGATTAAGTTTTGAAGAGATAATTGTTCCAGAGACCAAACCTTTAGGGGCTTTGTGCTCTTAAGGCCTTTACCTAACATTATGGAGCTCATAATTGGTGAGTTAGCTAAAGATTATATGTTAGGAACACCCAAATTGTGGCAATGAGTTTCTTTTAGCACATAATCTCCATAATGTATCCAAGCATGCAAGGAGATTCAGATGTGCATCAATAATGGCCCATTATAGACAATAGAGTGGGGAGGGGGAATAAGGTAAGTATGATTAAGGACAACTTCTTTTTGGGAAACATACACTATAGGTGGAGGTGCAAAATAGGATTTGGAATAGTTTGGATCTATCAAAGGCTAATGCTTTACTTCGGATTGTTTGGAGGCGTGAAGCCCTTCCTAAGGACAAAATACAAGTTTTAGATCACATCAGCTCTTCTAGATGTGTTGTAACGCCCCACTAGGGAACCCAAAAGAAATTAACCTAAAGTTTCACTAAGTTTTCCAAACTTTTTTCTTTTTAAAGATAATAACTTAACAACAGATATAATATAGTGGAAGCAATAATAACAAGAGAAAAAATAATAGTGGAAGCATTAACTCACATACATAACAACTAACATAAACAAATTACATCTCCCAAGGGTCTCATGACATTGAATCACATTTAATTTTTATTAATACTAAATCCAAAACATAACAAATCCACATCCAAGAATTATAACAAGTACAATTCCAATTCAAAATATACAATTATAGTATACACTTGGCAATTAACAGAATGCACAATCATCCATTGTACAAGTCACAAGATATGAGAGGCTAAAATAATATACATTATGAAATAGATAACATCGTCTCGTAAGATCTATGAAATAAAATACAATACACTTAGAGTATAACCATCCATCATAGAAATACAAGATCAGATAAAACGGAACATCTGCATAAACACATCCAGCAACGACATTCGACGGTCGGATCTCAATGGTATCAGAAAATGCACTACCACGCAACCTCATGGAACCCAAAAAGGCCCACTCCCACTGCACTGAGGAGATAAACTCAAGTCCCAAACAGGATAACAAACTCAAAAGTCAAAACAAACATCTAGGTTCAAAAAATCACCTGAAAGAAAACTATCTCAAAGGGTACCAAGACACAAGTATCAACTAAACCCAGAGGCAACACAGACACGTAGGAAATTTATCTACCATGCAAGTGGGCAAGTTTCATCACATGAGCCAACTCTAAGGTTACCCAGTCTAGTCTTTTAATACTTCAAACCCCCCAATGTCTCTATACGGCATCAGTATCCTTTCGTATAGACAAGGCATACTAACAAGTCAGCTCTAAGGTTACCACAATAGTCTTTTAATACTCTGGACCCCCCTGTGACTTTCTGTGGTACCAATATCTTATTAATTCCTTTTAAGCCCATTCAATGAATGTTATCACTTATTAAAGTAACCTACAATGGGTTACCAGTCAACCTCTATAGGGCCTCGGCCTCCATTGCAAGCCACTTCCCAACATGACATACAAATAACCTACCCTAAGCTCAACAAAAGAAAAAGATCTCAAATGACCATAACCCACACATCAGTTCTTAAACAAGCAACTGGAAAGCACTGAAATATTATTGAACATAATCACAAATGCCACCAATACAATTACCCTAACAGGACTAATCCAAAATCAAGTACACATAAACCAAATCCATGTCATTACATGACATCACCTAAAATGAACCATATAATCACCTCAATCCTATACAAGCAACTAGGAAGCAATCCAAGGATAACTAATCAAAGACTCAAAAGGTTATATCAAGAAAGTCACACTATTCACCTCAGTTCTACACAAGAAATTGGAAAATCGTATCAAAGCATTTGATCAAACTCATCATAGAACACATATGACACATTATCATGGTCGGGTGTAAAAGAGTGTAATCAAACATCATCATGACATCACAAAACAAACTCCCAAGCCTTTGGTAAACATCCTAACTAGCCAAAGCTAAGTCAACCCCGAAACCCAACAACAATAAACCACACGTCATAAAGAGTACATACAAAAGTCATTTTCATAATTCATAAGGTTTTGAAAACACTAAGGTTTAATTTTCATTTATAGGTTTTCAAGTTCTCATTTTCATTTTCAAACACAAAGATTTAATAACCAAGGTTTCAGTTTTCTTTTCCAAGTATTACTATTTATAGAGTTTTCAATTTCACTGCAGGGTTTCAGTTTTCATTTTTATGTTCAAGACACAAGAATTTGATACACAAGAACAATAAATTCACAACAAGGTTTTAGATTAAATCACAAACAATTCTATAATGGTAATCAATTTTCTCAAACAAGGATTTCAACCCAGAGAAATTCTAAAAACAAAAACACAACAGACACAGAGAAGGAAAAAGTTTGAAGAACGAGCAACTACTGCACAAACCCACAAGATCCTACTTAAATCTGATGCTAAAACAATGAACGCACAAACAACTAAGAATCTTCATTTTCCTTTGAAAACCCTCTTTTTGGAAATTGGCTCCTCCAAACTTGTGTATGGAGAAATGAGCTTTGATTTCCTAATAAAGAGATTTTCTCCCAAATCGGGATTTTGATTATGCAATCGCTTTGATCATGCAATCATGTGAAAACTTTGTCTTTTAATTATTATATTTTAATTCTCATGCACACAATTTATGGAATTTAATTAAAATAAATTTTATTAAATTAAATTTTTCTCTCTCTTATTAAATCATGTGACTTTTTTAATATAATATTTATTAATTTAACTAATAATATTATTTAGAATTTATTTAATTAAACTAAAACTCCTAAATAAATTATTATTAAATTAAATAAATATAAATATGTCAAAATTAGAACTTTAATCAAATCTTTTAAATTTAATTCTTTCATGCACATTTAAAGAACTTTTAAATTAAAATATTATTTTATATTTTCTTTTCCTCCACTTTATTAATTAGTGCAAGCACTATTTAAAGCATAGTTTTTTATTTAAATTAATAAGAATAATTAAAGCTCATTATTTAAATGCAACTCTAATTTAATAATTATTAATTAAATAATCATAATAAAAAAATATTAAACTTTTAATCTTTTAATATTTTAATTCTATTTTTTTCCAACTTCTTAAATTAGAATTTTAAAATAAATATTTTATAAGTACATATTTAATAATATAATTAAATAACATCATATTCTAATTTCTCTTTAACCAATTTTCTATATTTAGACTTCTAATTTTAGATTTTTTATTTAAAGTATAAATTTAATTAGTTTTTAATTAATCAAATATTCACATATTTTAATATTTTGTTTTGAATCAAATCATATTTTTTACTCAACTAATAATATTATTTAGGGTTTATTATTAAAATAAAACTCCTAAATAATTATTATTAAATTAAATAAATATAAATATGCCAAAATTAGAACTTTAATTAAACCTTTTGAATTTAATTATTTTATTTAATTAATTAAATATAATTAAATATTGAATTTTCTTTATAAAATTTTTATTAAATTAAATTATTAAATTATCTTCTAATTTGATTTAATTATAACTGAAAATCACAACAAACCCACAAAACCAAATACGACAATTTCACTAAAGACAAAGAACATAATCAAACTCCAAGGTCAAAATCACGAATTCACATCACTTTACGAATTTGGATGGGTAAACTAACTCAGATACTTGTCCTATTTTCTAGGACAATTGCCTTAGGGTTTAGGATTTGGACTCAAGAATTATCTATCCACTTATATCATTGAGATATTGCGATAGGGTACGCTCATCTTAGTAATTCAGGGAAGTCAATACACAATACTTGCAATCTACATAAAATCCATGCATGTGCATACATATATATATTCTAAACTAAACAGGCAATAGGAGGAAGTGGTGCATCATGTAGATCTTGACTAGCGAGTACAACTCCCTTCCTCAACCACATCGGAAATGTCATACATAAAGTAAAACAGACAAGTACACCATACACAGAAGTATGGGGTAAGTGACCATAGAAATGCATATAAATAATCCATCTACTATTCATCATGAGATAACTGAAATAACTAAATGAACATACATATATCAACTGAGTATAAAATAGCATTTAATCAAATCCAATAACCAATTACAAATAATCATAAAATTTAATCAGAACACTGACCTAAAAGAATCTGACAATACGAAAAGAAAGTCAACTAGGGGTAGGCATTACATGTGTCATGTGTTCAAATGCGGAGGAGAGAAATGATCATTTATTATATCATTGTGATTATTGCTTATGAGATATAGAATATGTTCTCGAAAAGCTGGTGGGTGAATGGGGTGATGCCTCAACATATTTGCATGGTTCTTGATAGTTGGACTCTAGACAAGACTTGGGACTTACTTTTATTGGAATGCTGCTCTAGCCATCATTGTGTAGCGCATTTTGCTAGAACACAACAAAAGGCTCTTTCAAGACAAATCTAGGGAAGCTGAAAGATTATGAGACATCATTGAAAACTCCTTGTCAGAGGCAGGGGCAACCCACAGTAAAGAGGGTTGGGTAGTGCAAAGTGGGCTAATGCTTGATTCTTTTTTTAATTGGATTGAGAGGATTGGCAGCTTCTTGCATTTGACGAAGTCCAAATGTTCATTGGACTAAGCTCAACTTTGATGGCACTTCCAAGGGGAACCCCGAGGGGACTGGGTTTGAAAGCATTTTCTAACTAATGGGGTCAATCCACAGTAAAGAGGGTTGGGTAGTGCAAATTGAGCTAATGCCTGATTTTTTTTAGGGGATTGGCAGTTTCTTTGCATTTGGCAAAGTTCAGATGTTCATTGGACTAAGCTCAACTTTGATGACGCTTCCAAGGGGAACCCCGAGAGGACTGGGTTTGAAGGCATTTCCTGACTAGGAGGGTCAACCCAAAGGTGTTTAGTTCTTTGGGATTGGAAACAGTCACAATATGGTTGAGGCTTCGGTCTTATGGGAGGGAATGAAGATTGCTTTAAACAGAGGTTGGGATAGGCTTTGAGCAGATGATATTGATCAGCAAGGCTACTCAAGGAGGCTTGTTAAGTAATTCGAGGCTGTCCTGCGGACAAAATTGTGTAGCTAGCTTAGTAATTCAAAGAGGTTATGTTGTCCAATATTTTCACGACAGGCAATCATGTTGCTGATTGGACTGCCAATCAAGGTGCAAGAATATCCGATAACAAAAAGCATCAGTCTTTTTTTTGGATGAAAGATTATGTGCACCCAGTTTATGCACTTGATCCAATAAGATATGAAGTTGCACGCTCATGATACTGGCTCCTGGGGCCTGAGTTTGAGTGCTCTCTTGGTGCTGCTCTCTATTTTAGGCCATTCTAGCTGCGTGGGGGCTGTCATGATTCTGCTCCCTATGTTTCATTGGTGACTTGGCATGCTTGTATGCATCGTATTTTGTTTTGTTAGCTGCACTGATTTGAGTTTTCTGTTTCCTCTCCCAAACCAATAAACCTTAATGTGTTATATTTGTAGTTGATTAGCCTAGGAATCATGGATGCAACAAGGTTTCCCGTTTTTCAATTTTAAACTAAGTTACGGATTCAGGTGCGGATCTGCGACCTTTTTGGGGATGCAGATGCGTGACTATATATATATATATATATATATATATATATATATACAGACAAAGAAATGCATTTTCATTATTGAATAAATGGATTGTTCTAGGCTCACATATTCACGGATATTGCTTCCAAAATCCTAAGTCAAAAAACCACAGATCTTCTGAACTGGGAACATCATTAGATAGGATCGCATCTTTAGTCTTTTGTATTATCTCCTTAACATTTGTAATGGAAGACACCAGATATAGAAAAATTTATAAACATACTAGAAATTGATCTCTGGATTTAAATCTGCTGCCACACAAACTCTCAAACATATTTTCTGCCTGTAACACAAGACAATTCTCTGTAAATTCCCTCCATACGCAGAGTAACCAATAATCGTCAATCTTCAGATTTAGCAATTCTGGATTCTTTCTTCTCTGCAAGCCTAAACTGGATATAAATCTTAAGTTTTAACCAAATAATAGAAGCATATGCCTGTGAAATCCGCTTTGGAATCCACCTCCATAGGCATCCACCTCCAGGCCCAGGATGCCCGCTTCGGCTTCTAAGATTTTAAGTAAAACATAAGTTTTTTTGGAAAAACGCAGAGAAAGATAAACTCAACTCACTGTTAAAAAATCATTGCTCGCAAATCGTTAAAATTTATAAGTTCAAAAACTGTATTCTCCAATCTGAACGTGAACGTATATTGTAATATGTTATTTTTTTGAGTAATATTACTAATATATAATCAATTTAAAGGAAAAAAGTTTTAAATGAATTTTAGTTAGACTAAAAGAAAGAGTAAATATAAGTTTTAAATGAATTAAATACAGGTATTTTGAATAAAATAAAGTGGAAAGTCATCCGAAACCCCATATCTTATATTACAAAATTTATAACTAAGGGAAAGCTCTCTGAAATTAATAATTGAAAGGTGAATCATTCAACAAATTATTCAATCAGAATCTTCCGATACTTCTGTGTCTTCTTCATTAAATACAATACAATTATTTTCTCTAATTTTATGAGGCAGTGATTCTTTTAATTTCCCCGAGCAACCTATCAAAAATATCTTCTCCATCTCTGTGAGAGCTGTGAAGCTCAATGGCCATTCTTCTAACCTAGAACAACGCCTCAAATCTAACCTTTTTAAATTTGTAAGTTGCCCAAGTTCTGAAGGCAGCTCTTCTAACCCAGAACAGTAGCTCAAATCTAGCACTTCCAAATTGTTGAGCTCGCCAAAGTTTGATGGTAACGTTTTCAGATGTGAACATTTTTTCAAAAACAAATATTTTAAAGAAATTAGATTCCCAAAACTAGAAGGTAATGCACTTAATGAAGAGCAGCCTTCTAATACCAACCATGTTAAATTGTGAAGTTGTCCAAAGTCTGAAGGCAACTCTTTCAATTTATTGTATCCACTTATATCCAACCCTATTAGATTTCTGAGATTTGTCAATTTAGAAGGAAGTTCCCTCAACTGGTGGCAATCCTTTAAACTTAAATGCTCTAACTTTGTTAGCATCTCCACTCCATCTGGCAACCTTTGCATGTTCTTTAAACCATATAAGCTCAACTGTACAAGAGAAGAAGCTGGAGAGATTTTGGGAGGAGCTCTACAATATGTAGCTCTGTTATCAGAAGAACCATGAATATCCATGGTGCGCAAGCTCGGAGGAAACTACAGATTTGCACAAAGATTATGAAAAAGGTTATTAGGTGTTACTATATGATCTAATGAAAGCAAATTGAAGTGATAAATGTGCTCTGAGAAAGGCAGATCTTACCTCATACAAGCTCATTCCTTGTGTCAATGGGCCACTATACCAGAAAAGATGCTCAAGTTTTTCAAACTCGATTGGTAGATCAGGAACAGAATGAGGAATCACAAGGTATTTGAGTTGTTCAAATGGTTTTTGACATTTCTCCCTGAATGTTATTTCTGATCCTTGATAAAATAGCATTCTCAACGAATTGCTCATACAATTGAGATGATCAAGATCAATTTCAATTGAAGGCTGCCCATAATCTTCAATTAAAAAAATACCTTTCAAATTCTTGAGTTTCTGCACAAAAACAAACCATAAACATCATTATAGTTGATAAGTAGGAGATATTTTCCACAGCAAGTCAAACTGTTACATTGCTATCAGGATTCAACTGTGTAGTTTTTTGAGTCAAACTCATTGATTCATGTTTCATGAGTAGTGGTTCACACAGACCCAACTCTCACGAGAACAAATGGAAGATTAGAACTCATTGGATCCAGGTGATGCTCACAGAAGTGAAGCATTAGGACTTCTACTACACCAGCTTGAGTCTGCTTAACTACAGAGTTTCCTCCATGGTTAAACCCACTATACTTACAACTCCCATATGCAAAACCTTCACAAAGTGTTGTGAGGTGAAGCACCGAGACTTCGCAGGAGGTCACCTATCCTAGTACTACTCTAACTCGAGTAAGCTTAACTACGGAGTTCCCTCCTTGGTTAAACCCACTCTACTTGCAACCCCATTCGCAAAACCTTCAGCAAGTGTTGTGAGGTGAACCACTACTCATGAAACATGAGTCAATGAGTTGACTCGAAATACTTCACAATTAAACCTAATAGCAATATCACAAACATTAAAATTGTGTATAACAGATCTGTTTTTATAATATTTGTGATGAACAGTGTACGTATGACATACCTTTTCGTCTTTCAAACATTCTTGTAAAGTCTCTGGATCTCTGATTATGTTTTGTTCTGATAGCATCTTCCCTCTTGCTCGAACTATGTCATGAACAATCAGATTACCGCCTTTAGATGTCCTGACGAATGATGCAGCTTCTAGAGCTCTAAGTTCCTCCTCTCCAACTATTCTGGCCACATATTTACTACTCCAATTACAAAAGTAGGATGTGATATCTAGAAAGGCCTCTTTAACAGGTTCTAACAATCTATCATATACAAAACCAACCATATGGTTGCTTAAATCTTTCTCTTTGATCTCCTTCCCTTCTTGAAGCATCTCCAATACTACATTCTTTGTATTTCCATGATTTATAGCCAATTGCGAACCAGCTAATTGGAGTAGAAGCGGAACACCGCCACACATTTTTAGGAGCTTCTGTACATTGCTTTCATCGTTGTAGTCAGAAACTTTCTCCAACAAAATTCTTCTGGCCTCTGTCTCTGGAACAGGACTCACAGCATATTTTCGGCTTTGCATATTCCTGCTGACAAATATGTCCATCAGGTGAAGATCACAAGTAGTGACAAGTATTCTGCTCTTCGGTGGAAGGCAACTGCCAAAGCCTTGAGGTAGAAGTTGCTCGAGATCTGTACTTTTGAGAGCATTGTCAATGTATAGAAACAAAGGCTGATCAGGGTTTTCTAGGAAAAATAATTTCAAAATCCCCCAGCCTTCCTCACAGTTTTTCAATTGCACGTTCTCTTTGAGCAATCCTTTCAAAATCTGCTTTTGGATGCCCTGAAGACCATTTCTTGTACAATCTTGATCCATATGAACTCTGCAATGGTTATAAGATTGGAGGTCGATGTGTGCATAAACAGCATCAGCTAGTGTTGTTTTTCCAATCCCTCCATTACCATAGATAACCACAACAATTGACATAGCATCTTGAGAATTCAAATCAAGAAGCTGAATTACATTTTCCCGTGCACCCTCAGTTCCAACTGTGAAGTTTGTGGAAATATTCAGTCAAAATTTGTGGCAGAACAAAAAAGAAAAGATCACTAAAGTTGAAAATAATGTTACCTGCCAGATCATATGCATAGAGTTTCTCTGATTCTGGAGGATTCTTTGGCATTCTTTTTGCTATCTCAAGTTGAATCAAAGATTGGATGTCTGCATTCAAGCGGTCTATTTTGACTTGCAAATCCTTTAAACAATCGGCATTCAGTGTAGCAGTAAGAAACCTTCACACAATTCAAAGATTGGATTTACATTAAATTTGTTGATTAGATACTTAGCCTTCCTTTCATCTATATAATATCAAAAAACTTTTTCAGCTTTTTTTCTGTTAATTAGGTCAGTTCTAACTATATTCCATATTGATTGTGAAACACCTTTTCAGCTTCTAAACAATTTTGCTAGCCTTCAACCGTTGAATCTTATACCTGAATTTATTCATTGTCAACATTAAATACCAAGCTATTTTTATCCTTCAAACTCGAACAGAGTCACACATGCAAACAGTTTGAATAAAACTACTCAAATAATGATGTAAACCTATTCACCATTGAAATAGGAGGCTTACAGGGTTCTTTCGAGAATTTAGGGGAAGTGCCTTTAGTAGATATAGATTTTGTGTTAGTTTAAGATTAGAGGGAGACGTAATCTATTGCAGCCTTTGTAAAAGATTATGTTTTCACAAAATAAAAGATATTTGCTACAGTACTTGTTACAGCTTTTCTGCTGTTTTTCATTTAAAGAATCATTATCAATTCTAAAGGTTTGTATTTATCCTGCATTTATTCACTACTAATCAATTCCTATGTTCATAGCAAATTAATAGAGTATAGAATAGACAATAAAAATAATGTTTGCATCACTTGCTATGTTGTGCTTTTTGGGGGTTGCTTTATGTAGAGGCCTGTTTTGATCCATTAACTGTTAGAACAGAATATCTAATTTGCAGCTACAAAGATTATCTGCAAAGAAATAATTAAACTGACCTGAAAACATTGGCTCTTGCAAGTTGAGAGATGCACATGATGCTTCCTACAATAATACACTGAACTCCCTCATTGAGTTTCTGCTTCTGCTCTAGAATTTGCTCATTCAACCCAATAATTTGATTCCCAAGATTAAGCATACTTCTCAAAACTTCAGGGCACTCACTTTTGTTGTCAAACATCTGACTACGTTCTGCCAATACAGATGCCAATATAGAAAGTGCCATTCCTAAGGTGGGAATTTTCTCGGCTCCTTCGAGCACTTCTGTAAACACTTTTTCTATCTCTGCAATTGCCCCATCCCTAGAATTTTTCTGTACAGAAATAATCCGAAGAGTTTACAACGTATGACAATCAATATCCATTTAATATAATTTATTTCTCAAATGTATAGAGTTACAGCCGTCCAATAATTTATAACTGGATAAAAGTAAGTCCATTGTAAATGCATATACAGTTTCTACCAAAAGCTTGATCAACTACTAATTCATGGGCTATGGAAAACTTATACCATCTCAGCGAAGAATGTTATCACCAGCTAATTTAATTGTTCAGAAATAGAAATTTTACTGTTTCAGGACATTTCCCAATGCGTGTATCCAGCATCTCCATGAGCTTTTGGCAATCATGAATATAAGAATCTACTGCTGAATCAGATCCTCCATCACTCCTCTCTCCCGACTGTATTGGACAACAGTACATTTATATTCAATATAGCCAAACAAGAATATATCAGGGAAGCAAAGTGTAGATTTCTAAAAGTAAAATTGTTACCTAGGCAAAAGATATTCTAAAATGTAGAACGACAGAGCTCCCTCTTATACATGATTACAATTTTTAAAGAAAAAACATATGTGGAATTAACTTACCGCGATCTTCAATAGCTCTTCTGAAACCTGAATTAGACCATGAATTTGGCTTATATCATTGAATTTCTGTAGAAAATCCTTTAAATCGGTCATGGTGTCAGTGGAAGGTCCAGCAATGGGTTGTTGTTCAGAAGGTTGTGAAGGTGAAGAAGTGGTGGGTTGTTCATGAGGAGGTGGTAATGGTGAAGAGATGTCTTCTTGTGAAGAGGAGAACAAACCGCAGCAAGAGCATAAAGAAAAGAAATGTTGGGCCATCCTAGTAGTGAGGAAATGAAATAGAGAAGAAAGAAAATCGAAGTGCTATTTTCTCCCTGTTAGAAACGATCAATCCAGCTGAGTAAGAAGGGCTTTTATGTTTGTCATTCGCCTGAAAATCTGATTATAAAAGATAGCATGGCTGAAAATATCAAATGTTCAACAGAAACTAATCATGGAAATGAGTAATAATCTCCTACAATCCTTTCAATTGTACAACTGTGTATGGCTTAGAGATGGGGAATAAAATATCTATATGCTAGGTAGACCTGAAAATATCTATTAATTGGTCAAAGTGGGCCAAAGGTGAAATTTTGGCGAGGGAAAAAGGGAAAACCAATGTATGTGGCTCTCCTTCAACCGACGGGAAATGCAAGCTTCTTGTCAAATTCAATGCATGTGGCTCACCTTCTGTCAGTCCATGTACAGAGGCCGCTGTGAAAAAAGGTTTCCTGTTCTCACAAGATGTGACTTAAAAATTACTTTTAACTAGCTTATAATGGAGCTTCTGATCGGTACTGGCAATTGATCAGCAAAAACTAAAATATCTATATTTTGAAAATCTATGTGACATACGTTGGAAGATATCTTTCTGAGACGGTGACTATGTCCTGTGCTATCAGAAAAATGACATTAAGGTGTCTTTAGGGGTTTCTTATTTCCGAATGTCCGTTTCTAAATAGTCTAGACTTAAATAAAAACATAGTCACATTTGGATTCCCATTCTACATTGTTTGTGGGACGATGATTGACAAATGTGAATCCATTCGATCTTAGTATGGATAGCCAAATAACATGGAATCTTTTAAGTTAAATATTAATATGAAACTGTAGACTGAAATCTTCTTTCTTCGTACAATTAAAACCCACCTATTTGGCATAAGAATCCTATGTTGGAAGTCATGGGAGTTCATTTTTAACATTCACATTATGTTTAGTTGGAAATTTACACCTTAAAATTTGGATGTCATGACTGATCTTGAAAGGAATCCCAAACATTTCCAATCTAGCTCTGGAGTTCTAGTTAGCTGATAGTATAAATCAATGATATCTTTTAAAGCCTCACAAATTCATCACATTTTTCATATTTCATTTGAGGAATAAGTAAGATGAATGAAACAAATTAGAAATAATAATAAAATAATAAAATAGTAAATATTTTTAATTACAAAATAATTAACAACAAATTTAATTAATGAATAAATAACATAGTTTATCTATTAATAATAAATTTATATAATTTATCTATTTCATTTTAGCTTTGAAAATAAAAAGATTTTTATGGTTATAATTATTTAAATAATTAATGTTTATAAATTATAATTCTTTATTTTAATTAATTTTATTAATATATTGTCTAATTATATATGATGGATAATATTTATAGTTTATATCATATTGTCCTAGTATTTACCCTACCCAAATTTTAAAACAAATATAGTCAAATTGGCAAAAAATAAATATAACTTTGAACTTCAGAAAGACCAATATTTCATGGGATTCTTGATGGTTTTGTCTCTGCAAGTCATCCATCTCATTGTCAGCTCTGTGTAGCATTTCAAAATTCCATAATCAGAGCCGGAGCTAAAAGTTATGTGAGTTTGAAGTTGAGGTACTATTTTTTCAATTCTCTACAACATAAAAAGTGGCAATGTTTTAACTAAAAGAAGTTAATGGTTATGGTCAACATTCCCTCTCTCTCCCCAAACCTATATGCACTCTCTTTTTGGAAAAGTTAAGATTAGAAAGTTGAAGTTAGAAACTTTGGCCTTAATCCTAACCTATACTTTTCAACTCGAACTCCAACTTTCACAAGTGTGTTTGAAATTAGAAGAGGACCATCATGTGCAACAATCATAGAGATAACTTTATACCCCAAAGCCAGCAAAATAGGCATATGTAAATTCTTAAAATTTTGAATTCTTTGTTTGGATGCACCATATCAGAATTGGAATACGAAATAAAATAGGAATACATATTCCAAATTTGTTCAAAAATATGAGATTTTGTAATTCCACTGAAATAGGTAGAATTGGAATATGTATTCCTATTCCAGTTTTATTTATTTTAGAAAACATGATTTTTTGGGTTTGTGAATTCCCCAACTAATTCTGGCTGAACCAAACAGAGAATAGGATTATGTACCCCTATTTTCTATTACAGAGTAGCTATTCCTATTCCCGCAGCCAAACGAGCCCTGTGGGTGGCATCTCATATTCCCAACTATGCCAAAGGAAAGACTGGGGATATGAAATGAGAAGATGGAAGTTTTGGAGTGGATATGGAAACTTATTGAAGCATGTGAGACAGAGTCTCTACCAGATACAAGGACGTGTCATTTATTCTCTAAAGTTCCTTCATAAACAATGATCTTATGGGATGTCAGTGATTGCCTAATATGCATCAAATGCTTAATGGGGATACCCAAGTGGGTATGCCTGTTGAGAATGAGACCATTGGAAAAGAAATGGGCCGATAGCAATGTGTTAGAGAAGCCTGCAAATTGTTTGACATGATGATAAGTCAATACCTTCCACCAGAAAAAGAGCTACATGCTAAGTCGTCAAAAGCGACTATGAATTTGTAACGAATCTGTATATATCCTTTTACTTGAGTGTTGAAATAGAGACTTTCAGATAATATTGTCCACGCCCTTTCATGATTGAATTAGAGCTTTGCGACAAGATTTGGAGATCTTCAAAGCAAGGAGGAATGTGAATTCTCATTTGATGTCGTAGTGGTGAATTCTACAGAGACGTGTGTGAAATGCAGAATCGGAGATGATGAGTAGCTGAAATGTTTGATCGAATGCCTCAGAGACATTATACCATGGAATGTAATGAAGCCATAGATTATATGTTGTTGGAACATTCAATCAATACCAAGATGTGAAAAAACAACCAGAACATACAAGGTGTGATGTCGAAGAACAGAGAAAGGATATGAAATGCTTGACAAAATGTCAGTTCTAGTGATGCTCGAACAAACATGCACAAAAATGAATAGCTAACATTTACAAGTGCTAGAGAAGGTTGGTTTGACAAATGGGGGCTTTGAGGAAAATACGAACATTCAGCTAAGCATAATGCTCAGGTCATCGTGCATGCAGGATGCGAACTTTGAAACAATATGTGGGCTTCCATTGACACACAAAATACAATCAGGTGTTTTGATGCAATGTTTGTGTTTTTCGTTGTAAACATGCATGAAGACATAACAATTGGTTAACAGAATTCCTCAAAGATGTATCATCTCATGGCGATTAAACGATTGCAATATGCGCTGACAATGGCCATGAAGAAATCTTTTAAACAATATTACAGCTTCGAGTAACACAGGAGAAGAACTTTTAATGATCTCAACATGGAAAATGAACAATGTTATAAAACGTGTTTTGATAGATACTAATCAACAAAGTGAAATTCACGGGCACAACCTTTGACATCACTGAGAAAATATTGGAAAGTGCAACATATTTTGAGAATGCATTGGGTACATCAATCATTGGCAATTCAAGGGTTGGTTTTAGTCTTTATATGAGTCTGTCTTCTTAGAAGACTACATGATCATGATACAAGGAGGAATGTTAATGTCACCAATTAACTCAAAATTCTCATAAAGGCTCAAATGAAGTATATTTCCTCAAAAGATCGAACTATTCATGGGTGTAACAAGACATATTTGAGCTTCAACAAGGTTGATGTCTTATTCTCTTTGAACCTTATTTACATCAAGCTTATATATGCTTTCACAAAAAGGCGACTTCTTTTCTATTCTTGGATGGATTACACGACAAGAGAGTTGTGAGTCTGAATGGTGCTAGTGAAGGTGTATAACGATCTCAATATGGTAAATACATCAACCTGCTTTCAAAGTCTGAAATTTAAAATCAGCTATTGTGAAAAATGATTTATGTCACCTATTATAACTTAACATAAGATGTGAAGTTTTGATCTGGTAAAAAGTTGGTTGTGACATGCATTCTGAATTTCCAAACTCTATCTTTGTAAGTATTTATGAATCCGAAGGAGTACCTTTCAGGTAGTTAGCTTCTAGAGCCTATAAATTCAAGGATTTGTCAATGTAGAAGGGGGAGACACATTTTATCAAAGGGGAAACTCTGGAAAAAAAAAAAAAAAAAAAATCAGAGAACTCTTGAATAATTTTCAGTTTCATATTATGTGTAATACTTTTTGAGTTTGTATACTCTCAAGAAGAAAATGAAGAATGCATTTGTTCGTATGTCTGAAACGTTCTTTCTAGTTATGGTCACTAATTTATCATTGGTTAAATTAGTGATTATTTTATGCATTTATGCGGGTGATTTTACCTGGTGTAAAGAAATGTATTCATTCCATGGTATCTTGAATCACTTCGTATGTCATGATATACTATATTGCTTGCATCGTCGTTACAATTGGAATCCCAAAACTCTTTGTAAATCATTGTCTTTTGTGGATCTTAGTTGGTAGTCATATGTCTACTATTGGAATTCATATTCCTGTCTTCTTTTAGTTTTTTTTCACTCCTTTTATGCTTTCAGGTGAAAAGTACATGAAAATCCCAAATACACCCATCATATGAGGGAGCTTCTCCTCTCAAACACAAAGGAAGACTACAAGTTGATAGTGATCATTTTTAATTTGTCCAACTGTTGGTACACTTGTCACCATTCACAAGGCAAACAGGGTCAGTTTCAGAGATAACTCCGCAGTGACAAATTTATTTACTAACATATCATATTATTTGTATATTATATATTAAAAATATTATTTATACAATTTAATAATCCACACCTACATTTCAGTTAATAAATAATATCATTTCAATTATTTAAACATAAGATGAAGTGTGTCATAGATTTATTCATCAAATAGAAATCTGGAGAATAATTGCAAAACATTAAAATGACTTTTTAAATAATAATAAAATTAATTCTCAAAAAATTGTGTATAAGACATCAATTGATTTGGCCAATGAGATGTTGGAAAAATATTTTTTATTAATTATAAACTTGAGAATATTACATTTATACTACAGTGAATGTGTTGTTTTAAACAAAATGAAAAATTCACTAAGTTCTGATTGGTGCAAAGAATTAATTTAATCACTAGTTAACATGTGAAATCCATAAAATAATGCAATATTACTTAGCCTACACCAAGTACTAATAAGGGATCTTTTAAGAATAAAGATCTAAGTAAATATCAAACATTTCCTAAAAAAGATTAGCTCAACATTCTTGATGCTTGCAAGTTACACTAGTATAGAGAAAGTCATGCTAGTATAGAGAGTCTTTGAAGATGCAGAGTAATTGTACTAAATCTCATACTAATTATAGGCATCTAGAAAATAGATTGATTAAACTAAAAGCTTTGTTAAAAAAAAAAAAAGCACTAATATATGATGAATATAAGGAACATAATGATTAGTCTCTATGTAAAAGAGTGTCAACAAACTTTGAATAAAATTTAATTATTCTCCATCTTTGTAAGATAATAAATTTAATAAGAAATAAAATTTATGAAATAATTTTCAAAATGACATTTGTATTACTATTATTTATATGTAGTTTTTACTAATTAGTTATAGTAAAATTGTAAATAACAGTATTCAAATTTATGTGTAGTTTTTTTTTTTTTTTTTAATTGTAAAATTTCTTTGCAAAAGTTAATAAGGATTGTGTGCAATTCAAATTCCTTTTAAACTTTTTGATATTAATCAATAGTAAAAACTAAGGTGTTGACCCTTAGAAGACCATTGACCAAGGACTAACAATAGATAAACATAAAAGGCAACCTAGAACAAAGCTAATAAAGTAGATAAAGCTATATCATAGTCTAGAAGCCTAAAACCATGAAAGTTACCACCATAGTACAAAGTAGTACTTATCACAGTAGAAGAAACTAAAATCCCACTAATACAGTTGAAACCATAGAATAACCAACTGGAGTTCAAAAAGCCATGCAAGCTAACAATAAAAATACACAAAAAAATCCCCATATGAGTAAGGGTCATATTCTCATTCAATTAGAAATCAAGTTTTATGGGATGATTTGATATCATAGCCTGATTGATGCAACACATGGGATCAATCCTTAGTGGGGTATTTAAATAATTCTTTGTAATAATATGTTCATTTTCACTGAGCATCTTACATTGCAATAGACAAAGAGAGGTTGTAGAGTTGTGCATCACTCAGAGAATGAAGCTAGAAATGCTACCTTTTTGTTTTGCCTCACTCACTCAATTCTTCTGAATATCCACCTCATTTTGTAGTTCAACCATATTGGAAGCTAGACAAAATTGGATTCTCCTTTGTTGGCAATGTGTTAATACTAGGATTGATAGGTCCCTCCTTCATCTTGTCAGAAGTATGGATTGAGTTATTGGAGATAGATTTATTCAAGCTACCATTGTCACAAAAGCTTGCACCCTTGTCTAAAGGCAACCTTGTGAAACATGGAAACAATCTCCAAGCTGTGGGACTTGAACAATGAGATTGTGTCTCCGGAAAAGGCCAACTTCCTTACTATCAAGGTGCACCTAACTATTTCTTGAGAGGAAAAGGAAGAAGGAATGCATGAAAGAAAACTACCTATTCTAATCTAAGAGGGGTGATACATCAAATAGTATTGTTCAGTTTTATCTCTACCTAACAATGCACTACTCATAATACAACCTCAAAATACATCAATTCAGCCTTTGCTTTAGTTCAACAATCACATGCATATCAGGAGCCAAATAAAATGCTACAAGGAAGGAACTTCACTCTATATCATTCAAGGCCAAATAGATACTGTCATGCAAATTGAACGATGAAAGCAATACACTAACAAAGGCAAGAAGATTCTGCACTTATATTAATGGGAGAATGAGGTACAACAGAGAAAGATATTCATTCATAGGCAAAAGGAAATTACAATAGCAGATCATAGAATGCAATACTATAGAGTCAAAGAAAAGACTGACCCTTGGAGGGTTTACAAAACTTGCTTTTATAGTTCAAGCATAACTAAGATAACTTCCATTGGAAGCCAAAGCCAACTACTACCATCAAATCTCGCAAGGGAAAATCATCACTGAAACAAGGAAGATTTGATCTTTACATGCAAATTTTGCATTAAACAGACATAAACGGTGGCCATAACCAATCAGATTGGATAGATGAATGAACCAGGCGGTGAGAAGAATGGAACTGCATTGAATAAGCATGGGGAACACTTAAAAGTGGTTGTAAACAATCAAAGAGATCATATTTTCTATCAAAGAGCCACTTCAATACAATATTCTCAACGTGCTAGATCAAATATAATAATCAAGTCAATTGAAGTTGATCCTCAGACCCACCATGTGGCCCTATGACCTTGAAGTATTTCGCCACCTTGTCAGTCATCTTTCTTTATGTTGACCTATGCCTACATATCTATTAGAAAATTCACAAATGAGAATCCTTATCAGTTGTTTGTCCTTGTAAGGTACACTGACCATCTCCTCTATCTCTATTGTTGCTTTGTCACTTACCTTCACTGTTTTCCTTTAATTGTCGCGACCTTGCGCCCAAAGTGAAACTAACAATTTGCACCATCACAGTAGTTCTCCTGGCTAACATCAAATGTTTGCGATCTTGCAAAAACTACCCTCGTGGTTGCTTGATGTTCCACTGCAACATCGCAACCTTAACCAATAACCTCAATGCTAACCTTGCGATGGTGCGCTCAAAGTATATTGCTACTTCACAACACAAACCATGATTATCTCTAAAACACATACGACAATGCGAATGAAAGGAATCGCCATTTCATGGCCCTGACCCAAGGTTGACCTTCTAACACAACCCATTTTGCAGCCCACATATTAGATCTAGCCCCACAAGTCCATGCGGCAGCATGTCGTTTCCATGCAATGGCTAAAGATCGAGCATTTTTAGAAAGCAAATGCCCATGTCTTTCGCACCCTTGTAGCCCAAAACTAGAGTTTGACATTTAACCCTTTGAATGAGCAAACAAAAGGCTTCATTGCTTCACCACTAAAAACCTAATTTAAGCTTAACTCTATGCGATCATGTGAATATAAGCTCTACACAACATCACCACATAAACCATGGTTTGCACCTTATCCCCTACAATCATGCGAGAACACTGAGATCATCACTTCATAACGTGAACCTTGGGTCAACCTTAACCACCTACAATGGAGTGAAACACTAGAGATATCGGCTTCATCACAACCTCACAACCTTCAAATCCTTAAGCACCTAACTGCATGCAAATATGCGCTAACGATAGAGATAATCATTCTATGTGCTCGCAGCTCCATTTGTGGTCAAGTGCTAACTGCATGTGAAGATGCGAATAGACGGGAATCGCAAGATCACAACTTGAAACCCTTATAAGGATATAGCATGCAAACATGACAGATTCAAAACTAAGGGATAAAGAGAAAAGTCAAGGATTTTGTCATATTCTTAGGGCAAATAAATTTGAATAATCAAATGATCATTGGACATATTGTCACCTCGAAAGAATTTCAAATTTTGGTAGGAGGGAAAAAATGGCTAACAACTACCAATATTATCAATCTTCAATTCTTCTCCCTCAATGGTCTTATTTTTCTAACTCCCCTTTTCAATTATTTGATTATCTCATTTCATGTTCTCCTTATTATCATAATCAACAAGTTTTTTTTTTTTCCTTGTTTTAACAAACCTATCAGCCAATAGTTTGGATCTATGAGGGGTACTATAATATCCTTTATTCATCTTCATTATTTACCTCCTAGAAAAAGAATTTTGCCTTTCTTGCAAGGGGATAGGGTTATTGTTAAAAGTAAAGTCCACCAAGATAACTGAGAGGCGGGGGGATGAATTAGTTATCCAATTAAAACAACTTTTATCATCCTTATTAATTCTAAAACATGTAACCAATAAGTGCAACAACCATAGCAAGATCACTATACACAATAACACCAAATTTGTTAACTAGGGAAACCCTTGAACAAAGGGAAAACCCTGGTGAGGATGGTACCCATAAAATGATGTACTAATATATAAGTTCCTTGCAAGAGGATTGACTCTGTTAGGAGTCAATGAAATACATTCAGTATATATCAGTCCCTGTTAGGAGACTTTGATTCCCTGTGAAGAGATTCCAACCCTGTTAGAAGTTGTGTCAACCCTATTAGGAGTTTTGGAAGTTAGAAGAACCCACTGTCCAAATAGCTTCAGGGAAAAGACCACTTAACTCATTGTCTAACTGATATTAATATTATCCTTCACAAAATAATACAAATAAACAACTATCCACAACAATCCCTTTTCCAAATGCATTCTCTCTATTAGCTCACCATGCCTTAACCATACCAAACAGCTCTATGATCTCAAGATATTCAATATCAAATTCATTGGATCTGACATCCAAGTTCACATACTCGCATTACACATCCATACATTTATATTGCACTTTTCTACACATACATCCAAGGAAAATAATGTTTCTTTATACCAAGTCCTCAAACTAATTATGTCCTTGAGGATTTCTCAATTTACAATTAATATAGAACAACATTAAGATAATATAATACACATTATATTACATCTTCTCACAATTTCATAACATTTTCAACTCATAGTCTTCACAATCCTTCACACATACAATATTGGACTTAGCACAATCAACCATACTATCTTAATCATGTCTTCTACCTCTATACATCTATGCTTAACCATATGCTATCTATGTTAGGAGATTTAATCAAAACAATAGTAATTGCTTCTCAAGAACTCTGCCAGAACATTGTCTTCAGTAATCTTGAATAATTGTCAATTGTCTTCATATTTCTAAATGTGCGCTTAAACACATAATCAGGACATTATGTAGAACATGTCCTCAATTGCACATAGCCTCATTTTAGATCTTTGAATTGTGTGACCTCAATCTCATTATGTTTCTTTGTCCATCTTCTACAAAATCAATAGTATATTGACATCCATGACAAACAAAGCCATGATCGCAACACACAATCATGCTAAAAATATCCCCAATGCTCCAACAATGTAAGGATACTCCCCCACAGGAATACTATTAGCATTCATGCTAACAATGTCACCCTTTGTATTGATGGCAACATAGATGAAAAACATCTAAGTTCCATGAATACTAAATGAAAAATATTTAAGTTCCATGAATACCAAATAGTCTTCTACAAGTGCTCAACTATACTCTTTCTTTTCAAATCCTCTTCATCAATCAAATATGAATCTTAGGAACATCTTTCCATCAATGTGTTATTCCCCCATTGACTATATTTTCTCATCTCATGTGTGCTTCTCCCAATGTACCATGATATATTTTTCATGTATATCTTCTCGCGCATTGACGTCAATGACAATGACATCCTTTTTTTAATTCAGCTACATAAGATCTTCAATAAGCTCAAGTGTCCAAAGACACTGTTAAATGCCAAATGCCAAGAATCCTTCATGACTCGGCTCAATCAAATATACTCCCTCATAGAGGAAGCATCAAGCATCCAAATGAGATAAAAAATAATGCTATGTACCACCAGATGATGCAATCTCTACATCAACTACTTAGAAGTAGGCAGGGACATAACCCCAAGCATACCTCTTAAGTACTCAAATGTATCCTTCGGCAAAGGCTTTGTAAATATATCTTCTATATGCTCCTTTGTACTAATATACTCCAATATGATCTCCTTCTATACATCTTTCTCTCTCAAAACATGATACTTAATAGATATGTGCTTTGTCTTTGAATTTAAAATAGGATTCTTAGACATACTCATTGTACGTGTGTTATTACAATGTATGACAACAAACTCTATAAACTCAATTCCAATCTCCTTCAACATTTTTTTCATCCAAATGATTTGATTAAAATTACTTTTTGTTGCTACATACTCTACTTCCACTATGCTCTATGAAATGCAGTCTTGTTTTTTGCTTAGCCAAGAAACCAATCTTCCTCCTAAGAAAAATGTTCCACCACTTGTACTCTTTATGGCATCCATACCGCCTTCCCAATCTGCATCAATATATGCACATAAGTTAAAGTCATTTGATCTTTCATTCCATAACCCAAAATCAAGTGTACCCTTCAAATGTTTGAAAATTCTCTTTACTATTGCATAATGTGATTCTTTAGGATCACCTTGAAATCTCTCCACAATGATAACTGCATTAGCTATATCTAGTCTTGTGTGAGTTAAATATTGGAAACCTCCAATCATAGATCTATACTTCTTCCATTCAACACTAGGTGTCACATCTTTGCTAGACAACTTGTGACCAATCACCATAGGTGTACTAATAGGTTTACAACTTTTCAAACCAAATTTTTCAAATACATAGTCTATGATAAGAAAATATCATCATTCTTCTACACAATCTGCAATCCCAAGAAATACTTCATCTCACCAATCATGTTCATCTCAAACTCCTTCATTTCACCAACAAATGCTTCACTTGCTTCATTATCACCTCCAAATATTATATCATCCACAAACACTAGTGTAGCCCAAACCCTTAAAAGTGATAACTCGGAAAGTATTAACACATATTTTCAAAATACCAGATTCTTCATTAAACTTGTCCAACTCTACTCTCCTTCTACAATGAAATAAAACATCTACTTATTACAAATTCAAAAATTACCAAATTTGGCAAATTTTTAGAAAAATAAATAAATTTTACCATTTTTGGTAATTTTAAAAACCCACCCTACAAATCTCAATTTTTCCCTAGAAAAGCCCCCAACTAAGTCAAGATGAATTGCCATCGAATCTACGAAATCAAGAATATGGTTTTGGATTTATTATAAAAGTAACTTTTTTTAAAAATGGAAAAAAAAAAAGAAAAAAATCCAATTTCAAAGGTCAAGATGAAATTTTAGGCTCCCAAAAAAATATCAAAATGGCCACCTATCTAACTTAGCTTGATTTAAAATCCAAATAACTCCCCCTTACACAACTTCCTGTAAAATTTCACCCAAAACCCACATCTAAGTCAAAAGTTATGACTCCCAGAAGTTGATGCATCATTCTCCCCTTCTTGAAAGAAACACAACTCCTGCAAGTGGTTGTCTGTGAATTGCTATAATTTTATTGGATCTAACTGCATTACTGCCCACTCAAATAACCATGTACTCTCTGTTTTAGGTAACTCATTCCATCGTATTAGGTATCTATTGTGTTGACCATGCCTTGTGGAGGTAGTTTGTTTGTCAAGAATTTTGGCAATCTTTTCCTTCTTATTGGGAAGGTGATGTTGCCAATCCACTCCTCGGACATCATCTACACTTGGAACATCTCCATGGAATGTGTATAAATCAAAAACATTAGAAACAGGGGAGATGTTAAGATTTTTTCGTAAGCTAACCTCATAAGCATTATCATTCATCTTTTTGATGATTTTGCATGGCCCAATATTTTTATACTTCAATTTATGATCTGTGCTTGTAGGAAACCATTCACGCCTCAAGTAAACCATCACCAAGTCACCAACAAAAAATTTATGTTGTCTCTCAGTAGCATCTACAGCAATCTTGTAACTCACATTACTATCCTCTAACTTTTGTCTGACATCTTGTTGGAGCTGGTGAAGGTGTTCAACAAAGGCAAATCTGTCATCACTAATTTTATCTCCCAAGGGAAGTGACACAAGATCTAGAAAAAATTGAGGGTTTCAACTATGGACAATTTGAAATGGAGATTTTCTGGTGGATCCATTAACAAAACTATTATAGGAAAAAATTTCCTGGGGCAATGTTGAGTCGCACTATTTAGGCTTCTCCCCCACAATGCAGCATAATAGATTTCCCAAACTCTGATTGAGTACCTCTATTTGTCCATGGATAATAAGCACTACTAAACTGTAACTTTGTTCCTAATTTCCTCCAAAGAGTCCTCCCAAAATGGCTCAAGAACTTAATGTCTCTATTCTAGAGGTAATGGTCTTTGGAAGGCCATGTAAACAAACAACTTCTAAAAAAAATAATCTACTACTCTAGTTGCACTGTTGGTCTTTTTACATGAAATAAAGTGGACCATTTTTTCAAAAACAATCAACAACCACAAAAATAGAATCATTACCTCACTAAGTGTGTGGGAGACCCAATATAAAATCCATACTCAAGTCAATCCATGGTTCGGTGGGTACTGGTAAAGGCATGTATAATACTGTATTCTGTGAATGTCCTTTAGCCACTTGACAAATTTTGCACCTTGCCACATATTTAGTGATGTCCCTCTTTATCTTGGGCCAATAACACTTATCTTCAACCAAGTTTACTATTTTGTCCTTTCCAATGTGTCTAGCTAGTTCACCACTATGAAATTCCCTGATAATTTTTTTCCTGCATGGATCCACCTGGTATACCTTAAAGAGGTAACCATCCTACATAAAATAGTCACCTTTCACATGATCCAACTTACTAGAAAATGAAGCCTTTAGTTGTTCTACAATTTCTTAGAAATCATCATCAGTTTCATACAAGGCCTTAATAGCATCAAAAACAATGACCTCAGTTTCCATTGTGGTTAATAATATAGTGTGCCTAAGGCATCAACAACCTAATTTTGTTTTCTAGACTTATGTTTCAAGACAAAGGTATATCCCTATAAGAAAGATACCCACTTGGCATGTCGACTATTCAACTTCTTTTATGTGTTGAGGTATTTCAGAGTAATATGATCACTAAATAGCACAAACCCATGTGGAACCAGATAGTGCCTCCAATGTCTTAATGCTTGAACAATTGCATAAAATTTTAGATCATAGGTTAAATAATTCTTTCTCACTTCATTCAATTTCTCACTAAAGAAGGCCATGTTCTTACCTACTTGGCTAAGAACAGTGCCTATCCCAACATGTGAAGCATCACACTCTACTTCAAAAACTTTGTCAAAATTTGGAAGTTTCAATATAGGAGCTTCTATTACCTTTTTCTTCAAGAATTTAAAACTCTCTTCAACATCTATTGTCCATGTGAACTCCCTTCCTCTGGTATAGTCTATTATGGGTACTACTATACTGCTAAAATTTTGGATAAAATTTTGGTAGAAAATTGCCAACCCATAAAAACTTTGTACTCGTGTTCTACTAAAAGGACTGGGTCATTCTAGGATTGCTCTTGCCTTTTCTAGATCCATTTGAACACCAACTTGA
Source organism: Cupressus sempervirens (assembly GCA_028749045.1). Classification (NCBI taxonomy): domain Eukaryota; kingdom Viridiplantae; phylum Streptophyta; class Pinopsida; order Cupressales; family Cupressaceae; genus Cupressus; species Cupressus sempervirens. The sequence goes on from CM053791.1 coordinate 564,516,532, forward strand.
GAAATGACAAAGCCTAGAAATGTCAAACTAGTTTGCATGAATCGAAACTTCTTCAAGTTTGCAAAGAGCTTCTCCTTTCTTAAGACACTCAAGATGATCCTCAGGTGTTGTAAGTGTTCTTCATTGCTTCTACTATAGATCATAATATCATCAAAATAAACTACAACAAACTTACCAATGTAAGGTCACAACACTGTATTCATCACCCACATAAATGTGTTATTTGCATTCGAAAGCCCAAAAGGCATAACCATCCATTCGTACAAACCATCTCTTGTCTTAAATGTTGTCTTCCACTCATCTTCCTCTCGAATGAGGATCTGGTGGTAGCCATTTTGGAGATTAATCTTGTTGAAGTACTTAGCCCCCACTAATTCATCCATCATGTCCTTTATCCAAGGAATAGGAAATTAGTACTTAATGGTAATCTTATTGATTGCTCTACTATTAGTGCACATCCTACATGTGTCATCCTTCTTTGGAGTCAACAGTGTGGGTACTGCACACAAACTCATGCTTTCCCTGACTAGACCCTTTTGCATCAGTTCTATCACTTGCTTATTCAACTCTGCATGTTGTGTTGGATTCAACAAATAGGCTACTTGATTAGGTAGAGTTTCTCCAAGAATAAGATCAATATGATGTTGAATATCTCTTTTGGGTGGGATATCATCAGGTATTTCATCGGAAGCAACATCAGCAAACTCCTCTAGCACCTTCATTTCCTCAGGTGGCATGAAGTTTTGTTGTTATTTTCCTCTTTTTAGTACTAGTGTATAACAACAACATGTTACTTTCATTTCTTTGACAGCTTCTTATGCAGACAACATGGTTTCACTCTTCTTTTCATCCTTAAGTGGTAATAGAACCACTTTAGAACCATGCTTCCAAAATGTGTAAGTATTTTTCTTGCCATCGTATTGACCTTCCTATCATACTGCCATGGTCTTCCCAACAACATATGGAAAGCATCCATAGGGATAACATCATACTATATCTCATCCTTATAAAATTTTCCTGTGGTAAATCTAACTAAACATATTTTATCAACCATTACTTTATTTCCTTTCTTAAACCATGCAATATGATAAGGATGAGGATGCTTCTCACATTGTAAACTTAATTTCTCTACCATTTCTTTGGATACCATATTCTCACAATTATTCCTATCAATAATGACTTGACATACCTTTCTACTAGAAGTACATCTAGTCCTGAAAATGTTGGTTCAGAGCCATGAGTTGTCAAAGTTCTTTGTAGGAACTTCATCTTTTTTAGCAATGATCATTGATCTCCTCATCATGAGGGTTTCTCCCACATCTAGTGAAACTTCTTGCTCCTCCTCTTTTGGCTAAACCAAGTTCACTCTAGGCTATCTTCCTCAATTTATTTCTAACATGTTATAACTTGAGCATTCAAAGGCTCTACGTCCTTCTTCTCCACATCAAAAACAAGTAATGGACCTCCATTGGTTTTCCCATCCTCTCTCGCTACCATAATCTTGTCCTTACTGAAATCCCCTTCCTCTTTCCTATTTTGTGAGATCTTGTTTAGAATCTATATTTCTTTCAAATCCTTGGGAGGATTCTCCTCGTCCGTAATTAGAACCTCCTTGAAACGGTGTTGAGGGACCCCTTCTTCCTCCTCTATTCCTCTGATTGTACTGTCAATTTTTCTTTTCTTCAACCTTTAGAGCTAATTGATAGGCTTCCTCCATACTATTAACATGATGCACACTTAGTACAATCATGTATCTAGCAGCCACCTACTTATCATCTTCTTGATGCTCTATTCTCATGGATAACTTATAGAACTTGTTTGTGTACTCTTGTACAGAAGACAATTTTTTCTTCAAATTCTAGAGGTGATCCCACCATATCATTGCATGTCCTTTTAATTTTTTGCATGCAAACTTCATCTTCTTTTCCTCGGTCATAGGCTTCAATTCAAAAAATGTACCCATCTCATTTAGCTAGTCTATCAACTCTTCTAGTTTAAGACTACTAGCATAGTCTGAAACTTTGATCTTGTTCCCTTCATTTTTACCTTCTAAAGCCCAAAGCACTTCATCTTCATAGCTCAACTCTTCCAAGTGTTCTTCTTCATTTTCTTCATTTTGATTAGCACCTCTTCGATTTCCCTATTCATCTTATTTGTCCTCTCCTTGTGCTACTGGTATTCCTTGATTATCCATTCACTTGTTCAACCATTCAATCTACCTTTGCATATCCAACATAAATCTTTGCATTGGAATGGCACCTCCTCTTCCTCTCCCAGCCATCTTCCCACTCTGATACCAAATGATGTAGCCCAAGCCCTTAAAAATGATAACTCAGAAAATATTAACACAAATTTTTAGAATACTAGATTCTTCATTAAACTTGTCCAACTCTACTCTCCTTATACAATGAAATAAAATGCCTACTTTGGCAAATTTTCAAGAAAAAATAGATTTTTCCATTTTTGATAATTTTCAAAACCCACCCTACGAATCTTGATTTTTCCCAAGAAAAACCCCCAACTAAGGCAAGATGAATTTCCAACTAATCTACGAAATCAAGAATATGATTTTTGGATTTGTTACAAAAGTAACTTTCTAAAAAAATGGAAAAAAAAATAGAAAAAATCCAATTTCGGAAGTCAAGATGAAATTTAAGGCTCCTAAAAAAATGTCAAAATAGCCACCTATCAAGTTGAGCTCAATCAGCAATCCAAATAACTCCTCCTTGTGCAACTACTTGTAAAGTTTCAACCAAAACCCACATCCAAGTCAAAAGTTATGACTCTTGGAAGTTGATGCATTAAACACTTCAACAAATAGTAAACCATTCTCAATCTCCTTAAAATATAAATTATTGTCTACAATACCTTAAGCAAATCCCTATTTTTCCAAATACTTGTTCAATCATTCATACCATGCTCTAGGTACCTGTTTCAATCCATGCAATTCTTTCTTCAACTTACAAACCATATCTCCTTCTTCAGTCAAAGGAAAACCTTCAGGTTTCTCAATACAAACTTCTTCCTCAAGTTCTCCATTCATAAATGTTGATTTGACATCCATTTGATACACTTCGAATTTCTTGTCAGCTGCATATGCCAAAAACATTATAACTACCTCTATTCTAGCAACAAGTGAAAATGTTTCCTCATAATCTATATCTTCTTGTTATGAATAACCTTTATATACAAGTCTTTCTTTGTTTCTTACAACTACACCTTATTTATTAATTTTATTTCTAAAAACCCACTTAGTTCCAATAACATTTTTGTCCTTAGGTCTAGGAACAAATTCCCATTTATCATTCTTTTCAATCTGATTTAATTCTTCTCTCATAGCTTTAATCCAAGACTCGTCTTTACTAGATTCCTCAACACTTTTAGGTTCTAGTTGTGAAATTAAACATATTTCTTCTCTGTGTACCTTGTTCCTTGTCATCACTCCTTTGTCCTTACTACCAATAATCTGAGTAGCAGGATGATTCTTTATCAGATTCTTATAGGTGGCAGTGTTTCAACTTTGACTTCAGCTCTAGGTTCACTCCTTGGTTGTTCTCTCTGTTCCACAATTTGTATCTCATTTTGCAAGTCTGTGTCAATCTCATAAAAAAACTCAACATTCTCTTGGTTAGCCTTTGGATTAATCTCTTCATCAAAATTATAATCAAGCATTCTTTCTTGAATTTCAAACTTCTCATCAACTTTAACATTTGTGCTCTCAACAATAGTCTTAGTTCTTTGATTAAAATATCTGTAAGATTTTCTTTTCAATGAATAACCATGAAACATACCTTCATCACTTCTTGTATCAAACTTACCAATATTAGCTTCTCTCTTAATGTAACACTTACTTCCAAAGATTTTGAAATACTAAAATGAGAGTGCATGACCAAACCAAAGCTCATAAAGGGTCTTCCCAGTTCCTTGTCTGATCTATACTCTATTCATGGTGTCCACTTCTATATTAACTCTTCTCTATATATCATTGAAACATTATTCTAAAAAATCATAGCTCTTGTTGCCTCTATTAATGATCTATTTCTCCTCTCTACTATACCATTTTGCTTAGGCATTTTAGGGGCTAAAAGTTGTCTTTTAATACCATTCACTTCACAAAAACTATTAAACTCTTTCAAAGTAAACTCTCCACCTCTATCAGATATCAGACATTTAATCTTCAAGCCAAATTCATTTTCAACTCATTCTTAAACCCCTTAAACTTTTCAAATGCTTCATATTTCTCTCTAAGAAATGCTACACACATCATCCTAATAAAATCATCAATAAGAATCATAAAATACATTTTTCCATACAAGGCTCTTGTCTTTCTAGGACTACTCAAATCTATGTGTGTTATCTCCAACTTTGTTGATGTAGTAAAATTCTTGCTTAGAAAAAAACTTTTCTTTTGCTTTGTCTTAACACATTCCTTGCATACCATGTTAGTAGGCTTCACAGTTTTAGGAAAAACTCTAACAACAAGTGTAGTATTGATCTTCACAATATTATCAAATTTTATGTGACAAAACCTCTTCTTTATAACCAATTGTTATCAACTTTAGGAATTTTCATCTCAATAAGATTCAACTAAAAAACATTACCTCTTATTCTTGTGCCTATACCAATCATCTTACATTTAATATATGACCACATTAAGACAATATAGTACATATTATATTACATCTTTTCACAATTTCATAACAATGTCAGCTCATAGTCTTCATAATTCCTCACATGTGCAACATTGGACCTAGCTTGATCAAACACACCATCTTCATCATGTCTTCTAACACTATACAACTGTACTTAACCAAATTCTATCTCTGTTAGGAGATATCAAAAAAATAGTAATCACTTCTTAGAAACTCTGCTAGAATATTATTTTCAATAAATCTTGAATAACTATCAATTGTCTTCATATTTTGTGCATACGTGCTTAACCACATAATTAGGAAACTTTGTAGAACATGTCCTCGACTCCAGATAGCCTCATCTTATATCCTTAAACTACACTACCTCAATCTCAGTCTGTTGCTCAATCAGTCTTCTATAGAATCATTAATATGTTGACATGAATGACAAACATAGTCATGAATGCAACACACAATTATGCTAACAATTTCCCTAGTGCTCTAGTAATTCTAGGATACTCCCCCATAGGAATATCAACATTCATGCTAACAATTTTTACCTTTCCTCTTGGAGGTAGAAAAAGTAGGGTCTTTTCCTTTTGGGCTATCCTTAGGGGAAAGAGTATTAGATTTCAAAATTTCTAAGGTTCCAGGACATGAAACATTTTTAATGTTCCTTTAATGTTTAAGACCTTTATTTTTATCTTGGTCTGTCATATCAAAATACTAGTTGTTGGAAACTACAATTGAGACAATTTTTATGTTGTCATATATGTCAAACCTAATTAGTAAGACAATTTACTATCTAAATTGGGTGTCATATCTAGATGATTGATGAAGAGGATTTGAGAAAATGGACATAACAAAAGGAAAGGTTGAGTTATGAAGGAAACTACAATGGGCACTTAATTAGTTAGACTTTGACAAGATAAAGTGATTGTTTAAATCATTCTACAAGTGAAGAAGACATTTCCATTGAATCCTTGAGGAAGTGATCAAATATTGACCAAATACATAGGCTTGACCAAGAAAAAGAGGAGAAGACTAAGAAATTTGAAGATTATGCCAACTGATGCTAGTGTCGATTGAGCGTCAGTATGTGCCCAGAAGAAGTAGTATTGGTCGAGCATCAGTATTGATCGAGTGTCAGTATAAGTGTTGAACAAGAATGTTAGTAGTGACTGAGTGATCCAGTGATGACCGAGCTTTAGAACACAGTGTTGTTTGAGGGACAACATTTGATAAATTATGAGAAAATCATGATTTTCAGTCGTAACAATTGATTTCTTGGAATATGTAAAGCATGTGAAAGATAAGAAATGATGAGTTGGATTATTTCATTGAGGGAAATTATGTTTGTGCATTTCTATGCAAGGATTCAAGGAGAAGTTTTGAGAAGTTTCTAGAAGAGAAAAGAGGAGATGAAAAAATGGAAGGATTCGATAAATCTAACCTAAACCTAAGATCTACAGTGGTGTTTAAGCAAAAAAAATATTAGAATCACCTAATAAAGAGGTATAAGGGCTAACTTTAGGAGTTGAGGTTAGAAAAGTTGGTGAAGACCTAATAAGGTTGGAGCAGTTGTTGATGATATTGATTGGTGAACTTAAGCAGGAGGCTGAGAAGAGTTCTAAAGTGGTGAAGAGTGATTCCTTGAAGGGTTGCTAAGAAAATAAAAGATAGAGATGACAGTGAAGGTCAACCAATGGATCAACATGTGAACTAAACTATGATTTTTATTTGCAAAGTGAGTTGTATTAGTCAACTCAAAACCTATTGTTACTTTCTAATCGTTGTATCAATATGTAAATTATCTAATCAAGGTTGACCAAACAATCATATGTAAATCCTTTAATCAAGGTGGTATTCTAATGGAATGTTCTAAACTCCTCTAACAAGGCCACTCCTAACAAGGTGATTAAATCATTTAGCAAGGTTACATTTAATGGTGTGTTTTGTAACCTTTAACAAGGTTGGCTCCAAATAAAGCTCACTTCAGAAGAGTCAAAAAGTGGTGACACATTGTTGGTGGTTTCCTAAATTGTACTTCCACGTTAAATCCTAGTGTCAACTTGTGTGGATTTCATTTGTGATGTGTTACTGTGAATATTTTACATTCTGCAAGTTTGATAAGTTTTAGGAAAGTAGATTGCAAGTTTATGTTACTAAAGTTTACTATAGAGATCGAGTTAATGGATGCTTAGATCTAAAGTAGTTTAGGTATTTAATTATTCAATTGATACATTTGGACCTTGGATAACCGATTCACACCCCCACCCCCCCACCCCTCACCCCCCAGTTATTCTAAATTTCTAACAATTGGTTTCAAAGCATTGGTTCTTGTAGAGAAAAGTCTGAAGGTACTTGAAGCTAAAGATCAAGATGTACAGAAAGAAGGTTCCAAAGTTGAACAAAGAGAACTTGCCTGCATGGCAGAGTTTTATGAAGTTGTATCTAGTTGGAATTAGAGATGGTGCAATATACTATACAAAAAATGCATATGTGGCAATAAAAATAGTTCATTGTCCTGAGAAGGAGGACATGTTTATGACTAACTTCTCTTTTCAAACTCGTGAGCTTATCTTTGTGCATGTTGTTTGATTTTGGTTTTTGGTCAATTTTTCTTATGTCACATTTATGTGGTTGGGTGATGTGAATTATTTGGTAAATGATTTAATTATGATACTTGAATAATCATAAGATATTGAAATTATTAAATATTTTTGAAAGAAAATATTAAAATATAATGATATTTAATTAATTAAGAATTAATTAAATATTTCCTTTAATTTAAAAAGGTTTAATTTAATAGCAAAATATGAAAGTGGAAAGAGTAATTAAAATATTAAAGACTAAAAATTGTTTTATCATAATTATTTAATAAAAATAATAAAATTAAAGTTACACACATAATTAATGGGCTTTATATGTTACTATTAATTATAATATTTTTTATATTTTTTTAAAGTACTTTGCACAAATAAATAAATTGGGGAAATGAAAGAAAATACTATTTTAATTTAAAAATGACTTAACTATGCATAGAAAAATTAATAAACTAAGTAATTTAATATTTTAATTAAAGCGAGTTACTTTTTTGTAAAATTAGAGATTAGAAACCCTAGGTAGGGTTAAGACTCTTTATTAGATCTTGTTTTGTCATTTTAGCACACACGGGTTTTGATAGAGAAATTTGATGGATCAAAGCTAAATAGTTGATTGAAAGCATTGGAGTATTTTGGATCGTGAGTATTCACTAGAGTTATCCATAATTTAGTAGTTAGATTTAGGTATGGTTTGAGAACCCATTTTCAAAATTACTTTGGAAAAATATGTCTACCTTGTATCTGCCTAGAATTTGACTATTGAAATTTTGAAATGGAATCTTTGAAAATAAATTTAGTTTGTAATTTGGAAATAGAATTTAAATCACGCTTGATTGAAAACTCACTCTGTGAGAAATTCAAACAATAGAATTTATGTCGTTGGAATGCCATGGAAGCTTAGGTCTAATCAATTGGTAGAAAATTCTATTAAAATTTAGAGGAAATTAGGAAATATGTGATTTTATACGCATCTCAAAACCCTTTTCAATATTAGATTTTTGACAGTGGAAGGTTGAAGAAAAACTATTATTGAATCAATAAGGGTTACATCGAGTAAAATTTCAGAGCAAAAATGTAAAATCCCTCATAAGATATTTTGCATTTAAGTTGTATGTTTTTCCTCCAAACAAATTAAATTAGAAAAAAAAATGAATTATAAACTAATTTGCTAGAATTTCATTATCAGACTACATACATAAATATTTTTTTAAAAATTATCAAACAAAAATTATTTTTTAAAAATTTATAAAAAAACTAATATAAAAAAAAATTATAAAAAAATTTATAAAAGAACACGTGGCTTGTAGTATGTAGGGCCACATGTAGTCTATGTGTGCAAGCTCAAGGGTATGTGTCACCTTCCCTTTGTGGGAGGGCCATAGAGAGCCCATGGGGTTGGGACCCATAGGCCCCACCCCCCAAAGGAGGGTTAAAAATACTTTTTTTTAAAGGTTTTATTTTTAAAATTATTTTTTTTAAAATTATTGAACTTTATTATTATTAGAATTAGTTTATCAAAAAAATAATAAATTTTAAATTTAATTAAATTAAAGTTTTATATATTATGCCTAAAATATTAATGTTATTATAATTGGATATATTTTAATAAGGTTTATTTTATTAATTTAATGGTATTAAATATTTATGGAATTAAATTTTATAACTGTGAATTGAGTTATAATTGAATGTGAGGATTTTTAATTAATTGCCTTATCAATAAGAATATCTTTTTAATTGGTATTTGTTAATTATAATGAGTTTTACGTATGCGATCAAGAATTTTCATCACGTAATTCTTAATGGGGATGTTTGAGTGAGTCTTTTACATTATTTCTATGAACACATCACGGCCACCAAACCAAACTATTGGAAAATAATTGAACTATGTGATTGAAACCTTATATCTTCTATATGTTTCATTTGGAGTTTTGTGATATTTATTCATCATGGTTTTATTTGGGTGGGTTAGTTGGCCAAACTATGACGTGCACTAGAGGCTTGTGAGATTTAATTTTATGATTATTATTTTATTAGACGGGGTGATGTATTTGTGGTTGAATTTGAAGTTATGTTTATGAGATTTATTTTGATGGGCACTTCTGATATTTTAGGGTGTGAGAACCAATGTTATTTCTAGTTGTCTTTCAGTAAACCAAATTCAATTTTTATTGCTTTTGTGGTATGGGACATAATTGTAGTTTGTGAGCTTTAGGAAGGTAGTTTAGGTGCATTTTATGGGTGTCATTTACAATATGGATTTGAGGCCCAAAGTGGTCATTGCTAGGGTAACCTATTATAAGTTGTGTAATAAGTGATAACATAGTAATTAAAATATTTAGATAAACATAAAAAAAATATAAATAGAGATGTTTCCTCATCCATAGCTTGAGTGCTTATATAAGGTAAGGATGGGAATGGGATGTTACCTAGTAAGAGGTATGACTCGTATTCCCTGTCTTCATGAGAGGTTATTCTAGTTTCATGTGGGTCATGTTGAGGTTTTGGTATCCAAAGTTACTAGTCTAGGGTAACTCAATGCTTGAGGGTTCGGGGTCTATTGAGAGACTAGTCTAGGGTAACTCAAGTAGTTTGACCGTGTGATGACACTCCCTAGTATGTAGCCTAGATCTCCTCCATAGATTTTGTATTTACATCTGGTGGGTGTTACTTATTGTTGGATGTTATTTATTATTGGTGGTTAGTAATTATTGATGTCTACCCATTATTTGTAGGTTATTATCCTTTTGACAATCATAATTTGTTTTGGAAGTTTATATTCTTTTAGTGGTTGTGTCTCTTTGGTTTTGATACTTGTTTTGGATTTGGTATCTGGTTGTTGACTTTGGATGAGATGATGACTCTAGTTGATTCTTATTTTGACATTTGTTATCTTTTCTTTATTAGTAGTTTTGTGGTACCCTTGAGGTATAGAGAACTATCATGATTCCTTGCCTAGGATTTGATTTTTTGATTTGATATATGTGTGTGTATCACACATTATATTCCCTATATAGTGGCAGTGGGCCTGACTACATTCCTATGAGGTCAGGAGGTAGCAACTTCTTATCATGGATTTCCCCATAGATTTGCACCAATGTTGGATGTTTCATTAATGCAGTTGTACCACTCTTATTCAAGATCTTGGAGACTTTCTATTCAACTAAATAATCCATGTATTCATGTGTCTTTTATCTTGAGATCATATGTATTAATTTGTATTGTAGTTATATTTATTATTACATATTGTATGACATGTGCAGTAGATATTGTGTATTAGTTGTACTTATGTAATTGCTTATGAGATTATGTATTTGATATTCATTTATGGTTATGGACATTGTACTTAAGATTAAATCTAATTAATAAAACTTTCATTCATATTATTCAATGTGAAGGAACCCTTGAGAAATAGAAACTGTATTTGCATTGCTTATGTATCTTTGATGTGTATGTTTTATATTGCTTCCGCAATGTTATCTTTATGTTGTATAAACTTTTAAGGAAAAAGTAGTTCAATAAACATTATAACTTAATAGGTTAATTTATGTTAGGTTCCCAAGTGGGGCATGGCATCCAACCTCAAAAGGAGGCCCATTTACAATGACAAAACAATTTGTATCTCTTTTAATAAATATGAGAGATCTAAAGGGAGTAACTAAAAAGAGTAATTCAATAAAAAGTCCTCTAATTAATAAGTTTCTTTTTTTAATCCCAAAGGGCATCCTTTTCATCTAGAAATCATAGTTTGAGTTGGTTTAGTAGAATCCCTGCCTTCTTTCACCCTACCATCTTTAGTGTTGATGTAAATAAGTATTTACTTATTACACTTTTACTTAGGTCAATGCATTATTTTATTATTTCTAAGGTGAGACACTTAGGAGTTTGCATACTCTTATGAGTTGTCATGTTGACAACACTAGAGTAAGCAACTCTAATTCAATACATGGTGTCTACAACACTGGAGTTTGCATAATTAACTGAGTCGTCATGTAGACAACACAATTATTTGTACTCCTATTTTAGCACATGGTGCCTACAACATAATTTTGTGTGGTACACCTTTGTAGGCTTATCCTCTCATCATTTCACTTACTCCTATGCTTAATGGAGGATTTTCCACTTCTAGTGGACATGTGCTTAGTTTTAGGACTTATTAGTATGCTAATTCCTAGGCATTCTAAAAGCATTTCAGAGGCCTTTATATACAGGAACTCCTAGTGTACTTTGACATTGAATTGAATATTATATCGATATTCTGATCATACTCTTTTGGTCTACTATTGTGCTTCTGCTTGAGTTCCTTGGTCTTGGGTGAATTTTGCCCTAAGGCAAATTCTTACATGGTGTTAGAGCTGAGGGAATTTCTCTTCACATAGTCATTCAAGACCATCTTGCTGCTTTAGCACCTTGACCCATATCCAAAGTATTGTAGTCATTAGGAGCGTCTAGAGCTAGAACAGACCTCACCATTATGTTCGAAACATCGATTTGATAAAAATTGACTATAAATTCGCCTATATTGGACCAAAGTCAAATTTGAGGCAATTTTTTTTTTGCAAATTGGCGCCTAAAGGCTTGATTTGCAATTCCAGTATGATTGTCCATTAGATCTGCAATTTATTTCATTTTAGATCTGCATTTTGGTCTGCAATTTATTTTAAAAATTCGGCCAGTTGGCCTTGTAGAGAATTTTTTTTTGCAAGAACTGGGTGGTGAAATCCTGGCCCCTATAAGCCAAATATTCCATTGACATTTATCATAGTATGAAGACTTAATACTATTTGCGGGCATCACCACAACCAAAATCTGGTGAACACTTCACCCCAGATAGCCTAGCCCAACACTCTGATGGATTGCTTGTTTGTTAAGTTGATGCAACTCTTTGTTTTAAAACCTTGTAAAACACATTCGCACAGCGAATGTGGGATTTATATCCCACACTGCCAGCATCTCAACCACTGCACTGGCCAATGTTTTAAACTTTACAACCATCTTACCTCCTGCATCTGACAAATATAATATCAGCTATGCTTTGATTTTTTCGGCGCTATCTATGCATTGTCTAGCTCGACATTTTCAATTTCCTAGCATATCGTTTCTCTAGTGACACGGCATAAACTTCAGCAATTCTTTTTCATTCTATAGTGAACGATCCTGCCACATGGTACCGTCGGTCCCTCCACATGGCAAACTCAAAAGCTACCACACAACACTGCAACCTCCCGCCATGTCACTCGAGGAACACATTAAATAGACACGTATAACAGACAATCACAACAGTAGTACACGCCAACATAGACATGTAGGTCACACGTGGACCACGCAATCTTGGTCAGCTCAAAGTCATACCTTCCTAGTCAACAAGTACACGTTAGCTTCTAACTCGATCACATCTGTATAGTACCATACTACTAATGTCAATGTAACTTCACCTGCCACATCAACCAAGGGAACCATTTTCTGCTTATGTTAGCATTTGCCTGTCTTAAATTTGATAGTCGTCTGACCATCATTACTAGGTAATTTTGAACTATTGTGATAGTTATTTGACTGTCAAATTTAACCTCACAGTTTTCTACCTAGACCCCTCTCCAAATTTAGTTTTGATTTGGCAGTCTAAATTTGGGAGGCCATAACTCAGTCATCCAGACTCCAAATCATGTGCGATTTTTTTAATTTTGGGTAGAATTTCTTGAACTTTTTAGTGGTGTTATTCTTTTCTAGTTTTGGTGCATGGATTTGTTAGAAATTGTATTTTTTGGTGACTGTACTTGTCTAATCCTGTATTTTGCAACTTGAAATGCTCTGTATGGGCTCATTTGGACTCAAAAATAGGTTTCATTTTTTTTGAAAGTGCTCAATTTTTTGTCTACTTTCTAGATCTACAATTAGATTATAGGGTTGTGTAGACAAAAATATCACTTTCAGACTTAGGGCCTTTTCTGCATTGTATTACATTGATTACTTTTCAAAATTGTTGTACATCTAAGCTACAGTGCTTAGTGACATATTTGATCCTCAAAAGGCAGTTGTAAATAGCAAAATTAGAAGCTAACTTTGTACATTTTGACAAGTGGCCTATTATACATGCACTACATATAAAGTGCCAAAAGCATTTTTTTTTTTTGTTGGGGGGGGTGGGGGGAGAGTGTATTGTGTTTTTGTGTCTCTCTTGTGCTCTTTCCATTTTCTATATCATGGGTTCACCTAAAGATCCACTTCTAACTTAATGTTCTACATGGAAAGATATTGTATGGAGTAGATTAATGGAAAAAGGTCTAAATATTTATGTTGATGGTACAATCCCCAATCCCATCGATGCTACAACACTCTTTGATTGGAAAATTAAAGACCAATAGGCTTTAAGAATTATCAGGAGTTATGTACATAGAGATCTCTTCTTCCACATTTCCAATTTCAAGGAAGCCAAACCTACTTGGGACAAACTTGAAGCATTGAATGGTAAGGTGGATGAGGAAAAAGGATTTTAGATTGAGGACAATCTACTTCTCTTGGATCCAAAGAATTTTGACACAATTCAAGATTATATCAACAAAGCCAATGAGGTTAGGGTACTACTTTAAGATTGTGGTAATCCCATGAAGGATGATAGGTTGATTCATCACATCCTAAAGAGGCTACCTTCAGAGTATGCTTCCTTTGTTCCAAGTTATAACTCTCATAGTTTAACCATGGGAAGTGCTTTCCAAAAGCCTACATTTGATGCTTTTGCAAAAATGTTGATTTTTGAACAAACCAAGTTGATAGATATGAGACTTCTCACATCATCAAAGACCAAAGCATTGGTGGCTAGAAATGAGAACCAATCAAATCAAAGTGGCAAACTTTCTAGCAACAGCAAGAAGAAGTAGTGGAAGCAAAAATCACAATCTAAGACACAACAAACTTCCTCCTCACAGCAAGGCGGTTCTTCTTCCAACAAGAAGGCAAACAATGAAAAGAAAGACAAATAGTTTTGTGCATATTGGAAGAAACCAAATCATGATGAGCATCATTATAGGACTAAGAGAATCAATGAGTTAGAAAACTTACTCAAGAAGAACAAAATCAATGTGCCAAATGCTTCCAAGGTTTCAACTCCAACCACTTCAAAGGGAAAAGGGCAAGCACTTATGGCTGGTTCAAGTTCTTCAGTGGAATGGATTCTTGACTCAAGTGCCTCATATCATATGGGTTCTTCAAAAGGAGACTTTGTTCATTGAAGCAATCTAAGGTACTGCACATCTTTGTAGGAGATGATACAAAAATGGAAGTTGAAGGGAAATGAAAATGGGGAATTCAAAGATGTTCTCTATGTTCCAAACCTTAGTTCTAATCTCCTCTCAATTTACCAAATCACTCACCTTGGAGATGAAAACAATGTTGAGTTCCTTCTTGATTCCATAATGGTGTGAAATCTAAAAGATGATTCATTGGTTGCAGTGGGGAAAGTTAATCATGACAAAAGGTTGTATTCTTTCTCCCACTTTGTGCCTAAGTCTCCTTCACAAGCCTTTTTGACTCAATATCATTCACAAACCAAATTATGACATGAGTGGTATGGTCTTCTTGTCTTCTACTATCTTCATCAACTTTGCTCCAAAAACATGGTAAAAGGTCTACCTACAATTAACTTTTCTAAGGGTGAATGATCAACATGTTCAGTGGATATGCATCTAGAGGAGAAGTTTGATAAAGGGATGTCTTCAAGAGCACCAATTGTTCTTCAGTTGGTTCACATGGTATTAGCAAGTCCTTTTGTAGTGACATTAGTCATCCAGGGTCGCTACATACTCACTTTCATTGATGACTTTTCATGCTACACATAGGTCTACTTTCTTCATCACAAGAATGAAGTGGTTGATAAGCGTCAAGCCTTCAAGAGTCATGTTGAACAAAAATCAAGGAAAGCCATCAAGATTCTTTGGATGGACAATGAAAGCAGATATGTGGACATAAGACTTAAGGACTTTTGCAAACTTGAGGGTATTGATCTTTAGAATTCACCAGCATTTAGTTTGCACAAGACAAATGTTGTAGCACTAAGGATACAAACTCTTAAGTCAATGGAAAGTTGCATGATACAAGCCAAGTCTCTTGATCCTACACTTGAAGTCAAAGCTATTAGCAGTGCCAATCACATACTTAACAGGTCTCCTCATTATGTCCTAGATGGAAAGACTCCTTTTGAGGCATGGTGTGGCAGAAAACTAGTTGTGAAACACTTTAGAGTCTTTGGTTGTCCAGCATGGGCAACAATATCTTCTATGGATTGCAAGGCGTCACCACCTAGGCCTTATACTTTCATCAAATATGAAGAGAGTGTTAAGTCATATAGACTTATGGATCCTAAGACTCATGAGATTTTTGTCGAGAGGAATGTACACTTTGAGGAAATTTCACCAAGCTTATCCTCTAATCCTCTTCGCATTTCATACGTTGTGGAAATTGATAGTGACAATAGTGATAGTGATTTAACAAATTTAGATATGTGGGGTCCTACTGATAGTTGCAGTCTAAGATCACAGCATCAGCCCATTCTACATGCATACATTGTCATAGTGATAGGTCTAGCACAACAGGGTATACCTTGTCTTCCAGCTCCAACAACAGGGGATGACTACATAGCAGATATTTCAGGTTTGTTTGTGGAGTCATACATAGTAGATTTGGGAGACATCATCAATGATATGCATCTTCTCTTTGATAAAGAAGATCCTTGTTCAGTTGTTGTGAGGGTCCACTCTGACCCTCTTGTCCATTCTCTACATGAACAATCTTTCAAGGTTGATATGATTGTGGATCTTTATGTACAATAGTTGCAGGAGGTCTCTTTATCATTTGAGGAAACAGTAGGTTCTTTGGGATAGGTTCTACATCCATCCTTGCTAGATCTAAAATTGTTCTTTTTAGTAGCATTGGAAGGGGTGATAGTCAGTGTTGACATAGGGATAGTTGAGTAGGTTTCAAAGGCATCATTGATCATTGAGATTCTTTCTACAAATATGGGAAGCATCTTACCTGTACCTCTACCATTATTTCTTCCAAAGGGGAGGAACATTATTCAACACTCATGGACTAGCTTCTTACTTGGAGCAACTATCACTGATTGGCACTTTACATTTGGGGGCGGGAGGGGACTATCTTGTCTCTCTCCTTCTTCACTCTTATGGGGGGGACTTTTTCCTCTTATGGGGTTTTGTTCTTCTCATACTTCTCTTTTGTATATACTTGATGTATGTTGTAATGGTGGGGTCTTGATTACTCTATCCATCCATGCATCTTGTCTTTCCATCCCTCTTTTTGGGGAAGGATTTTTCCCATGAGGTTTTTCCTCTTTCTCTGCTTTATGAGAGATTGCATCTCATTATGTACATGGGTACCTAACATGGCCTAGTAGCCAAGACCCATCTTGCATTTCATTGTAGCTTTCATAAGCTTAAGTGCATTCCCCTAAGTTGCACTTAAGGTGGGGTGTTGGTGTAAATAAGTATTTACTTATTACACTTTACTTAAGTTTACTAAGGTCAATGCATTATTTTATTATTATGCATTATTTTATTATTTCTATGGTGAGACACTTAGGACTTTGTGTACTCTTATGAGTTGTCATGTTGACAACACTAGAATAAACAACTCTAATTCAACACATGGTCTCTACAACACTAGAGTTTGCATAATTAATTGAGTTGTCATGTAGACAACACAGTTATTTACACTCCTATTTTAGCGCATGGTGTCTACAACATAATTTTGTGTGCTACACCTTTGTAGGCTTATCTTCTCATCATTGCACTTACTCATGTGCTTAATGGAGGATAAATCACTTCTGGTGAACATGTGCTTGGTTGTAGGACTTATCAATATGCTAATTCCTAGGCATTCTAGAAGCATTCCAGAGGCCTTTATATACAAGTACTCCTTGTGTACTTTGACATTGAATTGAATATTATATCGATATTCTGATCATACTCTTTTGGTCTACTATTGTGCTTGTGCTTGAGTTCCTTAGTCTTGGGTGAATTTTTCCCTAAGGAAAATTCTTACATTTAGGCTCCCTCTCTTTATTGGAATTGACAGAGGCCTCCCGTACATTGGGAGGAGATCTCTCTTGGGGGTTAAAGAGCCCCTACATTGTTCTTTGATTGAAGTGATCTCCATCTCTTTAAGAGTGGTATTGCAATCACCATAGTTTCTAATTTTTAAAAAAAAATTAGATCTAGCTTTAAAGTGTCTCTTGATTTTATTAATATCCAATTATTGAGTAGTGAGGTTTATGTGAGTTTGATGTGAGTTATTCATGCTAAAGAGTGAGTCTCACAAGGTTTATAGCAGATGTTTGAGAAGAAATATCTTATAAGAGTTTATTTTAACTCTTTGAGTTTAGTATCCATAGCCTCCTTGTGACTATCATCAACCAAAGAGTGATTCTGTGATAGGGGTTCAATTTCTATACAAGGGCCAACAACTATATTTTTATTAGAGTCTAGATAGGTCTTCTCAGATGTAGTCTTGCTAGGCATGTCTTTAAAAGCCCTTGAGTTATCTACATTAGGGATGGAAACTTTTACAATATGTCTACTAGGACTAATATTAGGGTTGAGAGAATCCCTATTATTGTCCCCATACATTCTAGAATTGGTTTTGATGAGAGAACAATTCGTTCTTTTGTGCCCTTCCCTTCTACAAAGAAAGTATGCAATTAATCCACCAAGTGCCTCAACCAAGTAGGAGATCTAGATATCCTATAAATCAATCTTAATCCTCTTAGGAATATCAAGCCCAGGATTGAGGTCACCAATATCCTTGTGCTTAAACACCCCACCAGGGAACCCAAAAGAAATTAACCTAAAGTTTCACTAAGTTTGTCAAACATATTTTTTTTGAAAAGACAATAGACGAAAACAATTATAAAAATAGCGGAAGCCATAACATACACATAAACACATACCATAAAATAGATTACAATTCTTAAAGGTCTCATGAAATTGAATCATATTTAAGTTTGATTAATACTAAAACTAATATATAACACATCCACATTAAAGAATAACTACAAGTACAAATCCATTCAAATAATATACAATTATCTCAAATGCCACTTGGCAATAATTAGAATGCACAATCATCCACTGTATAGGTCACAAGGTATGAAAGGTTGAAAGAAAATACATCATAAAAATAGATTACATCATCTTGTAAGATCTATGAAATCAAATACAATGCAATAGTACAACCATCCATCATAGTACATAAGAAAAGAATGAAAGATAATACAAAATAGGGAACTCTAGCCATGGCATCGAACTGTGAGATCTCAATGGTAAAAGTAAAAAGCACTACCACCTGACCTCATGGAACCTAAATGGTCCACTCCCACCATGCTAAGGAAATAGTCTCAAATCCCAAATAGGATAATAATCTCAAAAGTCAAAATCAACATCTAGGTCAAGGAAAACCTGAAAGCAATATAACTCAAGGTACCAAGACACAAATGACATCTAAGCCTAGAGGAAACATAGACACGTAGGAAATCTACTATGCAAATGGGAAAATGTCATCGCATGAGCCAACTCTAAGGTTACCTTGGTAGCCACTATAGACTCCGGCCCACTAGTGTCTCTATGCGGCATCAGTATCTTTTGGTAGAGACAAGGCATACTAACAAGTCAACTCTAAGGTTACCCTAGGAATCCCTTAGGACTCTAAACCTCTAGTGACTTTAGTGGCACCATATCTATTTAATTTATTTTAACCAATTTAATGAAATGTTATCACTTATTAAAACAACCTACAATGGGTTACCCAGGCGGCCTATTTAGGGCTCCAACCTCCATTGCAAGCCACTTCTCAACATGACATACAAATAACCTACCCTAAGCTCAACAAAAGTAGAAGATCTCATAAGATCATAAAATACACATTAGTTATTAAATAAGCAACTAGAAAGCATTGAAATATCACTGATCAAAATCATAGTTTTCACCATGTTGGTCTTAGTTTGGTTTTGTCATTTGAGTTTCAACACACTTAACCACTTTCTACATTGAAGCCGAGTACACTATACATGCCGAGCCACAACATGTGCCGAGCCAGAATTCCAATATGTGTTGAGTGACTTTAAGTGCCATGCATTATATAGGTGTCGAGTCATATATAGGTGTCAAGTCACAGTTGATGTTGAGCAAGTCAGAATGCTTCATGTGCTAAGTGAGCTAGAACTACGCATGTGCCAAGCAAGACAGAATGTAATAGGTACCGAGCAAACCACGATCAAACATGTGTCGAGCACCAGTAATCCAGTATGTGCCAAGTAACACAAAATTAACATATGAGTTTGTGGCTTAACAAAATCAAATGCAAACCATTTTTTGAGCTGACATAGAAGGATTTCAAAGAATAATAAGGATAAGAATAAATCTTTTATATTTCTTATGCAATCAGCATGCAGCCAATTTGAAAAATGGAGAAGGCATGCAACCAATGAGAAAAGTGCAAGGAATGAGTGAGAATTAAAGATTCAATATGGATCATAGATCCATACCTAACCCTAAGTCCATGAAGTCTTTATAAGAAGGCTTAGACCCCACAATTTCATGATGTTGAATAGAAGTTAAGGAAGTTGCTAAGCAAACAACAAAATTGTAGAATAGGGCAAGCAACAGGGGCATCACAGACTTAGTGAGTTGAGTAGCAATTACCTATCCAATTGATCAAAACAGTACAAGGGCTACGAACAGATATCAGATCAAGAAAGGATTACATCAAAATGAGTAGATCAAGTGCCTGTAATTAGCAATTGAAGATTGTAAGCAATCAGGTCAAAGATTTCTAATACTCTCTAGCAATTGTATTAGATAGTGGAAAATCTTATGTTGATAGGTTAGCTTAACAACTATTTTGTAGATCCTTTGAAGAGGTGACTAAATCCTTTAATAGGGTGACACTTCATGTAAAGTGTTTGTAAATCCTCTAACTAGGTCATTATTGACATAGTGTAAAGCCTTTAATAGGGCAGACCACCAGAAGTGGTCAAATAATTATTGCTACAGTGATTTTGTGGGTATCATCCCCACTTCAATTTTACCTTCTTATTCTTGGAGTGTTTTTGGGTTACCAAATTTTTGGTGTTATGTGTGTTGATGCATGTGTTTATTTCTTGTTTATTTGATATGTTTTACATGCATGCAGTTTACTTTTAGTTAAAAGTTTTAATGGATAAAATGCATTACTTCTGATTCACCCCCCTTCTCAGAAGTACTCCTCCCATTTGAATATTCCAACACACCAGTATAATCATCCTAACAAGACTGGTCCAAAATCAAGTACACATATACCAACCCATGACATCATCAAAACCAAATCACAATAATCACCTCAATCCTATACAAGCAACTGGGAAGCAATCCAAAGATAATTGATCGAAGACTCAAAGGTTACACCAAAAAAGTCATATCATTCACCTCAGTTCTACACAAGAAACTTGAAAGCACAACAAAACATCTGATCAAACTCATCATAGAGCACACATGACACATCGCCATGGTCAAGTATAAAAGATCGTAACCAAATAAGCCATAACATCATCACAAAACATCTTGATTTGGTCAAAGTTAAGTCAACCCCCAAAACCCAAAAAAATAAGCCACACATCATAAAGAGTACATACAAAAGTAACTTTCTCAATACATTAGGTTTTGAAAACACAATAGTTCAATTTTGACCAAAGGTTTTCAAGTTTTCACTTTCATTTTCAAAACACAAAGACTCAATAACAGCCAAGGTTTTATTTTTCATCTTTTCAAAGTATTATAATTACTAAGCTTTTTGAATAATAAAATTTTACTAGTATAACAAATCATTTTCATATATCTGAACCATATAAACACATCCAAGCTTATAAAAACAAACATTAATTCTCCCAATTAATTTTTTTGATTTTCAATTTACTTTTAAATTATATTTAAATAATAAAGTAATAAATCAAATTTTCAAATAATTAAATTAAAAAAGTTAACAATACTTATTAATAATAATTATTAATTATTGTTATCAATTATTACCAAAATAATTTTATATTTATTAAACTTTGGAAAAAAATTCCTGAAAAGGAAACCTGCTAAAAATGGAAACCTACTAAAAATGGAAACTTTCTCGAAATGGAAACCTGTTGAAAACAAAAAAAATTCCGAAATGGAAACCTGATAAAAATTGAAACTTTCCAAAATTGGTCACCTGCTAAAAATGAAAACTTTCCAAAAATGAAAACTTGCTAAAAATGGAAACTATCCAAAAATGGAAACCTACTAAAAATGGAAACTTTTCAAAAACAAAAACATGCTAAAAATGGGAACTTTCCAAAAATGGAAACCTACTAAAAATGGAAACTTTCCAAACCCTATCCTAAAAATAGAGATTTCTTAATTGATTCAAACTATGAATTATCAAATTAATCAAATGAGGGTTTCAAATATTAAAATCGTTCAAAGATGCTTTTGAAAATGAAGAACAATCAAATTCATACACAAGGGTTTCAACTCGTATATAATTTGAAATAATTTCAATCAGACATGGAGAAGACATATATATTTAAGAACGAATCTACTGCGTAAAACCCATAAGATCCTACCTAGATCTGATGCTAAAATAACGAGTACACAAAACCCGCAAACAATTCCCTTTTTCCTTTGAAACCCTCTTCTCAAAAATCGACTCCTCCAAACCTCCATTATGGAGAAATAAACTTGAAATCTCTAATAAAGAGTTTTCTTCCCCAATTTAGGGCTTCGATCATGCAATCATCTGAAAACCCTTTATCTTTTATTATTTTATTATTTTAATTTCATTCACAAGCTTTATGCAGTTTAATTAAAATAAACTTTATTAAATTGATGCTTTCTCTTTCTTATTAAATCATGAGACGCTTTTAAGTATAATATTTTATTAGTTTAACTAATAATATTATTTAGAGTTTATTAATTAAAATAAAACTTCTAAATAAATAATTATTAAATTAAATAAATATAAATATACCAAAATTAGAACTTTAATCAAATCTTTTAAATTTAATTAATCAATCAATTAATTAAATATAATTAAATATTGAATTTTCTTTATAGGATTTTCATTAAATTATCTTTTAATGTGATTTAATTACAGTTGAAAATCACACTAGACCCACAAAACTAAATACGACAACTCAACTAAAGACAAAGAACATAATCAAACTCTAGGGTCAAAATCACGAATTCATGTCACTTGAAAAATTTGGATAGGTAAACAACTCAAGTTCTTGTCCTGCTTTCTAGGATAATTGGCTTAGGTTTAGGATTTGGACTCAAGAATTATCTCCCCACTTATACCATTGAGATACTATGATTACACGCATCCTATCAATTCAAGGAAGTGGATACCCAGTACCTGCAATCTACATAAAATCCATGTATGTACATACTCATATATACTAAACTAAATAGGCAATGGTGGGAGTGGTACATCATGTAGATCCCGATTACCAAGTGACTATGACTTCCTCCCTCAACCACATCAAGAACATCAATCATAAAGGAAAATAGACAAGTACACCATACACATGCAAGTATGGGGTAAGTAACCACATAACTACATAAAAATAATCCATCTACTATCATCATGAGATAACTGAAAATCACTAAATGAACATACATGTATCATCATCAAAATAATCATAAACACATGAAATAACTAAGCAACTCAACACATATATCAATTGAATATGAAATACATTTAATCTAATCTGGTAACCAAGTATCGATAATCATAAACTTAAACATAAAATATGCCTAAAAGAATCCAACAATACAATCAAAAAAGTCAACTAGGGGTAGGCATTACAGTGCCCATGTGCTCTAGAAGTGAATTAGTATCTTTCAACCTTAATACTTTACCAATGTATTCCATAGTTTTCAGTAAAAAAATTCCATAGAAATAGAGGAACAATATTTATCACAACCCATGTAGTGCTAGATAGGGTTAAGACTTCTTCATAGTTTTCCTCAGAAGAATAGGCCTTAACTCTCAAAATTGGAGGCCCTACCGTCCATAACTATCTTTTAGTAGACTCCTTCTATGAAAAAGGGTTTCTAAAGAAGATAATAAAAAGGCCTATTTGGACCATTCTACAAAGGGATAACTAAAGCCTAACTTTTTGACCAAACATTAGACAACCATTTCTTCATGAAGGATCAAGAAGGTAGTTTGGCAGTATCTTGTGCCACCAAACAAATAGTGGTATCATTTGGTATATCAATCTCTAGACCAATAGCTTTAGTTATACAATCATTAGTTTTAACAATTAATGAAGTAGCAAGGAGTTTTTCCTTACCTCTTCCTTGATCATATCATGGGTTGGATGGTCCACATGTGGCTCCTCAAAGGAGTACACTCTATGATGAACTTGGCTTCCTCAAGAACCAATGTTTTGTCCATCATAGCATCTCTAAATATCCCCTCCAATAAAACCCTAAATCATGACAATCATGCCAATGTATACTATCATCATTTTTGCTCCATCCCAAGTCTACGTATTTTTCCATAAAATCAACAATTATTTGTTCATTGAAGGACATTTCCCACTTGGATAAGGTGTCTACCACTTCAATCCCAGATTAGTACACATGATACTTAAATGTTGAAAAATATTTTTGCAAAATGCTAGAAGATTTATTGTACTTATCTATATTCCATGCCAAGGCTTTCCCTTGTAAGAGTGTTATCAATATTATCAACAAAAACCTTCTAAATGTGAGTTTTGCACCTAAAGTTTCTTTTTCATCAAAATTGCTCCAAATGTTACTTGAGCTTCTACAAGATTATTAGAACCTTCCTCCAACTTCTTCACATCCATATCAATAATATATTTTGATGAGTCTATCACCATAAATCCAATTATAGAAGGACCTATATTCCCCTTTGACAACCCATCAAATTTCACCGTGGTCCAACCATCTTCCAGACAAACCCACTTCGCATTTGTTTTCTCTCCAATAGAAATGAATTAACACTAACAAGCCCATTAATAGGTTTGAATATTATTTAATAATTACAAGAATAATTTGATTAAATAATTAAATTTATTTGATCAATGTTAGAATAAATTAGAATAATTAAGTAAATAAAATATAAATAAAAATTTTAAAATTTGAATTCAAATTAGAAAAATAATGTTGTATAGATAATTTAAATATTAAATCAATTTAGATGAATAATTAGTAAAAATGCAATGAATAAGATTGTTAATATTATACTGAAAAATGGCTCCACTCCAATCTGTGAATAAACTTGCAAATTTCAATGGCGCTCACTATGTAAAAACTAAACATGTGGTCAAAGCATCTATTCTAAATGCATATAGATTTGATGTTTTATGACAATCTCTAGCATCTAATCCCTACTACAAGGAAGACAACCTCCCAAAACCCATAGGCAATAAAGACATCAGATATAAATCCCCCTGGAATGAACTTATCAAAAAACAACAATGATTCTATGCACAAACAAAGTATTTCCTACTTGTGCAGGTGACAATGGATAAGTCAAAGCTACCACCACATTCAGATCAAAGAACAGATAGAGATATACTCAAAATCTCTTATCATAGGAAGAAGGGTAATCTACAAACCCTAAACTCTAAGTCCACTCATTCTATGGAAAAACATGAAAAAGAGGATTGGATCATGGTAGCTAACAAAAATGTTGAACCAACAAATCATGTAGTAACCCTAGCACTCTTCTCTTCCCCTCCATTAAGGCCAAGTGAATCCCTAAAACTAATGTGATCCCTCTTGGCCCTAACATGAACATGATCTCTTCTTCTTTGAAGATGAATCCCAACCCTCATTCAAATGTAGAAGTTACTCACTCCATTCCCTCCCAAAATCTCCATAATAGACTCTACATTCCACTTCATAGATCTATAACTGGATCCTCTAGAGTAGCGAAGCACAAAACTTACATCCTAGTACAAGCATTAGGTCCAAATCTACGAACAGGAAAATGGATCTAAAATGATATCAATGGATGGAAAAATAGATTACAAGAAGATAAAACAGTAGAGCAAAAAGGGCGTAAAAGGGACAAGATTTCAGACTTTAAGATAGAAGCTAGGGAAAAATTTAATTCCAATGATAAAGGAATTACCAACTCTAAGAACATATTAGAATCAAATAAGCTTCAAGATCATCAGTAGATTGAACATGGGAATGTCATCATCATAAGAAATGAAATCAATGAAAAATGATGGCATGAATGTCAAGAATACAACTTCTATGCTTTCTAGAATGGGCCTAAGACTAGAAGTCCCAAATTAGGGGAATGGTTGAAGTTGTTCAATCTAGAACAAGTAAGTACTCTCTCCCTTTCTAGCTATTTGGTTTATTTATATTGGAAAATTAAAATAATAAGAAATGAAATTTTATCAATTCCACTATGCTTTTATAAAGGTTATATTGTAAAGTGTTTCCAATGGAGACCAAATATTTTGAGAAAACCGCTAGTTATATAATATTCCCTACTTGGATAGCAATAAAATCCATTCCTATAGAAATACTTCATTCTCATATTTTGGAAAGAATTGGATCATCACTAGGAAAATTTTCAAGAGTGAACATAAAGCA
This sequence comes from Cupressus sempervirens, assembly GCA_028749045.1. Classification (NCBI taxonomy): domain Eukaryota; kingdom Viridiplantae; phylum Streptophyta; class Pinopsida; order Cupressales; family Cupressaceae; genus Cupressus; species Cupressus sempervirens. The sequence continues at coordinate 564,542,422 of CM053791.1, forward strand.
CAAAGACAAAAAAAAAAATCAAACTATTAATTAATTTGACTCATGGAATCATCTCTAGAAGCAAGATCAAAGTTATAACTAATAGATCACTCTATGAATTTCAATATTTAAAATTTGAAGGTTACCTCAAGAATATATCCATCTTAGATAAGGAAAATAGTAAGGAGTTCAACAACTCAAGTTACAAACCAACCCATAGATACTCAAACTTAATCAAAATGTTCTCAAGATTGAATATAAGAGATATAGATAAATAAAAAGAGAAAAAACATGACTACTCTACCTTAAAAGAGAACCAAACACACATCCAACACAATATAAATAGTGGAGGATATAATAGAGACAAAGGAGAGATAATAGAGGAGAAGGAAAGTTGTCATCCATAAAGAAATATTAACTATGAAGAGAAACCAGCCACAAATAGAGGAATAGAAAATAATAAGGAGAAAATACATATAAGAACTATGGCAAAAAAATGGAAGAAGGAATTTTGGATAGCAGACACAAATATGAGGAAGAAATCAGAAAGTTGCAACAATGTGAGCAATGCATAAAGAATAATATTAAATATATTATTTAAAAGGATATCTAAAGAAATATTATCAACTCGTAAATGAATTTCTATTGATTCATAATGATATTGGGGATCAATTTATTTTGTGGGAGGAAGCTCATAAAGAATAATTGAACACTACTCTAAGTAAAGGAACTATAGGGGAAAACATGAATGGAGTTGAGAAGTCTTTAAACATGGAAGAAGAAAACTTGGGAAAGGAGAAGGAAACAAATATTAGTCTAGAAGGATGCTCTTTAACAGTAGCCAAAGAACATCAAGAGGAGACAAATTAAAGAACAACATATTACAAAAAAATTGATTAAGAATAGTAATGTTGATTTAGAAACTGAAAATTAGTTCAACCCATTATAAGAACAAATTATTTCTTCAGATAAAGACAAGCTTACACCCCAAAGAAAAAGTAAAGACCTTACAAATATAAAAAATGGTGATTCAAACAATAGAAGGAGATAATGAACTAGAAGGGAACACTAAGGAAGAACAAACTCCTTCTTACTTGAATATTAACAGTGGCAAATACATAGATTGCACAATTGATCTAGATCAGCAAGATAAAACTCATACAAAAGATATATAGAGGGATAGTAAGTAGAAACATCAGAGAAAATAGCAAAGCAATAAACACATTTAAATAGAAAAAACTTTCTAAACTCTGGAAAACCCCAATTGGTGGGGAAAATTCTCTATAAAGTTATCGCAGAACAAGCAACAGGCAGAAAGGGAAGCCCAATTAGTAACCAAATACCTTTGGAAGTAGAAATACTCATTGAGTCACAAGGTATAAATGGGAAGGACAATCAAACTATGAATTCAAAGCTAGAAAGAATAAGCAAAAATGAAAAAGTTATTCAATAGTTCTAGGAGGAAATATGTGATGTTGGAGGAAACAAAAAATGAACATATTGACCACCATAGATTAGAAGAGGAAATTGAAAACATAGATGATGATCTTAGTGACCGAATAATGCAAGAACTATTAGAAGATTCTGAGAGGATAGATACCATAGGCAAAGTGGGCATTACAAGAAATATAAAAGGCATTAAGCACCCCAAATGTGGTAAATGAAATAAGAAATGTGGAAGGAAATCATTAGCCAAATTGAGAACCAAAATAGGTGAGACTAGATATCAAAAGAAAATCAATGATTTAGTTAATGAAGGGAAGGGGAATTTCCTTCCCACGAAACCATGAAGCTAACTATGTGGAATACTAGGGCCTTAAATGCCCCTAAAAAGAGACACATGCTAAAGCGCAACCTTAAAGTTTTTGAATCAGAAATTATACTACTACAAGAAATGAAATTAAATAAAGTACAAGGAGAGAAATTTAGAATGACAATAGGATTATGGAAACGGGCACTGCATGAGTCAAAAGGAGCTTCAGGAGGTCTTTGAATACTATGGGATCCTTAAAAAGTCAATTTTGAATTACAAGAATCGCATAACAATTGGATGGGAGGCCAAGTAAGCAATTTCAAAAGCAATCAAAGTTTTAATCTTATCAATTTTTATAGGCCAATACCAAATTCAGATAAGAAAACATTATTGCAGGAGAGCATCATTTTTTTGGAAGCAAATCTGACTCGGAATTTCTTTCTAGGAGGAGATTTCAATGCTTAATTGAATCTTTAGGAAAAAGAAGGAGGGGTAACAATCATTCCTCAAGCTATGATATATTTCAATAATTGGTTTAGAGAGAATAACTTAATTGACATCCTCACTAGTAATGAGATATACACCAAGAATAAGAGGAGAAAAGGTTTTTGCAATATAGCAAAAAGATTAGACAAATTCATGTTCAAAGGAGATCTAACTACTTTTAATTTTTCCTTTAACTCTTTTATTTTACCTCACTCAGGTTCAAACCATTTTCTAGTAATGCTAGACATAGTAGAAGCAGAAAAACCATTTAGAAACTCATTTAAGTGTGAAAATTGTGGTTCCTAGATGAAGAATTTTTTAAGAACATAGAGATATGGTGGTAGGAAGAAGAATTTAAAAGTTCAAGAATGTTTCACTTTATGTCAAAACTTAAGACACTAAAAGAAAATATTATGAAATGGAATAAATAACACTTTAATAATATATTTAAAGTCAAAATATAAAATGAACAAGAATTAAACACACTCAATGAGGAAGTGTTCCAAGAAGGTATGGACAATGTCAAATACCAAAAATAAAAAGAACTACTAGCAATCCAAGAAGACATACTAACTAAAGAGGAAGTATTCTGGAGACAAAAATCCCAAGAAACCTGGCTATATGAAGGTGATAGGAATGCTAAATTATTTCACAACACCTTAAATAATAGAAACATCAATTAAATAACAAAAATTAAGAATCCCTTTAGGGATGCAATAGAAGAACCTGACAAAATAGCTAAGGAGTTGGTTAGCTATTATAATGAAATTTACAATAATTATGTATCTTCAAACTTAATAGCTCAAAACAAGATGTTAGGTTACATTCCAAAAATCATAACAGACAAAGATAATAAAAATCTAAATAAAATAGTGTTTCTAAAGAAGAGATTAAAGAGGCACTCTTTCAATTAAATCCAGACAAATCACTAGGACCTTATGACTTTGAAGCCTTTTTCTTCCAAAAATGTTGGGATATATTAGGGTAGGAACTATGGGAAGCAATCGAGGTAACCAAAAACTTTCGATCATTATTGGTTGAAATCAATAAATACATTCTTGGCCTAAGGAAACCAATCATGAGGAACTAGGAGACTTTAGAACAAATGCAATATGTAACGCTATTTAATATATCTTATCAAAAGCTTTAGCTAATAGACTCAAGAAACTATTACCTAAATTCATTTCAAAAGAACAAAAAGGTTTTGTCTCGAACAGATCAATATTAGATGGCATTATCATAATTCAAGAAGTGTTAACCTCATAATGGTTTTTGACACTTGAGTGCCAATACCCTTAACTACTTTGTATATTGGAGCTGAGTAAACCATGAATGCCGAGCCACAAAAAACGCTGAGTTAGGAAAGACTTTAGGTGCCAAGTGATCTTTAGGCGCCGAGCAGCTTTTAGATGCTGAGTGAAGATCAGGTACTGAGTGAAGTTCAAGTGCCAAATGACTTTAAGTGCCAAGTGAAGATCAAGTGTCGAGTCATAGAAGATGTTGAGTAATATAGAAATGAAACAAGTGCCAAGTAAGCCAGTTTTGTTTAGGTGTCAAGTTATCCAAGAAACAACATCAAGAGCCGAGTAACTCAAAATATCAGCATAAGAGTTTGTAATTGCACAAACTATGATGCAAACAATTTTTGTAGCCGACATAAGGTAAATCTCAAAGGATTAAATGATAAGATCAAATCTTTTATTTTTCCTATGCAATCTACATGCAGCCAATAAGAAAAATGATGAAGGCATGCAACCAATGGAAGAAGTGCAAAAAAAAGCAAAAAATAGAGATTGAATATGGATCGTAGATCCATACCTAACCCTAAATCCTCAAATGTCTTTATAAGGAAGATGAAATTTCATTGTAAAATAGACAAGTGGATATACACGGGTGTATAAGGAAATCTACTTTTAGAACAAGGGTTATCAGATCACAAAGGATCAAAATCAAAGAAAGTAGAACAAGTGCCTGCATTCAGCAATCAAGGATTTTAATCTATCAGGTTCATTGTACCTAATACTTTATAGCAATTGTATTAGAATGAAAATCCTATGGCGATAGGTTAGCTTAACAGCTATTTCGTAGATCCTTTAAATAGGTGATTAAATCCTTTAACAGGGTGACACTTCATGTAAAGTGTTTGTAAATCCTCTAACCAGGTCACTATTGACACAGTGTAAAGCCTTTAATAGGGCAGGCCTTTAATAGGGCAGACCATCAGAAGTGGTTGAATAATATTACTGCAGTAATTTTTGTGGGTATCATCCCCACCCCAGTTTTACCTTCTTATTCCTGGAGGGTTTTTGGGTTACCAAATTTCAGTGTTATGTGTTGTTGATGCATGTCTTAGTTTCATGTTTACTTGATGTATTTACATGCATGCAATTTACTTTCAGTTAAAAAATTTATAGGATAAAGTGTGATACTTCTGATTCACCCCCCCTCTCATAAGTATTCTTTCCATATTTGAATATTCCAACAATTGGTATCAGAGCATCTAGGTTCTCACAAGGAAAAGTTTGATAGCTTGAAGAAAAAGATCTAAAGATGGAAGTTTTCAAACTTGGAAAGATCATTGAAAACTAGGTGATTGATGTGCATCAAGCTCTACAAAAGGTAGAGGAAGCAAGAGTGGAATTAAGAAAATATTTAAAGAGAGGAAAGGAGATAGCCATAGTTGAAAATGATATACACTACAAGGAGGTTGATACCACACAAGTGTTTGCCAATGGAGACACTAAAGAATTTGATGCAGTAATAGCAGAACTAATGGAGAAAAACACAGTTCAAGTAGAGGAGATAAGATCTCTCAAGATGGAACATGAATCATAGGCCATAATGATATGTGAAATCATTGAACAAAAGAAAAGAGCAGTTGAGGATAAAGTCATGATGGAAAATGACAAAAGAAATCTTGCAAACAGACTTGAAGAAAAATGTACTGAATTGACAAGGATCTCAAACATGCAAATGGATACACTTGCCCAAATGATGAACCTTCATCATGAACTCAATGTGAAAGATATTGAGATCTCTACTTTGAAGATGCAGAATGAACAAATACAGAACGAATTGAATAGAGAAAAAGAGGTAGCAGAGAATCTCAACAAGTCAAGTGAAGCCATCAAGTATTTTGAACAATTGATGAAATTCCCAAGATCCGCCCATGATACATCAAGACTTGGATACAACAACACTGAAGTTGGGGAATCATCAAAGAGTGCTGAACAAAGAAGTGAAAAAGGTAAGGATTCAAAACCCACTTGCCATTACTGTAATAAGAAGGGGCATACAACTAATGTTTGTAGGAGTAGAAGATTCAATCAATCAAACACACCCAAGAGTAAGAATTTCTGTCACAAGTGCAACATGCAAGGACATATGACACAAGATTGCGGATCCAATGTCACAAGGACTCAGAGATTTGATGGACATTGTTATAATTGCAAAAAGTATGGACATAGAGCATTTGAATGCAGATCAAAGCCTATATGGACATCAAATCAACCAGCAAAATCAAAAGGGAATGAAAGTCATTATCATTGGGATTACAACACCAGGTATAGCTATCACTATTGTCAAGAATATGGACATATGCCCCAGAACTGCATAAGAACACATTTCAGAGGGAACTACAAAAGATGGTTGAACCAAACCACATGTTTCAATTGTCTGAAAACTGGTCATACCAGCAGAAACTGTCCTACAAGGTCAAAGGCACCCAAGACTGAATATAATAAGGGAAAAGAAAAGATTGATGTCGAAAATATAAGAGGGAAAATGAATAAAAATTGGAAAAAGAAAGATGAGTGCAACACATCAAGTGGAGGGATCACTTCACACAATGGGTCAAGTGATCACACTTCATCAAACTAAGCATGAGAAGTATACGGGACTAATATACAAAGCTATATCACACATTAGTCCCAAGACAAAGAAGCTATGCAAAGTATAAATCTGCATGAGACAAGATGTCAAGACAAAATCTAAATGATGTTGCCAAGTTATCTTTGGATGCCAAGTTAAACTCCAACACATGTCAAGCTCCTAACAGTGACCAAGTTGATAACTGATGCCGAGTTAGGTTAAAAAAAATCAGAAGCCGAGTTGGCAGTTGAGCATTTAATGCAATGAAAATAGGGTATATTATCGCGATTTTAATCAGTTTTACTCATCACGATCAAGAAGCAAAGAAGAGAAAAAGAGCAGAGCAACTTCACAGCAAAGAATCCAGCATTTCAAGCAGATTGCAACATCTCCCAACGTGTTTTCATTGATCTTGAGATATTTTTCATTTGTGTCGAGCTACGCAGTTTTATATTTCGTAAAAAGGAAACCCTAGTTTGCATAAATGGCGTCAAGTTCCAAGAAAACTGAGGACAAAGAGTCATTTGAAGTTTAGTTAGTGTCAAATGAGGTCAAGCAACCTGATTTTCATCCTATACCTGAAGTTGCATATAAAAATGACCCAGCCAGAGCTCTCTCCCAAATACCCCCAAAAGTTGTAATGGTTCAAGACGTTAGGAAATGCTACAATTGTAAGATAGGTGCCCTAGGAGACATGGAAATAAGGCAAGCCTATGAGAAATTGTGTGTAGATGGAGTCTTAAAAGATGAATTCAAAATTGTTGAAAGAAAGGGTTTGACTCAAGTTTTGAGCTTTCCCACCATATTCAAGATAGAATGGGTTAGACTTGTGCTGAGCAGAATTCATGGTGGCAATCTGTGGTTAGAAGATATTCCCATCAAACTAACCAAAGAAATCATACATAGAGTAATAGGGTACCCAACCCTAGATCGGTTCAAAACCTTGAGAAGTGAATCGAAGGAGGTTATTGAAAAGAACACTGGCGCTCAGTGGAATAAGAGAGGAATGACAATTCACACCATTTAGGATCCTCTTGTTCAATTTGCTGTTAGAGTCATCGCCCATAAGTTCTACCAATCCAGTAGACTCAATAGTGTACCATGTATTGCAGTAGATGTAGGCTACAAATTGGTGAAAAGGGATCATACTTATGATCTTGCAGAACTGCAACTACAATAATGAAAATCTAGCTGCCATAAGAAGGACAAAGGGTACTCAATGCAAATTTGGAGTAATTCTAGTTTGTATATTCTTCTATGTTCAAAATGAGTTTCCCTCTTTTGGAAAAGTGACATGGAGGAATGATAGAACAATCATTGCCCAAATCAATGAATATATAGAACAAATGGGAGAAAATTTTGATACCCTGATGACAAGCTATTTTGAAGATTTCAAGAAATCCATGAAACAAAGGGTGAGAATACCAGTTTCTTTAGTAGAAGAACATGTTAATGATATATGTTTCTTGGTTGATATTGACTTCACATATATTCAAGCTGCAATTTCAAGAGTGAGATGGCTACGGCCATTTGGATATGAAATTAATATTGATGAGGCATCTGCAGCAATAACCACATTATTGGCAAAAGAAACAGATAAAAGTGCTCCACATTTTGGCACTTATGATGTAGTAAGGTCAAAAATAAACATGGAATTAAAGACTACTTCCACATTAAAGAAGAAAGACAAATTTTTAAAGAAGATTAAGAAGAAATTTGGTGAAGAAATTGAGGCTAAAGCAGAAGAAGAAGAAGATGACAATGATGATGAAGATGAGCAAGAACAAGGCCCAATGGAATTAACTTAAGGACTGGGTGAAGATAAGGAAGAAGGTGCAGAAGACAAAGAAGCCAAGGAAGCACCGACTGAAGCTAATTCAAAGAAAAGAAAGGGAATAGTACAGCCTCTAGCTCAGCAAAAACCAAAGAAATTTTCCATGCCATCACCTCAAAAGCCTACAACACGAGTTGCAACAAGGGCCTCCACTCAAAAGGCTAAAGAGAAAGTTACAAAGAAGAAACAAATCAAGGAAAAACAAGAAGAGCCGAGGAAAAGAAGAAGATATGTGGCTCAACCTGATACTGATGAAGAAGATCAATTTGAAAAGGTAAGCCATTCTTCAGTTGATATTTTATGTAAAAAGATTGGAAATGGTGATTTAAGCAACTTAAATAAAGTTGATTTCAATAAATTTACTAAAGAAGAATAGAATAGGATAGAAGAAACAGTCTATGGAATGATGGCACAGTTCAAGTACACTCCACTTGAACTAGATGGACGATTACCAAAAGAACTGTCTAAAATTGTAGAAGACAGATGGCATTTTTGTTTGAAAATGGAGAAGGAGATGAGGGAATCAACCCTAGCAAGCATATTGCCAGATTTGACTAGGGAACAAGTAAAGAAAGCAGTCAAAAGGCATAATAATAGGTTTACACCTAAATATAGGGCATTCTTCATACTCCAAAACAGGATGGAAGAAATTGTTCAAAGAACAATGAAATCATGGAAAAACTTGTACAAGAAGATTGAAGATTTTCTTGAAGAAGAATACAAGGAAGAAGTTGCTGCTCTGCTAGAAGAGAGGAGAAAAAGGAGAGAAGAGAAGACAGTAGTAGAGAAGGGAGAAGAATAAAATAAAGTAGAAGAAGAAAAGAAGGTAGAAGAAGAGAAGAAGGAAGAAGAAAAGAAAGATGGAGAGGAGGAAGAGACACAAAAACAAGATGTAATGGCAACAGCTGAGTAAGAGCAGCAACCAAATCAGAGTGTGCAAGACACACAATTGCCACCCTCTAGCCCTCCTCAAGTATCCATCACAGCTGCAAAAACTGTAACTGTTATTGATGTTCCTGATACTTCTGGTCAGAACATCAATCCATTAACTGCAGAAGATCTCAAAAGAATCCTTGACCAATCTACACAACAAGCAATATTATGTGCAGATCCAGTATTGGTCAGTATGGATGAATTGCAAAAACTAGTAGAAAGCACAGTTAGAGATAAGGTGAATCCACAAGAACCACCTTCCATCATCTCTACAGCTACTAGTAGTCAACTTCAAATGCCAACAGTTATTTCAATAGGCACAGTTAGTACTACAATACAGAAGCTGAGTGCAGCTGTAGAAAAAGGAACAGAACAAATAGAACAAACAGGACAGACTATTACATCTGATCCTACAGCACAAACACAAGGTGCACTTCCTAAGATTACCATAATTGATCAAGATAGAAAACAGCTGGAGGAGGAAACAGTGAAAACCCCTAAAGAGCAGGAGGCAATACAAACATTGATAAATTTGCCTACCTCAAGAACTCCTTCACACCAGCCATTGCAAATATCTATACCAACATCTAGTACTACAAAAGTTGCAAGGGTACTTCACTATGGAGACCCTAAATTAGATGAGGAGATAGTCATACTAGGCTATGACTCAAAAACAATAACCATTGATCAAATAAATGAGGTACAAGAAGCACTGAATAGGAGAAAGAGACAAGAGATACTCAAGAAGGAGTATAAACAAAAGCAAACACTACATGAGATTAAGGACATCTTTATGGATGCCTTCAGTTAGCAATCAGCAGATGAGTCAAAGCATATCATGGAGCAATTGACAGATATTGTTGACCAGGTGACAAATGAAGACCAAGAGACAAATGCAAAACTTATGGAATGGTCTGAAAAAAAATTCCAAGGAAAAGTAAATGAGCAAATATCAAGTAAAATTGCACTTTCCCAGGTTGAATTGGCAAAGCTAATTGACAAAGTAAAAAAGGTACTTGAGAATATATTCTCATTGTACAAAAAGTTGTGTGACTTTTCATACTTCACACAGGAGACAAGCCAAAAGATAATGAGCTTGGAAAGAAATTTAAATGTCTCTAGCATCTAGCTACCTAAAGATCCAGCTCAAAGTGAGAAGCATTTTACCCAGAAGCTTCACACTCAAAAGGAAATAGCTGTGTTAACAGTAGAAGAGGCCAATATCAAGGCTAAATTGATACAGCTCCAGTCCTCCATTACCCCACATTTAGAAATACTCCATAAAGAGCAAGTCTATGCTAAAACTGTTCTCAAGAAAGACCCTAATCTTTCTACATCAGATGGACTTATTCATCTTGCTGCAGAGACTACAATCCAGCATAAGTCACTAGAAATTTCTTTAAACAATTGGGATGCAGCTCTAAGGATGATCATGGAGGTAAACAACACATTTTTGGCAAAATATGGTCTTAACCCTTAAACAATCTTTGACATAAGTGTCAAAAAAGGGGAGAAAAGAGACATAATAGGGGGAGATACAGATATTATGAGATGAATTAATGGGGGAGAAAAGATAAAAGGAGGAGTATGATATACAGATAATGGCACAATCAACTCAAGGGGAGTTACAAATTTTTTTGAAGTATATATTGTATATTTCCAAATTTTGAGTAAGGTCTTTTTTTTTTTCAAACTCTGTATATACCAAACAAGATTAGTGAATATACTCATAAGGTCAGTTAAGTGTTTTTGTCACTCATGTCAAAGGGGGAGATTGTTAACCTCATAATGGATTTTGACACTTGAGTGCTAATACCCTTAACTACTTTCTATATTGGAGCCGAGTACACCATGAATGTCGAGCCACAACAAATGTCGAGTTAGGAAAGACTTCAGGTGCCGAGTGATCTTTAGGTGCCGAGCAGCTATCAGATGTCGAGTGAAGATCAGGTGCCGAGTGAAGTTCAAGTGCCGAATGACTTTAAGTGCCAAGTGAATATCAAGTGCCGAGTCATAGAGGATGCTGAGTAATACAGAAATGAAACAAGTGTCGAGTAAGCCAGTTTTGTTTAGGTGCCGAGTTATCCAGGAAACAACATCAGGAGCCGAGTAACTTAGAATATCAGCATAAGAGTTTGTAATTGCACAAACTATGATGCAAACAATTTTTGTAGCCAACATAAGGTAAATCTCAAAGGATTAAATGATAAGATCAAATCTTTTATCTTTCCTATGCAATCTACATGCAGCCAATAAGAAAAATGATGAAGGCATGCAACCAATGGAAGAAGTGCAAACAATAAGTGGAAAATAGAGATTGAATATAGATTGTAGATCCATACCTAACCCTAAATCCTCAAATGTCTTTATAAGGAAGACAAAATTTCATTGTAAAATATATGAGTGGATATACAAGGGTGTATAAGGAAATCTACTTTTAGAACAAGGGTTATTAGATCACAAAGGATCAAAATCAAAGAAAGCAGAACAAGTGCCTGCATTCAGCAATCAAGGATTGTAATCTATCATGTTCATTGTACCTAATACTTTCTATCAATTGTATTAGAATGAAAATCCTATGGTGATAGGTTAGCTTAACAGCTATTTTGTAGATCCTTTAAATAGGTGATTAAATCCTTTAACAGGGTGACACTTCATGTAAAGTGTTTGTAAATCCTCTAACCAGGTCACTATTCACACAGTGTAAAGCCTTTAATAGGGTAGGCCTTTAACAGGGTAGACCATCAGAAGTGGTTGAATAATATTGTTGCAGTAATTTTTGTGGGTATCATCCCCACCCCAGTTTTACCTTCTTATTCATGGAGGGTTTCTGGGTTACCAAATTCCAATGTTATGTGTTGTTGATGCATGTCTTAGTTTCATGTTTACTTGATGTATTTACATGCATGCAATTTACTTTCAATTAAAAGTTTTATAGGATAAAGTGTGATACTTTTGATTCACCCCCCCTCTCATAAGTATTCTTTCCATATTTGAATATTCCAACAAGAAGTTACTCACTCAGCACAAATCAACAAAGAGCCATTTATGATAATGAAGTTAGACATCCAAAATGCATATGAAAAAGTAGGTTGGCGATTCTTACGTAAAACAATTAAAGCATCTGTCTTGTCACATCAATGGATAAATCTAATATTCAATTGTATATCATCACCGAAAATATATTTACTAGTTAATGGCACACCAAAAGGATTCTTTGGAATATCAAGAGGCATAAGGCAAGGGGATCCTTATTTTCCATATCTTTTTATTATAATGGTTGAAGCCTTTAGAAGAGCAATTAAAGAAGCACAAAGAGACATCAAGGTCAAAGGGATACAAGAAAATTAAGAAATTCCCAAAGTAACCCATCAAGAATCTATGAATGATGTGATACTCCTTGAAGAAAGCACAAGAGATGAAGCATGATAATTTAAACAAATTATAAGAACCTACATGGAAGCATCAAGACAAATAGTTAATGCAAACAAATCATAAATCTTCTTCCTAAATACAAGTACAAACGTAGAAAATAACATATGTAACCTAATGAGATTTAAGAAAGAAACTTTCCCTTGTAAATATCTAAGGATTCTATTAGAAAAAGAAACTAGGGTAGGGAAATCATGGAAACCAATAACTAAAAAGATAGATAGGAAAATAGAAAGTTGGAAAGGTGAGTGGCTTAATAAGGTAGGAACTGTTGAAATTCTTTAGAATAATTGAGAGGGGGGGTGAATCAGTTATCCATGGTTTAGATGTACAAATAAAACATTTCACATCTTAGTGAACCCATATCTATAAAAATATTCATCATGCATGCATCCATTAGATCATATAATCACTTAAACTTCTAGGTTACTATCAAATCAACTTTATAGAAATGTAAGAATGGAACATAACATAATCAATAACACATTTGACACAATGATTTTATATGTAAACCCAATTTGGGAAAAACCACCAATAACATGCTACTCATTCTCACTCTTCTGAAGTGATGCCCTATGAAAGGACAACCATGTTAAAGGTTACAATGCACATTGTTAAATGTGACCTGGTTAGAGGATTTCAATCACCCTATTAGGAGTTGGCCTCGTTAGAGGACGTTAGATCATTCACTTGGAATGTCACTCGGTTAAAGGATCTACAAATGACTATTAGGTCAACCTTAATCCAAAGGATTTACCCTAGATTGGTACAATGATTAGAAAGTAACAATAAGGCTTGATCTAATAACAACTTACAACACACTTGTAGATTACAGAAATTTGTTTCATTCCTCCATTCTACTTGGCTTTCACACATTTTAGCTATGGTAGCTTGTTCACCCTTCAAGCATCCATACTCTTAAACCTTCTTGCTTTGCTTTCCAATAGTAGTCTCTTTTGTTTGGTCTCTAAATTAAGCAATACCCTAGACCTCTTATCTAACTTAGTTTCTCCAACGTTGATCACTTTTGCTTTTGATCAACCATCTCTATATATAGAAAATTAAGATATTTTTGTCATTCATCTTTTATCATCCATTTTAGGGTTAGGTAGGATTAGGTAGGATTCAATGAATCTGCCCACCTTTTCATTTTAGTCCCTTCTAGAACCTTCTCCTCAATCTTCTTTTAATTCACCTCAAAATGGTCTACCATGAATTCTGTGCCACCAACTCATCATAATTGTCTTCTACATGCTTCACAAAATTCAAGAAAACAAAATAGTTGGCTCAGATTTGTCAAATCCATGATTTAACATGAATACTAGCACTCGACATCAATATGTTGTCACTTGGCTTCCATATTGGTCTTCCACTCATCTTCAACTAGATCACTTGGCAAACACTAAATTTTACTGGTGCTCGGCATCAACTAAACTTTACTCAGCTTATATTGTATCACTTGGCATACACTAAATCTTAACTTTACTCAACTCTAACTAATTTCTTGCTTGGCTTTCACTAACTTTTCTCAGCACCTACTGTTGACTTGGTCAAGTTTGGTAGACTCAATTCTTCTTACTTGTTCTTCTAGACTTTGTCAGTGTATCCATCCTTTGTAACCTAAGTAGATAATTAATGCACTATATTATCATTGTCTTAACTAATCTTTGTACTCCTTTTACATACCATAACTCAACCTTTTCTCTAGGTGCTTTTGTTATCTCATTTTATCGAATCCTCTTCATCAATCAAACAAATGATAGTACTCAAATCAACTAAATAATTTTCTTACTAGCAAGTAGCAGGTTTGACATCAATGATAAAATAATGATTGAAATACATTCTCATACTTGTCTCAATCTATTTTTAACAATCTCCCTCTTTTGCATTGATGAAAAACTAGTACAACCAACAATAGTACCAAAAAGAAAATAATTCCTTGTATTAAAATCTCTCCCTCTATCAACTTTCATCTTCTATATAGGTTACAAAATTCTATTTTGATCAACAGACAATCAACTTTTCTTTATGACTCCCTCTTGATCACTTCCTCTTTCTTTAGGTCTTTATCTCTATCTATTATGTTCTTATATCTCCCTTAGTACTATCTCCCTCTTACTAGATAGATGTAATCATTTCTCTCTCTGTATTTCTTATTCTATTGTATTTCTCCCTTCAGGATTTCTCCCTTTAGGTATCTCACCCTCTTTGACAACAATGCCAAAGACTTATCATCTTAATATGCATATATGAACATTTTTATTTTCTCCCTCTATCACCTAGCTTGTGGCTAATCAGTAGCTCCAGCTCCTTGATTACTTTTGGTAGCTCCCAAACTAAGATCCACTACATCAATGTGTAACATATGTCAATCATCTCAATTGATGCAAGACACTTCTCATGCTTCTTAGATAGCCTTGGATAGGGGTATCACCCCTAATTTACCTCTTAGATACTCATGAGCATCCTTAGGTAATGCTTTTGTGAAGATATAAGTCATTTTCTCTTTTGTATTCACATATTCCATCTTCACCTCTTTGTCTTGAACTAACTCTCTCAAGTAATGATACTTGACTACAATGTGCTTAGTCTTTGTATGCATCACAAGATTCTTTGATATATTTATAGCGCTTGTGTTATCATAATAGAGTATCACAAGTTCATTGATTTTCTCCTTCATACCTTTGAGTAGTTGTTTGATCCATACAATGTTTGTACAATTTACTGTAGCAACAACATATTAGCTTTAGTAGTAGATTGAGATATGCAGTTTTGTTTCTTGCTAATCCATGTAACCAACCTTTTTCTTAAGAAAAATTCTTCTCCATTACTGCTCTTTCTATCATCAATATTTCCAGCCCAATCAGCATCAGTGTAGGCTCTCAACTCAAACTTCTCATTTTTCTTGTAGTATAGACCATAGTCTTCTATTCCTTTCAGATATTTCATTATTCTCTTAGCAACCATCAAATGATTCTCCCAAGGATTAGTAGAGAATCTTGCAACTATCCCAATAGATAATGCAATATCAGGTATGCTATGTACTACATATTACAATTTTCCAATCATAGACCTATACAATGTTTGATTCACCTCAGTTGAATCATTATTCTTTGACAAGTTGTGTCTTGTCACCATAGGTGTGCTTACTAGCTTGGAATCTTCCAATCCAAAAGTTTTTAGTATCTCCTTTACATATTTTGACTAAGTGATGTATACCATATTTCATCTAATGTACTTGCAAATCCACAAATAACTTGATCTCTTCAAACATAGACATCTCAAATTATTTCTTCATTTCATTTACAAAAGCTTTACATAAAGTATTTTGCCCTCCAAATATGATATCATCAACAAAAATTTTAGATAGTAGAATACCTTTGCCTTTCTCTGTCTTCAAGTACAAATTGTTATTATCATCAATCCTCTCAAACTCAATCTTCACAAGATAATTGTGAAGCCTTTCATACCATGCTCTTGGTACTTGCTTCAAACCATATAAAGCTTTGTGTAGTCTACATACCATATTTTTGTTGTTAGCATCAACAAATCCTTCTAGCTGTTCTATATAGAACTCTTCTTCTAATGTGTAATTTAGAAATGTAGATTTAACATCCATTTAATAAAATTTCAAATCTATGTATGTAGAGTAAGCAAGCAAAGTTCTTATTCCTTCCAATCTTGCAATAGGAGTGAATGTTTCTCGATAGTCTATCCCTTCTGCTTGTGTAGACCCCTTGCAAACCAATCTTTCCTTATTCCTTATGAATTCACCATTTTCATCTAACTTATTTCTATATACTCACTTGGTGCCAATCACATTTTTATCTTCTAGTCTAAGAACTAGAGTCCATGTCTTATTCGTTTCAATCTGTTCAATCTCTTCTTTCATGGCTTTACTCCAATCCACATCTTCTAAGGCATATTTCACTATTTTAGGTTCATGCATGCTAAACAAACATGTATCATTTCTCAATGTGTTCCTTTTCATTGGTCTTACATCTTTATCTCCAATAATTTGTGTAGCAAGGTGATGTCTTTTGACATAATTTGATAATCTCGGTTCTTCTCTATTTTCCTCATTTGGTCTCTCAACTTCTGAATCACTATGTACTTCTCTATCAGGTAAATCAACATCTCTTTCATGTACACTAATCTCAAAATTAGAATGTGCCTCAACATCATTCTGTAACTCACCACCTGATTATAGCTTAGTTCCTGAATGCAACTCGGCATTCATTGTATGTGACTTGGTAGTCACTAAAACTTATTGTTGATTTGGAACTTGATTTACAACATCTTCATCAGCGGGCATACCTTCATAAAAGTATACAAATGACTTGTATTCCTTTGGTTCCTTCATAGGTTCAGCATCATGTACTTTTGTATATTCATCAAATTTCACATTTGGACTTTCTACAACTTTGTTAGTGTTAGTATTTAAACTCTTATAAGCTTTACTTCTTCTGGAATAGCTAAAGAATATACCTTCTTCACTTTTTGCATCTAATTTACGATTCCTGAAATCTTTGGGAATATAACACTTTCTTCCAAATACCTTAAATATTTTACATTGGGTGAGTATCTATACCATAGTTCAAAAAGTGTTGAATGAGTACCTTTCTTGACTTGCACATGGTTCAAGGTATAGACATTTGTACTTACAACCTCTCTCAAGTATTTCAAAGCAACATTCTTCTCCATCATGAGTGTCCTCGCATAGTCCATTATAGATTTCTTCCTCCTTTCAGCAATTCCATTTTGTGGAGGGGTTCTAGGGGCATATATTTGTCTTTTGATTCCTATGTCATTACAAAACATCTCAAACTCATTTGATGTAAATTTTCCTCCTTTGTCAGATCTCAAACATTTCAGATTCTTAACTATTTCCTTCTCCACTCTTGCTAAGTACCACTTAAAAATTTGGAAAGCATTAGATTTTTGTTTCAAAAACATAAATATCATCATCCTAGAATAATCATCAACAAATAGCATAATGTACTTATCACCTTTGTAACTTTTCACATTAATTGGTCCACACAAATCAGTATGAAAAATTTCCAAAATTCCTTTAGAGGTGTGAGTCTTACTCTTAAAACTAGACTTTTTCATTTTTCCTAACTAACATTGTTTGCAAATTATATTATCATGTTTCTTCAACTTAGGAAAACCTATGACTCTTCTCATGTTACTAATACTAACCAAGTTATCAAAACTAACATGACATAAACTCTTGTGCAATAGGGCATATCATCAAATTCTATAACTAGACAAGTAGCATTATCCTAATAGGTAGAATAGATTACCTCTAGTTTGATCACCTTTTTCCACTAGTTTTCCATCTGTATCATATATCTTAGCAATCTTGTTCTCAAACTCAACCTTGCAACCAGAACTATTTAGTTGTGACACACTCAAAAAATTATAGTTAAGTCCTTCAACATAATAAGTATTCTCACATAAAATATTTTATATGAGTTTGATAGAACCTTTTCCTTTTATCAGACAAGGTGCATCATTACAAACCTTACACTATTTCCATCATAATAATTCAAGGTAATGAACTTACTTTTATCTCCAGTCATGTGATGTGAATACCCACTGTCACTGACCTATCTATCATTCTTGTTCACACAAGACACTAGTGTAGTTGCCTCATCCTCATCAGAATCATCCTTCATTACAAAATACACCACTTCATCATCATGATAGTCAAATCCATCTTTGGTTTCCTCTTCTACAACGTAGGAAGACTTCTTGCCTTTGTCTTTATAATCTTTGTTGTCCTCATCTCTTCTAATTTTGTACTTGTCTCCACCAATGTAGTTCTTCTTCTTTGGACATCTAGCAGCAATATGACCAACCTCATTGCAAATAAAATACATGATAGGTATTTAACCTTTAAATTTGCTTCTACCTCTGTGAAATCTCCTTGCTAGTAGTGCTTCAATTTGTTCTACATCCTCCTCATCTATATCACTGTGAGTAGAAACATATTTTACCTTTTTCTTCTTCTTCTCATTAGGTTCCTTCAATGATAGCTTAGCTTTGAAAGTAGATTCAACATTGTCAGATTTGAATTTGTGTAAATTAGATAGCTCAAAAGTAGTGAGCCTACCTACCAGACCTTTAAGAGTTAGATTAGAACTTGGTATACATCTCAGTTCTTGTATTGCAGAAACTTTAATAGCACAGATGGGTAGCAGTGTTCTCAAAAATTTTCTTAGTACAGTCTCATCATCTATCTTACTAGTAGATCCTCTTATAGCATTAACAATATCCTTTATCCTAGAGAAATATTGAGCAACATTCTCACCTTCTTGCATTCTCATATCATCAAACTTACCTCTAAGACTTTCAGATTTGGCTCTTAGAACATTGTGTCTCCTTTGTAAATGGTGTGAAGAGAATCCCACATCTTCTTTGCACTATCACAACCGTTGATGTCATCGAACTCAACATAGCTTAGGGTAGAGGCAATCTCCAACATTGCCTAGTTGTGTTCTTTCTTCTTTTTCAGATCTTCAGTAGTTAGGGCTCTAGGCGGATTAACATGCTCAGTGGCGATGGTAGATTGTGCATAGTCTCCAAAACCTCCTAGGTGCAGCTTCATCATAATTTTCCATGCAGGAAAGTTGTCCTCGTTAAGCTTGGGTACCTTTCTTTTTGACATCTTAAACTTTTTGCTTCTAGTACCTTCAAACTAGTCCTCTTAAGAAGATGGCTTTAATACCAATTGTTAGATTTCTTTAGAATAACTGAGAGGGGTGGTGAATCAGTTATTGAAGGTCTAGATATACAAGTAAAACTTTTCATAGCTTAGTGAACCCATATCCATAAAACATATTCATCATGCATGCATCCATTAGATCATACAATCACTTGGACTTCTAGGTTATTGTCAAGTCAACTTTGTAGAAATGTAAGCATAAAACATAAGAGATTCAATAACACATTTGACACAATAATTTTACATGGAAACCCAATTTGGGAAAAACCACCAGTAACATGCTACGCATTCTCACTCTTCTGAAGTGATGCCCTATGAAAGGCTAACCCTATTAAAGGTTACAATACACACTATTAAATATGACCTGGTTAGAGGATTTCAATCACCCTGTTAGGATTCGGCCTTGTTAGAGGACTTTAGATTATTCACTTGGAATGTCACCCAGTTAAAGGATTTACAAATGACTGTTAGGTCAACCTTAATCCAAAGGATTTACCCTAGACTGGTACAATGATTAGAAACTAATAGTAAGGCTTGATCTAATAAAAACTTACAACACACTTGTAGATTACAGATCTTTATTTCAGTCCTCCATTATGCTTGGCTATCACACACTTCAGCTCTGATAGCTTGTTCACCCTTCAAGCATCCATACTCTTAAGCTTTCTTACTTTTCTTGCCAATAGCAGTCTCTTCTTTTCGGTCTCTGAATGAAGCAATACCATAGACCTCTTTTCTAACTTAGGTTCTCCAACATCGATCACCTTTGCTTTTGACCAACCATCTAAATTTATATAATATTTTTATCTTTTGTCGTTCATCTTCTATTGTCCATTTTAGAGTTAGGTAGGATTAGGTAGGATTCAATGAATCTACCCAACTTTTCATTTTAGTCCCTTCTAGAAACTTCTCCTTCAATCCTCTTTGAATTCACCTCAAAATGGTTTACCATGAATTCTGTACCACCAACTCATCATAGTTGTCTTCCACACACTTCAAAAACTTCAAGAAAACAAAATAGTTGGCTCAAATTTTTCAAATCGATAATTTAACATGAATATTGGCACTCGACATCAATATGATGTCACTCAGCTTCCATATAGTTCTTCCACTCATCTTCAACTAGATCACTTAACAAATACTAAAGTTTACTAGTGCTCGACATCAACAAAGCTTTACTCGGCTTACACTGTATCACTCGACATACACTGAATTTTCACTTTACACGGCTCCAACTAATTTTTTTCTCAATTTACACTAACTTCGCTTGTCACCTACTGTCCACTCAATCAAACTTGGTAGACTCAATTCTTCTTACTTGTTCTTCTAGAGTTTGTCAGTGTATCCATCCTTTACAATTGAGTAGATAATCAATGCACTATATTATCACTATCTTAACTGATCTTTGTACTCCTTTTTACATACCATAACTCAACCTTTTCTCTAGGTGCTTTTGTTATCTCATTTGATCAAATCCTCCTCATCAATCAAACAAATGATAGTACTCAAATCAACGAAACAATTATCTTACTAGCAAGTAGTAGGTTTGACATCAGTTACAAAACAATGATTGAAACACATTCTCATACTTGTATCAATTTGTTTTCAATAGGAATAATTACAATGATTAAATCTATACTAACAACAACACCTACATATCAAATGGCATGTATGCCTCTTCCATATGGAACCAAAAAAGCATTAGATAGTAAGCTAAGAAATTTTTTTGGGCAAGGGATGGAAGAGAAAAAGAAACAAGCACTAATAGAATAGGAAAATGTATGTAGCCCCAAAGAATATGGAGGATTAGGTATTAAAAATCTAAATTGGAAAAACAAAGCTCTAGGAGTTAAATTGGTATGGAGAATGTACCAAGAATGAGAAAGAAAATGGGGCCAAAATTTTATACTCAAAGTGTTTAGACATTGTTGATGCTTCATCTATTTTTAGGACTAAAAACTTGCCTAGAGGATCAAGAGTTTGGAACTGCATGATGATTTCCTGACCATTATTACAAACAATCTAACTTGGGATATAGGAACATGAGAGGATGCTCTATTTTGGGAAGATTCGT
This sequence comes from Cupressus sempervirens, assembly GCA_028749045.1. Classification (NCBI taxonomy): domain Eukaryota; kingdom Viridiplantae; phylum Streptophyta; class Pinopsida; order Cupressales; family Cupressaceae; genus Cupressus; species Cupressus sempervirens. Next base: position 564,563,513 of record CM053791.1, read on the forward strand.
GGGATGAATTCCCTCCCTTGGACTCTTTGAATTCTCTCAATAATATCAAAACAACACTAATCAACCTATGGGAAACAAAAGTAAGTGATTATAAAATTAAAGTAAATAATAATGTATACAAGGGATGCCAATGGAAATATCTTGAGGAAACTCAATTAACTTAGTAAGAAAAACATATCTATGAAGAAATAATAATATAGAGACATACTAATCACAAAGACAGAAACAAACAATAATATGGGGGATGTCGAAAGATGGAAAATATAACGTGAAAATAGGATATGAAAGGATTATTAACTCCTAGCAATGGAAGGAAACTGATATACCACTAAACCTATGCTAGGATAAGACATGTCTTCTTAAAGCAGGTATATTTTAAATGGGAAGCCCTTCTAAAAAGGATATTAACTGCAGATTGCTTTACAAAGATGGGTTTTGAAGGATCATCCAGATGTTCCTTATGCGAGCATGCATCTGAATCAGTAAAACACTTATTATTTAATTGTCCCTATACAAAATAATGTTGGTCATGGCTATACCAAAAATTTTATTAGCAATCAAATCATCCAAATACAATAATAGAACACCTTAAAAGTTGGCCTAAAAATAGAAATCAAAGAATTTATAATAACCTTTGGCTCATATCTCCATCAATTTTATAATGGGAAATCTTGAAAGAAACAAATAGAAGAATATTCTACAACAAATCCATGGAGATTTCTTCCCTCCTTAATAAAATGGAACCAATCATAATAGAACTCACAAATAATAATTTAAAGAACTCTTAGAAAGAAGAAGGTACATTCACAGAATGGGATGTAGAGATGTGTAACAATTGGACTAACTCTATAGACCCACTATTATTATATTAAAAAATAAATAAATTGGCCAGAGTAGAATACAAATGGGATCCGCCACCCTCGAGGTGGGTGAAACTAAATTTTGATGGAGCCTCTAGAGGAAACCTAGGCTTAGCTGGTTTAGAATGTATCTTATATTCAGACAAAGGCATATGCCTCACAACATAAGAATTTTTTTTAGGGGAAACATCAAACAACCTTTCAAAAATGGAAGCCCTAATTAAAGGACTAAGTATTTGTAAGGAAATGAGGATAACTAAATTAATTATAGAAGGAGACTCACAAATGATCTTAAATTCTATTAGAAAGGAAAGTACACCCAATTGGCAACTACAATCCAAGTTAGAATACACAATAAAAATACTTAAGGCATTTGAAAAAAATATGATAAAACACATTTACTGTGAAGGCAATAAAGAAGCTAGTAAATTGGCCAATTTAGGAGCATACAGGGAGGACAGTTTGACAATAAATTAATCAACAATGAAAAAGGACAACCTAAAAAACCTCAAAAAAAAAAGATCCTATATATAAAGGATTTTTATTTTTGAAGTTTCTTTTTCTCTATAGATTAATTTATTGTAAAACTATCCTCCCCATCTGCTCCTATATATATATATATATATATATATATATATATATATATATATATATATATATATATATATATATAAAAACCAAATCCTTTATAAAACAATGCAACCTTTAAAATGTCCCTTAATATAGGCAATAGAAGTCAGCGTCTTAACCAAAGTCTAATAGATTAAAGAAATATGCCCTTCTTAATAATGTTGACAACCTATCAAGCAAGAAGTAACCAATTTATTTCAACTCAATCATAGAACATTCTCGAGTAAGGAATACTTCATGGATCTTTGTCCTTATAGTCTTCTTTTGGCTAACCTATCTTTGTAAAAAGGAATAGCATGAAAAACTTAAATTAGCCTTCCAAAAGTATAGTTTGAAGATTATCAACTCTTAGGTGGCTTTGAATTTAGTTGTTAAGATTAGATATTTGGATGTTCATAGGGGTAGTTCACTGTTATGGAGATCTTATGACCCCTGCCTTAGCCTGCAACTCCTTATGCTTATACTTCATATATGGGATGATCAACTCAAACTAAGACTATTCATTATAAAAACTATGTTTCTATATAAATTACAGAACACAAACACTAAGGATTTGTATCTATACCAACTAATCTAAGCTCATTATCATATATTAAAGATCTACCCTTCATATTATATTCTAGCTTCATTAGCTCTTATCCCTCAATAAGTTATTATTCTGCTTTGCATATCTCTTCCCTAAGACCATCTATCGTGGCTTAAACTTATATGCTTAGTTCCTAACTGTATCCCTAGCTTAGTCTCTCCTTGAATTTGATTATTTCTGAATCTTTTTTACATTAGTCTGAGAATAATCATTTAATGAACTAATGTTTTGAACCTTCTTTATAAATCTTTCCATCTTAACTTTCTTTTTTCTAGGAGGATTGCCTTACTACTTCTAGATTCTTGTAGTGCTTTTGTGCAGGTTCTTGCTCCTTCTAGTCTCTTCCCTTATGTCTTCATAAGGCATTTATCCCTTAATTTCTTCTTGCCTATGTCTTTCCTTTGTCTGCTCTTGTTTCCCTTGCTCATGTAGTCTACATTTAGTATATAACCTTTTGTAGGGAGGATGGAATATGCCATCATTTTGTTTCATACTTATGAAGATCAAACTATGGCCTTTATTGGGACGGTTAAACCCAAAAGGTGGACTAGAATGCTTAGGGAGGTCAATGACATGACATGGATAGCTTTCATCAAGGTGATAGGTGAGAAGTTTTTAAAATATAATTTCACATGGAGAACCAACAATGAAATCATTGGTTCCTTTATTGCTTGTTTGGCAAGAGCTCGGTTATGCCCTTGGAACATCATTTGTATTTGCAATAATCTATTCAAAGACACTTGGCTTGAGGGTATGGATCAAGTTGTCCTTAGTATCATTTTCAACTTAGAGAATCCCCACCTAGAGGATTACATGCACAATCCTCCTAGAAATCTGCTTCATGCCAGAATCAATAGGAGACATGTTCTTTGCCTAAGAGATCAAGCTCTCTTCAATCTGGTTTGGACTAAGATGCCTGCAAGTCTACAATTCATTCTTAGGTGGAGAGGCCTTATCCTAGATGCAAATAATGACTAGATCATTAACTACCTCTATGTCTTTGGTTATCAATTAGTACCTACAATCGATTCCAACAATCTGAAGGACCTAGATTTTGTCCTTCCTAACAAATCTAGCAAGAAGAAGAATGCTTTGGTGCATATGTTAGGTCAATTTTTCATAGATGAGGAGGAGGCATAAGAGTACATCTTGATTTTCTCTAAGGCTGAAATACACAATCTTTTTTATCAAGTCTTCTTTAGTATAGCTTCTTAGCTCTGCAATTTTTTCCTTCACTAGGTATTTTTCTCTTGTATATAGTTGTTGTAGTATACAAATGGTCAATGTATTATGTTATTAGCCTATGAAGCTTGTAAATATGACCTCCATTACAGTGCTTCCCTCTCATCATTTATCTTTTTTTCTTGTGGTTTTCTCGTCTTAAGCATTTTGTAAGTGATAATACAGCTAGTACTCTCCTTAGACATTTTGAATACGTCATCATTGGCATATACTCTGATTTGGCTATTGTAGATTTGAAAGGTCCAATCCATAGATTCTATTTCATGAAAGGAACTATGTAAAATCCCTTCTTACAAATATAAATATAAAGTAATTTAAATAAGACTTGGCTTGATTCATGTGTGTCATCTTGCTCCATTCCTTATTAAGTGATGAGTAGTTCGGATTTACAATGTTATGTAATCTATCATTAATCACATGTAAATAAAAATTAATAAACAATATTTAAAGTGAAGTAGGTTAGAAAACTAGCAAAGATAATTTAAATGCTATAGTATAATAGCCAAATAGATACCAAAAAGGAAATGTATAGCTGCACAGTAAGAATTATAATTAACATTAAAGCAGTCATCGTCATTTTTCATTCAACGTTATTTAAACAAACTCTGTTCATTTGAATGATCATTTTTTAGAGAAAGACTACTCTTGACCCATCAAATATCACAGATGTATTTACACAACCTAATTAATAAGAAAAAGGAAATTATAACATTTAGTTATCCAAAGGACTATGGTTACTAAACCTTCGAAAATAGATTGATAATCTTGAAACTTAGACCCTGTATTACCGTTTGACCCCTCCCCTATTTCAATAAACTATTAATTCTTTCTTTCTTATGATAGAATATGAAAAAAAGATTTCAACTTTAATTACTAGTAAACCTCTAAGTTCATAAACATCAAAAAATATCAAAGACAATCTAAAGCTTACTAATTTATTTTAGTAGACAAGAAGACTCAAATACTCAAACCCTCACACTTTAAGATGAATAAATTAATAAATGTTGGATACTGTAACCAATGTTTAACAATCTAATGTGAGAATGAGCAACAATAGTTACTAGACACACTATAACATAATGAATGAACATTCAAAACAACAGGGGACATTTGTTAGGATTAACCATAGACATAAAATAACAATTACATGCAAATATAAACAATACCAGAAAATAATAAATCACACAAAAGAGAACACAAGACACCAAGATTTAACATCATTCACCCAAACCCTGGGCTACGTCCACCAAACAACAAGTCCAATATTATTATGATCTAGTGATTACAACCTAATTATAATCTGTAATTTCTTACAGCTCAATACTGCCACAAGAAGCAATTTTTTGCATTACACATTATAAAAATCACTAACCCTAAGCTCCTTTTATACAAGTAATTTTAGTGTTTTTGGGTTATAATTAATTATTACATGTCAGCCCAAAATCTCGATAAAATAGAGCCCAACGAATTATGAACTATGTACAGTACTTCCTTGATCAGCAATAAAAAAACTAACAATCTCCCACTTGGGGACTGATCAGACTCCACACTAAAAAACAATCTCCTACTTGGAGACTGATCTTGTAGCAATATTGCTACCACATGGGACTCCCACTAGATCAAACCACCCTGGACTCTACTATTCCTTTATGTTGTTTGGTCTAGAAGACCAATCGAAGCTAAAGAGGAGTTCAACTTCTCCCTTGTCACTACCTTGTTAAACATATCTGTTGGATTGTCATCTATATGTATCTCGTCCAACATTAACCATCCATCTTCCAAAACTAGCTAAATCAAATGGTACTACAATTGTATGTGTTTTGTCTTTGAATGCAAAGCATAATTCTTTGCAAGATGAATGACACTCTAACTATTTGTAAACAAATGATTATCCCTCTGAGGGTGTCCCAATTCTTTTAGAAAGAACTTAAGCCATATCATCTCCTTGGTTGCCTCTATAGCAACATCATACTTTGCCTTTGTAGTGGATAAAGCATTGACCTTCTGCAATCGAGAAACCCAACTCACTATTGCCCCACCAACAGTAAATACATAACCTATAGTACTTCGTTTGGTATCAATATCCCCTACCAAATTTGACTCAAAATATCCCTATAATTCAGTAGTAGAGCCCCCAAAATGTAGACACTTACTGGATGTTCCTCTCAAATATCTGAGAATCTATTCAACTGCATTCCTATGCTCAAGCCCTAGATGACTCATATACCCGCTAACAACTCCCATTGCATGTGCAATATCTAGCCTTGTACATACCATAACATACACCAAGCTTCCTACAACTAAAGCATAAGGTATCTTGAACATCTTATCCTTCTCTTCTTGTATCTTTGGACACATCTCCTTAGTCAACTTCAAATGATCAAGTAAAGATGTGATGATAGCTTTAGCATTCTCCATAGAGAAATGATGCAACACCTTTGCAATATAATCAACCTAAGATAATGTCAGTTTCCTATTCTTCCTATCTCTACAAATCTTCATACTAAGGATTGTTTTGTTGCCCCCAAATCCTTCATAGAAAATGAGTGTGCTAACTGTTCTTTTAACCCCTTAATGTGATCCATGTTAGATTGAACTACAAGCATATCGTCAACATATAAATATAAAATAATGTAGTTGTCATCATCTAACCTCTTAAAATAAACATAATGTTCTGAATGACACCTACTATATCCATGCTCGTGCATAAAATTATCAAATTTTAGATACCATTGCCAAGGTGCTTGCTTCATACCATATAAACTTTTCTTCAATCTCCACACTAAGTTCTCCTTACCTTTGACCTCATATCCCTATGGTTGTGCCATATATATCTCTTCATCCAAATCACTATGAAGGAAAGATGTTTTAACATCAAGCTACTCCAAATGCAAATCTTCAATAGCCACAGTACTTAAAACAATACAAATAGAAGTCATTTTAACAACAAGAGAGAATATTTCATCAAAATCAATGGCCTTTTTCTGTGTAAATCCTTTTACAAGTAAATTGGCTTTAAATATTTTCTTACCTCTATTCTCTTTTTTAAACCTGTAACGCATTTATTCTATAAAACCCATTTACCTACAGGCAACTTGCATAAATCCCAAGTCTTATTTTTTAGCAAGGAGTCCATTTCATCTGCCAATGTAGACTCCCATTGAATCTTATTATCCACCTACACAACTTCATCATAACATTCAAGTTCACCAACATCTGTTAGTAAAATAGAGTACAAAGAAGGAGAAAATCTTTCTAGAGGTCTACTTAGCCTTGTTGATTGTCTAACATTCACTAGGGTGTGTGGTATTTGTTGTTGCAGTTGTTGTAGATCATGAGGAATTGTTGGAATATTATCTTTTGGAGTATCATCCAACACTACATAATCATCTTCTTTCTTCTCATGTCGCTACAACAAATCTTTGTACAACACTTTCTCATTGAATATGACATCTCTGCTTCTTACAAATTTACAATTTTCAAAATCCCAAAACCTATAACCAAATTCATCAATGTCATATCCAACAAATACACATTTCTTTGACTTAGCTTCTAGCTTGTTTCTATTTTCAGAATCTATATGAGCAAATGCTTCACAACTGAAGGTTTTGAGGAAAGAATAACTCACCTTCTTACCATTCCATGCTTCCTCTGGAATATCATAGCCCAAAGGAGTAGAGGGACCTCTATTAATCAAATATATAGTAGTATTGATAGCCTCTACCTACATGTTTAAGGGAAACCCTACATGCAACCTCATGCTCCTTGCGTGCTCCACTACAGTCCTTTTCATGTGTTTAGCCACTCCATTTTCCTATGGATTCCTTGGAACAATTTTCTGTTTGTGAATACCATTAGTGGAGCAATAATCTTCAAATTCATGACTGCAATACTCACCACCATTATTAGATCTAAGATATTTTAATTTCTTACCAGTCTCATTTTCAACCAAGCATTTCCATTTCTGAAAAGTTTGAAATACATCAGATTTCTGTCTAAGGAAATAAATCCATACTTTTCTAGTTGTATCATAAATAAATGTAACATAATAATGAGAGCCACGAAGGGAAGATACAAGAGCTAGTCCCTATACATTTGTATGCACAAGCCCTAATCTCTCACTTTTCTTTTCCTTCCCACTCTTCACAAAGCTCACTCTCTTTTGTTCTCCATACACGCAATTTTCACAAAAATCCATCTTAACACATTTTAGACCTAGTAAAACTTGTTTTGAATGAAGTACTTTCGTACCTTTCTCACTCATGTGGTCAAGTCTATTGTGCCATAGTGTTGTATTAGAATTTATAGCAACTATTTGTTCTCCTTTCTCAATTGCAACAATTGTTCCTAAACATTCACTTTTCTCTAAAACAATCAAAGTAGAAGGAATAGTATAACTTGTACAAAGATATAAGGTGCTTACTTTCACACCTTTTGCTACTACAAGGGAAGCTTTTGAAACCTACTAATTTTTATCATTAAAAGTAACCACACAACTCTCATCACCAAGTTTCCCTATTGAAATTAAATTCCTACTTAGCCTTCAAACATGTTTTACCTTATGTAGTAGCCAGTGATTCCCATTCTACAACTTATACTTAACTTTTCCCTTTCCAAAAATCTGACAGGTTTTATTATCCCCCAAACAAAAAATCCCAAAATCCCCTTGGACATAATCAATAAAATAACCTCTATGAGGTGTAGCATGAAATGAAGCCTCGAAATCTAAAACCCATGATTCATTAACACTGTCTAAAGAAAGAAGAAAAACATCCTTTTCAGATTTGTTACTTACCACATTTGCCTTCTTGTTCCTTTCTAGTTTATCTCCTTCATTGTTCTTTCAATTCCAACAATCTTTCTTCTTATGCCCTGGTTTACCCTAGTATCGACAATCTCTTGGTCCTTTGGATTGATACCTCTTTCCCTTTGAATTTTCTCTTGATTTCCCATGATTTTCAAAATGATTTCCTCTCTCAGTCATTCTGCCTTTGCTTTATATGTATAAAATACTTCTTAATGTAGATCCACCTAAGGTTTTCCTACGAGTTTTCTCACTCAAAATAACACCAATCACATCATTAAATTTTAGGGTATTAGATCCTAAAACAAAATTACTTAGCCATTACCAAGTCATTCTAGCTTCCAGACAAAGAACACAAAATCAAGAGAGCCCTAATTTCTTCATCAAAAATAATACCCTCAGAAGATAACTAACTACTAATAGTATTAAACTCATTGAAATGATCCACAACAGATCCACCTTCTACCATCTTCATATTAAACAAATGTTTCATAAGAAATACCTTATTTGAAACAGAGGGCTTTTCATACAATTTTGTTAGGGTTTCCATCAACTCTTCCATTGTCTTCACTTTTGTAATGTTAAATGTCATCGATGGTGCTTGGCATAACCGAATACTTCCAAGTGTCTTTCTATCTAAAATCTTCCAGTCCTCATCTATCATATATCTCTATTTCTTGGATTTTCCTTCCAACGACTTCCATAAATCCTTCTGATAAAGATAGTCTTCCATTTACATCTTCCATAACTAAAAGTTCTGCCCATTAAACTTCTCCACCTTTAGCCTACCCTTGTTTTCCATCGCTCCCACTCAACCATAAGACTTTCCTACAAAGGATAACTTAAAAACAACTAGGCTCTAATACCACTTGTTAGGATTAACCACAGACATAAAATAACAATTACATGCAAACATGATGTAGGAGCATCCTGGGTGTAAGAGCAATCTTGCATCACCAAAAAATATATTTTTTATTTTTAGCCTTTTCTATTTTTTATAAGGACTAGTAGACATGGGAGTTGCTATTTCTGGGAACTTACTATTTTTAGCAAGTTTGTCAGATGAGCTTGGAATATTTTTATTTTCTACATGAAGACCTTCATTTTAGAGTTATAAGCCTACCATAAAAATCTCATTGCTACAACTTAAGTATCAAAGAAGTTATTATGGACTTTTGGTGGAATATTTAGGAGAAAATTCTCCAGGCTCACCATTGGAAACCTTAGAGTGCCCAGATGAGGTCCAAAAACTCGACGAAAGGGTGCTTGCATTGCTTTAAGCCTATGGATCAGGAGTTGGTGTTTCTGAAAAGTGATTATAATAGCCAATCAGAGTAACAGTTTGAGAGTTATGGTCCTCCAAAGTTGGGCTACTTGAAATTTCTAAAATAATTGTCAAAGATGTATTTGGTTGACTCTATATGTATTGTTAGGGTCTATCGGCCCTAGGTATTAAGTTTGAATGTCTAGAACCTTCTTGGGCGGCATAAAATTGCCTATTTAAGAAAGGTCCAAACATTGTCTATGACAGCTCTAGGTGGTAGTTCGCAACTTAGTATTTCAAATTACTGTAAAGAAGGTGTCCATGTGGGTTAGCATATTGTACTTGTGAACTTTGCAATTCTACATTTGCGATGAAATTAAGAAGTCCATATTTTGTTCTTGCATTTGTTGTTGTTTTTTTGTTTTTGTTATGTGTTTATGGTATTAAGGGGAGTACCCGTCATCAAGTAGTATCAGAGCTAGAGTTCTTGACTATGTGGATATTATATCACTGACTATGAGGCAGTTCACAACAAGATTGTGGTTTGGGTTGAGCATGTAGATAGATTGTCAATTATGAGGCAGTTTGCACTAGCGTTTCAATGAAAGCACAAAAAATGCCTTTACAAAGAGAGCGTGGTGGAAGGGTTGTAGGTGTTACACCTAAGGGTTTTAGATCCCTCAAAAGACAAATGCAAGCATTGAAGAACAAATGCACAGAGGAACAAATCTTCTCGTAAGAGATGAAAGCAGGGATGAGGACATAAAAGAAGAAAATGTCAAATTAGAGGTGGTTCTAAACCTAGAGGAAGAGAGGCTTTTTAAGGCCATCTCCAAGATTGGAAAAAAACCTAAGTTTGAGGTTCCCACATTTTTGAAAAATCTTAACCCAGAGGAGCTGATCGACTGGATAAATGAATTGGAGGAGTACTTTGAGTATGAAGATATTGAGGATCCTGATAGGGTCAAGTTTGTGAAGGCAAAAATAAAGGGACATGTAAAGATATAGTGGTAGGAGGTTCAGTTGGAAGGAAATAGAAAAGGAAAGGAAAAAATCACCAGATGGGATCATATGATAGCTAAACTAAAGTGACAATTCATTCCTATGGATTATGAGCTTGATCTATTGAAGAAAGTGCAAGGGTTGAAGCAAGTGAGAAAATCTATTCAAGAGTATACCGAAGAGTTCTACTAAGTTCTCATTAGAACCAACCATGTAGAAGCTGATAAGGAGAAAGTGGACCATTGTCTTAATGGGTTAAGGCCAAGTATTCAGGATGAGATGAGTCTGGTTTGAATGAACCTAAGAGTTGAAGATAAACTGAGGAAGAAGTTTGACAACAAGAATAGTGGAAGAGGTCGCGCTGGAAGATCTAGTGGACAATCTTATGGAGATAGTAATGATGATTAGAAAAACAAGGATGAGGCTAGAAGTAGTAGTCAGAACTAGAGGGGAAACAATTCCAATAATTTCCATGATCAAAACAATAGAGATTAGAGAGGAAGAGGCAAAGGACAAGAATTTGGAAGAGGAGGCTTTCATGGGAAATTTTTTCACTACGAAGAAGAAGGGCATAGAGCATTTGAATATTCCCAGCACCAATGAAGAATAAATCAAAGAACAAATGGCTAGGCAAGAGTTGCACATGTTGATGAAGATACCAGATCATCACATTCAAAAGATGTTGAAAGAGGAGAAGTCCTAGTTAATAGAAGAGTCCTACTAAGTGGTGAGAATGAACTTGATCAAAAGAGGAGCTTGTTAAGTTTGTCATACAATCTTAAAATGTTCTCATTTTATACATGAAGGTTCATTTTAGAGTTATAAGCCTACCATAAAAATCTCATTGCTCCAACTTAACTATCAGAGAAGTTATTGCAGATTTTCGGTGGAAAATTTAGGAGAAAAATCTTCAGACTCACCGTTGGAGGCCTCAGTGTGCCTGAATGAGGTCCGAAAACTTGATGGAAGGGTGCTTGTACTTTTTTGAGTCTATAAATCAGGAGCTAGTGTTTCCAAAAAGTGGTTATAATAGCCAATCAGAGCAAAGGTTCAAGAGTTATGGCCTTCCAAAGTTGGGCTACCCAAATTTTTTAAAATAATTGTCAAAGATGTATTTGGCCAACTCTATATGTATTGTTAGAGTTTGTTGGCCCTAGGTATTAAATTTGAATGTCTAGAACCTTCCCAAGTAGCATAAAATTGTCTATTTAAGAAAAGCCCAAACATTGTCTAAGACAACTTTGGGTGGTAGTTCGTAGTTTAGTCTTGCAAATTACTGTAAAGAAGGCACCCATATGGGTTAGCATTTATACTTGTGAATTCTGCAATTCTGCATTTGCGGGAAAAATAATAAGTCCATATTTTGTTCTTGCATTTGTTGTAGTTTCTTTGTTTTTGTTACATGTTTATGGTATTAATGGGAGTAACCTTCATCAAAATATAAACAATATCAGAAAATAATAAATTGCACAAAAGATAACACAAGACACCAAGATTTAATGTGGTTCACCCAAACCCTGGGCTACATCGACCAAACAACAAGTCCAATATTATTATGATATAGTGATTACAACCTGATTACAATCTATAATCCCTTACAACTCAATATTGCTGCAAGAAGCAATTTTTCACATCACACATTATGAAAATCCCTAACCCTAAGCTCCTTTTAAACAAGTATTTTTGTCGCTTTTAGGGTTATAATTAATTATTACATGTTGGCCCAAAATCCTAATAAAATAGGGCCCAAAGAATTATGAAGTCTGTACAGTACTTCCCTAATCAGTCACCACAAACTAACAAGATTTGCATGTTGAAAGTCTCATAGCTTATCTCTTATTAGATTCCCCGCAATTTCATTCCAGATAAGATTTCCCTATTTCTAATCTTTTTAAATTCCCATAGAAAGTATCAAAAAGACTTGTAAGAGATTAATTTGAAATGTAGTACAATTAAAACCTTATCCAAAGTTTAAAATTATATTTAAAATAAATTGTTAACAATGAAAGTTTTGATGGGAAGGTATTAAATCACCCATTAAGAATCACAGATTAAAAAAGGTAATTTGCTAAACTCATTGTCTAATTGAGTGATTACAAGATTCTTAGTAGCACATTGGATGATTGATTTTAAGTCTAATAATGAAAAACAAGCTTGAAGACCCTGGTAGGAAGAAAAGATTCATGAAAGATGTGAAATTAATAAAGCTACTGACATCTTCAAATTCAAAGAAGAGGCCCCAGAACAAAGAAAAATTCAACAATATTAAAATTAGATATATCTAAAGTAATAAGAAGCATTCTAAAACACAAACATCAAAATCATAGATACTAGAAAAGGTTAAATGGATCTTTAGATAGAAATAAATTAACATTAAGATCCAATGAGGAAAGATTAAGGTAAATAAAATATTAACATCAATGCACAATCATTTGCAAAAATATAGGTAGGGTATAAAAAATAAAAAAATTATGCAAAAAACATAGAGTTATCAAAGAAATTTTCATCTAGATAGAAACTTTGACAACCCCTTCAAGATTCATATATTGAAAGTTTTGATTAAATTTTGCAAACTAACCATAAACAATGAGCTTGAAGTGATTTTAAAGTTGTAGGGACACAATAAGAGATTTGAAACAGAGCAAAGCGTTGTTTGATATACATAATAAGAGACAAATAATAGGAAGGAAAATTATTATTGATTGACAAACATGTGCATTTGGACAAATATTGATGTAAGGGAAGGTAAACATTTCAAAGGAAAACCTTCTACTAAATTTCGGATACATATCAGAAAGATCCTTCAGTAAAACCAAAATAAGAGATCTTGTAAGTATACAAATAAAGATGTAAAGGAAGGAATGCCTTCCAAAGATCCCAACAGTGTATATAGATTCAATAAAAGAAAAAGAAAAATGATGAAAAGATGTACGAGTTTAGATGTAAAGAAGGGTATGCCATGGAAACTTGGGTATGCCCCTTATTATTTTGTATTTATATAGGACTTATGTCTCGGGATAGACTGGAGGTCTTCTTCTCCATTCTTTCCTACCAGTGCCTATTTGAACAGAGACATTGTAACTTTTATTTATTAATAAAATCTAGAGGGCTTTGGTCTTCTATTAATAATTTTTAAAAAATAGTTAAAATGCAAAAATAATAAGATGGACGATTTTTTGTGTCTATAATGTTACTCATTTAACAACATATGATAGTAGAGGTTTATAAGAAATTTCAAATATTAATTTTCTCGAAATATGGTGTGGATCTTTTTGTGACCAAAATTGGTGTTAAATTGCTATAAATTCTTGACTCATGTTTTAATTGGGATCTTTTTCATTCTCTCAATTTTTATTGTATGGACACTTTGTTCTATAAATATCTTCTATAGATGAAATCCCATGGAAGATTGCAATTTGTATAGAGACTCCATGAGTTGTGAAGTTCATAAGATTAAAACCCTATGATTCTTATGTGCATTCTCATTGTAGGCAATGAAACTAATGAATGAGTAATACTTGTTTGTAGGTGTCATGTTATGTTGTAAGAAGTTATTTATTATTTTAAAGCAATTTATTTAAAATTTTGTTGCAGCATTTTATTGTTATTTTTGTTATTATTTTAATCATTTATTTTAATATTTTTGTTGTTGTATTTTTCTATGGTGGTTATGAGAGGGTATTGTGAGATTTCATGATGGTGTGTGTATTGATTGGTGAAGCAAAGTCCAAGTTATCATCTTTTGGTTGTAGTCATTCCAAGAGAAATTTAGTGCACATTGATAATGTTTGATAGTGGTATTTGCTACTTGTGGGTGTGATTCCATAGATATTTCCCTTGGTATTGCATTCAATTTTTGGGCATGATCGAGTGTTGCAATGAATGTAATATCAGTCTAATAAATGCCCAATATGATATTTTGTTTTATTTTACAAATATCATGAAATAAAATTATGATTCCTAAATAACAACTTTAATAAAAATATTTTAAAATTTATTGAAGATTTCATTTTATTCTAGAATTCATATTTATCTTATTAAATTTCATAATATTTTTAGATAAAATCATGTAGAGGTTTTTAGGCAAAACTTTAAACAATCTCATTAGAAGTATTGAGCGCATTTATATGGGTTGTGAAATTTTCATATTAAACCCATCTTTTTATTATTATTCTTAATTTCATTACAACACTTGTTTAAAACTTATACTTTAATTGAGACATAATTTGAAAACTTAACTTGTAAATATTGAAAATTCAATTTATTCTCTATAGAGACCATAAATTTTCAAAACAAAATCATAATTGATATTATGATTTTTTAGTACTTGCCATAGGCTAAGTACTATTGTAATAGTTTCTGGATTTCATGTCTTAATTACTGATTAAAACTTTTCACTTATATGGTTAGAATTAATTAATTTATAAATTCTATGACCAGTTTAATACATTATGCATAGTATAGATGCAAGATTTTTAGCTTTGTAATTTATTAAAAATATTTTATATTATTTGATTGGTTGTGGATTGTAAAACAAATATTTTATAAGAATTATTTTTTATTAATCTAATGTGATTTATTAATGTTTAATATTGTTAAATGTAAATAAGTTAGTTAGATTTTATACTTTTAATCTATTATACTTTTTAGAATGTATCTTTTGTCATTCAATTTTTAATATTAAAAAATACTAGCAGCTGCACGATTTTGTATGTGCAACGATAAGCCGATAGTGTTTGGATTTGTAGAAAGGAGTTTGTTGTTGTACATTTCAAAAAATTGACTATTAGTGAGTCTTTTCAAGTTCAAGTGAGAAGATTGAGAACAGTGAAATTTCAAGATATCTAACTTTCATAAATATAAATAAATTATTAAAAAAATTATTTAGAAAATAAAAAGATGATAAATAAGTTAAAAAAAGATCACTAAAAATATCAACTTTAGACATTAATATCTATAGTTTACAAGGTTCAATAAAGATATCATTTTGAGAGTATTAGAAAAATATGATTAAGGGTTAGGAGTCTAATAATAATGAGTCATACATTATTTGTATTTTCAATTGCTAAAAACATTGAAACTTTTGCCATTAGATTTTCTTTAAAAGTTGGCTTTATTTTGAAGATCTATTTCTATTATAAATTATAAAAAAATTATTAACTTCTTTATTTTCTAAATCACTTTTTAAAAAAAAATATTTCTTAAATATATTTGTTGGTCTATTTATTTTTTAAAATATTTTATTTTAGATTTTTCTAATAATCATCTTCTTTCTAATTTAAAATAAATGTTTCCCAAATTAATCTTAAAACACATTGAACATTTATTTGTAATGGCTAAAACAACAAAGAAATAAAAAATTTAAGATATGAAGATCTTAGATTTGTTCCTAATAACCACATGCTTTCTAATTTGTAAGTGTTTGCCAAATAATTAATTG
Source organism: Cupressus sempervirens (assembly GCA_028749045.1). Lineage (NCBI taxonomy): Eukaryota > Viridiplantae > Streptophyta > Pinopsida > Cupressales > Cupressaceae > Cupressus > Cupressus sempervirens. The sequence goes on from CM053791.1 coordinate 564,579,341, forward strand.
AAGAACACATTTAACTTTAATTGAAAATATCTCATGCATAAAGTGATAAATTTTTTTTAAATTAAGATATAAAAAAAAAATTCATCTTCGATTTATTTCTAATAATCACATGCTTTCTAATTTTGAACAAATATTTCTCATAATCTTAAGAACACATTCAAAATTTATTTAAAATATGTCATAAGTAATCAAAAAACATTTGAATTAAAAAAAAAAACCTACTAGCTTATATACATATACATATATATATAAAACTCTCGGCACCTATTTCATAAATCTCAACTATGATTAAAATAACCTTGGGATTAAATGAAAATTATAAGCTAGTGGCAGTCGTTGTGCAACATAAAAAGTATTTTTAATTTTTTAAATTTTTGATAAGATTAATAATGAATTATTTATTTAATTTTAAATATAGTTGTATAAAGTTACTATAAAATTTTAGTTGTTTAAAGTTACATTAAATTATTAAATAGTTTTTAATTATAGTTGTATAAAGAAACTATAAAATTATTCTTCAACATTCTATTTTTTAATTCTATATATGGTGTTTAATAACTTTAATTTATTTAATTTTAAGGATATTGTACAATGCAAAATGTTATAGTCAAGTTTAGAGCTATGGTTAGGGTTAGAGTGAGAGTAGGGTTAGCATTAGGATTAAAATTAGGGTTAGGGTTAGGGATAGTGTTAGGATTAGGGTTTGGGTTAGGGCTAGAGTTAGAATTAGGGTTAGGGTTATAATTAGGGTTAGGGTTACAATTAGAGTTCAGGTTAGAGTTAGAGCTAGAATATGAGTTAAGGTTAGGGTTGTGGTTAGTGATAGAATTAGAGATAGAGTTAGTGTTAAGGTTAGGGTTAGCATTAGGATTAAAATTAGGGTTAGGGTCATAGTTAGGGCTAGGGTTTGGGTTAGGGTAAGGGTTTGGGTTTGGGTTGGAGTTAGGTTTGGGGTTAGGGTAAGGGTTTGGGTTTGGGTTGGAGTTAGGTTTGGGGTTAGGGTTATAATTACTGTTAGAGTTAGAGTTAGAGTTAGGGTTAGGGTTAGAGCTAGAGTTCAAGTTAAGGTTAGGGTTAGGGTTAGAATTAAAGATAGAGTTAGTGTTAGGGTTAGAGTTAGAGTTAGCATTAGAGTAAGAGTTAGAATTTGGGTTAGGGTTAGGGTTCGAATTAGAATTAGAATTATGGTTAAGATTAGAATTAGGGTTTGAATAAAGGTTAGGCTTAAGGCTAGGGTTACAAATAGGGTTAGAGTTATGGTAAAGGTTAGGGTTAGGGTTAGGATTAGAGATAGGGTTAGCATTAGGGTTGGGGTTATAATTAGAGGTAGAGTTAGAGTTAGGGTTAGGATTAAGGTTAGAGTTAGAGTTTGAGTTAGGGTCAAGGTTAGGCTTAGGGCTAGAATTAGAGATAGAGTTAGTGTTAAGGTTAGGGTTAGAGCTAGAGTAAGGATTAGAATTAGGGTTAGAATTAAGGTAGGAATTCAAATTATAATTAGGGCCATGACTATAATTAGGGTTAGAGTTGGCATTAGAATTAAGGTTAGGGTTAGGGTTAGAATAAGCGTTATAGTTAGGGTTTTTGTTAGAGCTAGAGTTAAAGTTAGGGTTGGAATCAGAGTTAGGGTTAAGGTTAGAGTTAGGGTCAGTGTTAGGGTTATAGTTAGAGTTAGAGTTAGAGTTATGGTTAGAGTTACGATTAACATTATGGTTAGAATTAGAGCTAGAGTTAGAGTTAGTGTTAGGGTTAGAATTAGAATTAGGGTTAGGGTTTGAGGTGGAGTTAAGAGTTAAATATAGAGTTACAATTAAAGTTAGAGTTAGAATTAGAGTTAGAGTTAGGACTAGGATTAGAATCAAGGTTAGGGTTAAAATTAGGGTTAGAGTTAGGGTTATATATAGGGTTAGGGTTCAAGTTAGGGGTAGAATTAGAGTTAGAGTTAGGATTAAAGTTAGGATTAATATTAGGGTTAGGGTTAGGGTTAGAGTTAGGGTTAGTGTTAAGGTTAGGGTTAAGATTATAATTAGAGTTATACTTAGGGTTATAGTTAGATTTAGAGCTAGAGTTAGGATTAGGGTTAGAGTTAGAGTTAGAATCAAAGTTAGGGTTAGAATTTAGATTATAATTATAATTAGGGTTAGGGTTAGAATTAGGTTTAAAGTTAGGGTTATAATTATAGTTAGAGTTAGGGTTAGAATTAGAGTTAGAGTTAGCATTTGAGTTAGGGTTGGAGTTAGAGTTGGAGTTAGAGTTAAAATTAGAGTTAGAGTTAGGGTTAGAGTTAGAGCTACAATTAGATTTATGGTTAGAGTTAGGATTAGAATTAGGGTTAGGGTTAGAAATAGAATTTGAGTCAGGGCTAGTGTTAGGGTTACGATTAGAGTTAGGATTAGTATTAGGGTTAGGGTTACAACTAGAGTAGGATTTAGAGTTAAAGTTAGTCTTAGAGATAGAGTTAGAGTTAGATTTAGTTTTAGATTTAGGGTTAGGGTTATGATTAGAATTAAAGTCAAAGTTAAGGTTCAAGTTAGAGATCGAGTTAGAGTTAGAGTTAGAGTTATGATTAAAGTTAGAGTTAGAAGTAGAGTTAGAGTTAGAGTTACTATTAGAGTTAGAGTTACAATTAGAATTAGGGTTAGGATTAGGATTAGAATTAGGGCTAGAATCAAGATTAGAATTAGGGTTAGAGTTAGAGCTATATAGGGTTAGGGGTAGAATTAGAGTTAGGGTTAGGGTTAGAATTAGGGTTAGGATTAAAATTAGAGCTAGAGTTAGAGTTAGGGTTAGAGTTTGACTTGGAGTAAGAGTTAGGGTTAGAAGTAGAGATAAAATTAGAATTATGGTTAGGGTTAAAGTTAGAGTTACAATTAGAGTTAGAGTTACAGTTAGAATTAGGTTTAAGGTTAGAATTAGGGTTAGAGTTAGGGTTAGAATTAGCATTAGGGTTAGGGTTAGTGTTAAAATTTAGGTTAGAGTTAGAGTCAAGGTTTGAGTTGGAGTTAGAGTTAGCATTAGAGTTAGAGTTAAAGTTAGGGTCAGGGTTAGAGTTATAGTCAAAGTAAGAGTTAGAGTTATGGCTAGGGTTAGAGTTAGGATTAGAATTAGGGTTAAGGTTAGGGTTAGAATTAGGATTAGAGTTAGGGTTATATAGGGCTAAGGTTAAAACATAAAATATTGAGTTAGGTTATGTATAATTATTATAGTTTTAAAGGTTGCTACTACTCTTAATTACAAGTAACGTTAGTGCTATTATTACACTTTAGGTTAGTTTTAGGGTAATTGTTAGGTTAATTTTTTATGTGGTTAGTCGTATTATAATGCACATGATTAGTGCTATTCATGTGACACATATTATCAACATTTTTTTATAATGTACTCCCTCCCTCTCCTATCCTTTACCACACTCTAGATATTTCCTTTAATTACCCCCCCCCTCTCTCTCTCTCTCTCCCTCTATCTCTCTCTCTAGACACACCCCTTACTCTCTCTTCCTCTTCCTCCTTACTCTCTATATACAACCCCTAATCTCTCTCCTCCTCCTTACTCTCTAAATACACCCCCAAATCTCTTTCCCTCCTTACTCTCTAAATACACCCTAATCTCTCTCTTTAGTCACTAGATAACCTCCCTAATCTCTCTTTCTCTACATGTAATCTATAGATACATCCCCTTCTCTCTCTCTCTCTCTCCATTCTCTCAATTTACACCTCCTAATCTCTCTCCCTCTCTTCTCTTTAGATACACCCACTAATCTCTCTCTCTCTCGATCGATACACTATCATACCCTTATCTCTAACATCTCTCTCTGTCTCGATACACTATCATATCCCTATCTCTAATATCTCTCTCTCTATTGAAAACATATGTCTATAAAAAGTATAATATGAGCCCTCCCTTGTCTCTAGATATGCCCCCTAATCTCTCTCTCTCTCTCTCTCTCTCTCTATATATATATATATATATATATATATATATATATATATATATATATATATATATATACTCCCTATAAAAAATATAATATTATTTCTAGTTAGTAGTACATATAGGGTTATGGTTAGGTATATAATTTACTAAATGATTAGTAAAATCACATATAGAGTTGGGGTTAGAGTTGGGATCCAAGGTTTACAATTTCATATATTTGACACTTAGTGTTACGATTAGGGTTAATAAGTGGTTAAATATTACACTAAAATTAGGGACATGGTTAATGTAAGTATGAGATTTAGGTGTAGTGTTCGAGTATTTGGAGTATATAATTATGGTCAAATTTAGGACATAGGTTTTAAACATGACTTGAATAGTGGAAATAATTTAATTGTATCTTGTTCATGAAAGGGGAATTATAAGTTCCAACACAATTATTTAGATGATGTAAAAAGTGTGAAAGAATAGATAAGACTCAACCTTATGGAAATTATTTCTCCATGATGATATGAAAACATTATATATTATAATTTTTTTAGTAATGCTAATGCAAGTTTTATTGCAATGATTAAGAAATGTAATCAATAAATATATCTATCACGAAAAATATGTAAACCTATGATTTTCTTTCTTGACTAACATATTTAGTAGCAACATCCATATAAGACATCTTTTGTAAAAATAAATTTAATTGTTCTAGTTCTCTTCTTAATGAAAGTTACATAGAACAATGGAGAAACATAGCTACCAATACAACTTATTAGAAGAAACAAAAGTCCAAAATTGGAGACAAGAATAAACTATATGTAAAATATTTCTGTGTAATGGTGCAAATACATGTCACATTCTTCAATGATTAGGATTGTATTGTAACCTTTATTTGAACAATGATTATGAAAGACTTCTTTCATCATTGAGAGAAACCCATCCACTTTTGCAGATGTGTCACACATGAATTTTTCTGCATCTTTCATTTGTATTATTTCTATTTCCTCAACATAGTCCATTGGTGATATTGTGTTCTCCACAGTTTTAGTTATAGTTGTCCATGACATTTTAATTATTTGTAGGAATTTGTCAAACTTAGTCTCAAAGAAATCATTTGAGGCCACTGAAGTAGTTAAGCTAGTATCAATAATGTTTTGTTCTTTGTTGGGGGCCTCCATAACCCAAATAGTAGCCTACAAACTTATAAACAAACATCAACATATAGAAATAATTAGAACAAAAAAGTATAAGTAATTAACATTTAAATTATTTCAAATGAATAATGCTCAAACTAAGATAAATAAAAATGAAAACTATTTTATACGAGACATTTAGATTGTAATTTTTGAAATATGGTGGCATTGCCTTCCATTTTTCAAACATAACAACCATAAACATTATATGTTTCTTATATTAAAAAAACTTAAAAACTTAAATACATAAATAAAATTAAATAGTGACAAAATATAAACTAAATATATGATTTGTCTATTTTAAATAAATTATCAAGTTTAATAAAATAGAAATTTCATTGATATGGCGACATTGCTATTCACATTAATGATAAAATTTACTTATAAAAAATAAAAATAAAAATATTTTGATTTGAAACATGCAAATGTAAAACTATTATGAAGCATACTTGAATCTAAAACATGCAAACCAAAATTATTTTGAAATATGCAAATCTAAAACTAATATGAAACATGCAAATCTAAAACTAATTTGAAACATGCACATTAAAAATATGCAAATGAAAAGTATTATCAAATATATAAATAAAATAGATTTTGAATGCAATTTTAAATCTAAATCAAGCATGCAAGACTAAACTATTGCATGAAAATCTAAACAATTTTGAATGCAATTCTAAATCTAAATGAAACTAATTGAAATTGAAATCTAAATCAGAGTAGAATATTATAACTAATTTTGAAACTAAATCTACATCTAAATCTAAATCTAAATAGACAACTAAATTGAAAATTAAAAATAAAAATAGAAATCTCAGCTGCAAAAATAATTGCTCCAAAACTGTAATCTACTCTTCAAAAACTTCAATCTACTTCTTTAATAATCTCCACTTCTTCCTCCCTGCAAAAACCCAAAATGAAAAATGAAATGAGGAGCCTTTACTTTATAACTTGTGAGAGGCTCCTCATATCCTCCAATGAATGTCTCTTGACATTCCATGAATTTGTTTCGAATTCTTCCACTCCCCACAAAAAATAAGTATGAATGTGCATGCGAAAAATATATTTAACAAAAAAATGTTTCACATTTCAATTTTTAATGAAATTATTTCATCCCTATTTTGAAACATGCAAATGTAAAACTATTATGAAACATACAAATCTAAAAAATACAAACCAAAACTATTTTGAAATATGTGAATCTAAAACTAATGTGAAATATGCAAATCTAAAACCAATTTGAAACATGCACATTAAAAACATGCAAATGAAAAGTATTATCAAATATATAAATGAAACATACTTTTAATGCAATTCTAAATCTAAATCAAACAGCAAGGCTAAGGCCCCATTTGGTTGTAGGAATTGGGCAGGAATAGGAAAATCTAAATACCCACATTTGTTAATTTGACGTTTGTTTGCAAAATACAAAATTGGAATTAGAGTTCGCCTATCCCAATTTGACCCCAAAATGAGTTTAGTGAAATTCCTTAAAAAAGATGGAATTAGAATAGCTTATCCTTATTCCAGTTTTTAATAAACCCAATTTGATGGGTTGTCGGGTCTATAACTTTGCTGTTTGATTGTATTTTGCCACTCAAATGCATTTTTGGACTATTTTCTCTATTCATTATAAGATATAAACTAGGTCAACATTATTTAACAATTTTTTTTTTAATGAGAAAAAAGACTAATGTCATATTTGATATCTTTTCGAAACTTTCATAAAATTATCTTTACAAATAAATCTTGTGTTTAGTACGTTGAAAGATCATTTAAATATATATTAATGATCTCAACTTATTTGTATTTTTTATTTTCTTTAATACATTTGAAAATAAAATGATTTTAGTTTTGATCTTATACTCATTAAAATAATTTGATTTAATTCAGAATTATATATAATATAAAATATAATATATCCTTTGAATTTCGATGATTTCAAAGCTTGTGGTATATCTTTCACTCATACAGTCAATTTGAAAAATAAAATAAAGGCTAATTAAAATAATTTGGTTTTAAAAAAAAAGAATAAAAAATGAGTTTTTATAAATTAAAAATCTTGTTTATTTTAAATATTACCAAACTAAAAAATTAATTAATTATTAAAATTTTAAAATAAAACTTATTCTAATTCCATTTGAATTGTTGCAACCAAACATAGAATATGTATATTTCGACTCCTCTTCCAAGTCAACCAAATAGGTCCAAATGATATTCCAGAACTTATTTTAAGAATGTACGAAAACTAGAAGAGAGCTTATTCCAACATAGATGAATGTCGCATTCGACAATTCTTGTAGCCAAATAGACCCTAAACTATTACATGCAAATCCAAACAATTTTGAATGCAATTCTAAATGTAAATGTAACTAATTGAAATTGAAATCTAAATCAAAATAGAATATTATAACTAATTTTGAAACTAAATCTACATATAAATCTAAATACATAACTAAATCTAAATCTAAATGCAAAACTATTAAATGCAAATGTAAACAATTTTGAATTGAATTCTAAATCTAAATGAAACTAATTAAAATTGAAATCTAAATCGAAGTAGAATATTATAACTAATTTTGAATCTAAATCTATATCAAAATCAAAATCTAAATAAAAATCTAAATAAAAAATAAAAATTGAAATCTCACCTGCAAAAATATTACTACAACACTTCAATCTACTCCTCTTCAAAAACTTCAATCTACTCCTCCAATAATCTCCACCTCTTCCTTCCTGCAAAAACATAAAATGAAAATGAAATGAGGAGTCTTTGTTTTATAACTTGTGAGAGGCTCCTCATATCCCCCAATGGACGTCTCTTCACATTCCATGAATTTGCTTCAAATTCCACACTTCCCACAAAAAATAAGCATGAATGTGCATGCAAAATTACATTTAACCAAAAAAAACACATTTAAATTTTCAATGAAATTATTTCAGGGGCCCTATTTTCTTTGGTCCTATTTTTTGGGCCCTATTATTTCGGCCTCCATTTGGCTTCCTATGATTTAGCCAGCTAATATTTTAGGAATGCTTTTTTATTTTATGATTTAATAATTTAATAATTAATTTAAAAGCTTGTAAATGTTCCCTGTTCTTTTTTATTTACGAGAAATCTATTTTGGCATTTGTGTTGTCATTGTATAGAATACCTCTCGGCGTTATTAACTCAAAACTAAAAAATTGGAATCATATTTCATGGACATGCAAATTCTACAAACACGTTTTCTTAGTTTCTTTTTCAATTTGTTGTATGTTGTAAGAAGAAACACAACTTGTTTACAATATAGATAAATAAATAATTAAAATATTTAACTTGAGAAATATGGATGCATTACAACTACAATATACAGAAAGTTTGATAGTATATCCAAAAGAATGGAAGGTGAGGGATTTAATTTTTCCTAATGAACAAACATAGAAACAAATTTGCATCATTGTCACAAATACTATTAAAATTTATTTTGCATTGCAAATTGTATTCATTTGTGTTATTTCAATAAAAATCAAATTTATTTTTCCTTAAAATCAAAATTTAATAGGGTGTGATCATATAAGTTTATTTGATAAACTTAACAACAATCATGACAGTGAGAGAAAGCAGTCCATTGACAACTTGCACCAAGGGTCCCTCCTGATGTAAAAATTCAACATCTATGATCTGCAGGTAACATTACTTTCTAGGAGCTCAAAATACTCTATGAATAAATTTCTATGGACAGAGGACATATGAAGAAATTGCAAGAACCCAAGTCTTTAATTTTGTCCTTATGGTTTAAACCTGCCATTAAAATACATATCTTAGAATTTGATAATTTTGAGCACAACTGCAATCAAACAACAAGACAACAATGCAAAATGAAAACTTACTCTAATCAAATAGAAATACAATAATTTCAAATTCAAACTTGCATTCAATGGTGAACTGAAAATAATGGAACCCAAAAGAAAGGGGATTGGTGTTGAGAAAGGGCTTTTGGCCTTTTTTAGCATAAAGAGTAAGAGTTACCCTAATCACATCCATTATTGGTAATTTCTATAGAGATGAATACAAACAGAGGCTCAATGCTCACATTAATCGGCAATTTAGAAGCATTGGTTTTAATGGAGGCGAATTCATGTAAAGAAATATTTTTGGTCAAATGTGGATGAATTTTTAAATATGCAACTAACAATTTCAATGTTTTTTGTTCTTTGTTGAAAGTCTATTAAACATTAGAGAGTTTCTATGACAAGATTAAAGATTATTTTTTAGAAATTTCAAAAAATTGTTGTTTATAGGAAAATCCACCTTAAAACGTAAAAATTGTTAAGGCTAGTTCCTACATATAAGCTTATCAACTTAAAATATATACTTATATTATACAATCTTTTAAGAAATATAATTATATATTAATATTTTTAAATATTATTATTTATTATAATTGATTTATAATATACTAGTATAATATGATATATCTAATAAAAATATATATCAATAATTATATTTACTACTAATATAAAAATTAATATTAGATTAATCATACTCTATAGAAACTTATAGAGTTAATTAAAATATTTATATATTATATTAATTTTATTAAAATAAAACTAAAAACTAAAGACATAAGCGAAGCCACTATGTGGCACTATCCTCCTAACTTCAAACATTTTTCTTTACATTCTAAATGAAAAACTAGGTTATCAAGCCATTCTCATTCTTGAAAGCGAAAAATCCACTCAATTTATCTTTATGAAAAGGATGCGTTATTACCCGCGAGAGGTATATACTGTGATCGATACCACCTTCATGGTGGAGGGATTTGTTGTTTATACAATGAATTATAGTTATTACAGGTCCATCAAATTATCTTAAGCTACGTTATTTTTGTTTGTTTTTAGGGCGTCACCTGCTTTTGTTTGTGTGCATTGTATCTTGCACAAAAACGTATAATTTTTGTTGAAAAACATTTGAAATGCCAACATAACCAACGGATCATTGCCTGGAACAACTTGGATTTCGTTTGGTCAATGCCGTTTAGTTCTAAAAATGGGAAATCAATGCCATTCCGAATGAATGCATTGAAGTATAAGAGAGAAACGAGATTGGTGTGATAATTCTGGTCATGTTGGCTTTATTCAAATCTGTGCTGGCGCCTAGGTTGTCTAGGGCAATACTCCAATTTTGATGTCAGGAAGTAGTGGAAGGTGAGAATGGAGAAAAGCATTCAGTTTCTTTTGTTACTCGCTTTACCCTCGGGAGTTCATTCTACAGTGAAAGTGCTTATGGGATTGAGGGGATCCTGATTGAATGACACAGATTCTTTCTTGGTTGTCTTTGTTCTGGAGAGTGGAGCCTACCATTTTCATCACTTCTGTAAAATTTGGAATCTGACCTTCATTTTGATACAGCGACTGCATAACTTTTGCCAAGGTAGGCTTGATTTTTGAAGGATTGTTTGGATTCAGCTTTTTACAAATTCTCTTAAAATGTCACATCTCTGCCTCCGTGCCTTAGGTATCCAAGTTCCAATGAAAAACATATTTTGCATTAAAACCCATTAAGCTGTGAGATTATTAACAAATACGCTTATACGCTTATTGTTGAATGACGCCTTACACATTTTAGCTGTAATTGGTTCTCAAATTCTTATCGACTAAGTTTTGTTTTGAATGATGGTGTGCGCCCCTTAGACCATAAACAATGCTTATAAATTTTAAAAAAATACGAGTTTTATACCTAGAAGACACTAGTAGTAAAAAATACCTGACAGATATAATTACACACCTTGACATATTCATAAGAAGAAATTCCTGTTATAAGTGAGAAATATGTCATTTTTGGAAAAGTTGAGATTTTCATTCTGTTCTATGCTCTCATCTTTTCTATAAAAACTCTGTACTGCTAGTTTTCTGATGCAGACACACCACAGACCTACAATTACTGATTACATTCCTTGCATCATAGAGAAACTAGAATCCAGTGAACCATGGAAAATCAAAGAAGACAGAAAGCTGTAATCCAATAAAATAGCTGATTAAAAGATGTCTTCATTATTCTGCAGCAAAAGGATTTACGTCATTTTCCCCCAAAACTGACTCTCTACAATAGCAGCCAATCTCTTTATCTCAGTTCCCCCCCAAACTTTCTCTTACGGGGATTGGGATTTTAACCCACCAGTTAACTGAAACAGCCCATGCCTGAATTTATTTGTATGTAAGTAACCTAGCTAACAACTAAGATTAGACAGAACATGGCTTGGCAATTAAAGGAGACCAGTCAAGTTCACTGGTTGAGCTGGTATTAAATCTTTAGTTAGACTCCATACAACTGAATGGTCGCCACGAATGAATACAGCTGAACTGGGACAGCTGTGAAACTGGATGCTCCGCGTTTTTCTCCCCTTCTTTTTAAAATATTGAACCTCCTGGTTCAAAGCTTATTTACATGTAAGTAAGATTCAGTAAATAATAAACTAACTATTATATATTTTATTTTATTTTTGTGATATGGGATTGCTGCTTATCCCAAGATACTACCACATCAAACATCCTTGAAAGAGTTTGGAATAGATAATAGAACCACCCTTCTGACTTGAAGAACCAAGTCACAGTTTTCCCTTCCACCAAATTAGATATCTCTCCAAATTGTCATAATTTTTCTTCTTCCATTTCCAACCACTTTCTTGAAAAGGGGTCCTCCTTTTCCAATTGGTCTTCTTCCTCTTTTTCCAGCTTCTTGAAAGCTTAATTGGCCTCATCCAATGGAAAATGTTGTTACTCTTTGTATCAGTCATACAAGCTCCTATTTCACCTGCACATAAATCATTTAAAAGAGAAATAGAGTTAGGAGAATAAAAACCTTCCAGAAGTACTTGCTCCTCTTCACCATTATGCCATTTAGGCATATGTTCCATTTCATATATTTTGAGATGGCTTTTATTTCTTAGCTCAATGTGATTTTCTTTACAAGACAGAGTATTTTGGACATCATCCTTTATATCATAACTATTCATATCTTTACTCTGATTCTCAAGCATCCTTGTTTCCTTAGGAAAGTGATGATCTACTCCTTCATCATTATTGAGATTCTCAAGACAATCCTCTAATTGCTTCCAACAAATTGTGTTCTTGAAAACCAATAAATCTTCGTTACATATGAGGCTTCAAAGATCTCTATCTTTTTTGCAGCTTCCTCTCCAATGCTTCCACTGCTACAACAATTTGAGCCTCCTCTTGCGATAGGCTGCATTCTTTCTCATTACCATCTTCCCTTTCTCTTTTTGCATTATACTCTTCAATGTGTTTCCATTCTTCAGGGTAACACAACTCAATAGATTCCTCAAATTCAACTATCTCTTCACTCATCTGATTCAATTATTTCTTCTCTTTGTGACTCTTGGAAGATCTCATTCAAGGGTCTTTTATCCACTAATATTTCTGCCAACGCTTCAATTGATTCTATCATTCCTTGTTCTAACAATGCCACTCCTTGTCTAATCCTCGACTCAATAGCCTCCTATCTGAGAATGTCTCTTTCCCACAATGTAAATGATTTACTCAATTCTTTTTCACCTTCTCATAACTCTTCAACATCTTTGTTGTAGATTTCTTTTTCTCTGGCTTCTTGTTGCTGCATGCCTCATAATCTTCCAACACATACCAAAACATCTCCAACTCAAAGTCTAACTGTTGCAACTCCTTTTGTGGGCCCTTCGTCAACTTTTTCCTTTGTTTTTGTCTTACTTTTTCTTCCAACTTGATTATCCTATTGTTTGAATCCTGATACACTCCATATTCATTTCTTCAGCTCTAAAACAAAGCTGCAACTTTCTTCTCTTATTTCCCGTGGGATGAAAAGTTTATTGTATTTGTATCAACATTCTACTTCTATCCTTCATCTCTTGAAAGAGATTAATACAAATTTTGTATTACGATAATAGATAAGCTTCTAGTATTAGTTAATGGTTATTTGTTTTTTAATCTATTGTAAATATTAGAATGTTTCTATATTTAGTTAGCTGTAGTTATGTATTAGCTTTCTTTAGCTTTCTTTTAGTTAGAATAGAATATTTCTATTTTTATGATTGTTTCCTACGGAAACATCGCTTTATTCTTTTGTATATATAGACCTCTCGGTCTTTGGTAATAATAAGCAAGTATTTTACCAATTACTTCGTAATATGGCATCAAAGCCAGTTCTTTAAATTTTTCCGAAAATCATAATGTCTTTTCTGAAATTATTAGACCCTATTTTTGAATTGATTTTTCTGAAATATTTGCTTTGAACTAGGGTTTGTCTGAGGATATTGACGTTCAATATTTACATTTTTTTTTTTGGCAGTTTTTGAAAAAATGCAATTATTTTTTGGGCATTTTTGTCCATTTTTTTGCACATCCAGGGCTGGGAGCGACGCCAAGGGTTTCTTAAGACCCCCATTAACAGATTTGTGCCCAAAAACTGTGTTTTTTTGCTGCAGATTTGCGGTTGATTTCAAGCCTTATTCAGCCTAGGACTTTTTTGTTTGAAACCCTAATTTTTGGGCTCGAATTTTTTTTTGACTATAGATTCTTGATGGGTTTTTTGAGAGCTCAATTGAGTTGTTGACTGATTTTTTCTGAGTGCCTCGATTTTTGAGCCAGCAGATCCAGAAATCGATAAGATATTCTCTTTGGGTTTTTTAAGCTCTCTTCTGGGTCTTCCATTTTTTTGCCTCGAAGAACCTTCTTCCTTCATAGATTTTCATGCTTTTTCATTGAAAAACGTGCTATGGCATCATTAACTAATATTCTGCTCGAGAGCAATTCCAAATTCAATAGTTGGAATTATGGGGCTTGGAAGCAATGGATAATAGCAATTTTTGAATATTGGAATATCGATTAGATTGTTCTGGGTGTTACGCATTGTCCGACTGCCCTTGGTGTTGATCAAGATACATGGGATTTGAATAATCGAGAGGCGGTGATGCTTCTCAAATCATCTGTAGCTGATGATCAGCTCTCTCAGATTCCATCCGGCAAGACAGCTATTGAGATATGGGCACATCTCAAAAATCTTCATGAGACTTCTGACAAAAGCAAAACTTTCTTCTTGAAGAGTAGTTTGTTTTTTATTATCATGGATGAGTGAACATTGCTCCAGGTTCACTTGAATAGGATTCAGGAAGTCCATGATTAGTTTCTTGCCATTAGTCGCAAGATGGAGGAAGAGGACATTGTGGTTATCACTCTTCAGAGTTTACCGAAGTCCTACGAGCATTTTATCAAGATTCTCAACATCACGTCTTCTGGTGTTGATCTGAAGTTCATGGATCTTTGCACACTTCTGTTCCAACAAGATCGGTGGAAACAACAGTTCGGTAGCAGTTCTAGCTCTACCTCCACAGAGAAAGCCTTTGCTGCTAAATTCTTTTAGAAGGGTAAAGGCAAGTCTCAATAGTCTTCTCAATAGAAGTTTTTTGCTCCAGCTTCAGAAAGCTCTTGAAAGAAAAACATTAAATGCAACTATTGCCACAAGTTTGGTCACATGAAGGTTGAATGTCGGAAATGCTTAGCTGCCTGATCTAAGCAATTAAGTTTGTAGTCCAAAGCAAACAATGCAGAGCACATTGAGCAGACAAAATCTGCCTTTTGCGCCAGTCGTCTGCTTGGTATATTGATTTAAGTGCCTTTTTCCATTTCACCCACCACAGAGATTGGTTCATTGACTACCAACCTTACTCAGATTCTGTAATTTTTGGTGGTGGAGAAGAGTACATTGTTGTCGGTAAAGACATCATTCAGATTTAGTCTGCTAGGAGGAATCTCGTTTTCCTCGATGTGTACTGTGTTCTAGGTATGGAACTAATCTACTCTCAGTCAGTCAATTACTGCAACATTCTTTACACTTGGATGCCACCTTCTGTTCACATCAGCATACCAATACTAATAGGTCGACTTAGTCAATTGTTGCAGTTGGTCTTGAGGATCATGGTCTTTTTCGCCTTATTGATTCTGGTGATTCTCGAGACTTAGCTATGGCTGCTCGACAATCTTCTGTTAGCACACTTTGGCAGCAACGGTATGGGTACTTAAATGTGCCTTATCTTTCTCAGCTTGCTTGAGAAGAGATTGTCCTCGGTTTGCCAGAGATTCAGACTCAACAGCTTAGAGTTTGTGATGCATGCCAAGCTGGGAAGTAACATCGCACACCTTTCACCATTGGCGATTCATGGTGAGCTTCTCAGGTACTTCAACTTGATCATGCTGATATGTGGGCCCTATGAACACTCCTATTCTTGGGTCCAAGTGTTTTCTATTGTTTGTTGATGATTTCAGTAGAAAAATGTGGGTGTATTTTCTTGAAAAGAAATCAGATGCATTTCCTATATTTTAGAAGTTTAAACCTTTTGTTGAAAAAGAGTTTGAGAAATCTATTATTACTCTTAGATCAGACAATGTGGGTGAATTTTGTTCTAATGAATTCTCTAGCTTCTTGGACACTCATGACATCAAACGTCAGTTAACCACACCCCACACACCACAACAGAACAATGTAGTTGAATGTTGGTACAGAACAATCACCGAGATGGCTTGATCCATGCTCGTACATAGACATGTTTCGAAGAAGTTCTGGGCAGAAGCAGTCAACATTGCAGTTTATCTTTTGAACCAGTCACCCATAGTGATAGTCAAAGCTAAGACTTCGAAAGAGGCCTGGTCGAGGTCGCAAGCACAAAATCAGTGACTTGAAGGTTTTTGGCTCCCTTGTTTTTGTTTGGATCCCTAATGCGTCACGTACCAAGTTGGATGCCAAGAGCAAGAAACTTATGCTTGTTGGATACAATAGTCTTCACAAAATGTACCGCTTGATTGACACTGAGACATCTCGTTTGTTGTATAGTTGCGATGTAGTCTTTGACGAGCAACGAGGACCATTCATGCTTGTTTCTCCTGTTCCTGATCCAACATACCAGCCTATGAAGGCTTATGATTTGGGAGTTAGGCTTCCATTAGGTCCACCTGATGGGAGGGCTCCAGTAGCTCCTGCAGCTCTAGTTATACCTGTGATCCTTGTACAAACACCTCTAACTTCTCTTGCAGGATCACCTTGATTTGTAGATGCTTCACCTGAGTTTGATCTAAATTCTTCTGATGAGGAACTTGATCACCAAGCATCTTCAGATGTTGGTCATTCTCCTCTCCGGCCTAAGTGATAAGCTAAGACGCTTACTGATCTTCGTGATGATGAGCTCATTGATGGGAGAACTGCTAAAAAAAAGAGCAAACTTATAGAGTTTGTTAACTTTGCTCTCATGGCCAACATTCATAGTGTGTTTGAACCTCAAACATATTCCAAGGCTAAAGGAATTCTAGAGTGGGAACATGCCATGGCATCTGAACACCAAAGCTTGTTGAAGAATAACACCTGGGTCCTTTTTGATCTTCCACCAGGCAAGAAACCCATTGGCTGCAAATGGATTTACAAATTCAAATACAAATCTGATGGTACTTTGGATAAGTACAAAGCTCGTTTAGTGGCGAAGGGTTTTTCTCAGTGTAAGGGCATTGATTATGAGGAGACCTTTTCTCCTATTGCAAAGATGAAAACAATAAGATTAGTCTTAGCCATGGCAACACAATTTGGCTGGAAGGTCCATGAAATGGACGTCAAGAGTGCTTTCCTGAATGTTGATCTCCACAAAGAGGTCTACATGACGCAGTCTCCTGGTTTCATGGTTGCTGGTAAAGACCATCAATTTCTCAGATTGGTGAAAGCTCTCTATGGCTTGAAGCAGGCCCCTAGGGCATGGTATATAAAAATTGGTAAGTACCTCAGTGATCAAGGCTTCTAGGGAGTTCTTTAGACTCAAATTTGTATATCAAGACTACTGACAGTGACATCATCCTTTTGGTTATTTATGTGGATGATTTCATCATCACTAGCAGTTTGACATTTTTGATTCAGGGAATCAAATAGAATTTATGCCAGTCTTTTGATATGACGAATCTTGGGCTCATTCATTATTGCTTAGGTGTTGAGGTTTGGCAACAATCTTCTGGTATATTCATCTCTAAGTCCAAATATGTCAGGGCTCTATTAGACAAATTCTGTATGCAGGATTATAAGTTTGCATCTACACCCATGGAGAAAGGTCTCAAGTTATCAGCCAAGTCTGATTCTCCTCCTGTTTATGATACTACATACAGGCAACTAGCAAGCATCCTCATCTACCTCTCTGCTACTAGGCCTGATATCAACTTTGTAGTCAGGTACATCTCATGCTTTATGACAACTCCCAAGACTGATCATTGGATGGCAGCAAAGCATGTGCTTCGTTATGTGAAGGGCACTTTAGATTATGGACTTCTTTACTCTCGAAGTTCTAATCCTAGACTCAGTTGGTTCACGGATTCAAATTGGGCAGGCTCTGTTGATATAAAAAGTCAACTTTTGGATGTGTTCAGTTTAGGATCAAGTGTCGTCACATGGACTAGTAAGAAGCAACAAGCAATTTCTCTCTCCTCTATAGAGGGACAGTCAAGGCAGGTTGTGAAGCTATTTGGCTTCGTTAGATGCTTGGGGATATGCCGATGTCACGAGCAAGACCGACCACTTTGTTTGTTGATAATGAAAGCGTTATCAAGTTAGCATAAAATCCAGTCTTCAATGAACGAACCAAGCATGTGGATGTTCACTATCATTGCATACGACAGCTTTTTGAAGACGAGACAATAGACTTGCAGTATGTCCCTACCACAGATCAGACTACAAACATTCTCACCAACCCTCTTGGTTCTGATAAGTTTGTCAAATTCAAGGACAACTTGGTGTTGTGGATAGATTAACCATTAAGGGAGGGTATTACAATAATAGATAAGCTTCTATTATTAGATAATGGTTATTTGTTTGTAATCTGTTGTAAATATTAGAATGTTTCTAATATTTAGTTAGCTGTAGTTATCTATTAGCTTTCTTTAACTTTCTTTTAGCTAGAATAGAATATTTCTATTCTTTACGATCGTTTCCTAAAGAAACATCGCTTTATTCTTTTTGTATATATAGACCTCTCGGTCTCTATTAATAGTAAGCAAGTATTTTACCAATTACTTTGTAATATTTAGAAGACGCTTCTGCAAGTTAATACACCATGTATTCATGCATAACCATTAATCAAATGCACAGCTGCTGCTACTCCTTACCATCACGAGCTTTACCATACTTTCTCTGTCCATAATTCCAATAAACAGCAACTACTTACTTTACACACAAAATCAAAACTCCCTCTCTCCTTCCACATGGTTGCTCCCTCTTCTCTTTTTCATTTAATGATGGTCTATGCATAAAATCACCAACTTTTAAAGAAATATCAAGATATCAGTCTAAGTAAAAATTATAGACTAATATGTAGGCATATAGCTCCACAGCTAGTTTATGATCATACCAAAAATATTTGAAAATTGATTTCACTTACACAAAATATTCGTTTCTTCTACCTTAATAAAGGCACCTCTACCTCTGCCTATCTTCAGGTTTTCCCACACTGATTTCACTCAACACCTCAGATAATCCTCTGCTAGCTGTGGTTGCCACCAATTTGCACCCTCCTATCTTCGTTCTCTTTCTTATGCACAGCTCCTTCTGCAATGTGATGCTTACCAAAATATTGTACTCAAGGCTTGGAAGTCTTCTTGAGCCCAACTTTGTATTGTGTTCAGAACATCTTTGCTGTTAAAGAATGGCTAAACAAACTCATGAAAATCTTTCCTTAGATCTTTGTGCTCTGATACCAAATCGATGCAGATATATCACCGACCTACAATTACTGATTACATTCCTTGCATCATGGAGAAACTAGAATCTAACCATGGAAAATCAAAGAAGACAGAACTGTAATCCAATAAAACAGCCAAATAAAAAATATCTTAATTATTTTGCAGCAAAAGAATTTACATCATTAAAACCCAAAACCGACTCCATACAATAGCAGCCAATCTCTGTATTTTAGTCCCCTCCCCCCACCCCTAAACTTTCTCCTATGGGGATTGTAACCCACTAGTAACTGAAACAATCCATGTCTAATTTTACTCTTACATAACCCTGTTAGGCCCAAAAGATGGCGAGCACAACTGAGAGGTGGGGGGGTGGGGGTGAATCAGTTGTGTGCATACAGTTAAAACTATAACCAATTAAATTAATCTCAGATCTGAAGGATAAACATTAAAGTAAGATTACAACACATAATACATAACACATAACACATAACACCAGATATGTTCTTGAGGAAACCCTGTTAAGAGAAAACCCCGATGGGAGTGAAACCCACAAAATCAATGTATTATGCTAACAGTACTGCATGATTAAGAGCAAATAGAGATGCATTTGCAACCACAGGCTTACAACCCAATATGAAGGCTTCTCATAATACATCACAGATCTGGCCCACAGTTAGGTTCACCAATCCAATCAACAATAGAGTGGTCACATAGTCCAATACAACTGAACTGACAAACAACACCTCTAATGCCAATACTCCAATGAAGTATAATTTCTGCATCAAATGTAGAATATCGACAGCTCTCGAACACCAATGCTCTGCGTCCTCACTCTCTTACAATTACAAAAATGATCTCTCATTTATATACATTAGATCAACTAGGTGTAGTAGCTGACCTAGCACAATCAAAGATATAATCATTATGCACAATCTCCAGTGTGATCAAAATTAAGTTGATTAAGACTTAGATAGGACATAAATCATCAAACGTGAAAACACAATAGCATCGCCAAAGCATCACCAAGACTTGCAACACATTACTCCATCAAGCCGACTAGAACCCAAATGAAGAAATGCCAACATGCTACCAAAACAGCAAATCCGATTTCTTCAATCAATGCAGACCAACAATACAATCATCACACAATCCAAGAACACCAACAAGCAACATTAATTCCATCCAGAACCTTTGCATCATTTCTAACTCAAAATCTAAACTCTTCTCGTTACTGATCAACAGGAATACCCAAGTACTGAACTCTATCATACCAATAGATAGCTTGTTGTATTCTAAATCATGAACAACACTAGTGGAGGACACAATGATAAGTCCCAATATAAATACCAACATCATAACCTCTAAAACAAACAGTCCCATCCATACTGAAGAAAATATTCATCCACTGAATACAGGAACACTATAACATTAGCAACCACAAAACCAATAATGGCTCTCTGAAATAATCATGCGAACCTCTGTCAGTTGACAAGAATTAACTACAGATTTATCAAAAACACCAACAAGAATCGCATTTTAAGATCTTTAATAAATCATCTAATCATCACAAATCATCTGCACTAAACAAACAAAACTCACTGCTTGCAACAACAAATATGTTGACATCAATGACATGTCGACACACATATCAATTTCTGACATGCTCAACACACTTCCAGCAATCTTCCCAATCAAACAACCAAACAATCTCCCCCTTTGACATTGATGGCAACATATGAAGTGAAAAATCATTGCAAAAAGCTTCAATAAATCCATCTAATCACTTTACATATCCAGCTTAACAAACTCAAAAACATCTCTTTCTCTTACATATATTTTTATAGCAATCTTTTCCACACATGTCTCCCCCTTTGACATCAATGGCAAATGACAAAAGTCATCAAAGTTCTTAGATTCTGATAATGTAATGGATTGATGCCATCCTTAACATCTCAAACTCTGATGCAGAGCAGTAACTCGGAGTTTACCTTGTCAATACTCAAATGTATCCTTCGGTAAAAGTATCAGCAATCTGTTCCTTAGTCGGTACCTAATCCATTCTTACTTCCTTATCAGTGACTTTATCCCTCATGAAATGATAATAGAAATATTCTTTTCCCTTGAATGTTGCACAGGATTCTTCGAAATATTTTTAGGACCAGAGTTATCATAGTGAATAATAATAGGTTCATCAATGTTTGTCCTCAAATCTTTCAATATTTGCTTCATCCAAATAATTTCAATGCAATTGTTAGTAGCAACAACATATTCAGCTTCATAAATAAACTGAGAAACACAATGTTGTTTCTTACTTGTCCAAGAGATTAGTCTCTTACCTAAAAAGAATGCACCACCACTAGTACTTTTTTTATCATCCACATTACCTGCCCAATCAACGTCACAATATGCACAAAGAGTGAAATTATTATCCTTATTGAAGCATAATCCATAATCAACTGTTCTCTCCAAGTATTTGAATATTCTTTTAATAGCAACAACATGTGTTTCCTTTTGATCAGCTTGAAATCTAGCCACTGTTAAGTTTTGTGAACCAGAATAGCATTCAACAAAATTCTGAAACTTCAAAATATACAAGAACAAAAGGCACAAACATTTATCGTGGGAAAACCCTCCTACTCGATGGACAAACCTATCCACACCACAAAATAATCTCTTTTATTACGATGGAATGAATTTAATACAATGTTTCAATATTTTGAAACACTTCAACAAAATAATAATCAAGAATGGGTCTCTGCAATAACGAAATGCTCAGAATACATGCTACAGCCGCATCCACAATACATGCTTACCAAAATGCATACTACAACAGTATAATAACCTATCAGTAAGTCCCAATAGTCGCAATATGATACCAACGACTCATAAATAGATGAATATGATTCCCAAAAATCAACATCCCCCAAATGCTTGAACTGTTATAGAATGCAAAAACTGAAGAGTCTCAACTCATGTCAAAAGAAGACTCTCTGAATAGCAGACGGTTCCCATTCTCAAACGTATAACTGACCATATTCATGTGGGTCTACTCATGCCTCTTCATGCGCCATGCGGGTGACTCTTGAATGACAATACTCAAGCCTCTTCAAGTTCCATGCAGCCGACTCTTGGAAATACACAGGATACTACATCATTCCTGTCCGGTGACCCTTCAAATACTTCTGCAGATTTACACAAATGATTGAAGTTATGAAGGAGCTCTCTTTTAGCTACCATAAACATTAATACTCCCTCTTAGCAAGAGAGATTATTCATATGTCGTAGTGTGTCTCAACCTGTCAAGCACAATGGAGCTGTAACCAAAAAATGTCAATAACAAAATCTCATCACAGGCATGACTTTCACCATGGCTACTCCCAAAGGGTGAAAGAACAGAAAGCTGAGTCATGGAGTCTCACGCACGACTTCCACCATGGCTTCTTCCAGAGGGTGGATCCACCATAGCTACTCCCAAAGGGTGGAACAAGGGATTTCACCTCAAACTTCTCTAATAGAGAATAACTCATTAACAAGGGTTTCAACTCGAACTTCTCCATTACAAAGAAGAACTCTTAATAACAACATGTATAAGAATCCTTGAAGTTGACACTGTCTCTCAATAGAGACTCCCTCTCAAAAGGGGCAAACATTCTCACTGCTTTGGTTATCACAATAAAAAGATTCCAAGTTTGACCAAACAAGGAGCTTTCAGAGTCATGCTGCTACACAAGCTTCCTTTGAATCTCATTTCCTCCTCTTTGAAGAAACAAATCAAAATGACAAACTAAAGAGGATCTTCCTCTATAATGAAGTTATGTGACACAAATTCAGTCCTATGGCTGCAAACAGCGTCTCCATGTACATTTCTACAGCCTGCATGACTTCGCATGCAATTTCTTATCATCCTGTTGCTTCTTGATCCATCCCAGAAACATTTTAGAAGGGATTAATAGTAGTTCAAAGAATCAAACTAATCTGAAGAGACATATTCAGATCAATGCTAAAGATATACACGATTTGCTATTCTCAACATTATAGCATAGATTAAATACATAGAAGTCATAAACAATATTCAAAGGTTTGATAAAAAATCCTTATGTTTTTATTGTCTGATCTTCCTTAAGATAGATCTCAGCATGTAAGGGATCTTGAATTGTTGTGACTCTTCGATCATCCTAAGAGGCTCACAAAATAATTCATTTTGCCTTGGATTTGTACGCGAAGCTCATGCCTCAATATGGTACATTGAAAAGATTTTTTTGTCTTTGCCAACAATGATAGTAATTCCATCTTTGCAATCTCTTTGGTCCCTGGGCAAAATTGATGTCTCTATTACTCACTTCCACTGTCCTAGCTGAGCCTCAAGTTCACTCTATTTCCCAACCATCAAGAACAAAAACTTCTCATAATTTCCTCAAATCTTTTACATTCCTTAAATTCCCAATATTCATATTCTGATTTAGACCGTTTCCTTAAACCTGGCGTTGATACAATGTTAGGTTTTAGGAACCAAAATAACATTCAACAAAATTCTGAAACTTCAAAATATGCAAGAACAGAAGACACAAACGTTGATCTTGTTAAAACCCTCCTGCTCGAGGGAAAAAACCAGCCACACTATAAAATGATCTCCTTTTTAATGATAGAATGAATTTAATACAGTACTTTAATATTCTGAGACACTTAAATACAATAATAATCAACGATGAATCTTTTGCAATAATGAAATGCTCAGAATATATGCGACAGCTGCATCCACAGTACATGCTTAGCAAAATGCATACTACAACAGTATAACAACCTATTAAAAAGTCCCAGTGGTAGCAATATAATGACGACTCATAAATTGATCAACATTATTCCCAAAAAAAACATTCCCCAAATACTTGAACTATTATAGAATGCTAAAATTGAAGAGTCTCAATGTATGTCAAAAGAAGACTCTCCGAATCGAAGACTCTTCCCATTCCCAAACGTATAACTGACCATATTCATGCGGGTCTACTTGTGCCTCTTCATGGTCCATGCAGGTGACTCTTGAATGTCAGTACTCAAGCCTTTTTGAGTTCCATGTTTGTGACTCTTGGAAATACACATGATGCCAATCATTTGTGTGTGGTTATCCCTCAAATACTTCTGCAGATATACACAAATGACCACAGGTATGAAGGATCTCTCTCGTAGCTAACGTAAACATTAATAGCCACAATACCAAACATAGATTAAAATATGACAAGATATCTCTGCAATAGGCTCACTTATCACGAGAAGATCTGGCATAAAAATTTACGTAACTTTCTGGCAGGAAAATATTGTAGAGAAACTGGCAAAACATCAACAATAAATTGATGTTTTACTGCGATAAGTCAGAAACATATCGCCCATGGATGCATAAACACAAAGACTGTGCAAAAAAGGGCAAAAAAAGGTTCGGAGAGGAGAGAAAGGGTAGACTATTTTGATATTGTACTTGTATTTGCTTATAGTTTTACAAAGACAATTTGTTATTTTTAGTTTGCTTCAGAGTTCAGACTATTAGACTTTGGCTACCAACCATCAGCATTCCACACGAGGATGGGATTTTGTTACCTATTTGCATTTATATATATCTAGATTTGGTTTACTTGTTGACTGACACATTAGATGAGTCTCCTTATTGACTGTTTGCAAAAAAAATGCATTTCTAATTAAATCTAAGCAATTTTTCAAGTCTTCGATAATTTAT
Source organism: Cupressus sempervirens (assembly GCA_028749045.1). Classification (NCBI taxonomy): domain Eukaryota; kingdom Viridiplantae; phylum Streptophyta; class Pinopsida; order Cupressales; family Cupressaceae; genus Cupressus; species Cupressus sempervirens. The sequence goes on from CM053791.1 coordinate 564,603,914, forward strand.
CGATAAGTTTCCAACTTACCTCTGATATTTTCCAATATCTTGTTCTTTTGCTCCCAGCGATAAGAAATGCCAACATGCTACCAAAACAACAAATCCAATCCCTTCAATCAGTGCAGACCAACAACATGGTCATCACATGATCCAAGAACACCACCAGGCAACAAGAATTCCATCAGAACCTTCGCACCATTTCTAACCCAAAATCTAAACTCTTCTCATTACTGATCAACAGGAATACCTCTCATACCAAAAGATATCTTGTTGTACTCTGAATCATGAATAACACTAGCTGAGGACACAATGATAAGTTTCAATATAAATACCAACATTGCAACCTCTGAAACAAACTATCTGATCCATACCAAAGCAAATACTCATCCATTGAACACAAGAACACTGTAACATCAGCAAGCGGAAAATCAATCATAGCTCTCTCAATTAATCATGTGAACCTCTGTAAGTTGACAGGAATAAAATACAAACATATTAGAAACATCAACAAGAATGGCATCATAAGATTTTCATTGAATCAACTAATCATCACAAATCATCTGTACTGAACAAACAAAACTCACTGTCTGCAACAGCAAATGTATGCTGACATCAACGAGACAACATTAAAATTAGCACATATATCGATCTTTGACATGCTCAGCACACTTCCAACAACCTTCCCAATCAGACATCCAACAAACTCCCCCAGCTAACAACTAAAACTAAACATAGGATGACTATATGATTAAAGGAGACCACTCAAATCAACTGGTTGAGCTGGCATTAAACCTCTAGTTGGACTCCAAATGACTGAACAGTCATCCACAAATGAATACAGCTGAACTGGTACAGCTGTGAAACTTGATGCTCGGCATCATTTTCAGAGTTCAAAACAAGGTATGCACTGATTAAATGAAATGTTGAGTTCCATCATTTCTCTCATGCTTGTAGAGGTAGAGGCTAAAAATGCCAGCAGTTTACTGCTTTTCTGGCATTTTGGCTTCCCATTGTATTTGGATTTTCTGTCTGTTTCCTGCTTTTTCTTAATCATGGGGAACGCTTTAACTCAGAATAATATTATGGTGCTGAAAATGTGATCAAACATGCATTTGTGCTGTCTTTCCGGCATCCATCCTTTGTAATGATTCATGATTATGAAGTGTTTCATTTTTAGTGGTAACTTAAAATTTTCTTGACATGTGTCTAGAAGCAGAGGGGTAACAATAGCTCTTTATTGTCCAGGTTCAAACATTCAGGCAGATACCATGCAAACACACCATTTTGTGAATCCAAGTTATATGGGTTATACAGATAGACCAGCTTCACAAAATATGGTCCTTGTAAACAATTCATCAGTAAATAACAACATGCCAGATAGTGGTCAATCTCAACCACATGGTGTTGCTCATTCTGCTGCTATTTCAAATCTCTCTTCTGCCAGCACACTAGCAAATACTGCTCTAGCGAATCAGGGTGTTGCATCAACTTTTCTTGAATCACACGTTATAAGCCATGCTTATGGCTCATTGAGGAATGGTGGGAATGAGGTCACCTTCCTCCAACCTACAGATTTATTATCCAACAATCATTCTGCATATGGACAGACTAATAATTCAGTGCATACAGGTTATCAGTCGGGTGCTGAGATTCCTCAGTTGTGTTTGCAACAGCAAATAGGAGTTGCTCCAAGCAGACTGGCATTGCAACCAGAGCAGTCACATTGTTCCAGGGAACACAGTCATGATCATGGTTTATCCCTCAGCTTATCGTCTCAGCAGATTTTCACAGTTCAGATACACTCTTGTCAAAACCAGCCTAATGATCTTGATATACATTATACAACTTCTTCTCTAGACAGTTCAGAAGAAAACAGAGCAATGGATGGTAAAACTACAGAGAAGTGGGCTTTAAATATTGACCCTTTCCATACTCCTCCAACAGGTGAGGCATTTGGAAATCAGTTTGCAAAAATTCTTCATTTCCCTGCGCCAACAAAACAAGTACAACCGGATTTTAGTCCAGCTGGAGCATTAGGAGTCCCCAATATCATGATGCATCCCAAATACCTCAAAGCAGCACAACAATTGCTTGTTGAATTTGTTGATGTGAGCAAGGGTATGAAGCCCAATTCATTCAAACATCTGGAAAACAGTGAGAATAATGAAGAAGCTGATGGAAAGAAACATGTAATAGCCCCAGAAGAGATTTCTATGAATTGTGGCTCTGAATCAACACCAGCAGGAAGACAGGATTTTCAAATGAAAAAGATGAAACTCGTGGGGATGTTGAATGAGGTTCATTTTCTTCTCCTTTCCTTTAACCATTGCTAAGATACTAAATTCAAAGATTATAATAAGACCCTCAAACAAAAAGAAGGATTATATGTTGTCTATGGAAGTTGAAATTCTAATGATGAAGCAATGCAGTTGTCACTTATTATATGCAATCACTGATTTTGTAGGCTGTTTCAAATTGTAAACCTGTAGTAGGATATGCAATGAATTGAATGACTCTTACATTTAGGCCCAAAGAACACTATTGACAACTGTTGTCAAACATGGGAGTTTAATATGGCATATCAATGTGTTTGTTCCTAACTTAAAACTCTCATCTGGTTCCATTGAAAATATCCATGCATCCATTGTTTACAAGCACACAGATGTCAGTTGTGGTCCATGGCAACTGGCTATCCAAATTCTCTGTGGCCTTTGGCAAAGCATATTCTTTGTCATAAAATCACAACAAAACAATTATAGAATATTGAGAGCTAAGTTTGCAATAGATTAAAAATGGGGTAATTGGGCAATCATTTTCAACAATTGAAAGTTTAAGTGATCTAGGACAATCTTTTGTTTGTAATAGACGTCTCTACTTTCTTGTTAGCTTTGAGGAACATTGACACTTGCACATTGCTAGCTTATATTATGGCCCTGAAATTTTCCTATAAATTAGATCAAGATGCGAAGATGTATTTACTTGTTACTAGCCATTTTGACATCTATTTTGTAAAGCATTTGTTTATAAAAATTTGTGTCTATTCCAAGAGCTGGAGGAGGGGGCTTTTGTGATTAATGAATTGCCACAAGAATTAACTAGTCAAGTTAGATTGGATGATGCATTTCCTTGTAAGTAGTGATGACATCTATGATGTAAAGCTTTTGATGAAAAAGATTTGTGTATGTTTTGTTGTTACCTAATCACACATCGCCCCATTGCAAATAGGGACCCCCTCTTTTGCTCTTGGTCCTTCCTTTGGGCTTTAGTTCTTGGTTGTTTTAGGCTCATTCCTCCGAGGTTCCCCTTTTTCGAATGAGAATTGGTAAAATTGGCCAAGAGTGAAAAGTTTTGACCACCTAGCTCTTAGAATGGAAAATGTTTGTTACTTTGAGAATTGTATGTCTTGACAACTTACTATTTTTAGAAAGTCTATTTTTAGTAAATTCTACTCCCTCCCAAATTGACCTTATTTTGACTTTAAAACAACTTACTATTTTTAGAAAGTCTATTTTCAGTAAGTCTAATTTTAGTAAACTTCTTTGCCTCCAGAGTGACCTTATTTTGACTTTGGAACAACTTACTATATTTAGAAAGTTTATTTTTGGCAGGTCTATTTTCACAAGTGAGTTTTGGTTGATAAAGTGACAAAAGGGTATCTATTTCTATATCCAAAAGAATGAGCAAGCAAGGTAGTTAATTAGAAAATGGTTAAGTCTAAAATCACCTTTGAAATATCCAAAAGTGGAAGGCGTGAAAATATCAAGAAACAAATGGTTGTCACACAATTCTTCACTCATGGACAAAATCCATGACCACTCAAAACATCTCGCCTTGGAGAAAAATGGTTGTTGCGGAATTCTTCCATCATGGCCAAAATCCATGACCACTCAAAAAAACTTGCCTTGGAGAAAAATGGTTGTAGAATTCTTCCATCATGGACAAAATCCATGACCACTCAAAAAATCCCGCTTTGGAGAAAAATGGTTGTCGCGGAAGTCTTCTATCATAGTCAAAATCCATGACTATTAAAAAAATCCCGCCTTGGGGAAAAATGGTTGTCGCGGAATTCTTCCATCATGGACAAAATCCATGACCTCTCAAAATTCCTGCTGTGGAGAAAAATGGTTGTTGCATAATTCTTCCATCACGGACAAAATCCATACCTCTCAAAAAATCCCGCCTTGGAGAAAAATGGTTGTTACGAATTCTTCCATCATGCAAAATCCATGACCACTCAAAACTTTTGTTAGCAAAAAAACCAGAAATCTTGGAAAAAATGGCTAAGTGCTGGAAATTTCTCCTCATGGAAAGATGAAAAATGGCTAAGTATTGGAAAATTTCCCCTTTATGGAAAGATAAAAAATGGCTTAGTGTTGGATATTTCTCCTTCACGGAAGGAAAAAAATGGCCAAGGGTTGGAAAATTTCTCCTCCATGTAAGAAACTACAAGGAAAAGATAAAATTAGGCTAAGTACGAAAACTCTTTCCCTAGATCTCAAATTTCACCCTCTTCAAGTATGCACCCATAGGTGGAGAAATGATTGATAATGATAAACAAAAAGGAGAATTCTTCAAAAATATAAGAAAAGGTGCAACAAAGTGAATTTAAAGGATTGGAGGAGAAAGGTGTGAAGGGAGGAAAAGAGAGAATTTTTGGAGAAGGAAAATATCTTTTCAGAGAGAATATTTAAGAGGTCTATATGTTTCATTTTGAATTCTTTGCATGATTCATATATCGGCTATTTCTATTTTGCAAGAGGAAAAGATCCAATTCTAGAAATACAAGAATGATGCTCAAGTCCCCAAAATCTAGTCTTAGTATTAAAGACATCCAAGTACTGAGTAATCCAATCCAAGGCATTCAAAGTTCAAAGATCAAAGTTCAAATCCAAAAATCTAAGAACATGGCCAAGGCTATATGAGGAAATTCTCAGGTGACATAATCATCAGCAAGGGATTCCAATCCATTTTAGGGAGATACATTTCCAAGCAAGTACATGGAAGATGGGAATGTTGAAGGAGGGATTTTCAGAAAAGTCTATCAAAGTTGGATCTTAGTTACAAAATGATGTAGTTGGAAAAGACTCGAGCTTACATGGCACGCATCATGACTTCGTGGCACCCAGTTATCTTTATTGATTAGTCTAAGGTCTCCAAGTCAAACTTCTCTGCATTTAGGGAATGAAATCAAAACTAATCTATTCAAGGAAGACTAAGCATTTATCGAGTAATGGACATGCATAGTGGATATTTGTTGCACCCCACTCTTTTCCTAAGCAAGCATGCACAGTGGGCATTTATTACCCACTATAGTAGTTGATTTCTTATTGCATTAATGTAGATTCCTTTCTTTGCCCTAACTCTAATTAGCGTTGATGTGGCATGATCTAAGCCATTGGTTATTGTTTTCATCCGGGGCACCTGTTGTAATCAAGGACCTATATGAAGACCTCACTTCTCATTTGTAAGGGGAGGGATTTTGAGATTGTTGCTATGAGCTACTGAGACAATAGAGTTTTCATTGAAGTTTGGTGAATACTTGATGTGTTTTAGTGCTTGCTTGTTCTCTTAATTCCCTCATTTAAATAAAGTTTAGATAAAGTGTTGTGATTACAATGGAGAAAATGATGGGGTTTTGATGAATTCCTTCGGTTCATACTTTTGACGTTTTAGTAATTCTAAATCGTTGTGCAAAGTTAGCATGAACCCCTTTCATGCGTATGCTTAACTTCTGTCATTCATCTACATTGTTCTCTATGATGGTGTATGTAGTGGTATGAAAATTGTTCACATAAGCCTTGAAGATTGCACTAGTTCACGTGTAGCTGTAGTATAACTTCATGAAGTGGAGCTTGGTAATTAAGGAATTTGTCCACCAGAGTACCCTTTGTTGTTATCACTGCCCTTTGGACTAAAATAGAATTTCTAAACCCAAATTTCCTTTCATTTCCACATATTTTGTGAAAGTCTCGCAAGTACCTTATTGCAAAACCTTTCGACAACTCCCACATCTAGTATGACTTGAAATGAATCTAAGCAAATATACATAAGGCCCCTTGTGATCATCAACAAATCACATCGACCACCAAGCTTATCCACAGTCAAGACCTGACATTGAAAGAACCTTGGAGTTATTGTATGATCTTTTTGCAATCTCAACGTACATGAGACTTTGTTCAAGAGAGGATAAGATACCTCAATATTTTGTTCTATTGTTTGGTGGGTCATAAAACACACATCAACAAAAATTGGTGCTAGAGGGAGGAGCGAATTTGAAAACTAAATTATATCAAGGACAAGAAGAATCATCGAAGATAGAACATATTTGAAGACACCCTCCATTGTTGCGCCATCAACAAAAACTAGCATTGGAAGGAGGGCAATGCACATTGTTAGAAAGATTCGGAAGAAGTTTCCCATATTGGAGCGTATTAATTCATTCTTGCCTAAGGAGCGTATTAATTCATTCTTGCTTAAGGTACCTCGAAGAATTTTGAGATCCACTTGGGAGTGAAAGAACTACAAGAGCTAAGCATTGATCCAAAGCCTAGGCGAGGCAAGAAAGAGTCATCTACAAGTTAGAATTCACCAAGTGTAGCCGATTTTACAAGAAATTTCCAAACTTGACCACCTCACATCAAGTACAAGGATCAACTAAAGGAGTTCTACAAGGAAGGAGCTAGACAAATTCAACAATTATTCATGCAAATAGCAATACAAATCATTACACCTGTAATCGTCCAACAATTAGTTCCAACGATGGCCCAACAATGACATCCACAAAATGCATCACCCCTTGCAACATTTGTTGCTTACCACAATATGCCAAAGAATCCAAAGAATGTTGCTTACCACAATATGCCAAAGAATCCAAAACATTCTTCTTCTAAATTCCTTGTGAATGATGTCAATCGCATTGCTGATGAATGCATTAAGATTTTTGAGGATGCCCTCCAAAAACAAAAATGTGCAAGAAGATGATGTTGCCTACAGACTATTACCTTATTCATTGGGCGAGGAGGCTTTTTACTAGTATGTCAATCTACCTACGAATTCAATACAAACTTGGGAAGAATTGAAGGATGAATTCCTTGCGAAGTTTAGACTACCTATCACCCCTACTAAATTGTATAGGCAGTTCATCGAGATAAGGAGACAAGAACGTGAACTTGTTGGTGCTTTCATTAACCAATTTCAGAGGGCTTATTCAAGATTGTGAGATCCTCATCGCATAGGTGATGATGCAACTCAACCTATGTACTATGCAACCCTGGATTATTTCACGTCCATGTTTGTTCAGAAAACTCATCCGACTCCTATATGTTTGATTTAAGCATATGCTAAGGCTGAAAGAGTTAGTTTGCAATCACCAACAACTGCATCATGATAATAATCAAGGACAAAATTAGGGATATTAAGAAAATAATCAAGGATACTGAAGCAATAATCAAGGTCATCAAGCCAACAATTTTAGATATTGTAATAATAACCAAGGGCACTAGAGAAGATCATGGAACACAAATCCAAATAATGGAGGCATACCTTCGGCATTGGACAATTGTCCACCTTCTGAGAGGTGACCAGTCGATAAAGCTTTCTCAATAGAAGCAATGTTATCTGGATGGTGTAGATTAGATGAGACAAATCAACATTCCGAGTTGGTGTCTGGAATTTCAAAGATCTGCTGATATTTTCAAGGGAGAAGTGAGAAATAGTGCTCCATGGGGACACGCCCCTAACATTTTTTTGCCCGTTCTAGTCTTAGGGACAGAACAGGGACGGATTTTTCCTGTCCCTGATTTCTCTTCACAAGAAACAGTACTGGAAACGTCATTTTGTGCCTTGCTGGAAACGACAAAACATAATGCAGTCCTGTCCTTCACCCGTCCCCGAGACAAAATGTTGTTCCCTATTTCCTTGTGGGAATGAGACGACATCAAAATGCCAAAAGGCAATTTTAAATTTTTTTTCCTTTGGCAGTGGGCCCCACATGGTTTCTAGAGGTTTTTAAAATATGTGAAACCCTATTGTGACCATCAAAACACTAACATTACAATCTTATCTTCTCATTTGTAGTTTTGACAAATTTGTTAAGAGGAAGAGGAAGGCATAGAGCACCAATAACAGTGAGCTAAAATTGCATTTTGGAGTTGCAAAGGGAGGTTTTGCATTCATTCCTTCTTCATTTCAGGTATGTATTTCATTTTCCTTTTGTTTTTTTCAACCTATGTAGCTATTTGTTGTCATTTTCCAAATTTTCATCACATAGAGAAGGCATTTTGAAGGAAGTATTGAAATATGTTTTTTTTTGTAATGACTTGCAACACTAATCACATTGCAAAATCTAAAAATATGAGCAGCACTAGTGAATTATCATTTTTTATTGTAATGACTTGCAACAAAGAAAAAGACTAGGGAAGCCATAGGGGCTTCAATTAATGTGGATGATCATGCAACAACAGCAAGCTCAAATCCAAATCCATTTGAGTGCCCTTCCCAAGCTCTCAAAAAAGATGCAAAAGGCCCATTTGACCCAAAGAAACCTCTCCTACAATTAGCCACAAAAGTGGACAAGGATAAGAAGAAAAATGTAGGGGGTGGTAGGGAATGAGAGTGCAATATATGTCACAAACATTATTTTGGGAGTTACGCTAGAGTGTATTGCCACGTTTTATGGATAGGTGGACAAGGGGTGAAAGGATCTAAACAGATCATAGAAGAGGAAAAAAATAAGGTCACTAGATTGTGCATGGACGGGGAGGGGTTGAAAATGAGGAGTCCAAGAGAGAATGTGCAAACCACTATGTCTATGAGTAGCACACATGCACAAACACAACCAGCACTACTAGAGGAAAGGGAAAGAAGAGTAAAAGAGAGACTAATGTTGCTGATTTGTTTGATGTGGCTGCAAAAGAGAAGGCTGAAGAATCTATTGGTAGGTTCCTCGTTGCTCATGGCATACCATACCATGTTAAATGTTCCTCATTTTATAAGCAAATGTGCAAAGATATATACACTGCTGGTCCATCATTTGTACCATTTGTGAGACAAAACTATGCACCACTATCCTTGATAAAGAGTACTCAAAAGTAAGTATTTTAATAGAGGAAATGAGACAAACATGGATGACTGATGGATGCTCTATCATCATGGATGGGTGGACCGATATCAAACATCGGCCACACATCAATATTACTGTCACTAGCACAACAGACTCTTATTTTCATGGAGCTATTGATTGTTCAGGGAAAAAGAAGGATGCATCCTTTCAATTTCAGATTTTGAAGGATGTTATAGAAGAGGTTGGACCTCAAAATATTGTGGAAGTAGCCATTGATTCGGCCCTCATGTGTAAGTCAATTGGTTTGATGGTGGAGAGTACTTATAGGCATTTTTGGACCCCATGTTGTGTACATGCATTAAATAACACCTTGAAGGACATTGGTGAAATTGATTGGATTAAGGCTTTGGTATGTAAGACTAGAGATATGCAAATGTTTATTAGCAATCATTACACATCTCTTGCATTATTTAGAACATTTGTAAAGAAATAATTCCTCAAGCCTATGGAGACTAGATATGCTAGCTACTTCATTTTGTTGGAGAGGATGTTTGAGGTCCAAGAGGCCTTACAATCCATGGTGATCAATGAGGAGTGGAATAGGTGGCATGAATCAAGCACCCCGGATGGAAGAAGCGTGAAACAAAAAATCTTGGATGATAATTGGTGGACCTCAATCAGGTAAGAAGCTTAGATAAAATAATATTAATAATTGTTATTTGCTGATTTGATAAAATTATTTCTGATTTTAGCATTTGTTGATTTTATTTTTTATGATGTTTCTCACATGTAATTTACTAATCATTAATTGATTGCATTTTCAGATACATTTGCTTCTTCGTCTAGCCTATTGTGGCAGTCATTAGATATGTTGATACTGACTCTCCTAGCCTTGGAGAGATTTATGAGACATTTGATAGCATGCTTGGGCAGATCAAGCATGTTATTCATGCCAAAGACCCCAATTTGGTGTTTTATGAGGAGCAACTTAAGCCCATTGTGTTGAGGAGGTGGAACATAATGAACACTCCACTTAATATGGCAGCCTATGTTGTCAATCCTAAGTGGTGTGCACCAAGGCTTGGGAGAGTGCCTCCATCTAGGGATGAGGAGGTGAATCTCTATTCTAAAATCTCAAGTATTTGGTTTTAGTTTTTAATATAAATTTATATTTGCAATTGATTTAGTTGACATTTGGTAATTTTACTAAGTTAATATGTTTTTATTTGCTCAACATAGGTGAAGCAGGGCTTCTTCAAAGCTCTTATAAAAGTGTTTAATGATAATGATGCTAGTATTCTTTGGGAGCAATGGCTTGACTTCACCAATCTTTGTGGTCCATTACTTGGTAGGCCTGAGGCCAAGACAGACAGAGTTACATTAGCTCAAAGGGACCTTATTGGATGGTGGATGTGGCATGGTAGAGATGCACTTGAGCTGAGAGTTTTTGCCATTTGTCTTCTTTTACAGGTTGCGAGTTCCTCTGCTGCAAAGAGGAATCGGTCCACATATAGCTTCATCCAATCAGTTAAGAGGAACAACCTTTCCTCTAAACGATCATAGAAGTTAGTGGTTGTCTATAGTGTGTTGCACCTATAGGATTGACAAACTTCTCAACATCGTCAGACTCTAGCACTGCGTTGGGATGATAATCTTGAGAAGGCTATGTAAATTGAGGAGGATGACACACCTCAAAGATTGGTTGGGGTTCCATTGGATCAGGAACCTCTGCCTATAGCTACCATTGACTCAGAGGATGATGATGCTGATTTATATTTAGACATAGATTTAGATTCGTAGAGGATAGCGTACCATATATTTGCAATGGCATTTATTATTTGACATTTGTAAATACATTATGGATTTTGATTTCATCAACCATCTTATTAGTTATGACTATTGTTTATCATTTATGCCATTTGATTTCATGCATGATACTTGGAGCATTTGGGCATTTTTGTATGCCATATATATTGCAACGAATTATGATTTATGAGACTACATAGTATTTTTATTTTGTTAATTTCAATTTGTTATATTTATGTTACATGTGCATTGTAATTGTATCAGTGTTTGGTTGTATTGAGCTTCTTACTTTTTCAATGTCTATGATGAATGGTTTATCAATGTTATGTTATGCATATTTGAGTTCTGCTTCTATATATTAAAACCCCCTATGTTTTTAATCACCGTCCCCTAAGGTCCCGTCCCCTAAATTTTGGCTTCAACCTATACTTGCACCAGAAACATGTCCCCGTCCCCGTCCCCTAAACCGTCCCTGTCCTAGAAACTCCATAGAGCATAGGTGGGGAAACACTGCTGCATCGGAGAATCCTCCTACAGGATATTTACTAGTACCACGCCAAGATATGATCAAGTGTTGGTGTTAGACAATTTAAAGTTTCCTCAGAAATTCCCACCTGCTTTAGCAAACAGTCTCGTATAGGTACTATGATATCAAGTGCCATTGGAAAATCAACCTCCATCGGTATCCCCAAATGATACATTACATAAGGATATATTTTTCTTCTCTCCTCTCTACAACAATGTCTTAGTGGAAGGGACAAGTGAAGTAAAAGCATTTTAACAAACATTTGGTAATGCTTCGATAAGGACATATTAGAGGAACTATAGGAATCATGAGCCATTGATAATGTTGATCCCTCCAAATAACTTTACAACTCCACACCCAAATGCAAGCAATATTCTTGGTCCCTTGAGAGACTCACCCAAGTAGCGACAACCCCCTAACTCTCAAGTAGATAGCAGACAATCTTCCATGACGAATACTTCACAAAGTGAGAAGAGGAGACCTAATGTACAATCCTCCGTACAACAAGGATAACAAAGGCAAAAGGAGAATCAAGACAAAAATAGAGAGAAAGTCCTCCAAGAGAGGAATTCAAGAAATCAAAGCGAGTTTGCCATTATATGAATTGATGAAATTTACGGAAATCAGAGATACATTGTTAGGAAGTTTAAATGATGCTCCTCCAAAAGATTATTTCTCAAAATATATCACACCCAATAAAAGGGGCACCCAACGTCCAACAATCAAGTTTCGCACAGAACACCAATATGGTTGAGGATGTATTTCCTTATACATCTGGGATTCCTCACAATACTTCAAGTTTTATTAGAGTGGTTCAAAATTCTCCAAATGATCAGAAAGTTGCAACCAATGGAGAAATCTCCCAAAATGGTCTAGCAGAGGGAATAATTAGGGATAATGCTTCTGTAGTGGAACAATCAACAACTACAAAGAACAAAAGCAATACTTTACAAAACAAAGAAGAATTCAATCTGAGGGCAAAGAAAGCCAGTGGTTTTCTATCAAGGGAAAGAGGAGCTCGCTCCTTTCCTAGTATCAGCCAATTTTTTTTGAAAAATGTTACATATGTGTTTGATTGAATGTGGTGTATCAAGTAATGTAATGGCTTTGGACATATATAGAAAGTTGGGGTTAGTTACGTTGCAAACTGATAAGAAGGTTACATAGTTGGATAACTTTGAGGTCCTAGTTGTAGGAGAATTGAATAATATCCATATGCAATTGGCTTTTGATCCTTGTGTTTAGAGCTGCATTGATATATCCATTGTGGATATTCTTGAAGGATATGGCATGCTTCTAAGTAGAGATTGGGCAAGGAAATTGAATGGTTACATCACAACTGACTTTTCACACATGTGGCTTCTATGGAAAAGAATCCCAAATCAGATAGGGATAGAAAGCACGTCGAGGCTCCGGTTATTGATTTTTGAATATGGAGAAGATAATGAGATCCTATTCATGGAAACAAGTTTGGGATCATATGTCCCCTAAATAGGAGAGATTCTAATGTTACAAGGTTATAATTAAGGAGGATCTCTTGATGTGATTTCCGCATTCCCTAAAGCGCCTATTGATGATAATCTTGAATCTCCATTGAATGAAGGAATGTTCGAGAATCTCAGGAACTTCGTCCTAAAAAGTGTTGGACAAGAAATTGAATGAGGCAAAGATGCCTCCATTTAGAATTTATTGTTACCCAATTGGTGTAGAATACATAGTGCTTTTCAATCAAAGATGTCATGCATCATGTGCAAAGTTGTAATTGCACAAGTGTCCAAAATGGTCCTGCAAGTGTTAGTAGTAGAAAGATGGAAGAAGTGGTTAATTCATCCCATATGGAAATTCTGGGGCCAAGACATGAAGGAATGAAGGTGAAAGGAGATGGGGGAAGTGTGACAACAAAATCAAGGAATCAAAGGTCAAACCATCCAAAGAGTACACAAATGATCAAGTTTGGACTCTCTTTTGACAGATCCAAGTTGAAGAAAGGAAGTGGAGCTGATGTTCCACTCATTAGCCCAACTAGAGAGACTTATTTGGTGGCACATAGATTGCAATTTCTATGTACAAACAATGTTGCTAGGTACGAATCATTAGTCATGGATTGCTCTTGGCTATCTAGAAAGATGCCAAAATCTTGCATGTATGTGGACATTCAGACATAGTCGTTGGACAAGTTCGTAAACAATATACATGCCATGATAAAAGATTAGGTCATTGTCACAACAAAGTTTGGGATGGAATTGAAAGCTTTGATGCTTTAAATATTAAAAGGATAAGTCGAACAAGTAATCCTATAGCAAACTCTATAGCTCAATCTAAAAGTTCGTTAGAACCATTGGCTATGGATTGCGTAAAGATTTTCTCAGTCGAGCTAACTTCAATGCCATCGGTTCTTGATAGCATCACAAATTTTCAAGTATTTGAAGATGATAAGCATATCCTCGATTTTTTGACAAGCTAGAGGGTCTTTGAAGCACAAGTGATCAACGAAGAAGATCAACAACAAGCTCAGTTTGAGATTAATGAAATAATGAATTTGAGGACAAACACCATTCCTAAGGGAATGATTGAACTAGAATTTTTTTTTGATGTAGACAAATTAAGTGCCCTTAAGTACCAAAGCACTGAAGGAGGGGAATGTGAGAAGGTAAATCTGGGAACAAAAGAATATGTCAAGATGTTTTAATTGGGAAGGTTTGTACTCCAAAAAAAGAAGAAAACTTGAAGCTTATGAAGGAATTTTCAGATGTGATTGCTTGGGGATATGAGGATTTAAAGACATATGACACTTCCCTAATCACATACACAATTCCATTGAAGCCAAACAGTAAACCATTTAGACAAAGGCAAAGGCCTATGAATCCATTGTTAGAACCGTTGATATACCAAAAAGTGAAGAAGTTGTTATCAACAAAAATCATCTTTCCAATTCGACACTCAATGTGGGTTGTTAACCTAGTTCTTGTTAGCAATAAGCATGGAGAGATAAGGATGTGCGTGGATTTTAGAAATCTTAATAGAGTTTCAAAGAAGGACAATTACCTAGTACTGTCACTAGATGAAGTGATACAAGTTGTTAATGGTTCTCAAATGATATCATTTTTAGATGGCTATTCCAGGTATAAACAAGCAATGGTAGAAGAAGATAGACTAAAAAATGCATTTACAACCAAATGGACACATTTGCTTACAGAAGAATGCGTTTTGGTTAAATCAACACTAGAGCCACTTTTCAGAGGGCACGGATTATGCTTTTATAGACTTGGTGAGAAAATGCATCATCATATACATGAGCGATGTCACAGTATTTTTTGGATTAAGAGAAGACCACATAGGTAATGTGAAGAAAATCTTCCAAAGTTGTAAAAGATATGGTATTTCCTTGAATTTGAAGAAATGTATGTTTGTTGTTACTAAAGGAAGATTGTTAGGGCATGTAATATTAGAACGAGCAATCTCCATTGTCCTTGAGCACATTGAAGCAATATCAAAGATAGGATTGCTAGCTAGTTAAAAAGAATTGAAGTCATTCCTTTGGAAAAATCTATTATGTAAGGAAGTTTATAACTGGATTTGTAGAGATGGCCAGACCGCTGAATGACACGTTTAAGAAATGAGCAAAAATAGATTGGACACCTGCAACAAAAAGGGATTTAAAGAAATCAAGAAAGCAATTGTGGATGCTTTTGTTCAGGTGAGCCTCGACTATACAAAATCATTTTACATATATTCATTTGCTTCAGAGCATACCTGTGCAGTTATCCTCACCCAAAAGGCAGGTGATAAGGATGAACATCCTATCGCATTCATGAGTTCACCACTAAAGGATGCAGAACTGAGATACCCAAATGTTGAGAAACAAGCTTATACTTTGGTAAGGGTGAAAAAGAAATTTAGACATTATATTCTAAGAAGCAAGGTATACACGATAGTTCCCGATGTGACAGTAAAGAGATTGCTAATGCAAAATGAGTTAGGAGAAAGAAGAGGAAAGCGAATGGCAATCATTCAAGAGTATGACATGGAAAAACAACCCATGAAGCTAGTTCTAGGACAAGCTTTGACACAAACACTAGCTACAACTGGTCTTGGATTAGTGCAACAAGTGTATGTGTTGGAAGAGGTATACCTAGATGAATGGTATGATGACGTTGTTTACTAGTTGAATCGTGTCTCCGTTACACTTGAACTCTGTGCAAAAGCATTCATTGAGAACGAAAAGTCAACAACTTATGCTTCAAGGATCTGTCCTATATAGAAAGAACCATGATGGAGTTTATCTAAGATGTGTTGTAAAGGAAGAGGCTAAACACATCATTGAATAGTCATGGAAGTAGTCTGGCTATGGCTCATCAAATTTCAAGGGTGGGTTACTACTGCCCTACATTGCTAAAGATGCATTTGAACATGTAAAGACTTGTCATACGTGCTAGATAGTTGTAACACTCAAAAGGAACCCTAGCATGGCTCCACAACCTGTTTTTGAAGTAAAGTCATTTGCAAAGTGGGGATTAGATTTCATTGGTCCAATCAATCCACTATCTTTAGGACAACACTAGTACATCTTGATTGCTACAAATTATTGCACTAGATGGTCCGAGGCTCAATCACTGAGAATAGCACAACATAAGTTGTCATCAAATTCCTTGAAGAAAATATCATTACAAGTTTTAGATGTCCACGTGCCTTTATATGCGATAATGGATCTGCATTTAAATTTGTGAAGTTTTTGAACTGGGCATTTGACTATGGAATAACACTAAAGTTTTTGTCGAACTACTATTTGCAAGGAAATGGATTGACGAAATTAACAAACGAGAATCTATTTAGTGTGATGAAGAAACTACTTGACAAGAATCATAGGGATTGGAATACATAGTTGAGATTTGCACTTTGGGCAAATAGAATAAAGAGTTCTATAGGGACATCTTCATATCATTTGGTCTACGGACAAGATCCAGTTTTTCCTTTCCATTCGAGGATCCTAACATTGCATTTCATGTAAGAATATATGGAAGGTGAAGATAGAGTGCAGACACGTTTAGCTCAGTTATTGCACTTGGAAGAAAAGAGAGATGAAGCACTAGAAAAGTTTGAAAAACATCAAGGAGTGGTCAAGAGATGGCAAAATGGCCAAGGTTAAAGAATTTCAATTTTCAGATTTGGTGCATTGCTGGCATAAGGCCCACGAAAAGAAAGGTGGTCATGAAGAGCTTGATAATTTGTGGAAGGGTCCTTATCAAATTTATAAAATACTAGGAGATAATGCATTCAAGATGAAGACTCTGGTTGGAAAGGAAGTCCCATTGCCTATCAATGGGCAATACCTCGAGCATTATTTTTGTCCTTAGGCCTCCTTCCAGAAACCTACCTTGTTTATAGATAGTCTAGTTTTCCCTTCTCTTGATTTAGTTTCCTTTTTGGGTGTGTTTTCTCGCTTTTAGTTTAGAGGGGTTTTTGGTTTGTTTCTCTTGTTATTTTCTTTTGTCGCTTCCCTCTTCCTTGTGGGGATTTTGGCTTTCTGTACTTTAGTTTGTTTTTGCTTTGTTAGTTTAGGTCTTTGTTTCCCTTGAGTTGGTTTTCTTAGGTGGTTTTGGTTTCTTTGCCTTTTCTTTTGGTTTTGGTTTTGGCTTTCGCTTTCGCTAGGTGGCTTGAAGGTTTTGGGTATCTCCATTTGCAAGAGGGTATTGTGTGATTGATTACTTCATCTAAAGATTCGACCAAGTTTTGTTTATCTCATTTTCTGGATAACTATCATGGCTTTTGAAAATATTTAAATCTTTCTTCAACGCCATTGTCATTCCTAAAGCCATAGTGAGCTTCACTATTCACGAGCCAAGAGAAAAGAAAGAAATCCAATATCATTTGAAAAGAAAAAAAGAAAAAAAAAGAGGAAAGATGAAATAATATAATTGGCTTTTGTGGGTACGCGAATCTCTATAGGTGTTCAAAAGAATAATATGCTAGAATTAGAGTGATTTCTGTTGGTTCTACAACAACAACTTCGTCAGGGCTATGGATGCTTGATTGGCAGCAAGGCAATGTCCAAGACGCTTTTCAAGTCAAGAGGAACCTATAACTTGTCATCAATAGTCTTAGGGTTTCTGAGTGGTCTTCTTGAGTAGGAAATAATGCATATGCACAGACTTAGGCAATCATAGATTAAAAATGTCTTCATCCAATACATGATCTTTCTCCCCTTTCGAGTTTTGCTTTCTCTCTTAATGGGGACAAAAGATCGATTGACCCAAAGATTTGAAGTTCTGATTAAAGTTTTTATCCTTGAAATGTTTGTAACATTTACCCATAGAGTTGCCAGATGTTGTGACCTAATCATACATCGCTCCATTGCAAATGGGGACCCCTCTTTTGCTCTTGGTCTTGTTCTTTTGGCCTTGGTAGTTTTGGGCTTGGTCCTCTAAGGTTCCCCTCTTTCGAATGAGAATTTGTAAAATTGGTCAAGTCCGAAATTGTTGTCAACCTGGCTCCTAGAATGGGAACTGTTTTTTTTGTCTGAGAATTGAATGTCTTGACAATTTACTATTTTTAGAAAGTCTAATATTAGTAAATTTCATTGCCTCCTAGATTGACCTTATTTTGACTTTGGAACAACTTACTATTTTTAGTAAGTTTATAATTAGTAAATTTCACTACCTCCTAGATTGACCTTATTTTGACTTTGGAATAACTTACCTTATTTTGACTTTGGAATAACTTACTAATTTTAGAAAGTCTATTTTTGGCAAGTCTATTTTCGCAACAAGTGACCTCTAGTTGATAAAGAGACGAAAGGGTATCTATTTCTATATCCAAAAGAATGAGCAAGCAAGGCTGTCAATTAGAAAATGGTTTAGTCTAGAATTACCCTTGAAATATCCAAAAGTGGAAAGGCGTGAAAACAACAGGAAAAAATGGTTGTCACACAATTCTTCAATCATGGACAAAATCCATGACCTCTCAAAAAATCTTGCCTTGGAGAAAAATAGTTGTCACGAAATTCTTCCATCATGGACAAAATCCATGGCCACTCAAAATATCTCGCCTTGGAGAAAAATGGTTGTCACAAAATTCTTCCATCATGGACAAAATCCATGACCACTCAAAAAATCTTGTCTTGGAGAAAAATGGTTGTCGTAGAATTCTTCCATCATGGACAAAATCCATGACCACGCAAAAAATTCCGCCTTGGAGAAAAATGGTTGTTGCGAAGTTCTTCCATCATGGACAATCCATGACCACTCAAAAACTCCTGGCCTTGGATCAAAATGGTTGTTGCGAAACTCTTCCATCATGGACAAAATCCATGACCACAAAAAAAATCCCGCCTTGGAGAAAAATGGTTGTTGCAAACTTCTTCCATCATGGACAAAATCAATAACCACTCAAAATTTTTGCTAGCAAGAAAACTAGAAATTTTGGAAACAATGGTTGAGTGTCGAAAATTTCTCCTTCATGGAAAGATGAAAAATGGCTAATTGTTGAAAATTTCTCCTTCATGGAAGAAAAAATGGCCAAGAGTTGGAAATCTCTCCTTGATGGAAAGATGAAAAATGGCCAAGTGCTGGAAATTTCTCTTGCATAGAAAGATGAAAAATGGCTAGTGTTGGAAATTTCTCCTTCATGAAAAGATGAAAATGGCTAAGTATTGGAAAATCTCTCCTTCATGGAAAGACGAAAATGGTTGTCTTGGAAATTTCTCCTTTACGGAAGAAAAAATGGCTAAGTGGTGGAAAATTTCTCCTCCATGGAAGAAAATGCAAGGAATAGATAAAATTTGGCTAAGTATGAAAATTCTCTCTCCAGATCTCAAATTTCACCCTTTTCAATCATGCACCTACGAATGGAGAAATGATTGATGATGATAAACAAAAAAAAGAAGAATTCTTCAAAAATATAAGAAAAGGCATAACAAAGTGAATTTAAAGGATTGTAGGAGAAAGGTGTGAAGAAAGGGAAAGAGGGATTATTTTTGGAGAAAGGAAATATCTTTCTAGGGAGAGAAATGTAAGAGGTCTATATGTTTCATTTTGAATTTTTTCCATGATTCTTATATTGGTTATTTCTATTTTGTAGGAGGAAAAGATCTAGTTTTAGAAATACAAGAATGATGCTTAAGTCCCCAAATTCTAGTCCCACTATCAAAGAGATCCAAATATCAAGTGATCCAGTCCAAGGTGTTCAAAGTTCAAATCCAAAAATCCAAGAACATGGCCAAGGAAGTTCTATATGAGGAAGTTCTAAAGTGACATAATCATCAGCAAGGATTTCCAATCCATTTTAGGGATATAAGTTTCCAAGCAGGTACATGGAAGATAGGAATAATCAAGGAGAGATTTTCAAAAAAGTTACTCAAATTTGAATCTTAGTTACAAAATGACATGGTTGGAAATGACTTGAGCTTACACGACGTCCATCATGATTTCATTGCACCCTATTTATTTTTACCAATGAGTCTAAGATCTCCAAGTCAAACTTCTGTGTATTCAGGGAATGGAATCAAGAATAATCTATTCAAGGAAGACTGAGCATTTATCGAGTAATGGACATGCATAGTGGACATTTGTTGCACCCCACTCTCTTCCTGAGCAAGCATGCATAGTGGGCATTTATTACCCACTATAGTAGCGAATTCCTTATTGCATTAATGTTGATTACTTTTCTTTGTCCTTACCCTAAGTAGGGCTGATGTGACATGATTTGGGCCATCGGTTATTGTTTTCATCCAGGCCACCCATTGTAATCAAGGACCTATATAAAGGTCTCACTTCTCATTTGTAGGGGGGGGGGAGATTGTTGCTATGATCTACTGAGACAATAGAGTTCTCATTGAAGTTTGGTGAATACTTGATTTGTTGTAGTACTTGCTTGTTCGTTTTTTTTTATGGGTAATAGGACGAAGCCAAGGTTAACGATTATTATTTGTTGTGATTAATTATTTTTATTAGTTAATCTTGAGTAGACTCAAACCCAAGACCTCCCAAATAAGAGGATCATAATTTACCATTGTATTGTAGGCTCTTGCCTGTGCTTGTTTGTTCTCATAATTCCCTCATTTAGATTAAATTTCGATAGTCTTGTGATTGCAATGGAGAAAATGATGGAGTTTTGATGAATTCCTTTGGTTCATAGTTTTGACGTTTTAGTGATTCAAAAGCATTGTGCAAATTTAGCCTAAACCCCTTTCATGCGTATGCTTAACTTTTGTCAGTCACATAAATTGTTCTCTATGATGATGTATTTAGTGGTATGAAAATCGTTCGGATAAGCCTTGAAGATCACACTAGTTCACATGTAGTTGTAGTATAACTTGGCGAAGCAGAGCTTGGTAATTAAGAAATTTGTCCACCAGAGTACCATTGGTTATTATCACTGCCCTTAGGAGTAGAATAGGATTTGTAAACTTAAATACCCTTTCATTTCTACATATTTTGTGAAAATCCCAAAAGTATCTTATTGCAAAACCTCTCATCAATTCCCACATCCAGTATGACTTGAAATGAATCCAAGCAAATATACGTAAGGCCCCTTGTGATCATCAACAAATCACATCAACCATTGAGCTTATCCATAGTCAAGGCCCGACATTGAAAGAACCTTGGAGTCATCATATGATCTCCTTGCATACATGAGATTTTGTTTAAGAGAGGATAAGATACCTTGATATTTTGTTCTATTGTTTGGTGGGTCATAAAACATGCAAGAGAAAATGGGATAGCTAGGTAATCGTTTTCAACAATTGAAAGTTTAAGTGATCTAGGACATTTTTTTGTTTTTTAATAGGCATTTCTCTACTTTCTTGTTAGCTTTGAGTAACATTCGCACTTGTACATTGCTAGCTTATATTATGGCCCTGAAATTTTCCTATAATTATATCAAGATGCGAAGATGCATTTCCTTGTTACTAGCCATTTATACATCTATTGTGTAAAGCATTTGTTTATGAAAATTGATGTCTATTTCAAAAACTTGAGGAAGGAGCTTTTGTGATTAATGTATTACCATGAGAATTCAACTAGTCAAGTTAGATTGGAAGATGGATTTCCTAGTAAGTAGTGATGGCATCTCGGTTGTAAAGCTTTTGATGACAAAAATCTGTGTCTGTTCCAAGAGCTGGAGGAGAGGGAGGTATTTGTAAAACAATTTATTGTCACAAGAGAATGGCCAGTCAAGATTGTGTACGATCTTCTCTTATTTATAATCAGTAAATGTAATGTTAGCTTTAGCTTTTCTGAGCTGATATGCATATAGTCAAGGTAATCAGTTTTAGTACATAATAGTGTTTTTTTTAATTTAGTGTTACCCCCTGCTTTATGACAAAGATAAATCCTCGGATTACATGCATATGTTTATTCTATCTAATGTAACGATTCCAAGAGGCTTCAGTAGGACTCCGGCATAAGAGAATGTGATTTGTGAACAAAGCATAGGTTTATGCCAGGAAGGTAGATGGACAAGAAAGCATGCCTGTTATAGTAAACAAGTAGGTCAAAGAAATATGGTATTGGAGAACATGATAAAACAAATAAAGCTAGGGAACAGATAAAGATCAGTTTAAACTTTAGAAGAATAAGGCATACAAAGCCACGCAAAGGCTGAAGGTTGCCTTTGGAGGATGATGCAAGAACTGGAAAAATCTGAATATAGGGTTCTCCTTTTTTAAGTATAGTGAGATATTCTAATAAACAGCTATTGCTTTAGCAAATTTGCATGATCGAGGTGAACTGGTAATTAATGTTTTCAAGTTCAGTCTGTCACCCAATTGGTGCTCACTGGAGATTTTCTGGCTTTTGTGTGTTTAGACTTTTGTCAAGTTAAAATCATGCCAAAAATCATGTTGAATATGCTTTCATTGATGTCAAAGGTTAAATATCAAGGTTATATAAATCTCAAAGGATTTTTCGAAGTAATAGAAATTTTTTTGAGCTACTTTCTTGCCTGCTTGACCTGGTTGAACTGCTTGTCATCTGCTTGTTTGTGTGCCATGTTATCTGCTATGTCATCAGTTGAATATTCTTTATGGTGGTCAGTGTTAATTTTTTTTCCACAAGATCCTAAGTTTGATGCGATGGATTTCATATAACTCCTTGTATTAATTTAGAGGAACTGATACTTTGTGTGGGATGGCTCATTTATTCTGATGGCTTCAGAATATTGGGTGGCTTTGTAACGTCTTTGAGCCAACTTTGGTATTCCACAGAAAATTTAATCATTCCAGCTGGTTATTAACTGATTGATATTCTTTCAAGTGGTTGAAAAAAAAGGAATCATGTCTCTCAGTATATCCTATGTGCTCGTCTAATCAGACCTACAATGTTAGCTTTTATTGTGGAGGCTTTTCTGTTTTTTCATTCTAGATTTCCAATGTTCATATATCAGATTTTTATCAGCAATTTTGCCTCTCTGAAATGCAGGCTTCAATTTGGAGCTTTAAGAAAAATATTTCAATATTTTTGGTCTCACTTCTTATGATGGTTTAGTCATTCACATTTCTCTTTGGTCCTGAAGGAGCATCCAATATGTCCAACTGATCTTGCTTTGAGGCCCTTAAAGTAGTATGATACCTTGTTGGTCTCCTCATTGGTGCATGGAAGATTTGATGGGAATCCGATCATACAAGCCTAGATCTAGGTGAATGAAAAACGTTACAATAGCAAAAAATGTTGAGGCAATGAAAGTTGCAACATGCAAATAAGATAAAAGTTAAGATAAATTAATCAATGTCCAACAAGAGACTAACAAAAGTGTCTAAGGGACTGAAAGCATACAACCAAGGAGACAACCAACAAAAGGAGCACCAAAAGGTGTCTAGGAAAGAGAATGGTATTCCAAAATGGAGGAAGTCAATAATAAGAATCAACCCATAAAATGAATGGATGATGTAAATATACAGAGGCCCAGATGTTTAACTCAAGGAGATGACATATCTAGAGGTCATGAGCTAACTCCCAATCATTCCTAATTACAAGACTTAATCTAACTAAGTGATTAAGAACTGAGTTGCCAATTAATGACTCAGTTAACTCAGTCTGACAAGATAGAAGCCGCCTTGATTTAATAGAGGTGTCACTTAACTATCATCTCTTAAGAATTGATGAGGTATTGGTAGAACTTATGTTCCTAAGTAAAGGTGAACACACCATTATTAGCTACTTAGGTGAGAATAATTAAATATTGTTAATATCTAAGTGAGCTTAGATCCAATATTGCGCCAACATCCTCCCATAAATGCAACTTAGGAAAAGTGAAGTGTGTCGTCGGTAGAATTATAGAACAACAGACAGGTAGATTAGCATGTAGTGGGTAATTGTTATGTAGCTAACAGGCCCCTTCAGGAAGGTTCTTTGGAATGGTATATGTACACCGTCCAGAATGGACTTTGGATCATTGTTCTAATTATCATTGGAAGCATTATGTAATCTCTTCGGCATATATGCGAATAATAAAAGGAGTACTGCTGTGTTACATGTTTTTCTCTATTGTCTGTATGCATTAAACTATTTACCCCATACAGTAAACATTTGGCGCCATTGCCCAATGGACTTGGAACAAAGGCAGAGGAATGAAGACTAATGCCGAATCAGCTTAACAAGGATAAAAATAAGATAAAGGGAAAAGATGGAATACGCGCCGCACAAGAAATTTTAATTTTAGCACAACAGGCTGAGTGCAGACAGAGGTTTCAGCAGATTGCCGACGGACACCGAAGCACTGATGAATTGTTGTAAGAAACTCGACAGTGGTTGAATTTGGTGGAAGAAACAAGGGAGGAATTTTTAAACCTGTATACATCGAGGGAAGAGAATCCAGACGGAAGAGAATTAACCCGCACGGTTCGGAGTGCCGAGGGAGCATGAGCGTGGAGTGAACTCTTCATCCGCGATACACTTCTAGAAGGAACAACTTCGCTTGAGGGAAACTCTTTTTCACCAAGTAACGCAATTGTTGGAAATAAAACGACTATCCAAAATAGTGCGAGTGTTCAAAACAGTGCGAGTGTGCAGAACAACATGGGTGTGCAAAACAATGTGGGTACACAACAAGTACCTCCAACTCGAATAGTAAAGGCTGGACCAAAGGAAAAATTGCCAAAGTTTGATGGTGATGGAACGGCCGATCCAATCCGACATTGTAAGACATGCAAAACAATTTGGACGGCGAATGACATAACCCACACAGATGAGTGGGTCCGACAATTTCTAACAACCCTAAGGGGTGTAGCAATTGATTGGTTTGCTGACGCGGATCCCTAAAAATTAACTACATGAGTGGGAGTTAAAAAGGAGTTTATCACTGAGTTTCAATTGCTGCGAGATGACAATGAGATCGTAACAGAAATCTACACCACAAAGCAAGGGAAAAATGAAACAGTCCGTGTATATGCCAGAAAACTAAAAAAATTAATAAATAAAATGGAAAGTAAGCCGACAAATGGGCTGAAAAAGAGGTGGTTCATTGAAGGACTACGCCCGGAGTTAAGGAAGAAAATAAAAATTGTACCGCCATCATCATATACCGAAGCATACAATTGGGTGATGGACTTAGAGAGTGAACAAAAAATGAAAAAGAAGAAGTAAAGTAGCTCATTCGACTTAGATGACGCGTCTTCGGAAGAAGATAGTAGCGGTGACGAAAAGGGCAGCAAGAAGGTCCGAGCTCTCCAAAAGGATATGATCAGAATGATGAAGGAATTTAAGAATATGTAGGAGGAGACGAAGGGAAACAAGCTATGGTGCACAGAATGCAAGACAGGTCACACGAAGGGATCCTGTCCAAAGAACCAGTTCTATGAGATTTGCCAGATTATGGGACATTCCACAAAAGAATGCCCCTTAAATATGAAAACAAGAGGGCATCAACAAGTGCTCCTGATACAGGAGGCTTCCGTGTCAGGAGGGAGCGGAAACAAAAGCAATGATGGTGCCACTTCGGGTGGGTACATAAATAATAGAAGAGGGAAAAACAATACCAACAATAATAATGGGGGCTACAGTCGAATTCAGTATGATGCAAACGGCCGTCCGATGGTTCAATGCCGAGCATGCAATGTGTGGGTCCACTTTGCACGGAATTGTACATCAACAAACGCACCAAAGTTGTTATGCAGATGGCCCGGTCCTAGAGATCATAAAGATGCCAAGTGCCCGAAATCAGGAATGAATTTGATTAGCATTGGCACAGACGAAGAAGTCTTGGCGATCACTCGTAAACAAGCAAAACTGTACCCTGACCCAACGGAAGAAAAGAAGAGATTGGAAGAAGCGCGAGCAGAAATTGAGAAAGCAATGCAGGAAGAGAAATCACAATTGAAGGACACTACCAGTACCTCAACGAGGAACTGTGCAAAACAAAACATCATATGACATATATTACAAACTAAAATACCAATCAAGTTAAATGATCTGATCCTCACAATGCCTCAACTACAGGCAACACTCACGAACATAGCCTCAACTGCTAAACTACCAGGAGAACATGGAAGGGAAAAGGAAAGCGGAGCAAGTGTAGCGGACCCAATGCTGCTAGTCCTCACATCCGGACGACATCCAACAGTCGTAGAGATGGGTATATTAGGAACGGTCCTTTCAGACACAATTGTGGACAGAGGTTCAGGGGTCAATGTCCTACCAGAAGATACTTGGAAGAAGTTGGGACAGCCAATGTTGTGGCCACCTACATTCCAGTTGCTCACGACAGACCAACATAGGATCAAACCGTTGGGAATCTTGATGGCACAACCAGTGACTATTGGAACACAGGGGTTCCTACTCGATTTCGTCATCATCCCACTGAAGAGGAGAGGATATGATGCCATTCTGGGCCGAGGATGGCTCGTACAAGCAAAGGTTAAGCATGACTGGAAGAAGAATACCCTATCAGTGGACCGCAGAGTCAGAAGATTCATAATTGACTTGCACACACATGGTAGGCGAGGAGGCAGTGTCGTTGGATTCCAAAGGCGAAGGTGGAGGGGATGACGAGGGGAAGAAGAGAATGGAACCTGATGAAGAGGGAGTATTGAGACTAGAAGGAGGGTCGAATGAGAACGACCTAGATTCGGTGAACGGACTATTTCACTGGCAGATGGAGGATTACGAACTTTTCTCGAGCTGCAACATGTTGGGTGTTGAAGAAGAAAAAGGAAGAAACGAGTTCCCAGAGGAATATAGTGAACTAAAGGAAGGAGAAGCACAAGTGGATGAAACACTAGCCCATACATTCAGTGAAGATAAGCCGATAAAATATGAAGAGGCCATAGTACAAACCATGAACCTCGGAGATGATATTGAACCAAAAAACATACTGGTGGGAGAAGAGAGAGCTTTGACCCATGCAGAAAAGAGAAGAATACACCGTGCGGTTGGAAATTTGTAGGAAGAGACCTGGAGGTGCACCATAAGGCAAGCACAAGGCAAGGGAAAAATACTGTTTAGGCTACTTTGTATGTACAAGGAGCTACCACTGTATGACCTTTTGGAAGTAGGCAAAGAAGTACTATACGACCTATACAAAGCAACCGTACGGATTCAGGAAAGGACGATACGAACCAGCTAGGGTATCTTATGATACTGTACGAATAGGAGTACATCATCATCATATGATACATAAACAAAACCGTACGGCCACAAAGGGGGATACACATTGTCAGACAACACCGTACAATCAAACAAGGTAATTGTACGGATGACCAGAAGATGCTATAGTACGAACAAGGAGCCACCACCATAAGACAATGTAAATGCCTACCGTACAGACATGAGAAGTACTGTACGACAAACAAATGAAGGGAAAGCCATGTCTAAGCATTACACCGTACGACAGTTGTACGAGTACGGCTTAAGGAAAGCAAAAAGGAGGGTACACTGTACGACCATCTAGTGCAAGGTATGTCGTACGGGCTTGGAGCATAAGGGAATAAATCAGGACACATTGTATGGCCATGGCTAGGAAAGTTGCAGAAAAGGTAAGAGCACTGTACAGTCGTATGACCAAATTGCTTGAAGGTTGGGTGACTATACGGCAAAGGAGAAAGACCATATGGCTTACTTGTACAGACATCGGTAGCAAGAGAACCATACTGTACGGTAGCAACAGTCGGAGTGGGGAGGCCATAAGGTAACAGGAAGATGGTATGGCTATGGCAGAAGCAATCCATTGTGTAGCTGTACATTGGTAGCGAGGTTGTAACATAATAGAGAGAGACCACTATACAGACACAGAAGAAGGGTGATAAGAGGTTTTCTAAAAAAAGAAAAGAAAAGAAAAAACAACGTCAGATTGAAACAATTTAGAATGAGTAATGCATGATGCCAAAGGGAAGGGAAAGATAGAAACAGGTAGTAAAACATAAGCAGTTGCCAAAAAGAGTATGGGATTGGAAGAAAATCACAAAAATGGTGTGTTCCATGCAATTTTGTGTGGCTTTGAGAGCGCTAATTTGGTCTTGGCGGCAAAGTTGTTGCCCCTCAACCCCGTTGGGGGCGATGCCCCCTAGACCCCCTGTCGGTGCAGTTATCAGTCATGGGAAGTATGACCAGTTGATGAGACTTGGAGTTGTTGTAGGCATGGAGTGTCTGTGTACCAGAGGTGGAGAGAACAACAGAGCAAGCCTTTTGAGAGGGGTGGTATGCTTTGAGGCACTTGGAGTAGGTGTTGGACGTGAAGCTGTCTTGGTGGATGCATAGAGAGCTCGGGAGGAGTTGATCATCCAGTTGAAAGCAGTTCAGTGACACTTGGCTCAGTGTACCTAGGAGTTGGAAGTAGAGAAAGCAGCACGGGTGGCTATCAAGGTCAGCTTGGCCTAAGGAAACAGTAGTAGCAAAGGCTGCATATGCAATGTATTTTGGAGACCAGTTTGATGCAGGCATGGAACAAATGTGAAAGTGGTGTGACGGAAACATATCTATCTTGTTATAGTTAGTCAGTTATTGTATCCCGCTTTGTTAATCTGTCTCGGATATTTTGTAATTGTCATCCGGAGATGACTTTTCTTTTTGGGGGGATAATGTTGTCGGTAAAATTATAAAACAGCCAATGGGTAGATTAGCATGTAGTCGGTAATTGTTATGTAACCGACGGGCCCCTTCGGGAAGGTTCTTCAGAATGGTATATATAGACTATCTAGAATGGACTTTGGACCATTGTTGTAATTATCATTGGAAGCACTATGTAATCTCTTCGGCATATATGCGAATAATAAAAGGAGTACTGCTGTGTTACATGTTCTTGTCTATTGTCTGTATGCATTAAACTATTTACCCCATACGGTAAACAAAGTGAGAACTAGATTCCAACAATTTTGTAGCCACGATAGGGACCCATTTACAATGTGTTAGCCCTAAAAGAAGAATAGAATAGCTATAAGAGAAGAGGAAAAAAACCCATATGAAAATACTATTGCACAAGAAAAAGAAAAAACAAAATAGTATCCTTAAATGTTTGCAAAATCCATGTGTGCCTACACATAGAAGAGCGAATCTTGGGTCGCATGGTGAGCATTGTGGTGGGCCCCTTCGCATCAAATTATGCATCTTCTTTTCAAAAGAAAGAAACCTGAAGCTGTCAAATTGCTGAATTCCCACTCAAATGTTCGAGTGTAGGAATGAATCATGATGTATGGTTCTAGAAGCTACACCTGTGTGTCATGGCAATGCTGAAGTTTGAACTATGATTGAAAATTTGAAACTGATTCATGGGATCAAAGGTCATGCAGGATTTGGGTACAATGTTCATGGAAGATGGTGCTCAATTGAAATTTGATGTGAATTGGGATGTGTGTCTGGATGGAAGCATGATGCGGTGAAGAAAGAACAAGAGGGTTAGGACACCTTATACTATCTACATCTAGGATTAAGAATAATGGATCAAATAAAGCCAAAAATATGAAATCCTAGGTTTATAGGGATTGATAAACTAGTGTGTATATGAGATAGGGTAAAGGGCAATGATGGTCACCAAGAGATTCGTCAACAAAAATATTGAAGGAAAAGATTAAGAAGAGGTACAGTATTGTTCAAAGGAGAATGGTAACATATAGAAGAGAGAAATGAGCACACAGATTTGTCAATGAGAAGTAAACAACATGTAGCCTCAACTAGCTTCAGCAATGGGGATATGTTCAACCAAGCAGAGAGAGAGAGAGAGAGAGAGAGAGAGAGTGATTTTATTTCTAGTTGTTCAAGAAGCAGCAAAATTATATATATATATATATATATATATATATAGAGAGAGAGAGAGAGAGAGAGAGAGAGAGAGAGAGAGAGAGAGAGAGATTTCTTGTTGTTCAAGCAGTTTCCAAAAGAGTTCTAAGACAAAGGGTCAAATGTGGATAGAAAAAGGTATCTTTAGACATATAGGTGTTACAACAGGTGATAGTAGGTGTCTAGGAAAAACCAATGTACATATAGGTGTTACAACAGGTGATAATAGGTGTCATGTGAAATTGCAGATATGCAAGTTTTGATGTTATCCAACAAAACAGCCACTTCACAATATTTTGTGATCTGCTGCAACTTAAATAGTGTTATTAGGTCAACTTCCTCAATGGTCCATACGAGGATGTAAACAATAACTTGTGCATCCTCCAGTTCCCTCTCATAATCTACATCTTTCAAAAACATTTCTGCTTTAGGGGACATTGTAATTTAAAACAATGAACAGCCTTGTTTTTCAACACAGATCCTTGATGGCTGCAATATTATTTCTACATTTATCATCTATTTTGCCAATAAAGGGTTGCATACTTTTTCGAAGCTCAGGCTCTTGCATCCTTTTCGAGCCTCATTAATTTTCCTCTCCATTTCTTGTCAATATGGTGACTGAATAATGTTGAAGTTAAACCATTTGCATAGACACATCTTGTAGTGCATTTGTCAATAATATTTCAGGATGCATTTTGGATTGCCTTTACCAAAGCCCCCCTTGTGCTCTTACTTGTAGCAAGCTCTTCTTTATATGTGGCCAAAATGAATGTCTCTTTACCACAACTTCAGGAATTTGAAGAGATGGGGTAACAAAAGGTCCTCCTTGTTCTTCTCTCTGCCAAAGGTGGCATATTCTAGGGCAATTGTTTGGTCTGTGTGCTCTTGCTCACTAATATATTTCAAATCTCTAGGTGTTGGCATAGGTTCATCCTTGGCTTGGGAAAACTCAATGCCCATGTTGGGAATACCACAGGAATTTGATTTCACCCAATTGTATGAGCTTGTATATTTAACACCACATGCATAAAAAACCCAACAATATCACCCACCAACTAGAACTTGTATCATGTCAAGGTGTTTTCCCAATGATGTAGATCTTTTTATGTGGGGTAGGCCTGTAAAGCTAGAAGTGTTTGCCATTGTAATAGTAACAAATTTAATAAATATTAATAATTACTTTATAAAATTAAATATTAATAAATAATTAAAATAATCTAAAAGCTAAAACTAATAAATAAATGTTTGGTAGTGCTTCTAAGTAAAATTGTGTTCAATGTTTCGATTCTAGTCTTTTTAATTCTTTCTTCGAGAGTTCTCCACTTATCTCTTCACACTAGGTTAAGCTTACTTAGGGACTTTTTTCACTTTATCCCACATTGGTCGTGTTGTCAATCTCTTAAGTGTGATATCCAGTGTTCCCCCAAGTTTCCGGGACGAGGACAGGGGGACGAGTTTCGAGGATGGCAAATGTTTTTATCAAGTTTGGGGATGACAAGGGACGACTTTACAAATATAGGAAAAATATAAAATATATAGGGAAATTTGCATATATACATTACATTTATATGAAGACGTGGATAAACTATGCCATTTAAACATCATAGAACATTAACATACAACATTTTTAATAATCAAACTCTATGTTCAACATGATATTTGTGCAATCATAATTTAAAATTATCGTCAATGTCATGTAATATTAAAACAATAACATAAAAATTTGTAATATACCCAAGAACATTATTTAAAATTCATTTTCAATAGCAACAAGAACAATAACCCACCTTTCAAATTGATACATACTATATCATTTAATTTTGAAACTACACTTCCAATTCATTGCGAGTGGAATGATATTAATACAAAAAGGTCCTCTATATAGTTCTGATCATCTTATAGGTTTGTTATAGTAAGACAATGTCTTGATGCAGCTTCCAATATCACCATATCTTCTACAAAGGACCTAGATCAACCCAAGACCAACCAAGTACTGATGTATTGCTAGAAAATGACATAAGGATGCATGTTCTAGGTCTGTTATGTACTTTGCAGACTTTACCAACACCTTGCAAATAGTTTGCCATATAATTCTAAGCGTGTGGCGTGACTCTAACAACAAATTAATTCCATGATACTTAACGTAAGGTTGTCAAATACTAATTAGAGGGCCCTAAATAGCAGGAATTAACTACCAAACGATAATAAGTATGTTAGGGTGAACTTAGAAGGAGGGGGCCACTTTAAAATTAAAAAGTAAATGTTTATAAAATAAAAATATTTTATAATTGCTGATGTTGTCTATCAAATTGGGGACGCCCATCAGTCCCAAGGACTTCTTCCAAGGCATCTCCAACCATCCCTGGGACGTATGGACATCCCCAAAAAATTTTCCCGAAGTCCCCAAGTTTCCGAGACATTTCTTAGGAATTTTCAGAAAAGGGGGATGGGGTGGGGACAACCCCTAGTCGTCCCCAAGTCCCGGAAATGTTTTCAGTACAAGGATGAGAGTTTTTAGGCCGAAGATGTGTCCCCAGGTAACACAGGTGATATCATATATGTACCCACCTCTTGCTGTCATATATGAGCATCTCGTTTTCATTGTATGCTTTGCATTTTCAAGTTGAATACAGTTTATTTAGCTCATTTCTGATTTCTTGTTTCACTTTCCTTCATTTATTAGTGTTCTTGGGTTAAAATCTTACATGGAACAGGAGTAGTTATGAGTTGTGTGTTAGCATTTGTTTAAAGAAATCTGATAGTGTAGGGTTGATTTTTGAAGCACATGAGTGTGCTCTTCTCTTAATTGGAGAATCAGAAAAGTGTGGAAAAAACACTAGTTTTTGGGGAGTTCTTGCATTGGCTTGCCAGTTGCAGGTTACTCTAAAAATCAGAGAATATCAAGGCAAAATGGACTGCACCGTTGCATCTGGAAGGCCCAAAAATCCCTATTTTCATATAAAATTTGACAAAACCGGACTTTAGATTTTATTTGGGTTTTTTCTAGGGTTATGTTTTTTTGCAGGAATTTTTTGAACAGATGTCGTGATTTCGACGCCAAATTTTCTGTACAATTACATCGATTTTAGCAGGAGGTTTTATGTTTGGCTACCTCAATTTTTGGGCCATTTTTTATGATTGCCTTAATTTCCACACCATTTTTTTGTATGGCAGCCTTGGTTTTCATGCTAGATTTTCTAGAACAAGTGGCTCAATTTCTATGCTAGAATTTTTGTACGGTTGCCTCAATTTTCATGCCACAAATTGTTTGTTTGCTAATGGTAACTTGTTTTTGCCATATCATTTGCATACAACCTCAGACTGATGTGATCTTTTTTTTAAAGTGCATGTATTTTTGGTGTACCATAGTACTTCTGTTTGTTTTATCCTAGATCTATAGTATATTAATATCAACATTCTCTCATTTTGTGAGAGAGCTTGTAAAGGCATTGAAGTCAAGTCCACTTAGCTTTATATTGCTAGTGGCCATTCAGATCACATTGCTTATAAAGTGCTAAAATCATTCTACTTTGGGAGGCCTTGTTGATTGAGTAATTTAGGGTGGTCTCCTCGTGTGATTGTGCTTCTCTTTTTACTCGTTCTCTCCTTTCCTTTCACATATGGGCAATGCAAAGTTTCCATTGCTTATGCCATATAAGTCAACACGAGGCAACAAAATGCATGGAACTTCTTAATAATGCAGCAAGGTTGTATACCATATGTTGACCAAAAGATAAATGAACCCAAAGATGATAAGGATAAAATACTTTGGATGATTAAACAAACAAAGACTTTAGGTGGTCTTAGGAGTTTTGTTTCCCTTGATATAATTTTTCAATTTGATGGTTGTGATAATTCACATGATGCATGGGACAAATTAAAAACTTCGTAGGAGACAACTGATGAAGTTAGGGGATATCGACTTGATAATACACTAATGCCACTTGATTCTAAATCTTTTGACAACATCCAGGACTTCGTAGCAAAACTCAATGATTTGAGAGCACAATGTAAATCACGTGGCATAGAGGAAAAGGATATTTAAGTTATCTTAAGTACTCTTACTAAACTTGGACCTCTATAAGCTGCTTTTATTTCTAGTTTTTATTCTCAAAGATTGACTATTGGTCTTGCTTATATAATGTCTTCCTTGCTTCATTTTCTGTATTATTGATGAAACCAGGCAAATTTCTTTCAATAGGGTTCCTGAAGTCATCTCAGTCTCAGGCTTTTTTATTTGTTGGCTAGTCAGCCAAAGGGACTGAAAGAGTCTAGGAAATTTGACAACAAACAGAAGCAGTCCAAAAAGAAGTCACAAAAAGATCAAGCACGATCATCATCTGCCCCAAAAGTTAGCTTCAATTCCTCTACCTTCAAGGGGAATTCTCAGAAGAAAGAAAGGCCATCTTCTTGTTACTATACCAAAATTGGTTGTTGAACATTCTTGTCACAAGAAAAAGATTTATCATTATGAGATGAAGAATATCTTAAAAGAGCAACATAAATCTGCCTTTTGTTTCTTAGCAATCCCCCCATTACTCCTTCCAGATCAGGCAAAGGGAAAGCAATTGCACTTGTTGCTACTGTAGATTCTTTGGAGCAGTGGATTCTGGACGTGGGTGCATCACGTCATAGGGTTTATGTCAAAGAACAATGGTCTTTGTTAGAGCCTTGCCTAGTGCCCCCACATTCTTATTGAGGATGAATCTCCTGTAGAAGTCATCAACATAGTTCTGTTGATGCTGACCCTAGTACATTTGAGGATGTTCTTTGTGTGCCTAATCTATCAGCTAACCTTCTCTCTGTTTATCAAATTGCTCAGAATGGTAGAAAAGTTATTCACTTCCGATTCTATGACCATCAGAATTCTTGAAGATAATGCACTTCTTGCAGTTGGTAAGGTTGATCATGAGTCTCGGCTATATACTTTCTCTCATTTTGCACTTGATACATATTTTATCACTTTCCTTACCCATTCTGATTCTGTGAGCAAATAATGGCATGAGCGGTTTGACCATCTCCACTTTCGCTGTCTTTAGCAACTCAGCAAACTAGATATGGTCACAATTCTTCCTCAGATCGATTTTGCAAATAGAATTTGTTTGGGTTGTGCCTTGGGAAAACATCTTGAGGATAAGTTTTATGAAGGGAAGGCTTGGAGCAATTCAAAAGTCTTTGAATTTGTTCACAGTGATGTGGTGGGCCCATTTCCATTCTTGTCTTTCAGCAAGACTTGCTACTTACTTTCATTGATGACTTTTCTAGATTTACTTGGGTTTGCTTTCTTCAACAAAAAGGAGAAGCATTTGACAGATTCAAGGAGTTCAAGGCTTGTGTTGAGAAACAATCTAGAAAGTGTCAAGATTTTCTGCACAAAAATAGTATAGAATATATGAACCACCATTTTGAAGAATTTTGCACTCTTGAATGGATGGGTCTTCAGCATATTGTTGCATATACACCTTAGCATAATGGTGTAGCTGGGAGGTAAAATAGATCCCTAAAAGAAATGGTTGGTTGCATGATCCATGCCCGCCCCCTTGTACTTGGATATTGAGCATAAGCTATCAATTGTGCTACTCACATTCATAATAGAGTTCTGCATAATACATTGAAGGGAATCACTCCCTTTGAAGCTTCATGTGGCAGTAAACC
Source organism: Cupressus sempervirens (assembly GCA_028749045.1). NCBI lineage: Eukaryota > Viridiplantae > Streptophyta > Pinopsida > Cupressales > Cupressaceae > Cupressus > Cupressus sempervirens. The sequence continues at coordinate 564,639,153 of CM053791.1, forward strand.
TGTTGTCCGATACTTAAAAGTTTCTAGTGTTTGCATAATGATGAAGTTTGGAAATTTTGTTGGCATCAAAAAGTATGGGTCATCATCGTAATATTTTCATTGCTGGCAACAAAGTATTGTGGAGTTGATGGATTGACCATATTGGCAGAAGAATGGATCAAACAGTTAGAATTATTAAGTGTACCGGTGATTGGATAGCCAGTTATAGTATTTGTGATGTGCGTTGAGAAGTTTGATGTTTTAGAGTGTCTAGTTAATATGGAAGCACCGAGTCATATCAGTTTATGATTTGAATCACATTAGCTGGAGTGAAGTACAGATAGGGATTTGGTGAGTTGAACCGGTGATAGCAATTAGAACAAAGCAATTGATGGAGTTAGTTTTGTTGAATTGGTAATCTGATAATGTCAAAGCCAAAAGTTCATTTGTTTGATTAATGAATTATTTTGGGCTGACATCAAGGCATATAAATCGATGAATTGGCACTCACTCATGTAATTTGAATTTCTTGCGGAACCGACTCATGGTAACACATTTTAGGATTTTTAGACTGACTTAAAACAAGTATATAAATGGAGTTGTAGATCGAATTGTGATGATTTTATGTGATGTTCCAGTGAATTGTATTGCATGAAGGTGTTAGAGCAATTCATAGCAGAGCAATTGATTTGAAGCGCATTGGATCTGTCAAGCAGTAGAGTGCTATTATCAGGTCACTTCCACTTGTTGATACTAACAGATTGGCAAGTCAAATCCGTTAACCAGGTCAGCCTAATAGGCCTGAAGAAAAAATCCTTTAACCAGGTGACACTCAGAAGGAGTTTTGAAATCCCTTAAATGGGTAGATCCTAACAGGTCTTTGTAATAGATTTTGACTGGGCTATAGATACTCTTAATCGGGCATGCCCCTAACAGGGTGAATGTAATGCTTCTAATAAGGTAAACGTATTACTGCAGTAGTGAGATTTGTGTGTACTAATTCCCATTGTGGTTTTTCCCTCTGATGAAGGGTTCCACGTGAAAATTTTGGTGTTCTTTGTGTTACATGTGTGGATGCTTTATTTGCTTTACTATTATGCTTTAGTTTTCATTGCATGTTTTTATTGTGGATTTTATTGATAAAAAGTTCTAGATGTGTGGTTGCACTGATTCACCCCCCCCCCCAGTGCCTTATAGCATTAACATTTGGCTCTCCAACAGGGCTTCACAATCCTTTGGAGCAGTACAAGGCCTTGAAACCTTTGAGTTGACCTTGTAGTTTTGTTGGTTATCTAGATGGTGTTAAGGGGTATTGGCTATTGGATCCTGAGACACATGAGCTCTTCATTGAGAGAATTGTGCAATCTAAGGAAAGCTCTCCTATCTTATCCTGCCATCTTCCTCCTTCCGTTGTGGATTCAAAGAGTGACTTATATGATATTCCTCCCATTGCCTCTACTTGTAGAGTTGATCATGAGGTATTTCCTTCCTCTTCTGTGCAGATTTCAGATTCTAAGGAAGCGGATGGTCCTTATTCCTCTCCTTACAAGCCTCTTTGGGCTTTTCAAAAACTTGAGTTTGTTGGCACACTTATTGGGGATCTTTTCGACACTCACAGGACTCAATCCCAACATCATAATATTTTGCATTCCTACATTGCTACAACTTTAGATCCACAATCTTTTGATGAAGCATAGAGTATCTTTTATTGGGATCCAACAATGGAGGAAGAATACCACTCCTTGATTTCAGAATGAAACTTGCTATTTTGTTTTGCTTCACAAGGGAAAAAATTGGTTTGATGTAAGAAGATCTATTGAACCAAATTTGTAGTGGACGAATCAATTGACAAGTATGAGGCACAACTTATGGCTAAAGGTTTCTCTCAAGCTTGTGATATTGACTACATTGAAACCTTTGCCTTACCATGGTGAATTCCATTCGTCTCTTGCTATTGCTCCAACTCGATGTTGGGTTGTATATCAAATGGATGTAAAGAGTGCATTTCTCATGGGAATCTATATGAAGAGATTTACATGGAGCAACCACATGGATTTGTTAAGGATTCTTCACTAGTTTGCAGATTGCAGAAGTCTCTTTATGGCCTCAAACAAGGTCCACGAGATAGGTATGCCAAGATGCACCCCTTTCTTCTTCCAATTGGGTTTGCCAAATGTCACTAGATATGAATGTCTACATCTTGAGACATGATAATGATCTTCTTTCTTGGCTCTCTATGTTGATGACTTGATTGTCAATGGGAACACTTCATCCATCAGAATAGATGTGAAGTTTGCTTTATTGAGATCACTTAGACTTCTTCTGGTATCTCCCTTGCCCATCCCCAAGTATGTCTTCATCTTCTAGCTTGGTTTTACATGGCTGATTGTTAGATTGCACTAGCTCCCTTTTTGTCTGAAGTCAAGTTTAAGGCAAGATGTTCTATACCACTTGTTGATGCCACTATGTCATCATCTTGTTGGTAGACTTATCTATCTAACTCTTACTCTCCCCAACATTTCTTTTGTAATTGACATTGTTTCACGCTTAATGATGGAGCCATGTGAGCTTAATTGGAAAGTTTCCAAATGTACGTTGTGCACATACAAGACACTTATAGTTGCAGGATTCACTATTTAGATTTGGTTGGCTATACAAATTCTGATTGGGCTTGTGATCTTGATGATCTCAAGTGCACATCTGGCTTCAACTTTCACCTTGGATTCGTTCACATTAGTTGGTAGAGCAAGAAGCAACATGCCATTGATCTTTTTTTATTTAAGGTTGAGTATTGAGGGGCTACCAATGTTACTATTGAGGCCATTTGGCTTCAAAATTTTCTCATTGAACTTGGGATTACTTTTCAAAAGCCATCAGTGATTTATTGTGACAACTAGAGTGCCATGCAGATCTTGCAAAATCATGTCCACCATCATAGGTCTGAATATATTGAGATCCACATGCATTATCTTTGGGAGCAAATTTAGGAGCATGCCATTGATTTGCGGTACTATCCTACAACATAGCAAGTTGCAAATTTCTTCACCAAAACCTACACTAAAAGAGTATGTCCATCTACAATCCCCCTTGGGGGTATGCGGGACATTTCTTCGAGGGGGGGTCATTTAGCCCTTCTTGTTTCATCCTATCTTGGGCGGGGGGAGTTTTATCCCACTGGGTTTTCTCCTTTAAAATTTTAGGGGGTCTTTTGTACATGGGTACCTCATTAGGCCTATTTGTGGGGATCCATCTTTGCATTTTTGTCTACATTTGCCCCTAAGTTGCACTTAAGAGGTGTTATTGTGAATAGGGTTCTAGTCTTTTTAGTTCTTTATTAGCTAGTTCTTCCCTTATCTCTCTTCACACTTGGTTAAGCTTACTTAGGGACTTCTTCACTTTATCCCACTTTGCTAGTGGTTTTAGTCTCTTTGGTGGAATATCTTATATATACTCACCTCTTGATGTCATATGAACATCTCATTTTCATTGTATACGCTGCATTTTCTTGAGTTGAATACAATTTATTTGGCTCATTTCTAATTTCTTGTTTTGCTTTCCTTAATTTATTAGCATTCTTGGGTTGGAATCTTACACAACCCACAACCCTTCATCGGAATAAGGACAAACTTTATGTTAAAAATATGAAATAGTCTTAACTAGAAGCACTCCTAAACACTACCATGGATTGTGGATGTATGATGTGTCTTATCAATAAAAAGATTTATAAAATGTTGGGTGTGAAGAGATGATTGTCATGCCTGGAAGGATTGTCAAGCATGACCTATTTACTTTTTCTTTTTAAATGTATCTCCAATTCAAAAAACCATTGAAAATACCTGCAAACAATATGTTAATGGAGATTTTAAATGGATATTAAGGCTTTTTAGTTATTAGTTGGATATAGAGTCTTTACTATAATTTGGTGAATTTTGTGATATAGATTAGTGGTACTTAATTATGATATTATCTTATTAAGAGGTTTGACTTTTAGAACATGAAAATTAACCTAAAAAGCTGGGTTAGCCTGTATATAGGTCTTTAAATTAACCCTTGGAGATTTGTCATCCTTTGATCCTTAATGATATTAGCTTGTGCTCTGCAACTCTAATAGTAACACAATTTTCAAATTTGAACCAAGATATGGCTTTGTCTTTACTCTTAGGTAGGTTGTCCCAATAATTCTCAAAGATGTGAATAAGAGTTTATATTAAGATGAGAACTAGAAGCATGTCATGCAATACATTCATATCTTGCCATTGTCATCTAATCATTATTGTATATTTAGATTGAGTTAATAGATCCTTCCTCAATGACTAGAATCATAGTTGGAAAACTCACAAAAGGCAAAAACTTGCCAAAACATTGGAAAAAAACTCGGCCATTTTTTGAACAAAATTCAGCAGAAAACTTGGGAACTGAAAAAATTGCTTAAATTTAATTAGAAATGCATTTTTTTTGCAAAATTTAATGAGAAGATACATCCAGTGAATCAATTAATGAGAACATAAAAGAAAAAAGCTGAGTCTAGATATATTTAAATGCAAAGTGGGTACAAAATTGCATTCTCATTAGGAATGCCAATGGCTGGAAACGAAATAGTAAATAGTTTCTATTAAACTAAAATTAAATACATCATGATAATATCTTCCTCTTCTTAGCTCTACTAACAAATAAAGGATAGGTAGAACTAGAGGCTCTACTCCTAGAAGCCTATGCTAGCTGTGACTATGCCTCCTCGCTTGGTATCTCTGATTATGTGTGTGGCTCGCTTTCCATCCTGGATGTAGTTCCTCTTAGCATTGACAATGGCTCTTCATTCGACTTATCCTCCTCATTGTCCTCAATGTCATCCAATGTGAAACAAATCCACCCCCTCCTCCTCCATAGCTCGCCTCTTCAAATCAATGATGTCTTCCTCTATGAACAATGGAGGCTGCTCCTATGAAATCCAATCACTGTAAGGATTTATATTGTCCAAAACAATTGGACCAGCTATTGCTTCTCGGGCCTTTCATATGCACAATTGAGGATTATATTGCACAAATACAAGGTCATTGAGGCATTTGGCTAATTTGTTTCTTTTCTTTGTGTGGATGACCTCAAATGACACTCACAATGGGATCAACTGCAAGGATGACATAAAATTCTGAGCTAAGTTGCCGATTCAGTTGTGGATGTAGATGTGGGTGCGAGAACGAGGTGCAAAGATGTGCAATTTTATTTTTTATTTTTTTCCTTGGGGGGGAGGGGGGTGCAGTGGGTGGGTGAGTTTGGATGTTTGTGCGCAAAGAATTACAAGAAATATACAAAATTACATCATTTGATATTATGATACTTCATCATTGAGCAAGATAATTGTTAAATGCTGATTGATAGTTCATAAATATTCAAATTGAAATAACGTAGGATACCTGTTCGGGTTCGGTTCCAAGTTCAGGTACGAAAGAATTTGTCGGTATACAATTTTGAAAAGGGTTTGGGTTCGCTATATATATATATTTTATGAAGTCTAGTATGTCGAGTTAAGATTAGAATGTCACATAGTATCATAAAAACATTTAACCAACAAAACACCATAAACTTGTAACCACATAATCATGAATTACGATCATACCATCATAGCGTCATATACAATAAAATCGAAGATTAAAAACATTAAAATTGAATCGTAACATCAAGTTCAACTTCAACTAATGGATTAAAAATCTATTAATATTCTTCTTCTTCATTGGCATTTGTTGACTCAGCTATAGAGCTAAGGCCAATGGGATCAAGCTGCAGCAATAATAGTATTGGCATCAAAATCTAAAAATTCATCAAGTGCAAGCCGAGAAGTGGAAGTATCCAAGCTTACAAGCTTTGCATTTATATGCCACCTCTTTGTCTCCCTCTCATTGTATTCTTTACTCGTGTGAAATGAGACGCAAGTTATAATGCACAAATACCAAGTTTAGCTCTTTTTGATTGCAACCTGTTGCGCTTTGTCGAGTGGATGAAAGAAATGTGCTCCAACTTCTTTCTGATGTAGATAAACTAACAGCCTATGAAGGCAAGACAAAGTAAAAATAAAAATAAAATTATAAATCTTATAAAATAAAAATTACTTGCTAGTCATGAAGATAAAGTAAGCTTATTTTTAAAAATAGAACTTGTGATATAATTTTGATTGCAGTGGGCTGTGATGTTTGGAATCTTTGGTCATCGAGGTACCACCAACTATGAGAATCCTTCTGAAACCGATGACAAATAGCATCATTACTTAGACCTCTTGCATTCACAAACTTTATGAACTCATCCATAATCCAATTTTTTGTTGATTACCATATTGGAAAGTGCTTCTTTCACTTGCTCAAGCTGTCTCAAGATAATTAAATTTGATGTGAAATGAGTCTCAACAACTTGTAACATAAATTAGAGGAAAAAATACAACTATTAGATGCATACTTTAAAAAGGAATACACATTACACAATCAAAATTTGAAAATCAGAAATTGTAATATACTTAAAATAAAATAAAATTACATTACTAGCTTCAATTCAAGTTTAGTTACCTTCAATAGCTTCAAATGTGAGAACATTATGAATATTCCTCGAGTCTTGTGGTGGTTTGTGACAAACATCTGGATGTCCTTGGCCTCTGTGTACACCTCTTTGATCCACTCAATTTTGTTCCTAATCTTTTGTAGCAGAAGATTAAGTGAATGTACTGTACAAGGTGTCCAAAAGATAAGTTGATATCGCTCTTGAACCAACAAACCAACAATTCTACAATTCTTTGCGTTGTCCATTATTATTTGGACAACATTTCCAACACCCACTTGTTCAATGGCAGAGATGAGAATATTAGCAATAAATGACCCATCTTTGACTGGCCTCTCACAATCCACAAATTTCAAAAACATTGCCTCTTTATGGGACACCGCCATGACATTGATCAAGGGACGATTTTCAGCATCTTTCGATCCATCTGAAATAATTAATACCCCCTGTCATAATCCATGAATTCCTTATGGGCTTCAATTGATCATTAATCCCTTTGACCACTTGATCTAATAAGGTGGTTCGTATTCTCTCATAACCGGGGCCCTTACACCCTCTTGGATCTTCATTGGCACCTTTCAACATGTTCCTATAATATGGTGAGCAAACAACATTAAAAGGCAGCCCATTTTTATACAAGCATCTTGACACATCAACGTCAGCAATTTCCTGACTTTGATTTTGAAATGTAGTTTCCAATGGTCCCTTTCTTTTGTGTGTAAGGGATGCTTCACTTTTATACTCAACGCAACTAAGGTAGTATAAAATAAGTGGTCTTCTATCACAACAGCTGTGGGGGGTTGCATTCCCTTTCCTTTTTTTACTTTCATTGCCAGTACCATCGGTTGTATTTTGCCTATATTCTCTCTCTTTTGCTGCCTCATACTCTTGAATGTATTTTAATATTGTTGCATTTGGTACAAGTGCACCTTTTTTCCTAGGGCATTTCTCGACTCCTCTTCTAGGTTATCCAAACAAATGGCCTTACCACACAAAAATATGAACTATTCCTTTCAACATCACAACCTTGACATTTCCAATGGAATGCACCACCTCTTGGAAGGGTCTTACAATATCAACATACTTCCACAAAGGAGAATCAAACTGAGGTTCTATTCTTTGTTTGGTATTGCCTACTGAGGAAGAGGTAGATGCCATTGTGGTTCTTTTTGTTATGCCAAGAATTGTATATATATTCAATATAAAACATAAAAGCAAGAGAATGAAAAATTATGGGAAAAAATGGGTAGATCTTATGGACAATGAAAGAGAAATGAAAAAAATAAAAATAAAATGTAACAAGAACTTACCTCTTACTCATTGTAAGCATACAAAGGTGTAGAATGAGGCACGAACACTTGAAGGTCCACAAATCAATCTTCCAACTCCTGGCGCAACCAAACTCTTGCTCAAGCACCTATTTGCTCTTTCTCAAGACAAAATAACCTATTTGCACACTGCAAATGAGGATGAGAAAACATAAGCCTTTCATATCCATGTTTTAGGGTCGTGAATGTCAAGGTTTTATAAAATTTGCAGAAATATGACTTAAAACACATTTGCAGGTCCCAGTTTGATGTCAATTCAACCTGAAGGTGACTAGTCTGCCCAAGCACGAATGGCTGACCTGCTGGTTCGAACTAGGCGGCAAGGTTTTACACCCTGCTCGGACCAGCAGTTGAAGTGTATGAGGACTAGGTAGCAGTTTGAACTTTACCTTGTTCGACAGCCAATATAGGCGAACTACACATCCTAGGAAATAACTAACTAGCCATATCATATATGTCTATGTTTACGATTCTAATGCAAATCAGAAAATCATTACAATTACAAAATTAAAATTTAGTTTATGATTCAATGTTCATCAATCAATATTCAAGATTCACAATCAGAATCATAAGGATTCTCCTAAGTATCGTCATCATCTGCAATTGCTGCAAGTTACGATCATTTAAACCCAAAGTGGTACCACTCACACTAGATGCACCATATGTCATGATGCTATTATCATCATTATCTATGATTGTAGTAAGATCCTAAGCGGTTGCATCCAAGTTAGTACAGTTAGGGCTACATCCCAAAGCTTGGCCGCCCCTTGTAGTGATCCTCCTTACGTGACAAAAGGCACAGGTTGGTATGAATGTGAACCATGTTTTCAACCTTTTTTGAGCCTAACTGGTTCCACTTTACTGAGTGAATAAAGGAGCATAAACTCCAATTCCATTCAGCACTAGAAGAACTTGCATCCTAGATCATGGTCAAAAAATAAAAATAAAAATGAAAAATAAAATAAAGAATGTTATGCATTGTATTGTAGAATAAAAGTGGTAAACAAAAAACAAACAAAAAATTTACTTGTGAGAGGACCTTGATTGCAAGAGGTTGTAGATGCTTAAATGGTTGACCATAGAGGTTCCACCATGTGATAGCTCCCATGTTGTTTGTGTCCTTTATTGCAATTGGACTAAGTTTTGGTCCCCAAGCACATAAGCCAAATTTTGTCTTATTTTTTTGTACATTTCATCATCTTGGAAGAGTCTTTGAAAAGTTTTGTAGCACTCGATAGCAGCTTCTTCATCCGCATATGATGTTTCTCTATCTAGCATAGCAAGTATTTCCTCGCTATAGTATCTTAGAGATAGAGCATCTACAAGGAGGTGCAATGGGATGATCGTCTTTTCCCAACAACGATGAATGGTTGTTTCCACCTCATTGGATAAGGTTTCACATTTTGTAGGGTAATTGTCATGTGTTTGTATGGCAAGTTTTACCGTCTCTATCATTTTTGTCCATGCCATTATAGACATTCCCCAAACAAGGTTTATCTATATTAGCAAAGCGAAGCACAGTCATGACAGAATTAGTGAAAGCCAATACAAATTGCACACGAGCCCACCAACTGTCATCCAAGACCAATGCATTGACCTTTTGGACCCTCTTTAAATGTGAAACTTTCCATATACACCATCATAGATGGAAGACTCGCCGGTTACTCGGCGAGTTTTTAAAACTCGCCGAGTATTTTGGGACGGCGAGTAAATCGCCCAAAAACTCGCCTGCCAAAAAACTTGGCGTGAGTCCAAAAACTCGCCGAGTAATCGGAGAGTTTTAGTCAAAAACTCGGCGAGTTATGTAAAAAAACTCGCGGTTCAGGGAACCCGCGGCCAGACGCCTAAATAGGTCAAAATGCATTGTTTTTTGCATTGTTTCTTTCATTTGTGTGGAGCAAAGAAGGTTTTAGCTGATTGCAAGTGATTAAAGGCAGATTGGAGTGGATTTTGGAGGATTCTAACCGAATTTAGAAGATAAATTTCTTTCCAGGTATGTTCATCTTATCATTGTTTGAAAACTTTTTATAGTTTTAAGCAAAGCTTTTATTGTTTTTGTTGTTGTTTGTAAATGATTTCAAATCATTTGAAAGTTGAAACCCTAGTGGCTAGTTGTTCTAAACTTCTAGCTTCTAAGTTCTAACTCTAAGTTCTAACTTTGTTTATTCGTTTTTCTATAAATTTAATTATTTATGTGTAGGGCAGCGGATAAGCATTAAGAAAACATGACAAACCCGCAAGAAGAGTGGCCACAAACACCATGCCCATCTGGATATATAGGCACTCGGCCTAAAAATGCAAGAGATAAGGCATGGCGGTATGCCTATGAAGCTCCAAGTCCAAATGATATTGGGAAGGTGATATGCATTCCCTGTGAGAGAATTATTTCTGGAGGCATAAACCGCCTCAAATACCACCTTGCAGGCATAAAGAAACATGACTCAAATCCTTGTCTCAAGGTAACTGATGAAGAAAAAAGATTCATCCATGCCCTACTTGCAGCTGCTGAAGAGAAAAAATTGAATAGGGAGAGGGCAAAATTATCTATGAGGGCAGCCATAGCTGAATCTGAAGGAGCTCCTTTTGATATGCAAGAGGAAGAAGAAGCACTTGAGAACATACCAGGATCTCTTCGTGGCCCACGGATCCGCAAACAAAATTTCTCTTTTACCGGTTCCACTTCTTCTACATCTCCTACTTCATCATCACCATCCGGATCCCCATCAGGGATAGGTGGTTATTTTGTGCCCAGGAACACACCTGGAGCACAGCCATCATTAGAGGGCACTGCATGGTTTAAGGAGGTGCATGAGCAAACTGATATTGCAGCAGCTGATTTTTGGTTTTTCAACAATATCTCAATGAATGCCGCTGATAGTCCCTATTGGGTCAATATGGTGAATGCAATGACAATATCAGGCAAAGGTTACAAGCCGCCTAATCGCAAGGATATGAGTGGAAGGTTAGTATTTTACTATTTAGTAATTGTAAATAATTGAGATTCACTTTAGTTCATTGTTATATTTTAAATCTTAATTGTTATAACTTATTTCCTAATTTTTTACTAACACTTACACTTTATTTAATATTACACTTAAATTTTGTAGGTTGTTTGACAAAGCGGTTGGTAGGGCAAGATTGTTGATAGAAGACCAAAAGAAAGAGTGGAAGAAGTATGGCTGCACCATTTTATCTGATGGGTGGACAGATGGAAGAAGTAGAACCATTATTAACTTCTTGATTGCTTGCAAAGATGATGTGGTGTTTTGGAAATCTGTCGATGCCTCCAACAAAGTGAAAAATGCAGCCACATTGGCTTTAATGTTGGAGAATGTTGTCATGGAGGTGGGAATAGAGAATGTGGTGCAAATAATCACAGATAATGCAGCAGCATATGTGGCAGCAGGTAGATTTAATTTTTTATATTTGAATCAATATGAATCATGAATGTAATGCTATGGTATTATTCAATTTAGATTTGATGTAATTTGTAAACACTAAATATGGAAAGTTTGTTACTGATTATTGATTTTTTGCTAATCTTTTAGGTAGAATCCTCCAAGAGAGGCATCCCACACTTTTTTGGTCACCTTGTGCAGCACGTCCTTGACCTTCTTTTGGAGGACATAGGAAAACTTGATTGGGTGAGTCCAGTTGTGGAAGATGCTAGGCGAGTCACGAAATATATCTATAATCACCCATGGGTTCTCAGTTTGATGAGAAAAGCCACTAAAGGCAAAGATTTGATGAGACCTGCTATGACAAGGTTTGCAACTGTCTTCTTGACGTTGCAAAGTATTCTTGACCACATATTGGCTTTGAAGCAAATGTTTGTGTGTGCTGATTGGGTTGCTTCACCTTACTCAAAGAAGCCCGAAGGAGAAGCTGTGGCACGAATAGTCTTTGATGATAGCTTTTTTGCAAAGGCTAAGGAGATTGTGGAGGTAACTTCATTATATTTTTAGTTTATTCAAGTTTCATTTTCAATTCATAACTTACTATGTTATTAACTAATTTGTATTTTTCAAATTTCAAATGTAGATGTCTCTGCCCCTGGTTCTAGTCTTGCGCACATGTGATGGGCAGCAATCCCCAATGGGAGGTCTTTATGAGGCCATGGATAGGGCGAAAGAGGCTGTTAGAAGTTACTATCACGGGGACAGTCTCAGATTTGACCCCATTTGGGAAATAATTGATAGAAGGTGGAACAATATGCTCCACCAACCTATTCATGCAGCAGGCTACTTCCTCAATCCCAAATTCAGGTACTATGATAATTGATTGTCCTTGAAGTTGGGATTTTAATAAGTCTTTATTTTACTTTACTTTTTAAGGTTGTGTAGTAAGACTTGATATCATTTTCTATTTTTTTTAGGGCTGATGATTCCTACTCAGATCCTAATGGAGAGGTCATGGAAGGTCTCTCTAAATGCATTGAGAGAATGATATCAAGTGAAGAGGAGAGAGACCTTATTGTGACCGAACAACAAATCTATGTAGAATCAAGGGGTCCTTTGTTCTCTTCTATGCTAGCAAAGAGAGCAAGATCTACTCAAGCACCAGGTAAAGCGTCAAACTTTAAAACTTTTGCTAATTGATAAGTTGTGCTTCTGATTTTGTTTTTTATTGCTTTATAACTTTTTAAATTTTGTTTTGCAGATGCTTGGTGGGCAAGTTGGGGTGGCAATACCCCCAATTTAAGGAAATTTGCTCTCAGAGTCCTATCCCAACCTTGTAGCTCATCCCATTGTGAGCGCAATTGGAGCTTATTTGAGTCCATCCATACAAAGAAAAGAAACAGAATGACTCAAAAACGGCTTAATGACCTTGTTTATGTGCACTATAATCTTAAGTTGCGCATAAAAAAGTCACAGCTCTTAGAACTACCTGGTCCGCTTGATCTAGATGAGATAGATCCTTATTCTGATTGGACAGCATAGGAGCCAAGTCCATTTTTTACACCAGATGAGATCGCTGATTTGGAGAGGCAGGCCATGGAGGGGGAGGTTGACACTGATTTTCAGTTCACTATGGATGACATTGAGGATGAGGACAAGGATGATGATGATTCAGGCGAGGATCAAACATTACCATTAGGTGGAGATGCATCCTCTTCTAGGACGCCGAGCCAGTCAGTAGGGACGTCGAGCGAGGGGGCACAGCCACAGAGTTCACAGTCACGCAGCTCATGCCCTATCCCAGTGCGGGGCACTTCTTCTAGGACTAGACCCCCTCGCTTTCCTGCTAGTGCAAGTGGAAAGAGGAAGATGTGATTGGCATTGTCACATTGTATTGATGTATTTAGACTTTTAGTATTTACTTCTAGTTTGACAGATTGAAACTATTTAGTAATTTACTATTTTGCTTCCTACCATGAGCATTCTACATGAGAATGCAATTTTGTACGCATTATGCATTTATATATATCTAAACTTTGTTTCTTTCTTTTGTATTGTCTTTAATTAACTTATTAGATGCATCTTCTCATTAAATTTTGCAAAATAAATGTATTTTTAATTAAATTTCAGCGGTTTTTTAGGTTCCCGAGTTTTTTTTTTAAATCGCCGAGTTTTTCCCGATTAAACTTTTGGGGGGCTTGGCGAGTTTTCCAACTATGTACACCATTGATTGGAAATAACCATTTGGCTCAATGCCTTGTGCACCTTGTCAAGTTGTCCCATAACAATAGTATGAGATGCAAATCGGGTTTTTAGCAATCTAAGCAAGTTAATAACATGCCAATAACTATCAAGCAAAGTTATATATCCAATTTGATAATTGAACATGTAAAAAATATATAAAAATTAAATAAATAAATTAAATTTAGCAATTGCAATTTATCTCCAACAACTCGAGTTTCGAGAACGATCTGAATATTGATTGTGACATTTGATGGTTCATCATAAACATCTATATCTCCTCCCCGTCTTGGTATATTTGTTTTACTCAATCTATTTGAGTGCCAATTTGTTGCATGACCAAGTTGAGGGAGTGTATGGTGCACAATGTCCAAAAAATATGGTCATACTGGCCCTCAATCAGAGCACCTGCATCTCTATAATTTTCTACATTGTTTGTAATCACCTAGACAACACTCTCACTACCTACCCTCTCTATGGCATCTGAGAACTCTTGAATTGAACTATGTATCTTTCACTTCTCCATCACAATAACTTGCCTTAAAAAACAATTCCCTTTGGGGAAACAGCAATCACATTAATCAATGGCCACCCAGGAATTGTTTAATCAGTTGATGCTTTATTGTTGGTTGCCACCATCTCCTTCCAATATGGTGATCTCAACAAGTTCAAAGGAAGAACATTGGCCTAGAGACAATGCACAATGGCTTGATCAAAAAGCTCTATTGCCTCCATTTTGAAGTTATGTCCAATAGACCTCTTTTGCGGATGGTAATTTCTACTTATTCTTCCACTTCGGTATAGGTACTTGCAAGAATGGATGTTTGGAGGATACAATTGGTTTAGTGGGTATTTGCATTTTTTTCTTTTCGGATGGAGGTTGATATGAAGTTTTTTTAATCTTCTAACCAATTTATTGGCCTCTTCTTGTTCTTTTATATATCTTGCTATTTGTGCATTAGACATCGCCTTCCCATCTTTGTTTTTGCACATTCCCATTCCTTTTCCAAAAGGGCCCATAAAATGAAGTCTAACCTGAGAATATGAGCTTTTGACTGGTTTTTTACTATCACATATATTACATTTTCAAAGATATGACCCATCTCCTGAAACTTGTGATATCCTTGTGGTATGTCTCTATAAAGAAGATCCTACATAAATTTTGAATTTATAGGCTCCTTGCCTTCCTAGTAAACTTTGACTACCACTAACAGCCATTCTTGTACAATACAATTTGATTTCTTACTATTCTAAGGAAATCAATAAATTTAAATTAGAAAAAAAAATTATTGACATAAAGCATACTAGTGCAAAAAGATACAAAAAAAAAAAATAGATGGATAAACTTGTTTCTTTATTCAAAAAAAATAAATTAAAAACTTGAAAAAATCATCAAAGTCTCAAAACATTTCTTTGAAAGACTCAAGAATGGGATCAAATGCTTACCTTAGAGACTTAGATCTCCTTTGTGGAAGTTATCTAGCACCCCCAAAAAATCCTCTTCGAAAATAATGACCTTGCCTTCAAAATGCCAAAATGGAGACCAAATGAGAAGACAACCTAGCTGCAAATAAAATGAGATGGAAAAATAATGAATGACCTCTATTAGGGCCGTTTTAGGGTTCAGAGCAAAAAAATGATAATATACACGTTTTATCAACTTTTAGTTGAGTGCCTTTTTACTTTACGTCAATTTGACGTTTGGCAACCAAGATGCTCATGGATGCATGGCAGAGGCACGAAGGAAGCACATCCTGGGACTGTGGATGCGCTAATGCATCTATTGGGCATCTACAGGCTCAAATGAGCTTCATGCATGTCTTTGCAACACATTTGGCTCTGCCTTCGCCTCAAGACACATCTTCCACATCCAGGGTGGGGGGTTATAATCTGGTAACTTAGATTCTGAGGGAAATTTTTTGATGTGGGGTATATCCACCCCAACTTTGCCACCAAGCATCTACAAAATAAAGTATTGAGAAGTTAGAGAGAAAAGAGAAAAGCAAAAACATAATTATGAATTACTTAAGACCTCAAAATCCAAATGGAAAATGTTTTACCTGGAGTTTGAGTGTCTCTTGCTCGCTTTGTCAATCTGATGAGAGTAAATTATCCCTTGCTTCCACATAGTTTTGTTGTTCGGCCACAACAAGTCCTCTCTCTGCAACATTAAGTATAATCCTCTGAATGCATTTAGAGAGGCCCTCAATGACCTCTCCATTAGGATTTGAATAAAAATCATCAAACTTAGAATGAGGGTTAAGGAAGTACCTTGTTGCATGAATGGGTTGGTGAAGTCTAAAAAAAATATACTACAAGGGGGATCAAATCGTTCCACCTACTAGTAATTTCCCAAATGGGATCAAAGTTGAGTCTATCCCCCTTGTAGTAATTTTTAATAGACTCCTTGGCCCTATCCATGACCTCATAAAGATACTTCATTGGGGTTTGATCCTCATCTACCAAGCACAAAACTCCAACTAGGGGCTCAGACACCTACAATTGAAAAATACAAATTACAAAAAGATTAATTAATGAAGTTAGTAAGTTACAAATTAATAATGAGAGACTTGAATCAAGAATAATTAAAAGCTCAAGTTTTGAAGTTACCTTCACAATCTTTGTAGCCTTTTGCACAAAATGATTCTCGAAGACTATGGTTGCAACAACCTCTCCTTTAGCCTTTTTGTAATAAGCTGAGTCTAGTTATGGTTGATTCACAAACATTTGTTTCAAATAAGTCAATGCACCAAGAATGCTTTATAACATCAAAGAAAATCATTGCAAACCTTGTGACACTAGATCTCACCAAATCTCTCCCACAAGTGTGCTTTCTCAACCAAGAGTGATTGTAGATATATTTTGTAATCTGCCTTGAATCTTCCACAATTGGAGTCACCCAATCAAGTTTTCCTATGTCCTTCAAAAGAAGGTCGAGGGCATGTGCTGCACAAAGTGCTCAAAAAAGAGTTGGGTACCCTTTCTTAGAGGATGCTCCTTGCTGCCACATATGCTGTTGTATTAGTGATGATTTGCACCACATTCTCTTTTCCCACCTCCATGACAACATTCTCCAACATTAATGCCAATGTTGGTGTATTTTTAACCCTATTGGAGGCATCAACTCATTTCAAGAACACCACATTGTCCTTGCAAGCAACAAAACAATTAATAATGGTCTGATTTTTGACATTTGTCGAGCCATCAGAAAGAATGATGTAGACAAATTTATTCCACCTTTTGTTTTGCTCCTTCACCACTTCTTTTCTCCTATCAATTGCATTTGTGAGTAACCTATAAGAAACAAAGTGAAATTAAGTATACACAATCTTGATTTAATAAACGGGGAAAACAATTAAAATTAAAAAATGAAATCAAATGGACTATTTAATAACCTCCCACCCAAATCCTTGCTAGAAGAAGCCTTGTACCCTTTTCCTGCAACTGTCATTGCCATCACCAAATTGAGCCAATGAGGACTCTCTACCACATTCAATGGGATTTTGTTGAAATACATCCATCTAGTAACCTCTAATGATGGTTGCTCTAGTTGTGTTTCTGTGCACAAAATAATTGCCTATAGACTGTGTCCTCGATGATGATGCAACAACAGGCACTCTACTAGAGCAAAATGAAAGTGGTAAAAGAGGGGTGCTTGTTTTGTAGATACACAAGCCATGACAAGAGCCCACTATGCTTTGAAGTGCCTCTTTTTCTTTTTCAATGCCAATTGAAGCACCTTGAGATTTAGCTATGGCTTCCCTCATAGCTAAATTTTCCCTCGTCCTTTGCCATTTTTTTACTTCCCCAGCTACAAGTGTGACATTAATATATTTTTCTCATTTGTGGTTTTACCATATTTCTTAGTATCATTGCTTGTTAATGCTTGCAAGGTGTTATTTGATGCAATTTTTGCCTCCAGAAATTACCCACTCACATTTTTTGCAAATCACCTCCCTAGGCTTTGGTGCTTCATAGGCATACTTCCATGTCTTATCTCTAGCACCTTTAGCATGGGTACCTATAAATCCAGAAGGCATGTCTCTAGTTGCCAATCATTCTTTGAATTTGCCATGCTGAATTGATGGTTAAAAACTGACCTCCACATAGAAAGTGAAAAGACAAAATAAATATATTATTCATAAAATTAAACAAACTATCTAAATTAGTTTCAATATTTTTAGACATTCAGAGTTCTAAAAAACTCAAAAAGCTATTAGGGTTTGATTTATTTTTAAAATTAGTCATTCTTGAAAATAATAGTGAAAGATTCAACAAAATTTGTCAAAAATAGCATTAAATCTTGTTCTAACAGTTCAAGATCATTTCTAACCACTTAGGAATGATTTGGTATTCAACTAGATGCAAGAAAATTAAACAGAATGTTTGAAATGTACATAGAAACAAATAAAAGAACCTACCTAGGAATATGATTTCTTTTCAAAAACTACTTGAAATTCGCTCCTAATCGATTGCAATGAGCTACCAAGGGCTCGAAAGCCTATTTCCTCCTCTCACTACCAAACACAAGCAAACAAATCCAAAAATCATTGTCATTCTACCTTTTTTTGCCTTTAACACTGGAGTTTAGATGCGGACGAGTTTTCGGCACAACTTGCTGACTTTTCCAGAAAAACTTGGCAAGCACTCGGTGAGTTTTTGTGGAAATTTTGGTGAATATTGTTTGGTGAGTTTTCTTGGGTTTGATTTGCCACTTAGAGATACTCGACGAGCCTTCCATCTATGACTAGAATGCATCCATTGATTTATCTTTATCTTGTAGATTGGCAGGATCAATCCTTAGATATCACTTGTAGTTCCCCTTTCCCAAATTGCCTCGCAATCTACCCTAAATTCTTAAAATCCAAGTGAAACAAGAAATGCAATATAGTTAAGAGTTATAACTCTAACCTACGAATACGATGGGCAGCCTATTTTGGAACCTACACCCAAATTAGATAATAATATAATTAGAATACACATAATACATCCATTTTTAGGGTTAAGTCAGAAATACAGTTAACACAATATTCACATGGGCTCAACCATAATGAGGGGTGAGATAGGAAGGACACGATTAGTTTCCCTAGTTATTCATGACCCTAGGCACAAGAGAGGAAACTGTGTCTTCCTTGGACTTGTGGTCTTAACCATGTTCATGAGGCAGCGTACCTATTGGAGCCTATACACTATTCCCCTTCATCACACTATCCTTCTCTCCTCTTATGATTGAGGCTCTCTTTCTTAGTTACCTCTAACTAATTTTTATAGGCTTGGAGGGAAGATTGCAATAAGGTGCCCTTAATTCAACCCTAGGCCCAAGAACAAAATCTCTATCCTCCCTTGGCCTCATGTGGTCCTTAACCGTTCTCATGAGGTGGTGTACCTAGTGAGGCCTCACCATTCCCTCTCCTTGCACTTATTTTCCTTCTTTGATATGGTTGATTTGTTGTAGGTGTATGATATTATCAATTGTATAGATATAAATATATATTTACTTTGCTTATGATTTTTATAAGCATATATAAATTTAGAGATAAAGTTGGCAAAATATATTTATATTCACCTCCATTCAAATATGCACAAGGAATACAAGTATTTCTTCATATCATGACGAGTGAAGGTGCTATTATAACTTCATCTGCTATAGATGATACTGCTGTTCATTCGATTATTTTTGAATGATTGATTGACTGAATGAATTCCTTTGATTTGATGATTCAGGGTATCAGTCAGTTATGATTCAGGAATCATGATTAGATGATTGAAGAGTAATAATATAATTCCCGCTAGTTTGATATGTTGGTGGATGATGATTGAATGAAGGTTAATTTGATAGTGTGATGCTTGATTACTCAGTTGTATGTTTTCTTGATCCTGAGATGGACTGATGATTTATGTGGACTCATTGATTGTTTGCTTGATCTCTTGAGAAATTAATGATTGATGGATGAAGGATGATGATTGATAAATCCTTCAATGCTTGAAATTAAATCACCTTTATACTTCTATTCGTGAAAAGGTCACCAACTTTCATAAGAATTTAGTCACCACTTTTTGTTGTCACCTTTGAGAATAATATATTATTGTCCACATTGATCTTCCTTGAATATTCTCCTCAAAGGAAATCTTCTCCATTTATACCTTCCAATGTGTGGGGGAGTCGCACCTCTTCATTATGTCTGACCAAGAAGTTTGATTATTAAACATTTTTTAGCATTTTGATGCAGTTCTCTTTATCATGGAGGAGCACGACAAATTTGGCAAAAGCATGTCAGCCAAATGTAGAGATAAAATGAATGTGCTGGGCTATCCTCTGGCCAACATGCTAAGTTAAAAGTAATAGGACAAATTGGGATTGTGCAAGCCAATTTGCAAAAAATAAAATGCAAGTTATCATACCACTTCCAGCAAATTTGAAGCAATTTGACGTGATTGGGTGTGTTGGGAAATGTTGAGAAATGATTGAGTCGTCAGGATAAGTGGGTGTGAAGGACAATGCCAGTTTGGATGCCTCTATTTAGCCCCAATGATGGTCGTTAATTACTCATCAACTTCGGGAAGAAAGAGTTGGTTGAGAGAGAATTAGATGGACACACCACTGAGACTGATCTCCAAGAAGAAGGCAAATGTCCTTCCTGGGTGAGGTGTTTAGAGAAACAGTTGAAGAGTATTTATCGGATCCATACCCTGGTCATGCATGTTGTGGGAGTGGTTAACTTTGGGCAATGAATTCTTAAGGGAAAGCCATTGACATGGTCAATATGCATGTGCCTACCATGTTTTTGGGAACATTGTTTAAAATAAAGGACCCAAAGGGGAAATAGCGAGGCTTTTATGTCAAAAGCTCATAAAATGCCCTTTTTTGGTTATCTTGAGGACATTTTGGAGGATGTGGATAAGGATAGAAAGGTCCCCTCCCCAAGTACTATTATGTGTTGCAGCGAAAGGGCTGAGATATTGGGAATTTACCACTGATAACTCTATGGAGCCTTCTCTCTTCATGTGGAGAAAGGGAGCTCTATCCCACAACATTCTGTTCCTGAAGAAGATGGTATGCCTGATAGCTAATTAAGGGGAGTTATGGGTACAGCACTATTATGGCTTTGAAGGCTATGCGAGCCACAAAGAGGAGGCAGTCTTTGGGATTGACATCAGAGAGAAGATGCAGAGTCTGATAAAGGGATTCTGGAGGTGACTGAGGCTGCAATCCATGTTGACTGTGTCTCTGGGCGCCCTTTGAAGTCTAGGAAGAGTGTGTCAAATGTGGCCGGTGGAAACATGACCCTGTTTTGGTCTGGTAAAGATTGATGTAAAGTTATCAGTTTTCAGTTTGTTAGTTAAAGGTTATCAGGTTAAAGTATATGGCCCAAGTCTCCACTTTGTAATTTTGGAGAGATTTTAGGATCATATTTTAGTAAGGGTAGTTTCAGGCTGTTTTTGGCGAGACGATGTAAACAGTGGCATAGCTTATACAGCGGTTTAATCAGGTGTTGTCAAGGAATGACTGGATGTACAGTCCATACAAAATACCGTATTATTTTTTTATATTAAAGCAAGGGTGTAGGTCCTAGTTGTTATTCACTGATTAAGAAATCTGAAAAATAGCATTACGCCAATTGCCTATAACACTCCACAAAGAAAACTTTAGGTCACGAGGTTTGATTGCAGATCTCTGGCTAATGCTTAACAGGCAAGGAACAGAGGGAGGCAATAGTAGTGGCCTATATTTTCTGACATCAGAAGCTGATTCTATTTTTTGCGACCTCGTGCAAGTAGGCCATGGTATAATTCCCTTGTCACATCAACATGGAGATTTTCAAGTTAGCTGCCTAATTATTAAAGATTGCAGATTTCCACAATCCATGAATGTTGCTGTTGTGCTATTTGTAACATCAACATTTCAGATACTACTCCATGATCCATGATGTTTAAATATTATGGTTACCATACTTTCTTTGGAAATTTAATATCAGCTGATGATGTTTATTTATTCTAAGAGAATTAAAGACAAAAGTGAATAATAAATTATAATGATGCATTTTCTTTCTAACAATCAGGTGGACCGAAGGTACAGAGAATACTACCAGCAGCTGCAGATTGTAGTTTCATCATTTGAAGGTGCAGCTGGTTTTGGTGCCGCAAAGACGTACACGGCTCTGGCACTTAAAACAATCTCCCGCCACTTCCGTTGTTTGAGAGATGCAATCACGGGCCAAATTCGTTCGACTATCAAAAATCTGGGTGAGGAATTTTTAAGAAACGAGAAAGGTGAACCATCTTTTCTTCACATTTCAGATCAACAACTGTGCCAACAACAAGCTCTTCAACAACTAGGCTTGATTCAACAACATGCCTGGAGATCTCAGAGAGGACTTCCAGAGCATTCTGTTTCTGTTCTACGTACTTGGTTATTTGAGCATTTCCTTAATCCGTTAGTATTATATCCTAATATTTCTACACATTCAACTTTTTTCTGTTCTTGCTTGTTTTGAAGATCATTTTCTTGACAAGTTCAATTTTCTTTGCTAATTATAAATTCTTGGTAAGCTCCTGTGTGTTATGTAGGGTTGTCTGATTTTATCTGTTTGCATGTCAGCTATCCAAAAGACTCTGAGAAACATATGTTAGCAAGGCAGACTGGACTGACCAGGGGTCAGGTATGGCAATGAATCACGCATCTTCTGCATCTCAAATTCTTTAAGCAATACATTCTTTCATAGGTTCTTAGGTTAACAAGTTCATGAAGATAACTGTTGGTGAATTCTTACTATGTTCCAGGTCTCAAACTGGTTTATAAATGCACGTGTCCGCCTTTGGAAGCCCATGGTGGAGTTAATGTATGTGGAAGAAACTAGGGAATCCAAGATGGACTCCAATGCACTACCTGCAAAGATATCTGAAGTAAACGGTGAGAAAATGGTACTGGTAGAATCAAAGCACACAGAAGGAAATAGTGAGAATACACAGAAAAATGCAAGAAGCTTGCAAGAGAGACATTGTGAGCAACAAAATGCTTTGAATATAAAAAATGGCATATTAGGTATGTTTATTGTACCACATAGCGATAAATTTCAAGCCCAAAATCAAGATATCACAACACATGGGCTACCAAAGAATGTTGTAACTCCGGATTCCACAGCTCACATGTCCTCCAGCATGAGCAAGGGTGTAGATCACAAGTCAGAGGATACACAGGATGAAAACATTTGTGAAGATGAGCAGAATGATAAAGGGCCTGACATTGAGGATTACAGTCTTCTTCCTAACATTATATCTCATCCCAGTAATAATGCACCTCTTAGTCCTTATCAGATTGAAAATATGAGCTCATTTGATCAGGACTGTTTTACCACCAGGTTTTCTAAGAGCACCGAGGTATCGCTCACTTTGGGATTGAAACATTCACTGTCAGGAACCAATCACAGTTATATTTCCAGCGACACTCTTGAGATGGGACACAAACAGGATGTTGGCAAACACTGATGATTATAATCACATTAACAATGCTTCAGTAGCTCACGCTGCAAATCGTATTGAAAAAATGACCCCACAAAACCAAAAGGCTTTTGCTTCTCAATCATCACACAACTTTGTAGCATAAAGCAGTAAGATATTTTCTCTACTATGCACATTTCTGTGGGAAGGTTCCTTGTCAAGTATCTCTAAAATGACTATTTCAATGATTTGTAAAATACATGAAATCTATCTCTGTAGATTTAAAGCTGTATTGAGTCATATCAAACTCAATTTAGGGAAAGTATGGTTTCATAATTTCAAATCTGCATTGTTGTCTGCTATAATGCTGAAAAAGAATCATAGGCCTGCTGTAAAATTGACACTAGGACAGTTCTGTCTTGAGAGTCACTGTAAAGTCACTTATGGATGTAATTTAATATAACATTTCTGAGATATGTCAATTTTGTATATCTAAGAAATCTTGAAATGCAAAATAGTTTTGTTTGGTGATGGTCAGATTTCTGTAATATATTTATGGAAAGCATGTAAACTGATGGAATAATTCATGAAGCAACTTGGGTTGGTGAATTTTATCACAACTCAGTGGTCAGATGTTATGCAGCATTGCAGCTAATCCAAATGCAACTGAGTCACTGAAATGCATGCTTAAGCCTCTGGCATCTTAACTCTGAAACTAATGATGCATTTGAAATATTTGTAGCATAGGTGGAATACTCCCCACTAGGCAAAAACCCGCCAAACTCTCCAAAAAAAAACTCCGGAAAAATTTGTCCAGTTTATAAAAAAATAGGGGAAAAACTTGGGAATGTAAAAACAGCTTAAATTTAATAAAAATTACTTTTTTTTTACAAACTTCAATGAGAAGATGCATCCAATGAATTACTTAATAAGAACACAAAAGAAACGAGCAGAGTTTACATATATATACATGCTAAGTGGGTACAAGATTGCATTTTCATATGAAATGTTGATGGAGGGAAGCAAAATAGTAAATAGTTTATGTCAAACTAGAAATACAGTAGTACAATCACATCTTCCTCTTCCTAGTGCTACTAGCATAAAATGGAGAGGGTCTGGTCCTAGTAGAGGAACCCTACATTGATTGTGACTATGCCTCTTTGCTCAGTATACCTGTTGACTCGCTCTCCATCTTGAATGTATCTCCTTTTGCCTCTGGCATAGGTATTGGCTCGTTTGACTCCTCATCCTCCTCAATGTCATCCAATGTGAAACCCAATCCACCCCTCCATGGCCCGCCTCTCCAAATTAATGATGTCATCCTCTAAAACCAACGGACCCTACTCATATGTCGTTGAATTAGAATAAGGATCTATATGGCCCAAATCAAGTGGTCCAGATGCTACATCCTGTGCCCTTTTTTATGTGCAACTTAAAATAATATTGCACATAAACAAAGTCATTGAGGTGTTTTTGAGTTGAGACGCTTCTCTTCTTTGTGTAGATGGACTCAAATAAGCTCCAATTGTGCTCACAATGAGGTGAGCTACAAGGTTCTCACAAGGTCCTGAGAGCAAATTGTTTTAGATTGGGGGTATTGCTGCCCCAACTTTGCCACCAGGGATCTGAAAAATAAATGTTAAGAAGTTATAAAGCAATGAGAAAAGTGAAAACATAACTATAAAATGGAAAAATTGCAAATGTTTTAAACATTTATGGTTTACCTAAGGTTTGGGTGCCTGTTGCTCTATTTGCTAGTTTAGAAGAGAACAAATTACCCTATGACTCCACATAGATTTGTTGAGTCACAACAAGGTCTCTCTGCACAATATCGGATGCCATCCTCTCAATGGATACAAAGAGGCCCTCCATGACCTTTCCATTAGGATCTAAAAAGAAATCATCATGCATGAAATCAAGTCTTAATATACAACCTAAAAAAGGAAGTAAAATGAAGTCTTAGGAAAATCCGAAGAAGAAAATCATGGTAAAATCTCCTACTTACTAAAATCATAGTACTTGAAACAGGAGTTGAGGAAGTAGCCTACTACATGAATGGGTTGGTGGAGCTAATTGTTTCACCTCCTATCAATTATCTCCCAAACGGGATCGAAGGATCAAATTTGAGTTTGTCACCTTGTAGTAATTTCTAATAGAATCTTTGGCATTGTCCATGGCCTCATAAAGACATCTCATTGGGGTTTGTTCCCCATCAACTAAGCGCAAAACTAGGGCACAAACATTTACAATTGAAATTTGAAAAATACAAATTAGTTTGCAAAAAGATTAATTAATGAAGTTACAAACATAGTAAGTTACAATTAATAATGAGAGACTCGAATAAAAACATAATTAAATGTTTTGAAGTTACCTTCACAATCTCAATAGCCTTGTCTAAATTTCTTTTGTCAAAGACTATGCCTCTCACAACCTCTCTTTAAGACTTCTTTGTATAAGGTGAGTCAAGTCATTGTGGACTCACAAACATTTTGTTAGAGTAATAAGATATTTTCTTACTAATTAATTCATTTTGATTTAATTATTAAGTCACCTATTATCTCTAGTTGCTTAAGCTAAATTTTAGGAATATAAAGATTAATTAATTATTATCAATGCAATCTAGGTTAGTTGCCTATTAGGGTTTTGATCTCTTTTATAAGGATATATCTTTATTTGTAATTAACACATTTTGATTAAATAACAATTTTTGTTTTGCACATCAAGAATGTCTCCTCTTTTATGACAATGTGAACTTCAACCTCCATAGCTTTGCTCCTCTCTTTCTATGACAAGTGTTTGCATGCAGTGGTTGTTGGGAGCTATGGGTTGATCTTTCGTCAATTTAAACATGGTATTAGAGTTCCAAACTTTCTGCCCCTATTCTCTTTATGAGAGGTTCAACTTTTTTTTTTTTTCAGATTTGGTTTGTATAGAGGATTTTGTATTGGATTTGGGGGACTTTAATTTTGGGTTACTATGAGCCCAAACAGACATCGTCATTGAGCTCAGAGCACCAAAAACCCTCATTTCTATATAAAATTCATCCTCGACAAAGTTGCAGTCTAAGGTAAACAAAATTGCACCCAAGCTGTACAACCTTGGCACACATCACGAGGCGACTATATATATATATATATATATATATATATATATATATATATATATATATATATATATATATATATATATATATATATATATATATATATATATATATATATATAAAATAAACACATAAAATGTGAAAGTGTTTTTAAATGTGTGGCATTTTGTTTATGAAAATTCCATATTTTTTTTGTTAAAACCAAGAAAGGGGCAAATTTTTTTTAAAAAAGGTTTGGGCATTTAAATCTTTGTTAGGGGCCCTGCGCATGTCTTTTTGGTACTTGTGCAGGGTACACTTTTCTTGCGGTCCCCATATATTGTCTCAATGCAGGTCCCCACCTGCATCGATGTTTTTCATGAGGCCCCACGCATGGCCTTGGTGCTTCCAACGACATTTGGTGTGACTACATTGACCTCGCATGTACTTTCTCCCATGGGCCCTTCACTGCCAATTTTTCAAGCCCAAACACTGCACTTTGCAACGATTCTTGGGCACCATCTACGATGCAACTAATATGCACCCATTTTCAATGAAAATATAAGTCCTTCAGATTATTTAACACTTGATACAGGTGCATATAAGTTTCCCCGTATCCATTGGCCAATTGTTGGAGGAACCTCGACCTTTGTGTCTCCTTTGAATACTACGTCTGATAGGTTATCAGACCTGGTTCACCCGTTGATGTCACTCTGTGGGCCCTACAAGCACGTCAACTTCCCCATCCTACGTAGTGTTGACAACGGGCTCTATTGTGATGTGTCTGGAGATTTTAGGGTCCCGCATCGACCTTGTTGGAGTCGGCACTTGCACACATAGGTCCACGTTGGTTGTTGCCTCATACTTTAGACCAGTCAAAATCTCTGATATCTTTTGGCGATCAAATTGCCTACACAGCCGCCCTTGGTTTTTCCCCCACACCCAACAGTTTGCCCAATTTTGAAAGGTGGTTTTTCCATGATTTTCGGTGACCCCTGATTTATGGGAATGCCCATGCATAGTGGTTATTGCTGGTTTTCAAATTTTTGGGGAGATTTCTTGTGGTTTCCTCCATTTGTAAGTGGTTTCTCGCAAATGATGGCCTTTTCAACATATGCTTAGTTTATGGCCATCGTTTATTTTTTTCTGGCACCAACCCTCTTTCTCAACATTTTGGCTCTTTTTCGGTGTTGTTTTCTAGCTAGGGAATTTTTACCATGTTGAAGTTGAAGAAAGATCAACCCATAGCTCCCAAGAATCATTGCATGCAAACATCTGTCACAGAAAGAGAGGACCAAAGCTATGGATGCCAGAATTCACAGATTCATAAGAGATAGGACATTCTTGATGTGCAAAATAGAAATTGTTATTCAATCAAAAAATGTTAATTACAAAGAGAGATCTATCCTTATAAAGGAGATCAAAACCCTAATAGGAAACAAACCTAGGTTGCATGATAATAAATAATAAAAGAATTCATTATTATATGCCTAAACTTTAGCTTAAAAAACTAGAGATAATAGGTGACTTAATAATTAAATCAAAGTGATTTAATTAATAAAAAAATATCTTATTACTCTAACATATTATATTTTTTGTGCTTCTTGATTGTGGTTACTTGACATATAATTCTTATTGACCCACTTTTCTAGTTGTCTGTCACCTCACTCTTGTCTGCATTAGGGGGAGTTCTTCTGTTGGTTCTTATGCTTCCTTGGTTTGATGGAGTGAGCTATGTATTCAATATTTGTTCCTATGTACTGTGTAATGCCCTGCTCGAGAACCCAAGAGAAATATATCTAACATGTTACAATGTTTACCAAACTCTTTTTTTTTTCCTAATAAGTTTAAACAATATAAGATAACAATGCAGAAGCAATATACACATTCACATCAAGTACACGTAAGAAATTGCAATTTCCATTCCTCAAGGGTTCCTTCACATTGAGTTACATTAAGAAGTTTATATTAATTAGTTTAAGTCTCAAGTGTAATGTCTTGTGATTATAAAAAAATAACAGCTAGATCATCTCATAAGCAAATGTGTGAATACAACTAATACAATAAAATACATCTAATGAATAACATCCATTGCACATGTCGTAGGGTATGTGAGAATAGATACAAGTACATCAACATACATGATAACATATATACATCAATCAAATAGAAGTCTTTGAGATAAAAATAAGAATGATAAAGTATACAACTACTGCATCCAACATCCAACATCCGTCAA
Source organism: Cupressus sempervirens (assembly GCA_028749045.1). Classification (NCBI taxonomy): domain Eukaryota; kingdom Viridiplantae; phylum Streptophyta; class Pinopsida; order Cupressales; family Cupressaceae; genus Cupressus; species Cupressus sempervirens. Next base: position 564,667,398 of record CM053791.1, read on the forward strand.
TCTGAGGGGTACCCAAATGGTAAGAAATCACTACCTTCAGACTGTGTGGTCCCCTAGTCAGACTCTCACTCCCAATGTGTAGGGAAGATAATGAATGATCCACAAATAGATAATCAATCATAAAATATTCCTAGTCAAGGATTCCTAATAGCCAAAACTACCTCAAATGTAACACAAACTACTGAAGAAGAGATAATCAAAATCGAAAGACACTCATTTAATACCAACTTCACACACTAGGTCAACATTTAGATATCGAAAACAATAGAATATCAAATCAAGATAAAGTCAATGAAAGATATCCACCTCAAGTAAAACACATGTCAAAAAACAATAACCCAACATATAACAATTGTCATGAATAAAAGTAAATCACCAACAATAAGAACATCCAACAATAAGTACACCATCAAATGCACATACAAGATCTACGGAAGAGACTTTGGCTACATTCTAGGGAGTGTCATCACATTGTCAAACTACTTGAGTTACTATGGATTGGTATCTCATTAGACCCCAAACCCTCAATGTGACACATATAGAACCAAAATACCCTCTCATGAAGACAATGAAAACCAGTCATACCTCTCACTATGTATCATCTCATTCCCATCCTTAGCTTGTACAAATACTTAAGGCATGGGCGATGCACATCTATAACTTATCTTTTTAATGTATCTTAAGGAAAGGGCTAGGCAAAATATTTTAATTACTATGTTATCACTTGTTACATAACTTACAATAGGTTACCCTAGTACTTACCACTTTGAGTCCCAAACCCCTATTGCAAACCACTCCCGAAGACATCTACCTAGACAACCTTTCCTAAGCACATAAACCACATTTGTGTTTTATACCACAACACTCATAATAGTCAAATTTGGTTCCTTAATAGGAAACCAAAAAATAAGTTAGTTTTCCCAACCTAAGTAAAAATAAATGCACCACAAGTAATCTCATAAATGCAATTTTCAATTTAAATCACAAAGCTCATCATGCCATCTAGATAGATAGAACATTATAAAAGAAATCACAAAAAGCCTTTGGTGTACGTCCTAGTTGGCACAAGGAGAAACATAGATACCCAAATTCCATGGGTAAAAATCATTTATTTTCAAAAGTATGGTTTGGGCCAATATAACGTCTTTTTAATCATCACGTTATACATGATTTCAAAATCAAATGATGTCCCTACGGCTAAATTTTAAATCTATTCAAATCTTATTCACAAACAAAGTGATAAGTCAATAAAGTCATCATATTTAAATATAATAATGCTAAGTATGAAATTTTACAATTTCAAATATGTTTACTTTTATCTCAACATTTTAAAAATTAAATATAAACTAATTTTAAAACAATAAAATATACTAAACCAATTTTAAAAATATATATTTTAAATAAATATAAAATAATCTAAATTAAGTATAACTTATATTATATTTACTAAAGTTTGAAATTTACCAAATTTATATTCAAAATAAAACTTTTTTTAAATAAAAATGTAAACTAGAACTAATTTTAACATTTAATTAAAATTTTAATTAATATAAACTGTCTTTATAACATATATATAAATGAAAACTAATTTATAACTAAATAATTTCATAAATTATTTAAACAAACTATCTCATACTAAAACTAGAAAAAATATTAGTACAAGACTTTTTAGATTCCAAATTTCCAAAACATAAGATTGAAAAGAAAAATACATCTAATAAAAATATTTTAAAAAATAATTAATAATTGCTCTTAATTGAATTCCATAAACACAATCAAATTTTGAATGTCAGATAGCAACTAACTGTAACTAAAGGAGAGAATTTCATGATAAAACAAGTGATATCAAAAAAAGGGGTTATAGCAACTAACTGTAACTAAAGGAGAGAATTTCATGATAAAACAAGTGATATCAAAAAAAGGGTTTTAATAGATAATCAAGACATACTAACGTTGACGATTTGGTACAGATCTTGTGTTTTAATGATTAATATACAACACAAAGGACTCCAAAAAACTTGGCAGAATCAATATGACAGGACGCTAAACAAAAAGAGGAAGGAATTCAGAAAATGAAAGGTCTTTCAAGAAAACATATATAATTCTTAAAATTTGAATATTAAAGAGGGCATGCCCTTAATATTATGTGTAAAGGAGGGAATGCCCTCCACTAGTACATTATAGGTCAAATTTCGACCTAAATTTCAAACCAACAAATGAAGAGACTTGTTGAATACCTTTTTTTTAAAAGTTTTTATGCTCAACTTGGTCGAAATTTCAATCAACTTAAGGTTTCCCAATTTGGTCAGATCTTCCACCAACTCGGGTTCAAATAACAAAATGGAAAACTTTGTTTGTTACTTGTTTATTTCATTTTTGCGCGCTATTGGAGCTATTGGTGCTGAGCATCTGGTGTGTGGCAAACATTATTTATCATTTATGGGCAGGCTAGGGACTTACGACTGCAGGAGAAAAATACTCATTTCTCATGGGAGCAAGGTTTAACGAGGTTTAACGAGGATTGCGAGAGCTATTGCTTGAACTTGTCCCTTTAAGCAACTCATACTCAGTCGAAGAGTTAGATTTGAAGGGAGTTAGATTTGAAGGGAGTTAGATTTGAAGGGTAATTATCCATCCCCTCAAGCTTTAAGTCTTTTTTAGAAATGTTATTGAAGATTTTTAGTTGCAGTAATAATAGTTTATCTCATGGGAGGTATCTGGGCTTCCAGCGGCGCGTATATCTTTGATACCCTAGTTCTGGCCCGTCCAAATCTGACCACCTTGATTCAAGCAATAACTCTCTCCAAAGTTTTCGGAAATCATAGGAATGACTATCATTTCTCTCAAATCCACATTTCCGTATGAAATCCTTTTGGCGGAGGTGGGTTCCTTTCCATTAGAAGCCGCCGCATTGACCCGAATGCTAAGCTATTTAAAGAAAACTCAAGGTCTAGAAACACATCGTTGGCCCAAGTTGGTAATAGAGGAAAAACTTGTGAGGCGGAAAAGCACATGGATGAAACAAAATGACAAATGGATGCAAAAATGGGATATCAACATCCAAGCTTGCCCGGATAACATTAAAGAAATAAAAAAGTTTGTCAATGAAAAATTTCGCAATATTCTGTGGACAAGACACATAGGGAGGAAAAAATCTTATTACATTAAAGAATTTAATCCCACTTCTAGTCATGATGAAAAGGCCTATATAAGGGCACCTATTAACTGGAAAGCAAAAATGTTGATGGCACAAATTAGAACTAGTTCACATCAGCTGCGATGTGAAACTGGTAGATGGCAAGTTCCAAAGGAAGAGTGGGCAGACAGAACATGTTTATTTTGCAATATGGGAACAGTGGAGACAGAGCAACACTTTGTCATGGAATGCTTGGCTTACAACGACATCAGATCTGATTATACAAAAATTCTGCAGAACAAGGACTTCAACTATTTATTTGAGGAAGATCAAGTGAAGAGAACAGCGGAGTTGATTATCAAAATTCAGAGAAGAAGAAACAAGTTAACCAAAACTTTGCAACTGACTAGTTTGGCTCCTGACTCGGGAGGGCGATTGCATGGGTCCCATAGACTACTTTAGTCTCGTGGACGTCATTAAAATCTATCATATCATATCATATCAATTGCCTCTCTAATGTCACTACTTTCCTCATCCTTCCTGACTTTGCATATACAAGTTGACCCACTACACAGATACTTGTGTTTATAATCACTCAATGCATACTTTATATTGCTTCTATATGAACCTTCTCAATCCAAGGCCTTTCCCTAACTTTGCCAAGTAATTGTTGGAGGCTATTTTTAGCTCTACTTCAAAAAACATTACAAGGTTTTTTGTTCCTCCCATTGCAGCAATACATTGTTGCATCTCAACACCCCCATTCTCTATACATTCTTGTCACTAACATATCTCAATCATCGCCTCCTCATGCACCAAAATAGTCCGCAAGCAACAAATGAGACTCCAACAAATGAAGAAACATAACCTACTGGAACCAACGAGCAAAAAAATCTTAATATTAATTTTTGGGTTAGAAATTTTAATGCATATTATAGATCTCAATAGAACTATAAAAATAATCCAAGTTCCTATAATTGTAAATCTTATGGAATTATTTGAACTTGGTAGTTGGCATCATGTCTCATTTTGGAAGCCATCTCCCCTATGATCTTCTGCATATGAACAATTGTAAGTGCCAAACAGATATGACACTACCCCCCATGATGCTCCAACCCATTCAGTCAAGTCGACTTCCTTGCATTCATCTACGTCTGTACATTCATTGTTGTTATAATCAAGAGAGAGGAAATATTTTTACGTAGTCCACTACAAAGTATGATCTATTTATGCTTATAGTAATATAGGAACACTGAGTGAAATATAAAAGGCAACAATAATAAAAAATACCATGACGATAGGAGATTTAACTAAGTTTGTATAGTGACATTTAATTAATAATCTGAAGTGTCATAAATTTACCGCTCATCATATGTGGCTCAAAACTGAAAAGATAACCAACACATGCCTAGAGATCATAACGGTACTGAAAGTGGAAAGTAGAAAGCGTGAAGATCAATATACATGCACAACTGGTGCCTTTAAAATACCCACTCCCTTGATAGTCGTCAAAGCATTTGCATGCATGGGCTTCCTCCGTTGCGTTCAAACTTATGGATTTTATGTCCAAGAAAACCTCTAATAAAATGATGATTAAAAGGATTCTACGCAGTCTATGCCAAAGAAACACAATCTGAGGGATGACTTAAACATAATTACATCTCAATTATTACAAGAAAAACATAAAAGATAAAATGGGAGTTTAATGTAATAGATATGCATAGAAAATCCAAAAGCACAACCAAGGCATGCAACAATTATAAATCTAGATTGTTCCTAGCCATATATAAGTAAGATAATCAAAAGTAATAAGACTCAAAAAATTCATTTAAAACATTCATTTTGGAGAGGATACAAATAAATAGTATGCATCAGACGTTTGCCAAGCAGTAAATTGTACTTGGGATTCTCATAAGACTTGCACACTGCTCTGCACTTAAAATCCCGACTTGGGACCAATTTCTATCCAATTGGAATCTATTTCTTAATGTTAACCATGCATACCTATCATTGAATTCACAATTTCTAATGTTTGTATAGATTTAGATTTGAAGGGTAATCATCCATCCCTTTAAGCTTTAAATGTTCTTTTAGAAATGTTATTGAATATTTTTAGTTGCAGTAATAATAACATATCTTGTGGGACGAATGTGGGCTTCTAGTAGCACATATATCTTTGATGCCATAGTTCTAGCTCGTCCAAATCCGACCACCTTGATTCAAGCAATATAATTTTCTTGTGCTCTTTAAATATGCCCATATTTTTGTGGGATTATGATTTGTGTTCAATAACGAATGAGATTGATCTCTTCTTTCTATAGATTGTTGCTTGTGGAGTAGCAACCAAGACATACAATTTTGGTGTAGCAAACTTTAAAGATACACCTGTGTACAAGGAAGCTATTGAGTCTCAAAGATTGTTTGAAGAGGCACTTGAAACTTTGTAAGAGGTATGCAAGTCAAAATTGAAAGAATAGAAAGTGATTTTACAGTCTGCATTTGTGATTATAGATTGCTAGAGAGATGGAGTCTACCAAATCATTAGGAGGAATAATGAATTTATAAGGTTCTTTGCTGATCCAACAAGTGTGAGGGTCTCATAAGCTTGATTTCAATTTTTGTTTGTTTGTTTTCCTTTTAGACATTTCAAGGAGGAATGCTTTTCTAGAAACCATAAATTGCATTTGAAATATTTCCTTTCATAATCAACAGCTGATACCAATTTAACTTTCCCACTTCAAAAAATATGTCAAATGAGAAATGATTAGAGAGGTCAATCTGCACACAAATTCGTGCACAGTTAGAGCTTGCATACTTGATCATATCCTTAAAGGTACAATAATATCTTCTCATACTTCTACCAATAGCTTACAAAAATTTTAGCTTCTAGAATTGAAAAGGAGATAGGATAAATGAAGCCAAAGAAAAGTAGAAGTAAAGATATCTTTGTTAGGGTTGAAGGATGGGTACTAGGATTTCATGTGAATAAGGTCCATGTAGAAAACTTAAGGACTATTTTTAACACATTTTCTTTATCTTCCACACATTTAGACTCAAGTATGAAAAAATCTCAGATTACATGGAGTAAAATGAAAATCTCTTCCTTCAATTCAACTTTCTAATTAGATGTGATCTAATTGCAAAATTTTTTTGTATTTGGGTACAATAAGACAAGTTTTCATATGAGAGCGTCATATTTCAAAGATTTCTCCCTGTCATGGAAATAATCCTCAATTTGAATCTTAAGGATATGCATAAAGAGTTTGAGTGAAAGGGGGCATTACCCAAAGTCACCCTATTCCACCTTGAATAGAGAGGGAACAATAAGAAAGGGAATCCAAGATGGCAAGTCAAAAAGTTCAAATTGTGTAGTTGTAGTTGAGGAGCTAAGAGATAAAACACTTTGATTATAAAGTTGGGCTAACATGCTCTCCTCAAGTGAGCTCAAGTACTCCTCATGAACACAATGATTCATAGAAGACCACTATTATGTAACGAGATCTCTTGTGTACCTTGTTGACTATAAACTTACTATAGATGAACAATTAAATACCAAGGTGATGAGCTTGGTGATTAAATATTGTATGATGAGCACTGCATATTGTACAATTAACAAAGAACATTTTAAGCTGACAACTTTTCATTGATTATAATATGGGTGAATTTGAGTAAGGTGAGCAAATTTTTCTTTCAAAACCATATGTGCAGATATAAACATTAAGTACAACATGTCCAATATTTTTATAGACATGCATTAATTAGACCAAATTTTTCTTTCAAAACCATATGTGTAGATATAAACATTAAGTACAACATGTCAAATATTTTTGCAGATATACACATTAATTACACCAAATTTTTCTTTCAAAACCATATGTGCATATATAAACATTAAGTACAACATGTCCAATATTTTTGTAGATATACACATTAAGTAGACCAAATTTTTCTTTCAAAACCATGTGTAGATTTAAATATTAAGTTAAAAATGTTCAATATTTTTGCAGATATACACATTAATTACACCAAATTTTTCTTTCAAAACCATATGTGCATATATAAACATTAATTACAACATGTTCAATAATCTTGCAGATATATTTTTTTGTGAAGAAAGACCACGCCTAGCAATATGAACCCAGAACAAAATAACAAGACAATTGCTAGATTGTGGTCTCAGTTCTGAAGAAAAGTTGATAAATGTAATTGTCCTTGCAAAAAGTGTAAGGGCTTAAAGAATCGTATAACTCTAATCACAACAATCTAGAGTCATTCTAGGCAACATGGTCACATTGAAGGGGGCCACAATTTTTGTTGATTGGTGAATGTGGATTTCCAACTAGAGGAACATGGAGGTGTGAATATCCAAGCTGAGGATAACACTCCCATAGAAGAAGATGATAATGTGCCAGAGGACATGATTGAAGAAGATGGTATTAGTGCAACTGATGAAGATGCTCACGATGATGGTACTAGCACATATTATAATGATGATGAAGATGGTCTTGATATACCTATACTTGAGAAGGCATACAAGCCCCTATATCAAGGCTCCCAAATAACTCTTCTCTCTGCTATAGTGTTGTTGTTGAGCTTGAAGGTTATGAATGGTTTATCTAATGTAGCAATGTCATGTATGCTAAGGTATGCCATTTTTGTCATCTTCAATGTTAACATACCATTATTATTCATTATATTAACAATTCATATTTGTTGTTGTAGGTTGATAGGTGAGTTTTTGTTACAACCATGAAACATTCTGCCTCATTCATACCGAGAATTATCTACCATTATGAATCAAATTGGAATGAAGTATCAAACAATACGTACATGTCCCAATGATCACATTCTATATCATAAACAACATGAATTTGCAATGCCCTGATTTTCATATTAGCAAATATTGGTTAGATCAAATAACAAAAAAGGTGCCTCACAAGGTTCTTCAGTACATTCCCATTAATCCATGTCTTGAACGATTATTCAGGTGCACTAGCTTAGCACGATTTATGGATTACCATGCATGCAATAGAAGTCAAGATGACATTATGTGAATGCTTGTAGATGGTTTTGCATTTAAAATGATAGAAAAAATATGGCCACACTTTAAAGAACCTCGTAAGATCAAGCTTTCATTGGTAGTGAACGATGTCAATTGGAGATATGAGATCTATTTACTTAGTGTGGCCTAATTTTGTTATTAACAATAACATTCCTCCTTGGATGTTCATAAAGAGAGAGCACATAGTGTTGTCAATGATTGTACTAGGTATTTTTTTATTTAATAGTTATCTAAATTAATTTATATACAGTGCATCAAAACGGTCATAATAATTATGTAATGTTTTTGTTCATTCAATTACTAGGTAAGTACCAAGTTAAAGATATGAATGTGTATATTGAGCCCCTTATTGATGATTTGTTGAAGTTATGGAATGGGGTCACTATGTATTACATAACTAGACCAATAGGGGCTAGAATGAGGATAGAGTTTCGATTCCCTCAGATGAGGAAATTCTTATTCATAGAATGGAAAGGAAAAGAAAAGTGGCATTGGCTAAGGAGAAGGGAGTTGAGAAGTCCTCCAAGAATATGGCTCTAGAAATAGTGAATTATGGTGAGAAGGATCAATCCCCTGTTAATAATACGAATGAGGGGGAGATGGGTGTTACAAAAGGGTTTATGGGTAATCCTAGGACCATTCTAAAGGAAATTGTTAACCTAAAACAACAAATGCAGATTATTTCTAAGGATTTTGAGCAGATTAGTAAGATAACTAGAGGGGAGCACACATTGGGTCAACATATTGACCAGCTTTCAGAAGTAATTGGTAATGCTGAAGAGGTGAAAAATTTAATGAAAAAGGTCCCAATGGTTAAAGATAAAAATAGGGTCTTGGAGAAGGCTAATACTAATTTTTAGAAGAGACTAGAGAGTTTGGAGGCCAGAATGGGTAATATTGAAAAAATGATTAAGAAGATGGCTGATTAGAGTAGTAACATTTTAAAGACAATGGTGAATAATGCTAGTAGTATTATGAAAAAGGTTGAGTAGGATAAAAGGCATGATTCACCTATTGGGACTGAGAACCAAGGACCAAGTAAGTGTACAAGGGCTCATTCCAAGAAGGTTGGTGATGCGAATAGGATGGGGGAAATCAAGGCTACTGTAGAGAACATGCACATTTTGGCAGATCAAGCTGCTAATCTGCTGCAGACTACGTAGTTGTCCAGCTGCTAGCTTTTTGCTATTCTTTTTCTATTTTTTAAAGCTTTGTTTATGGTTGGCCTCCTATTTTTTGTTTGTATATGATCTCTATGAGGCCTTTAGTCCGCATACTATGTTGTTAGACTTTCTATGTTTTCTCTTAGACTTCTCATGTCCTACTATTATAATTTCTTAATACTTTGTTAAAGGTTTCATGTCCTTTAAAACCTTCTTTTACTTAATCAAAACTAGACCAATATGAAAAAGACAATTTCAATTCCATGCAATGCTTGTATGGACAATACATGATGCCTCTGGGCTAACTCATTTTTGCGGTATGTTATATTGTTAAGTTCACATATTTTTGATCTATTATAGTGCTTACACATTATTGTTTTGATTAAGTAAAAATAGGTTTTTAAAGGACCTAAAACCTTTACATCAACATAAGTCTAGAGATAAGCATGAGAACAAAACAACAGAAAGAAGTATCCTAAAGCAACATGAGACATACCTCCAACAAAAACATCCAAGAGGTCACAACAGACAGCGTTGAAAAAAAAAACAAAAGTACAACAACTGACTAACTAAGAAGTCTTTATCAGGTCAACAGCTTGATCCACCATAGTTTGCATGTTATCAGCAGTAACCTTCACCTCATCCTTCTTACTGATCTCCTCATTCTTCTTAGAGTGAGAACGAGTATGTTTACTTGGTCCCTGAGTATCAACCCCTGGAGGGGAATCCTGACCCTTATCAGTCTCATTCCTCTTCAAGAGAATACTCACATTGTCCACCAGTTGTTTAACCAGTTTCTCCATATTACCCATCCTAGTTTCCAGTTTGGACACCTTCCCCTGAATGTTGCTAATATCCTTATCCATGACCCTTTGTTTAGCTTCGATCACTAGGACCTTATGCATGAGATTTTTCACTTATTCAGCATTTCCTATAACCTCCAAGAGCTTGTCAATATGTTGGCCTAAAGTTTTCTCCCCTCTGGAAGTTTTTCTCAGTTGTTCCATTTCCTTACCTAGCAACTGCATTTGCTACTTGAGGATACCAATCTCCTTCATAATAGAACTTGGGTTTCCGAATAAACCTTTAGAAGGCCCTCTCCCACCTTCAACTTTATCATCCAAATCTGACATATGCCCCTGTTCCCCGTCATCCTCATTATCTGATTCCCCATTCTTCTTTGTATTATACCTATCCTTCTATCGCCTTAAGGTTTTTCTTTTCCTCTCCAACTGTTGAGCCAGAGGCTCATCATCAAAAGGAGGAGAAACTCGCTCATCTTGACGACCTTTTCCCTTGCCTTTGCCACCACTCCTCTTATTGAAATGGTCTCTAACAATTTCCTCCACAAAGTCACTTTCCTGGTCACCGTCAGAATCAACATCCTCAATAGTCTTTTTCTTCTTTTTTGAGCTTACACCCGAGCCCTTTTTTGGGCTTACCATACCCCCTTTAGCTTCATCTTGCATCTTAGAATCATAGCCCTTTTCCTCAATACTCCCTTTCATATCCTGATTAGCCCCTTTCAAAGTCCTAGGTTTTAAAACATTTTTGGATTTTAACAAATTCATAATCAAAACCATGAGACCCGCATGGAAAACATGCTCTCCATTCAAGTCATTTTGAATGGCCTGGGTAGAAACACTAAGAGACTACAGAAGATCAAAAGGAAAATTTATCCTAACATCATGTCGGAAATGATTTGCCAACATAAAGTGATAACCATACAATTTTGTGATCTCCCATTTAGAGTCAAGTATTCCATAATCACAAAAAGATCAAAATGCCAAGGATGAGAAACAGAGGCTGGGTTATAATACGAGTTACCTATTTTAACTAGCTGATTTCTCTCCTGTTTTGTCTCAACAAAGTCATCAATGGCCTTATCCAAGAGCTTCCTTTCCCTATAAAAAATTATCCCATCCACATCCAACCCTGTAGCCTTTGCAATGACCTCTTCGACGACTTCCATGCGCTGGTTCCCAACCATCACAGATCCGTCTTTCCATGATTTAACGAACTAGTGTGTAATTGTAGGGTTATTTCCTCTTAGCCTTTCCATGTAACCAGTGAAGTTACCATGCCTTAAGATGTCCCTCCGGCTTGTTCTTCCACTCCGCGCAGCTAGGCGGATCCGTCCTTTTCCTCTTACCCCTCGTAACCACTGAGCCAAATTCACTAGTTAACTTTCTCTGGAAACCCCAAAACTCTCTACGAACATCACAACCAAAAAAAGAGAAGGAAAAAACAACCTAGAATCTATGTGAAATTCCCACCTTTCTAGAAAATAACCCACCTCACAGAAAAGGAGTAAATCTCATAATTCACTGACAACATCATAATTAAATAAATTTTGCTGAGATCTCCATTTATCATGATTGACATGATCGTGGCCATCCATCATATGACTCCCGAATGATCATATGATCATTTAAACATGCCACATTCGAAGCCCAATCAACTAAACCATTGGCTTCTCTATAGTTATGAGATATAATGCAATTTTGGAACGAATTAATAATATTAAAAGCCTTGGAAATAATATTACTAATAGTCTATGAAGGTGGATTAATTTTATTTAAATAATTAATGATGTTGAGGGAGTCACCTTCAATCCATATATTCTTCAAATTCTTACCTTTGACATAAATAAGACCATGAAGAGCAGTAGAGGCTTCAACAACGTGATTAGTTTGATTCCCTAAAGGTATAGCCATATCGCCAACAAAGTCACCATTCAAATTTCTAATAACAACTTTGCAACCTATAGTACCTGGGTTCCCTTTCAAGGCCCTATCAAAGTTAATCTTAAACCAATTCAGCGGAGGACAATCCCATCTAGCATTATCCCTAGGGTTAGGATCCTTTATACTCATACTCAAACTCCTTATATTCCAATTATTAAGCATTCCTTCTTCCCACTCATTAAAAGATTGTTGTCCAAACCACAAATTTTAATGTTTTCAATCAAAAGGACTTTGACTTTGTGGAAAACTTGAGCAGGATTGGATTCCACCCCTCCAAAGATCCTATCATTGTGCTCCTTCCAGATGCCCCAACATAGGTAAGGAAGGATAAAGTCCCACAATTTAATGATCAAAGCATTCTTGGAAGGAGCTTTCCAACTAAAAAAGAACAACTAGATGGTAGCATGGAAAACCAAATCCACATTTAGTAGACTCCAAATTTTATCCCAAACCTTCATTGTAAAGGGTCAATGTAGCATAATATGATCCACTGATTCCCCATCATTCTTACAAAGAGCACATCAATTAACAATGATGAAGCCTCTCTTCTTAAGATTGTCAAGAGTTCATATTTTATTTTGCAAAAGAATCCAAAAGAAGATATTAACTTTGGGGGTCAGATCTTTCACCCAAGCCCTAGCCCAGAAATGTTCATCATGATCATCAAAAAAGTTAGCAAAGGCTGAGACAATAGAGAACATGCCATTGGGATCAAATTTCCATATCAAAACATCCTCTTCATGGTTAAGAAAGAAAGCATTCAAGCACTTAGCAAGCTCAACCAAATTCTGATCCACCCTCAGAAGATTCACCCACAAATCGTCCTTCCAATAATCACTCACAAAAGTACCAAACTGATTCTTACACTACTCCATATACCTGTTCCACCTTGGATCATCACAAAGAGGGTAATCCAAGATCTAAATGTCTTCCCAAAAAATAACTTTCCTTCCATTTCCCACCTTCCATTTAACCCCTCTCCTTAAAATATATTTAAATTTTTGAGCATTGTTCTAGATCAGAGAACCCCCTTGATCAGCATCAAAAGAAAGGAAGTGTTGAAAATCAAAGTGGTCCCTATTATATTTATCAGCCCAAATATTCCTCCACTCCCCTCTTCCTTGTGCCATCTCTAGAGTAATTTAGCCAGTAAGAGTTCATTCATTGTTGAAATCCTACGCAAGCCAAGCCCTCCCTTCCCCCTAGGAATACACACATTCTCTCAAGAAATAAGAGGAAGCCTCTTTTTAGTCTCCATACCAATCCACAAGAAAGTCTTTTGAATTTTCTCAATACCAAGGCAAAACTTTCTCAAAATTTTAAAAACACTCATAGCATAAAGCGAGACACTTTGAAGGATAAATTTCAAAACAATAACCTTCCTAGCCTGACAGAGGAGAGAACCCTTCCAACCAAGAAGTTTCAAATGAATTTTATAAATCAGCGAATTCCAAAAGATGTCAAGAGGATATGAGCCCAAAGGTAAACCCAAATAGGTTCCTAGCAAGGATCCATTCTCACAACCAATAATCCTTTTAATCTTTATTTATCTTGCCTCACTAACATTGATAAAGTAAATCACACTTTTATTGTAATTTATAGTTTGACCAGTAGCCAAACCATAATCAATCAATGCCTTCTTTATGTTCCTAGCATTCCTCACTAAAGCCTCCCCCATGACAATAGAATCATCAGAAAATTGTTGGTGTGAGCACACAAGAGCAGAAGAAGAAGGGTTGAGGCCCACAAAGTCCCCTTTCACCACCATATTATTCACAAATCTCCCCAAGCATTCAGCCAAGATAACAAAAAGAATAGGAGAGATTGGGTCCCCCTATCTAAGGCCCTTAGAAGCCTTAAAGAAGGATATAGGGGAACCATTAACAAGCATCGAGAAAGAAGCCGAGGAAACCAACATGAAGCTAAGGTCCCTGAATATTTTATTAAAACCAAACGTTTCCAAGCCCCTGAGAAGGAAATTCTAGTCCACTCTGTCATAGGCTTTAGAAAGATCAAGCTTAAGAAGAAACCCTTCCTTCTTAGACACCACAAGAGAATGTATATTTTCATGAATGAAGATGATGGAATCCAAGATCTGTCTACCTAAAACAAACCCATTTTGCTACCTTGAAATGATAGCCGGAAGAAGGGAAAGAATTCTAAGAGTGAGAACTATAGATATAATCTTATAAAAAGAATTACACAAATTGATAGGCTTAAACTGATCCATTCTATTAGCACCTGACTTCTTAGGAATAAGGGAAATAAAGGTCCCATTTAATTCTCTTAGGATATTTTTGGTGCCAAAAAATTCCTTCACACCATTACAAACATCAGTCCCAATGATATGCCAATATTTATGAAACAAAAAAAGGGGAAACCCATCCGAACTAGGGGCTTTATCACCCTCATAGGAGAAAATAGCCTTAGAAGTCTCATCCGAAGAAGGAATGGAAGTAAGAGATAAGTTCTAGGCCTCTAAGATGCAAGAATGAATGTTCTCTAGGAAATTTTTTTGCTTATCTAAGTTCAAATCAGGGTCACATTGCAACAATCTACCAAAGAACTCCACAGTCTCCCTTTTGATTATCTCTTCATTATCAGTCAAACCTTCATCCATATTGAGTTTGGAAATCTTGTTAGCCATCCTATGCTTTAAGGTTGTCAAATGAAAGAACTTGGTGTTTCGATCTCCTTCCTTCAAAAAGACCTTTTGGGAACGCTATCTCCAAAACATCTCCTCCTTGGAAATAAGATCATGAAGTTCAACCAGTTTGCTACTTTCCTCTTCCCTAGAGACCTCCTCATAACCATTAGCCTGAATCCTATCTTGGATGTCTTTAAGCTCCTCCAGAATCTTTTTTTTGTTCTAAAAAATGTTGCCAAAGGTATTTTTATTCCATATCTTAATATTCTTCTTAACATTTTTCAATTTGACAGCCACTCTAAACATAGTTGTACCCTCAACTTTGATATCCCACCACTCCTTAATGAGGCTCTCCAAATTAGGATGAAGAGTCCACATTTTTTCAAATTTGAAAGAAAAATTCTTATGAAAATTAATTTTATCAACAATAAAGAAAATAGGGCAGTGATCAAATCCCACACGAACTTGAGCATTGAGTGCACATTTGTAATTCAGAAACTAATCATTACTAATAAGAGCATGATCCAGCCTGAATTGAATAAGATCCTTACTAGCTCTTCTATTCGTCCATGTGTACTCAATCCCATGTAAATCAAGGTCATGGAGAAGATGAAGATTAATAAAGTTCATTAGATCTAATCTATTATTCAGATTGGTCTGATTACCTCCCCATTTTTTAGAATCTTTTAAAGGGGTATTGAAGTCCCCTATAACCAACCAATTATCCTCAACAAAAAGCTTTCTCTGATTATAAATTTCTTCCCACAAAGCCTTCCTTCCCCATTTGGAATTGGGGGCATAAACATTAGTAAGGGCCCAACTAAAATTATCTTTAGAATTTAAAAAATGAACATTCATCATATTTCGGCTTTGAGAAATGAATTCCCCCTGAATCCATTTGCTAATCCACAAAACCCCCATACCAACTGATGCTCCATCAAAATCACTACCAATAATCTTTCCTCCCTTAAAAATTGAAAGACATTCCACCTTATCCTTGAGAATCTTAGTTTCTTGAATAACAAAAATGTCTAGCCTATTATCCCTAATCATATTTTTCAGAATGTCATGTTTATGAGGGTTATTAAGCCCTTAAATATTCCAAGAAATTATCTTCATAATTTAAGAAAATGTTTTGATTCAAGGATGGTTCTCTGACTACCATCAACAATGCTCCTGTTAGCCTCAACTGTTCTTTTGTGCAGATTGGAAGGTCTTCCAACTGAAGATGGAGAAGACCCAACATCACCATTTTTGAAATTAACTCCACCATTCTTAGATGAAGAACCAAGTTTACCCTTAGAAGGTTTTGAATCCCCATTTTTGGAATCAGCTTTGTTTCCTTTCTTGTTATTTTTCATTGGAACATAGTCTTCATATTTTTTACTACCATTCTTCCTGCCTTTCGACTGTTTCCCAACTACATTCCAATTGGCCTCAGAACTATCCTCTTCCCAAATTTCTTCCTCAACCTAAGAAACAGTAAGAAGATCCTTGACTTCGCCACTAACAAATTTACGATCCTTCATCACAGGATCTAGGGGTTTTTGAATCAAAGGCAAAGGAAAACCTATCTCCTTTTTGAGTTCCTTCTTCAACAGAAACCCTACCCTCATTTGAAATGTTCACCATATCTTCCTGATTCCTCTGCAAGTTGTCACTGTTAGGAATCTCTTATATGACTTGGGTAGAGGTGATCACACTAGGCTCCTTCTCCAAAGGTGAGACTACACCAAGATCTTGAAGGGAAGCATTAATCTCAGGAGGTTCACTCGAGACCTTCTTAGGAACGCTACTCACCTCATCACCCATAGAGCACTTAGATTGGTCCTTTAGGGGAGCTGACACAACAACATCCACCCGTGCACCCTTAGAGATCTTTCTTCACCCAAAATTTCTTAATTTGCTTAGCCTTTCCTTTCAGAGAAGGACATTCCTTAGCCCAATGACTAGCTTTCCTACAATGGAAGCATGCAAAAGGGATAGATTCATACTCAATCCTTTGGTCCCAAATACCAAGTTTAGATTTCAAAGAGATAAATTCAGGTAGATCCACACCATGGGAAACCCAAACATAGAATCTAGCATAGTTCAGTCTCCTCCTAGAAACAGTCACAGGATCTAAGGAGAGGAGTTCCCCAAAAGTATCAACATTTCCCTTGAACACATCTTCCACCCAAAACTCAAGAGGGAGGCAATGAAGTTTTACCCAAACAGGGGCTTGAATATTAGAATCATCCAAAGAGTAAAGGTTGGGGTCCATTTCTGTAGTAGCAAGGTATGTTTCCCCATAACCCAAGGACTACTACAGGGTATATCCCACTTATCCTCCTCACAAGAAACGAAAAAGGAAAGACAAAATTTTGCCATCACAGATATATCAACTTGGCCCTTCAAACACCATTTTTTTTGAACAAAAGCTCACACATCTTCAATATTGGGTCTAGGTCCAATGAAAAACCCAACCAAAGTAGAGTCCATACAGGAAATATTTCTATCAATAATTTGGTAAAGGATTTTGATTGAGAACTTACCTTTATCCTTTGCAAAGATATCTTTAACCAATGAGAAAGCAGACTTTCCAGTAGGTCGTACCCCAAAAAGACTGGACCATTTTTTATTCTACTTGGGCCCCCCTCTTGAATCTGCCAAAAACCTGCCATCATCAACATCCCCAGATTCGATAGGGAAATCCCCAGAACTAGGTACAAAGAAATTCAAATTCTAATTCTCGCCCAAACTCTCCCCTCTCCCACTTGCCATCCTCCCAGAGTTTTTGTATGTTTAAGTTACACGTGATAATTTTACATAATCCAATTGTACATTATCTTTTAGATCTCCAGACAAAGGGAAAATTTGCATGTCTAATTTGTGGTCCGAAGATGAAATCTTGTCATTCAAGAAGTTTAGGAAAGCAGGTGTTTGATGAGTTTAGGCACTTTCTCCACAATAATCATAAGTATTGAATTACTAAAAAACATATTTTTATCAGGAAGCAAGAGACAACATCAAGGCCATGAATAATGACACATCATCTATAGAAGTTAGAATACGATTGAGTAAATCGCTGAGGTAATGTTCAATTTGTGGTCTGAAGTTTGAAATTTATATTTTGATATTGTCTTTTATTTAGTAATGATGTAATTGATGCTCATGAAAGTCATCAATGCATCAACTACCAACTTCCTAGAGGAATAAAAAGTTATCCTACTCAATTTAGTAGGTTACCGTACTACAAGGATCTCTCAATCATGCATTTTTTTGCTACTATGGATATTGGAAAGAATGTAATGGAAACACTATGAAAAACATTGGATGGAAGGCATGATAGAGAAAAAAAATGCCAAAATTTGCATGACATTCATGAATCCAATCATGAACTGAAATTTTGTATTGAATCAAATAGTAACGAAGATCGCATAAATATGAGTGCCTTTCTTTGGTTATTAACGAAGCAAAAAAAAGATGCATTAAATGAGGTCGCAAAAAAAAATTAAAATCCTATAGGATTTGCTACAAATATAAGTAGTCTTGTATCAAAGAAATGTGATTTTGGGCTAGGGTTGAAAACACATGATTGCCATACCTTTATCAAGGTAAGTCATGTTCTTTATTTATAATATATTTGTAAAATTGTATGTACTACTTATTGTATTATTTTATAATATATTGAAAAGATAAATTTTTTATGATTGCAGTGTGTCCTACCTCTATCCCTCCCACACTAGTTTGACAACAATATTAAACAAGTTATATATAATCTTGGAAAATACATGAGGTTAGAAGTGTTATTTCTTAGATTTGTTGTACATATATTCTATTTATGATTTTCTTTATTTTTTATGTAATTTATTGTATATTTTTATTTGAAATATCATTTATATGTTCTTTCATGTTGAATCTCTTTCAGGTGGTTATCATCTAAACAAATTTTTTAAAATGATATAAAATATTGGAAGAGAAAAATACCACAGCTTATGTGTAAAATAAAAAAGTGTCTACCTTCAACTTTTTTCAATGCTTAAGAACACTACCTCATACATCAAGTTGAGGAGATTGAATTGTGTGGACCTGTACAAACTAGGTTAATGTGGATGGTTGAGAGACACTTTAAATTTATGAAGGGCTTGGTTTGACAAAGAGAACATCCTAAGGTTTCTATGGTAGAGGGATATATGGTATACGATACCGTGGTGTACATTAGTGAACATCTTCCCAACTTTGCATCAAAGTTTCATGTAGATTGCATTTGAAATGCCAACTCCATTAACAGATTCAAAGTGGAGTACTTGATGTGGAAAGATAGATTGAAGAAAGTGAGGTAATTATAAGATGTTATTGTAGTTAATTAATTCTTATCCATCATCAATATAAGTTATTTTTAATTGGTCTAGTTGTTTTCTTTATGGTTGGTCGTGAGTGGGATGCACTACATTTGTATATTGCAAATAATCTTGATTGGATGACAGTATGTAGTCAAAAATCTCAAGAAAATGATCATCATTAACATGGGATGGTGTTTCATCATTGGTTAAAGAAGCTCATAGTAATGGAGATCTCAATGTTACACCAATAGTACTTGATCTAACATATGACTCAAGAGATAGAAAGGTAGACAATTACTAATCATGACCCATAAGTTTAATATCAACTCATAGATCGATGCAAATAATCTTGACATGTTTGAATAATTGAAGATCAAACACCACAAAGCTATGTACTACCATGGCTATATATTTTTCATAAAAGAGTTAGACAAAATGAAGAAAAATTGTGATTTTAGGGTAGGCACAGTCTTCGAAGTCACCAATATTTCCTCTAGAAATGACATACATCCTCAACAATATGAAAATCAATACTATGTAATTTTTGATGATATACTTGAGTGGTACTTTACTTCATTCAAATTAGTTCTATTTGTCGTCAAATGGTATAGGCTACAACTAAATTGAAATGATCTTGATAGGATTGTTATTGAACATGATAATGGAATTACAATGATTAGTACACGGTCATTTGAGTCAGTTGGAGATGAACCTTATGTTCTTCCAAGACAATGTGAGCAAGTGTTTTACTTTGGAATTCCACATAAACTGGGTTGGTCATTTTTTGTTAGACATGATCCAAGAGGAAGGTCGGTAAAGTATAATGTGATGGAAGAAGATACTGAAGAATCAGAAGATGAAGTAAACGATGATCATGAACCACTATTACACAATGATGAAGATGATGATGATTCTGGTGATGGTGATGATGATCATGATCATGATCATGTTGATGAAGATGGTGATGATCAAGGCAATGATGGTCATGATGATGATGGTCATGATAATGGTGATGAAGATGATGATGATGGTGATGAAGATGGTGGTGGTGACAATGATGATTTAAGTGACAAGTACGACGATGATGATGACATGGATGAAGATGATGGTCAATGAAATGATCAATGAAATGTTTGTCGACGTAAGATCAATGTCAAGTATGACAGGGTCATGATTTATTTATAGAAATTTGTTTGACTTGTAAGTTATTATGTGTTGGAATCTACTTTTATGGAGTATATACAATGATATTTCATAGCTACCACACATTTAGTAGAAGTAAGCAATTAAAATATATATAATAATTTCGATGAATGCATCATGTAATTTTTGTCCTCTACGTAATATGTAGCATATATATCATGTAATTTTTGGCTAACTTAAGATAAATGATTTACATATGTAGGTTATCTAATGCCTTTGACTAGGATCTTGCATAGTCACATGGATCAACAGGTATAAATCAATAGACCCTATGGATACAATTTTTTATTTTCATATCTTCTCTTTACCATCAACATCAACTTTAGTCCTAGTATGTCTCTCATTTTATGGATAGTAAGTATCACCAAATAGGTATTTGTTTGATCTGTCTTCCCCGAGTGAAGAAAATGTGGGAATAGAAGACAAAACTGAGACATCTAGTAGGTCTAAAATAGGGAGATCAACTAGAGGTGAAAAGATTAGAAGAAAATTCAATAAACAAATGCAATTTTTTCTTATTGGGGGGATCATGTTCTTATGATAATGAGAGAGAAGGTGATAGGAGGTTCCCTTAAGGTACACACATCTTCAGAAAGAATGGGTACCCAAGGAACTACATCTAGTTAACACTAATTTTTATATTAACGAAAGGATATATCACATAGCTCCATCTTCATTACATGGTTTGGGCCCATTTTCTATGGATGACATATAGGTCAATTACAATAAACTTATTGAATTGATGGAGTATGTAGGACCTTGTTACAATTACAACAATTGGATGTGAATTGTGCAATATAAAAAAAAGTATGCATATGTATGCATTGTCACCAAATTATATACAATGCAAAGTAAATGATCAAAGTAAAAGAATCACTCTGTATATTGATGGAAGGGAAAAAGAAATAGGGAATATTGTAGGATTTATAAATAGTTCTTGACCTATGTCAACTACTAAGTGGTAGAATTGTATGTTCAAGCATGTGAGGGAAATTGTTTTTTTGTATGTGTGATAAAATCAATAAGTGTAGGGGAAGAGCTTCAAAGAGATTGCAATTTGAATCGTGTAGATACAAAAAAATTCCCTACCATGGGATTGGTAAGTATAACATTTAAACCAATTTTCTCCAATTAATATTGACTCTAATATACAATCTACCATTTTATTAATAATTTTTTTTGGTAAGTCTATTACTTTCATTTCGCTGCCGATTGCTAAGAATTGCTAATCTTTTTCACAGGATGACATGGATACACCACAAGGCATATGCGAGGATGTACCAACTCACACACCTTTAGAAAAGGTAAACCTTAATTAGTGTAATTTTATAAATTATATAGGAACAAATCACATATTATTGTGTTCTTTTCTTTATGGCTTTGGAGTTATTTTGATGGAATTTTATTGATATTGATGTCACAACTTGATGTCATTTGTAGATGAAATTTCTCATAGTGTTGACCCCGTATTCATGGCCCATAAATTCATAAAAAAATATAGTGATGAGATTCTTAACCTTGTCCTAAAAAAAAACATTACTGAGGAGATAGAGGCACTAAAAGAAGAATGAATACTTAGAGTCAATTCTTTGAAGGTAAGCAATAATTAATCTTAAGAAATAATAAAAGTTCAATAGATGTTTATATTTTATAGTATCTTATGGATAATGATCTAAAATATTATGTGTTATTCTTACAAGATTTTGTGACACTAGCGAGACCACGTGATCAATATGGTGAGGGTTCTAGCACACAACCTTCATGTAAGTAACACTTTCTCTTTACAACATTATAAAATTTAACTTTGATCTTTATCCATTGTAAATGAAAACAAACAATGTTGAAAATGTCTTTTCTAACAATGTGGCTTGCTCCTTTGGACATCCTTGAAAATCACGGTTTGAATTATGCTCCAAAGTCCATAAAACAACTCCTATGAGAAGAAAGAATGCAAGAGTTGTACACCACATTTTTGCATCAAATTTTGCACACTATTGTAGTTATACAAAGATAACCCTAGTATGCATATGAAAATTAAATCTAGTGCAACAAAAAATGCAATGTGAGAATTATATCTTTCTAGCCATAGAAACTGATCACAAATGCAACTGCCATCATTCCATACATATCATCTATATATGCAACCACAATAAGAAGTTATCCATGTCTCTCACAAAAACCAATCGTTCCATATTGATATGATGAAAGAGTTGGATTTGTTGCTCCAAATGAAAGAATATGTACATAAAGTTCATTGGCTGCATGTGAAACAATATGAGAAATAATAGAAGAGTGTGGCCCTACTAGTGCAACATTTTTTATTTTCATCAACATTATAAAACTTAACTTTTATTTTCGAATGCTTCAGCTAGCTAGTATCCCATTTGATCTTTATCCATTGCAAATTTCTTTGCTAATAATATATCCTTTAGTTCATGATGAAGTGTGGATGCCTCATTTTGTAGTCACTAAGAATGAGCTTGCAAACATCTTCAACTATGCCAAGTACAACTGGTGAAACCTAGTTTTGCTATATTTTGTAATGTGCCAATCATGCATTATTATTTTTGTTGGGTGGATTTTATATTCATGGATCTATTTTGTGCACTAATAGATAGACCTTCAATTGATAGAACAATAGAGACTAGTACTACTAAAGTTGAACCATTTCTTGGAGCAGCCCATGTGACCAATACTAGTTCATTACCGAGGACATTGTTGTTGAACAAGAAAACTATGTTTCTGTTAAAATTATAAAAGCTTCTAGTTGCTTTAAAAATTTTATTATTTATAGTGTAATTCCAGTTTACTTATACATAACTCATTTTAGACTGATAATCCCATGATGTTTTTGTAGGAAATGATGTTTTCTTTGACCATCTTTTTGAAATGACATTGAAGCTATTTGGACCCACCATATGTAAAATGTACGTAGTTTCATATTATTGCTACAATATTTTTTGTTTTCCTCTATTTATTGTACTATATTAAATTTATTGATCTAACAATTTTTTTTTAATGGTGGAATGAACAGAGTCCTAAATTTAAAAATCAACTCATTACATCTTTTGAGGACCTTTTTGAAAAAAATATTTTTGACACTGCCCTACTTCTCAAAAGAGAATCCAAACATATAAAGACTGTGAGGGACCAATATATAAGGGGTCTAAAGGATAGCCCAAAGTATGACCATCCTCATATGATTCTACTAATGGAGTGGAATGAAATAATAGAAGATGCAAAAGAGAAAAGGCTACGTGGTAAAGAAAATTAACCAAAAAAGGGCAAAAAAGGGTATGTCATGATAGTATTAAGTAGAATGGAATCATTCACTAATTAGTGATCTTTGTAAATATATAAGCTAACATGTCTCAAATGTCTCATAGAATGCAGGACACATCAAAGGCTACAAAAGTGAGACTACAAAAGGTTGGCTAACACAAACTTGGCTGTGGTGGCTATATGAATCTTCACTCTCGACTTGTAAGTAACAACATGGAATTTTTTATTATTTTTTATTATTTAATGTTGCAAAAAATTTGTTTAATCAAATCATACATGCAAAACTGACAATATTAAACAAAAAATACAGGTCAAAAATTCAATGTAGAGCCCACAGATGAAGATAAAAAAATTAACCTTAATGGAAGGCTATAAAGTCATGGTTGCATGCCTATGCCAAGAATCTAAAAGCCATACCCAAGAATACAATGCACCAAATGAGACATAGGTAAATTCGTCAAATGAAAAGTAAATCAAATTGAATAGATGAGAAATTTCTTTTTTGGTGTTAGTTTCTAGCATAAATTGACTGCATAACAATACACATAACATTTCACTGCAGCCTTCAAATCCTATCACAACACCTGCACATGATGAAGGCCATGATGTGCATCATAGTGGTGGAGGCATTAATTTGCTATTGGAAATTAATTATGCAATTATGAATACAATTTAACATCTTCAAATTGCAATTCGATGTGTAACTTTTTTTTGAATAGCTTGGAGCATGTTGAACATCATGGTGAAGGAGTGGAGCATGGTCGAAGTGTTTAACATGTTAAGGTGGCGGCAGATCAAAATGTTATTGTACATGATTTGGCATTGTTAGGTAAGAAAAATGCATGTAATGTTCTACTAGTTAATGAAATACTTGTAACAATTTTTTTTATAAAAAAAATGCCAATCTAACCCATTTACTTGCTATTGCAATAGAGTCCCCTTTAGTGCAGCAACCTTGTGCTCCTCAAAATAGGAGGAGGCATCATAACTTGACATTACATGTGACAAGAGAGGAGGAGAGTGAGGAAGATATTGATGCTCCTATTAGCCTTTTCCTTAAGAAATCTAAGAAAAACAAAAAGAAGAAATGATTTTTTTAAAATTCTCTTTGATAAACTTTGTTTGATAAACTTTATTGGATAATGAAAGAACGTTGTTTCAATTTATTATCTATGAATGTTGGGTATTAATATTGATTTTTATGTCATGTTAATGAATATTGTTATGTGTTAATGAAGTCTTGATTAGTACTGTGTATTAATGAATTTTATATCATATTAATGAATGTTATGTGATTGTATTGATTGAATGTTATAGTTCATAAATGGATGAATGAATGAATGAAATATGTAATTAGATGATAATGAGGAATTTAGATTGATGTTGTGGGGGGGGGCGGGGGGGGTGGGGGCGGTGAGGCTAGATGAGCTTCCACCTTCTAATGGTTGGCCTCCCTAAGTAGAGAATATTAAAGTATTCTTGAAACGAAGTGAAGCTCAAAGTAACATACCTTCAATAATTAATCAATTTCATTCATTGTATGTCTAGAATGATGGAATGATACTCTATGGTATAGGTATGAATCTTTGAAAATAATGAACTCTTTTTTATTTGAGCTATTCTTAATTGATAGCTTCTATTTAGTTGCTTGCTAATGATGAATACCTTAAAGTAGTATATCTATTTGAATGTGGTTATCATAAATGTTAAAGCATGTAGCTTTGATTTTTCAGTGCCATGCACCTAAAGTTGGACGTAGCATCTTCAAGGGACTCCAATTTAGTTTGTGGAAATCTGAGTTGTTCTACACCTATATCTCTTCCATTTGATAAGGTTGAATTGCCAATATTTTCTCAGAGGTGATACCTCTTTTCCAGTCTTTCATGATTAATCATAGCTGAAAGGTTGCATGTGCATTCATTTTGCTGGTTTATTCCATAAACAAAGTAGAAACCCCATATTTTGATGGTTGTAATTTTGCCTTCTTTTGAATATTTTGGGTTTAACTTCCATTTCGTCATGCAAATTTTGAAAATGGTTAATGTTGTGGCTGTTAAGGTTGAAGGAGATGTTGATTCACCAATATCTATATTGGAAGATGAGGTGAAGATTTTTCCTTTTTTATTTTATTTTTCTTATTTTAGAATAATTTTTGTAGTTGTTACATACTAGTCTTCTAATTCTATCATGGAAAAGCATGGCTCAAATGAGAATGGTGATGCAAAAGTTCCCTAGCTTGAGGTAACAAGTGTTGGTAGGGTTTGCAAGAGAATAGGGAGTGCTAATGAGGAGAATGATGCAAAAGATTACAAGCTAACAAATGGTGGTAGAGGCCAAAAGAAGGCAACAATGTCCAATGCAATAAGTTCCTAAATGCTATATGTTTATTAAAGTTTAGAGTAGTATATGCATGATGTTTGATGAAGGCGTATATGGTCTTGTAGAGAAACTAGGAAGGTAGCTTGACACACCATTAATAAAATTCACTTCTCTAATATCAAGTTGTCTTGTCTCCATAGAATTTACAAGATCAACTTCCTCTATTGTGGAAGTTGTCGAAGAGAAGTGATATAACATATTGGTCTTTTTATTTCTCAATGACCATGAAGGACCCATCTGGGGCCAATTGTTATAACACCATATTTTTTTATTATGGATTAAAAATACCTTTCATACACATCTTGAAGATAGTTAACACACTTTAAGCCAATTAGCTATTTCTTGTAACAACATACCTCGATCAATAGAGAAGGCCATTCACTTAGCACTTGTGCATCTTGTCATACTTTCTGTTAACTATACAAAATCCATTTGGTGCTTGCAAGAACTAAAAATGATTGTCAAAAGCGGAGCACCCATAATACCAATATTTTATGGAGTTGAGCCTTCACAACTTTGAATGAGAGACAAAAATGGGGTGTTCGCTCAAACCTTCCAAATGCATCAGCACATTTAAAATTTTGAGCCACAAACACTAGAGGAACGAAGGCTCTCTACCATGTTTCATATATAAAAGGACTTATTTTAACAGGGTAACACTTTTTTTCTATTTTTTTCTATATGTATTTTTTATTTGATGATTTATTACTGTTCTCATGTCTTACTATACTTATTGTTTCTCAAAGTATAGATATGGAAGTATATATTTATATTTTTCATTTAGTTGTATAATTTTATATATATATAATTTTTGCCATTCACTTTTTTCAAAGTTATTAAGTATAACAAATGTCTTTATATTTAATTTATGAATTGAATACTATAAATTGCATGTAGCGATTAGGGAGATTATTGGAAGAAATCACAAGAAATATAGGAGAACATATTGATAAGTTGCAATTTCAACCAAAAGAAGCAACTAAAGGCTTAGAAGGATGAAGTTGTCCCAAACAAAATGTTGAAGACGATTGAAACAACTGTGGAAGTACTAGATTCACAAAGTTATTGAAGATCTTAAACTGTTTATAAGGGTCATAATTATCTGATACAAAAAACAATCTCACAATTCTCCTTTAAGAATTTTGAGCTCAAACCAATAATGATTGTCTTTTATTACCAAACAAACTGCATTCATGCTTTTACTTTACACACAAATTGAAACTGGTTGTTAGAAGTCATTTTGTGCACTTATTTTCATGCTCAATGAAACATATTCAAACATTTGATCGCTACAACTTTCAGCAATATATATGTATGAAATTTTGTTTGCTATACTATGTTCTCACAAATAGTGAATTGCATATAACTTCATGTCTATTGCTATAACAATGGCAATATCACCATTTCTTATCACTAAACTAGAAACCCTTCATCTACGATCTCTGATACACCTTCTCGCTATTAGGTATGGTGATATCAAAAATTCAGCCTTCAACATTGGCACTTGAAATTTTGCTATAATGGATAGCAATATCCCATAGCTCATTCCTGATCACTATATCTCCATAACACAAAATACAATCAGCGATCACGTTCAACTTATCACCGCAACTCATAGCGATGCCCTTTTAATAGTACAACCATCCATCATTATAAGTTACAATGATCTCTAAGTTTCATCGCTAATCGCTATATCCTTTTTGTGCTCTTTTCACTCAATGATAGATCATGATTGCTATAACATACAATGATATATGAATACTTATCGCTCATAGCTATACTGAAATTCCATATCCTCCACTCACCGATGAGATATATCACTATACTAGAAACCCTTCCTCTATGATTTTTGATACACCTTCTTGCTATTACATATGGTGATATGAAAACTTTAGCCTTTGATATTGGCACTTGAAATGACACTATAACATATAGCGATATCCCACACTTCATCACTGATCATTATATCTCCATAACATAGAATGCAATTAGCGATCACATTCAACTTATCATTGCAACTCACAATGATGTCCTTTTAATAATACAACCATCCATTACTGTAAGTTAAAATGATATCCATGTTTCATCGCTAATCACTATATCCTTTTAGTGGTCTCACTGCTAATTGCTATATCCTTTTTGTGCTCTCATTGCTCAGTGATAGATCATGATTGCTATAACATACAACGATATATGAAGACTAATCATTCATCGCTATACTAAAATTACATATCCTTCACTTGCCAATGAGATATATCGTTATCAGATATAGCAATAATTATATTCCATTGCGCATTGCCATATTGATAATGAGTCTTCTCCGCACATCGATGAATCCAACCACTATATGCTATAGCAATATCATACCCTACCTCAAGTTGTCCAAACTACAATCACTAAAAGATACCTCAATATCTGATGCCTCATTGCTATAGTTGTAGTGATAATCTAAAAAATGAGAATATCTTCATGAATTCAAATGAGACCAAGGCCTAGATCAACCAATGGATATTTCCATGTGATGAGTAAGCCCTAGGAGTGCAATAATGCAATAGGATTCTTTGACTTGAGTGATAAATAGCTATATTTTTGTGAAAACACAAAGAGATGCAATAAATGATTTTTTATTTTGATCACAAAAATCTATCTAGGACATAAAAAGGTAAGAAATGAGAGTAGGTAAAAGTTGAAAAAATATTTGCAAAATATTGAGTTCCACCAGAAGGGACAGACTTATCTTGTGGAGCAAGTGTAAGAGGATGCCTTCATTTGATTGATCTTGCAGGAAGTGAGAGGTCATTAGCAAAAGACTTAAAGAAGCAAAAAACATTAAGAAATCTCTCTCTTCTCTTGGGGATGTTATATTTTCTTTAGCTACTAAGAGTACACATGTCCCATATTGTAACAACAAACTGACCCAATTTTTTTAGGATTCCCTGGGTGGCCAAGCAAAGACACTCATGTTTGTACATCTCAGTCTAGACATTGACTCTTAATCAGAGACAATCAACACTTTGAAATTTGAAAAGGGAGTGTCTAGCTTGGAACTGGGTGTTGCATGTAGCAGCAAGGAAAGAAAGGATGTTAAAGATCTCAAGGAACAAATTTCCAAATTGAAGGAAATCATTGCATGAAAATATGCTAAAGCTCAAGTGTTTGCAAAAACCAAATCCATGAAGATTTTTTGCACACTATTAATAAATATCATATACACATTTTGGAATTTTTTGTAGATGAATTCTATGCAATTTTTGTGATACCTAATCTTATTATATATAATTATGTGACTATAACTTCTTGTTATCAATTGAGGTTTATGACTTATGCATTTGTTATGTTTTCTCAGTATTCAGTTGTGTGTTTTTATAAATTTCTTAAGAAATTAGATTTTAGAAGCTAAAATTTACCAAATATTTATTGCATTTGGATGGTTTTCATACAAGTAAAACATCAGTGTTATACAAAAGATCAGTGTTTGTCTTTAATCACTATAGAGATTATTACTTTAGACATATAGTGAAACTATTATGCATGTTAATATAGGTATTAGGCACTTTAACACATGCCTTGGTAGAAGTCATGTGCTAGTCTTGTGCACTTATTTATCTTAATCTCTCCTAGAGCATTTCTAATATATTTTCTCTTTAAACATCTCAATAAATTTCTGCAGCAACTATCCCATCGAAAGGGATTGCTTCTCATGCTTTAACATTCCATTTCAGCTTGTACCTATAATCTTGCAAATTCTCAACTCAAAGTTTGTTGATGTTTTAAACTCTATCATCCACTTATATGCAATAACAAGGAAACTCTACTTGAAAAATTGTACCTAAAATGTGGCTCAAGTAGTTTCTCTCTTCTTTTGTATTGGCATGTCTTTATAATCTAATTAAAAACTATCAACACTCTCTTAACTGCTTTAAATAGCTACTAAAATGGTTATCAATGAGAACATCTCAGTATCACTTATGGTCTTTTGAGATATAAAATACTATTTTAAAAGCATTTTTTATTTTTTTCAGATGTAAGATATTGTTTTAGAAGCATTTTCTATGACTTTATCCTCTTGTCCCATTTGATGTTTGAATGATTTATACAATCTAATTTAACTGATGTAAGAGTTTATTGTAGTATGTTTTCTTGATTCCCAATTAAACTAGCATCATGCTTTCATCATCATTGTTAAGAACTTAAGAACCAAGTAAATGAGTTGCTTGCTCATGTTTCATGTTACATTGATCAATTGTTTCTATTAGAACCCAACAATTTTTCCTGTAATTATATTTGAAGGTATGTTTCCTACCTCGCACCCTTGCACTTGGGGTAACTAGAGGCCTGACAAAACATAGGGAAATGGAAGAAGGTTTGATGACTATCAAGGACATAGAAAACTCAAAGCTTGTAGAGGATATCACGAAGACTTGTTATGAGATGTATTTTGTAACAACTACTGGTCAACCTGGCACAAGAAATTACACATTTTCATACACAAGTGAGCTACTTTGGAGGAATTAATAACCTACATCAAATCCATTTTTCTATTTTTCTTATTGCTCATGTTTTCTATAGCTTGTTTTGAGGGTATAATTATGAATTTGAAACTTTTTAAAAAGGAATTTTATGAATATGGATTATAGGGAGGGAATGAAAGTTTTGAGTTCTTGGATGGCATAATAATTAGATATGCAGACCACCATAACCTTCTACGACTTGAGACTATGGAGTCATTCTTTGTGTTGCACCACATAACTGAAGATCCCAAGCAAGATGTTTATCTATATTAATTGAATCCTATTTCATGTTACAACATCTATTTTTTGTAGCTTTTTTGAATCATTATTTTTCAATGCATTAGTTGATTTGAACTTTCTTTGCTTCTTGATTATTTTATAATGGCAAGAGTTTTCTGAAAAATGGTGTCCTATATTACTATGCTAAATAATGGGTGTACTCATTTTATTTTACTATATAGGAAATTGGAGCCAACGTGTTTTTCTTAGCACCAAACTCCATCATGTCACCATATATCCATTGTTTGGTTTAGCTTTAAAAGTAGTCAAATCTCTAAGGTAAAGGTTGGAGGTGCTAATACAAGTTAACTTACATCTTTATTGTCAAAGAAAGGGAATTCATTATATCTAGATGGTCTTTCAGAACCCATTACCATGCCAGTTCCTAAATTGATAACTTCCAAATGAGTGGTTTTTACAAAGAACACTCATTTTAATGATTTCTACCCCAAACAACTACAATATGTTATGTTCTAGAGAACATTTCATATTGTTTCATATTTTGACATACAATACACATCTGTTAGTCATGTTAGAAATAGGCTTTGAAATAGTCAAAGTAGATACAAAGAGTTATTGCAATTGAAGGGCACAATACATTTTGGTATGAGATATTTAGGGAATGATGAATTGATACTGCAGGGAATTGTGGGTTTTGACTGGTTAGGAGATGTGGGTGATAGGAAGAGGAATTTAGGATATTGCTTTAGAATACGAATTGTCTGACAATAATATGCCTCTTAGTGTAAGTCTAGTTCAACTTTTATAAGTTTTGTTTTAGATCAACTAGAAAATACTACATGCCTACTTATTTTTTGGACATCGATGTGAGGTAATGATTGATTTTTATTTTTTTCCATGTAAGCTTGAAATAATAGTAGTGCTTGATATGAAGTTTCAAATGTTCTTATTTAAGTTGTGTATTGGCAGGACCATGAGAATGATGATGTAGGGGAGGAGGTAGAAGATGTTGATGATGAGATGGCAGACATTGAAACTTTTTAAAAATTTCTACTCAAACCAAAACAATAAAATAATTAAAATCAATAAAAAAGTTAGTAAGAATTCATAGCTTATAGATGTGATGTGCTATATTTTAATCTTAGGCCCTTATTTTTGTGAGGACAACTAAAAGTGTAATGGGGGAAGTTATGAGTCCTGCAATTGGTATTATGTTAGCTTCTTTATCCTATTCATTACTTCCATCAAACTTTAATGTGTGGATAATGCTTTCACTTAATTACGATATATATGTTATACATAATGAATGATTATGTTATGGGATTGTCCATGGTTATTACACTATCATATTGTTATTAATGGTATAATGAGAATGGATGCTTGTTAGTTAGTTGAGGTCTTTTAATTTCATAAAGGAATAAGTCACCCTCAATGTTAGGGAGGTGTGACGTGTCTCCATAGCAGAATTTAAGATGTAACTAAGCCCACTCTCTCAGACTGTGTATAAAGTCTAGTTTTGCCAACAGTTGGTGGATCAGCCAATGCACATGTGATATACTTAAGTTTTGCCTTGATTTTTAATTCGCTAAGTTGTTACTACAACTGTCTACTATATACTATTATAGAGGAATAAAGTGAATGACTTGATGATGTTTTAATGTTACTCATGAGTCTAAGGTTGCATCTCCTCAAGCAATGACTACTTGAGGTAATGCAATTCTCTCATATTTAGATTCATTTAATTAAGCAATAACATATATTCTCTCCCTCTCCATGGTCTAGATGTGGGGAATGAGAAACCCTAATAGATGAGAACCTCATCTAGTGTCATCAATATAGGTCTATGAAATCATATCTCAAGGTGTTGGTAGACCCACCAAAGACCTGAAGATATATATTCAAACTAATCACTGACCAAACTATCATTAGTGATTACTTTGGATATTTATCTTCTAGTAATTTTTTTTAAGCAAAACATGTTGGTCAAAATTTCCACCAATTTTTACCAACATTGGGGGAACTTTCGACCAATCTTGGTCACAATTTCCACCAAAGATTTCTTGAAATTACCATCGTGGGTTTGGCATCTTGGTCAATCAAGGGCTAGCATTGGTCAAAATTGACTAATGTTTGGTGGAAATTTTGACCAAAGCATCGACTAGGATGTCGTCATGCTTTGGTTGACATTTTGACCAAACTTGGTCAAAATGTTGACCAATGGTCTTATTAACAAGGGAGGACATTTTCGACCAAATGCATCGTCGCAATTCAAACACCTACAAGACTTGGTCAAATTTTTGATGACAAAAATAGCGACAAAGCATTTGGTCAAAAATTTGACCAACATGAGTAAAAAATTTGACCATTTTTGGTCAAAAAATGAGCCAAAATGTAGTAGTGCTCTTAAAGTCCCAAATAAGGGCAACTGTAAGTTGTATATAGGACTTAGGTCTTGGGCTATATCGTGGGTTTTCTTGGTGCCATTCTTTTTTCCCTGGTGCATGCAATTGAATGGGGAAAACAATGTTAAATTTTATTTGAATAATATAATTTACGAGCATTTTTCTTTTACCTTTTATTGAAAAAATAACCCAAAAAACTAGAAAAATATTATTATAAGAAATCCTATGTACCTTTCCTCTTAACTTTGTTTTTAAAATGAATAATAATAAATGAAGAGAGTTAGGCCCACTTGATCCTCTCTTAGCCACGTGAGTAAGGAATGTATGCTGATTTTTAATAGAAATAGAGTGTATGTTTACTTTGAATAAGGCAAATAAAATATCTTTTGTACATTTTCTTTTCCACATATTACTCTCCCTTAAAGTGGGACACACTTCATTATGTTGTCCTTTTCACATTTTTTTTCATCTTAAAATGGTATATGAGGAATATGAATGGAGGGTGGATATGGTGAATAAACATGCAACCCACTGTGAATATAGTTTGATATATATACATATATATTTTATATATAAATAAAAATTTTAAAATATAATTTAAAAAATATATATACATATATTTTTAACCGGTTTTTATAACAACAGTCTGATAAGGCAATTTAAACTAGCCCATTGAGAATTTGTTTGCAATAATATAATGGTTCTTTTTACTGAGGTCTCAATCAAGATGTTTTTGTACAAATTATATGTGTAAGCATGATTTTTATTTGATAGTATCAAATAGGGGTTTCTATTTTCATTTAAAAAAATTCAATTGATTTTCATTCAAACCCTAGCTCGATTTTATAATGATTTCTCCAAATACATTATTTGTTGTTTAATATCAAAATTTCTAAGATCCACTTATGTTTTTATTTAAAAACAACAATTCAATTCAAAGATACCAAGAAGACATAAAGAATACAGATCTTTTTAAGAAATTTATTATCATGAGTTTTCAAAATCCTACCCAACTGTGGTGCTAAAAAAACCTGGACAATTTGGTGAAACCCTTGCCAATCCAAAACCCTTAAAGCTTCTAGAAGTCCTTTTGTTCCAACTCCCAAAATTTTCTCCCCAAAAGTTGTGTGTGAAATAATGAACCAAAATCCTCTAATATAGAGCCCTAAATTCTCTTTAGGGTTTTTTTCTCTAAAAGCTCTAAAATATAATCATTTTATTTAATTAATCCATTCATGCAAATTTAACTCACTTTTTAATTAAATAAACTCTTTTATTTTGCTTTCCCACTTTATTATTTAATGCAAGCACGTTAAAAAATATTTATTTATTATTTTAATCAATAAAGATAATTAGAGTTCATTATTTAAATGTAACTCTAATTTTAATAAATATTAATTAAATATTCGCACTAAAACAATATTTAATAATTTAGGCAAGAGCCTACAATACAACTGTAAATTGTGAGCCTCTTATTTGGGAGTTCTTGGGTTGAAATCTACTTGAGCTTAATAATAACACTTGTTAGAGAAAAAGGTTAATTTAATTTCATTAAGTAAACTACCTTTTCTCCCTTCTTAAGATTTCACTTTATGCACTTATGCATTCTCATTTAATAATTAAATAGTAATTATTAAATGGTATTTACCTTTTAGGTTACCCTTTTCAAGTTTTGATCTCCTACTATAAGGATAGATCGTTTGTAATTATCTTGGATCTTTTCTTTTTCTGAGAATGCATTTGTATATTTTTCAGAGCAAACCTTTGCCTTCTCTTGTCTTTTTCTTCTCTGTGACAGGGATTTTACATACAAATATTCAAGGGCTTCATGGATTTGTTTTGTGTATTTCTCAAATCCTTCAACAATAATAATAATTAATCACAACAAATAATAATAATTAATCTTGGCTTCGGCCTCTTGCGGATCAAAAAATAATGATTTAATAATTTAAAATCTAAATTATTTTTAATTTAATTTTCTAAATTAGGACTTTAACTCTTCTAATTTAGTCAAATATTTCAATAATTCCAACGAATAAAATATCATCTTATTTTAATATTTTTCTTATTTAATTAAATAATATTTAATAGCCAAAATATTAATTATTAATCCAAACATCATAAATAAGCATTCTACCAAACGAATCACAAAGTCAAACCACATAAAAAGCATAAGAAAAACTAACCAAAGTAAAAGTTCAACAACATACACACAAAAAGACTCACGGGTTTAAAATGGGTAGATAGTCAATTATGAGTCCTCCTTGTAGGACAAGCATTTAGGTTGTGGCATGGATTGGGCCTAATCATTATCTTTCCATTCTTACCATTGAGTTATTGTGATAGGGAATGCTCATCTTGACAATTCAGGGAAGTCGATGCCCAATACTTGTGTCCTGCATAAAAGACGAGCATGTATATATATATACACACACACACACACACACACACACACACACACACACACACACACACACACACACACACACACACACAAATATATATATAAACTAAACATGCAATGGTAGGGAGTGGTACATTGTGTAGATCCCGACTAGCAGGTGACTATGATTCCCTCCCTTAACCATATTAGACATGTCAGACATAATAGTAAAATAGACACATGCACCATACACATGCAAGTAAGGGGTGAGTATCATTATAAATCACAAGTCAAAACATCGAATACTTAGATATACCAATGCATTACTATGAATATAAAATAATCATCATTTGGAGACCTATCGTATGACATCATCATGAGGATAGTCACAGTTACTAACTAAGAATCATTAAAGTAGTATTAATGCACTAGCAATCATAATCATAAATCAACACATGAAATATAATCAACTAAGTTATCTTTTCTGATATATATGTAATCCAAGTCATGAAATAATGTCATGTAATTGTAAATCAAATATCTTTGAAACTAACACATGCATGAAATTGGCCTAAAAGAGTCTGGACAACATAACCAAAAATAAAACTATGGGTGGCATTACATATTGGGCGAATGCAGTGGCTGGGTGCCTATGCATTTCAGTGAGAATGATCATTTACCATATAGACACTCTTCTTTCCATTCCTACTTTGGATGCAACCTTCCATGTTCCTTTGGTTAAATCTTTAGTCTTTGGTGTTTTATGTCATATGTAGCTTCGAATTTAGTTGTTTCCTTTATGCACCTCTTGATTTGAGTAGTGTCATCTAAGGGCACTCATGCGGATTACAATCTTCTATTCTTGGTCAAGTTCTATTTCAATGGAGGTTCTTCAAATCAACACTTACTTTTCGATAGAGCTTTGTAGATTCTTCATGCTTCAAGGATGTCCTTCATGATCATCATTTTATTCCTATCTTCTGAGATATTTTTTCCATCTCTTTTTGGAGTAGGGTTTTTCCCATTTGGTTTTCTCTATTTGTCCTGTTTACCAAGATTTGGTTGTGCTTGGGTACCTCATTATGCCTTGTTATTGGGACCCAAATTTATTTTCAATAGTAGTTTCTAGGTTCTTAGCTACTCCCTAAGTTTATCTAAAGGGGGGATTTAATGTTCAAGTTGATGAGAAATCAACCCACAGCTCCTAAGAATCAGTGCATGTAAACAACTATCACAGAAAGAGAGAATAAAAACAATGAAGACTGGAATTCACATATCCATAAAAGAGGATGCGATCTTGATTTGCAAAACATAATTTTCTATTCAATAAAAAAAATTTAATTACAAAGAAAGATGTATCCTTATAAAAGAGATCAAAACCCTAATAGGAAACTGACTTATTGCATGATAATAATTAATAAAAGAATTTATTATATACCTAAAGTCTAGCTTAAGCAAGTACATATAATAGGTGACTTAATAATTAAAACAAAATGATTTAATTAGAAAGAATATATTTTATTACTCTAACACCCTCCCTTAAGATGAACTTAGGGAGTAGCTAAAAATCTAAAAAATACTATTGAAAGTAAATTTAGGTCCTACCAAGAAGGCCTACCGAGGTACCCAAGCACAACCAAATCTTTGTAAACAGGAGAAATAGAGAATACCACATGGGAAAAATCCTACTCCAAAAAGAGATGGAAAAAATGTCCTAGAGGATAGGGACAAAAGGATGATCATCAAGAACACCATCAAAGCATAAAGAAGATGCAAAGCTTTGTCAAAAAGTAATTGTTGGTCTAAAGAACCTCTATTAAAAGAGAACCTGACCAAGTAAAGAAGATTGTAATCTAAATAAGTGCCCTTAGATGGCACTACTCAAATTAGGAGGCACACAAATGCAAACAACTAATCTCAAAGATACATAAGGCATAAAACACCAAAGCCCAAAGAGTTGATCAATTGAACATGGAAGGTTGCATCAAAACTAGGAGCAAAAAGAAGAGTATCTATATGGTAAATGATCCATCTCACCAAAATGCATAAGTACCTAGCCACTGCATCTGCCTAGTAACTAGGAACAAATACCAAATACATAACTCACTCCATCGAAACAAGAAAGCATAAGAACCAATAGGAGAACCCGCTACTGTAGACAAGGGTGAGGTGATAGGCAATGGGAAAAGTGGGTCGATACAAATTGTATGTCAAGGAACCAAAATCAAGATACACAATAGAATACATTATAGCATACATAATAGTGTACTGAGGTGATTAATTTCATACACTTCATGTTGTCAATGTCATGGAAGTAATACTCAGTGATAAAGGAAGATGACAAACAAATGCAAAACATCAACCCCCTCATGGCACTTAATCAGAGTAGTGCATGTACAATAAAGCACAAGATATGATTAATACTAAGAATAAAAATATCTATACAAGTGTCATCATATGCCAATGCTCAAATTAGAAGGAAAAATAAGAAAAAAAAACTAAAACTAAAAATATAGATAGAATATGACACTTTATCTCAGTGCATTTGCAAAATTGCATACAATAGATGTCTGAAAAGAATCAGAAGTGACATCAGACTAATAAAATAGATAGTACATCGCATAACAAGGCATCTAAAGCAAGGGAAATGATTCCTAGACCTAAAACAACAAAGATATCTATCAGAATGGAAAAATACAAAAAATTGAATATGATGTACCTAGAAAAAAAAATAAAAAACAACCATCATCATTGGAAAGAATATAGAAATACATTTCCAATGATATAAAGAATTCCCAAATTGGAAATCAAATGCTCAAGATATGTCTCCAAAAGTACAAAATAGAACTCCTAACTTTGACAATAAAAAAGCTATAAAAATGCACCAAAACTAAAAATACATGTACTATTACAACGAGCTTGGAACCATCTTTTTGAAAATATCTTTTTTGATAGAGTTGCTATGCTCAAGATATGATAATAAAAATTGAAAGTAGGTCCAAACAGAGCTAGAAGGAAAAACATGTGTAATTATGCATGCATTGATGACAAGAAGTAACGAACCCAAATTTACTTCCAGTAGTAGTTGTTAGGTTTTTAGCTACTCCCTTAGTTTATCTTGAGGGAGAGTGTTAGAGTAATAAGATATTTTATTACTAATTAAATAATTTTGATTTAATAATTGTGTCACCTATTATCTCTAGTTGTTTAAGCTAAACTTTAAGCATATAATTAATTCTTTTATTAATTATTATCATGCAACTTAGGCTAGTTTCTTATTAGGGTTTTGATCTCCTTTATAAGGATGGATCTCTCTTTGTAATTAATACTCTTTGATTCAATAAAAATTTCTATTTTGCACATCAAGAATGTCTCCTCTCTTATGGGTCCATGAATTCTAGCCTCCATAGCTTTGCTCCTCTCTTTTTGTGATAGGTATTTGTATGCAATGATTATTGGGAGTTTTGGGCTGATCTTTCATCAATTTCATCATATTTGTTTTAAAGAAGATTGTTTTGATAATACTTTGCAATGTTAATAATACTGGTACAAACCTTGCGACAATGGGTCTCACCAAATCTCTCCCTTCAGTGAAGAATCTCATCAAAGTTAGAACCCACAGGTGATTATAGATATACTTGGTATTCATCTTGCATCTTCCAAAACTAGAGTCACCCAATCAAAAAAAAATATGTCCTCCAAAAGAAGACCAAAGATGTGTGTTGTAAAAGGTGGCCAAAAAAGAGTGGGGTGCCTCTCTTGGAGGATTCTACCTAATATATTAGTAAAAAATCAATAATTAGTTTTCAGCATTTCCATATTTTACATCAAAGCTAAATTAAATAATATCATAGACTTAGATTCATTATTCATATGCAACATTAAGAAACAAAATTACCAGTTGATGCATTATGTGTGATGATTTGCACCACATTCTCTACTTCCACCTCCATGACAACATTCTCCAACATTAATGTGCATTTTTCACCTTATTGGAGGCATCAACATATTTCCAAAACACTACATCTTTTCACGCAACCAAAAAATTAATAATGGTTCTATTCTTTTCATTTGTCCACCCATTAGATAAAATGGTATTGTATACATGAAAACCTAACCTGTCAAGAGCACACGTAAATAAGAAAATATTAGTAGCATGTGTGTATATCAAGATTTAAATCAATCAAAGAACTACTAACTATCCTTGCATTTTACTACACTAAATACAACCGAAAGAAAAGACTCCCCATGCAACCTCAGAGAAGCTCAACAAGGACACCCGTGTGAACCTTGTTGGTGTGCTCTAGTTGGAGGGATGTGGATGTGCTCTCCCAAACACAACTATTTGAATCCTAAAATGGTAAATGACAAATGAAACCAAGCTAAGATGAATGAAGAATACCTTCAAACAATGGCTATGGAAGCAACCATGTTTGAGAGGATTCAAGAATATGGAAGTGGATGCACAAAGCAAATCTAAGAGTGCAATTCTATCATGAACATGCAAGCATAAATGCAAGAAATCTAACATCTTCCAAAGGGTTAGTAATAATCACTAAAAATTTCTACACTTAAACTAGCATGATAATAATACACATGGAGGAGATGAGAAATGCTTGAGACAAGGGATCTATTTATAAGCTTGAGAGAGGCCTTGGGGAGGTGGCATCTATGTGGCATCCACATAGGTGTTGCAAGGGAGACACATGGGCTAAGGAGACAAGCCATGCAAAGGTCAACATAAGCCTTTTTGGTGAAAGAGATGGCTCAAGGTTTTCTCACACATGTGAGCAACCTTGGACAAAGGAAAGGGAGACAAGTGTGTAAGAGTGTAAGAGACTTTTGAATAAAATAATAAA
The DNA here is from genome assembly GCA_028749045.1 of Cupressus sempervirens. NCBI lineage: Eukaryota > Viridiplantae > Streptophyta > Pinopsida > Cupressales > Cupressaceae > Cupressus > Cupressus sempervirens. The sequence goes on from CM053791.1 coordinate 564,707,737, forward strand.
AAGGAGACTTTCTTGGATCTTGAGTTGCTCACACATGTGTGAGAAAACACTTAGGGGCTAAAAGGTGTTTGTAAAGGTGTTTAGGATAAATTAAGTGAGATTAAATATTAATGGCTAGGCTTAGAAGGATGAGAGTGATGGATTTAGAGTAGGTTTTAGGATAGCACTATGATTAAATTAAATAGGTCTTAACTTAATCACAGGATTAAAGAATTTAATAAAGTGGAAGGAATTAAATAAATTGAGATTTATTTAAAAGGGATTTTATGGAGCACTATGCATTAAATAAATTTAATACATTAGAGGGGATGTATTTAAATTAAATTCAAATACAGTAGGGAAATGAGCTTATTTAACTAAATAAATTTAATTAAATAAGTAGAAGAATATGACAAATATAATTATTAATAAATAATCAATTATAGTGTCAAGGGAAATATTAAATCAATTAATATAGTATTTAGGACAATTTTAAGTGTCTATAGTATATATAATACTTCCCTGGTTAGTCACCACAAACTAACACTACTATCAACTATTAAAAATAACAATAATATTTACAATTCCCAAAACTTCTCTCAAAAACTCAAATTGTGCTTATGTTAATGCCTTCGTGAAGATATCCCCAAGTTGCTCCTCTAATCTACAATTTTGTAGATTAATTTCTCTATTATTGACTAACTCTCTAATGAAGTGATATCTAGTGTCGATGTGCTTATTCCTCCTGTGAAATACATGATTCTTTGAAAGTACAATTGATAACTTGTTATTACAATAGATTGTAGTAGATCCCTCTTGATCTTGCATTAAATCCTTCAAAACCCTATGCAACCATATTGCTTGACATGCTATTGTTGAATATGCAATATACTTTGCTTCAGTTGATGAGATTTCTACTAAAGGTTTCTTCTTTGATGTCCATGCCAAAAAACCTATCCCAAGATGAAATGTGTATCCCGATGTAATCCTTCTATCCTCAATACTCCCTACAAAATAACTATCTATATATCTAGCTAATTGAAAATCATCTAAAGTATAATATAATATGCCATGATTCATAGTTCCTACAATGTCCCTCAATATTCTTTGGGTGCATAATGACATCATTTTCTATTACGCATGTGAGGTCATCCATGTCTATGTGCCTCAATAAATGGGAGATTGTGAATCTGTATCCTATGGAGGTTCATCATTGCAATGTCCCAAAACTTCTTTCCTCCATTAACGAAACAACTTTCAACCATGCAGTAATATATCATTCTTTGAGCGCACTGTTTAGTTTTGTATTTACCCCTGCCTGCCACCCCTGCTCCCCTCCCCCCACCCCTCCCCCTCAAACACACATAAGCCAAACAAAAATATAAACATTACCATACCAAGAAAACACATAACATGTAACTAATAAACTATATACAAGTGTGAACTTTGTACATATTACATCACTAAAAAAATATTCCAACCTTAATATTTGTTAGGGATTTGTCACTAGCAACATCACTATCATACTCAACGCTCTCATCATAATCTCTACCACTTTTAATTTTAATTCTCTCGCCATCTCCATGACCAATTGCAACATCTCCCACTACTTTTTTAGACAGTTCATATTCACTACATTAGAAGTCTTGCTTTCTCTCTGAAATAAGCTCTAATTCAATGAAACTACCCACACGCCATTAGTTCAAACTATAAGATGTTGAAATGATAGTAAATGATAAACACATTAATTATTACACTCATATGGGCAGCTCTAGCAAGCCTTGGAGAAGTCCTGGTCAAAACATCAGTTCTCTCTTGAGAAGGTTAGTTCAAACTATTAGACATATTGCACAATATTTGTTGTACTAAGCAAAAAATAAATTTTGGGCAACATATTTTGTATATCCACATAAGGCCTTATTCTTTCCTCAATGTTGGATGCCTAATCAACAACCAAAGAATTGGATGGGTTCAACTATACCACAAATCTCTATTAATTTGTCCCTTAATCGTAGCACCATATAAAGTCTACAATAATATAATGATAGTATTACTATAGCCACAGCTTGATTATACATTGAGTGCTCTAAAAATCCCAACAGTTTGATGAGACTGTGCTTTGAATAGTACAAACTACAAATTTATTGCTTCATGGTATAAATAATTAATTTTTTAGTTAATCTGTTCTTTGTATCTATCTCTATTTAAAATTATTTCCTTTGGGAAATATCATATATTTAAATTTACACATTAATATAGTGACTCTCAATGTAGGGAGGCAATTATTGATGCACATGAGAATGCCCTGAGTAAACAAGCTTGTATGTTATAAAATAAGCCACTCTATAAGAATTGCCATGTTTATAAGATTTTGTTATTATTACAAACAACCAATCAACTTCCCAACCATAACTCACATTTTTGTTGACCTTTTAACCATTTTATTGTAAAAGCAACATTTGAAAAAATTTGTTGTTCTTATGAGATTAACAAACAAACAATTTTTTCGTAAATATGTTTTTGCAGATTATATTACAATGATGTACTTTTCATTGTGTAAGGTAGGGTCTAGCACATTGTAAAGTTAAAGCTAAGGTGCATAAACAATGTATAGTAAGACAACTATCTCTAAAATAGTTGACCATTAACTTAAGGACCTCTACAATATTATTTATCAAAGGAACAATGCCCTTTTTAGTTCACATTATATAAAACACAGTAGTTCATAAGAGGCAAATTACATATCTTCACACATCTCAACTATGAAAATAAGTATGCATTCAAATTTTGGTACTGATCTTAGCCATTAAATGTTACAAACCACAATGTGACGTACATTCATATTTTACAAAGTTTTCAAGAGTGTGGCAAATTGATTGTTTAATTTACTTAACTCTATGAATCTTGCATATATTTTTTAACCTTCTTCATCTCAGTGGCCACAAAAGGTCAAATTGTAAAAAATGGCCACACCTACACACAATATGTCTTGCACAATACTATTTCAAATAAGTTAACCTGCTTAAACATATTTGTCTATGCCTATTACACCCTGCATACACATTCACATCGCCCCTAAATGTTCTAAACAAGAAAACACAAGGCTATTCACATTTAATTCAAACTGCATGTTGATGCTCAACATTAGCATCAACATACTCTCTAATTCATCTAATTCATACAAATTGTCATCCTCTTTTGGTACACATGACTCAATGCCCAAAGCAATGTCATGGTGTCATGTTTCAGTAGAAATGATGCAGGAGCATCCAGAGGTATAAGGGCAATCCTGTGTCACCCAAAAAAAAAAGTACTTAGACTTAGTTTCTATTTCATGTGTTTTCATTTTTGGATACCCATTTGGGTCAAATAAAGGTTCCAACTCTCACAGTTCCACTATCAGTGTTCTAGGATATAGTATTTGAACACCTTGGGATATGTGTAAATGCTGAAAAATAGGAGTATGTAATTGATCCATCATTTTGGTGAACTAGAAGGTGTAAATTGGCCAGATGAATGTAATTGTAATTTAGAGCATTCCAGAAAAAGAATCAGGTCAAAAGGCCCCCCTGTTTGAAAGTTATCGCAGTTTTTTGAGTTTTGGAGACCTCCTAAGAATGCTTCAAAGTTAGGTTAGGGGCATTAAATGACCTCAAAAAGGGTTGAAAAATGGGGGATGAGAAAATCTGGTCCATAGGGCTATAGAGCGCTTCGAGAGCTTTCCGAAAATGTAAACGGTTCGTCAATCGGAGCTACGGTTCAAAAGTTATGCCTTCCGAAAGTTTGGTTACCGTTTTTAGATTCTTCTAGATTTGCACCAACTTCTAATGCGGCTTCTAGAGCCTTTTACTTGGTCGGTGGATGCCTACTAGCACTTTCTAGAATGTATTCCTAGTCCTTAACCCTCCGGGGTCTATTTAAGGACATTTCTGGCATTGTAAAAGGTAGTTCGGAGTGGAGTTTGAGAGGAGGTACTAAAAGGAGAAATTATCTCCAGATTTATGTTATTGTAAGCCCTTAGGGCATGTTTTGAAGTCTATTTTCTGTGTACTAAATGTACTAGCTTATTTTCACAGTTAATACAATTGCCCTTTTCCTGTTGTGTCCATTCTGTGTTTGGGTTGTGTCCCCATCAAGTGGTATTAGAGCAGGTTTTCTTGAGTGTGTAGACAGAGCGCCAACTGTGAGGCAGTTTGCACCAAGACTGTGTGGTTGTGGGTTTGAGTTAAGAAAATGCCTCCAAGAGAGCATGGTGGAAGGGCTAGAGCTATTAATCCAAAGGAGGTTAGAGCCCTCCAAGGGCAGGTACAAGCATTGCAGGAGGAGCTCCGTAGAGGAACAAATGTTGGCACAGGTAACGACAATGAGGATGACAATGGAGAAGAAGAAATTGGACCAGAAGGGGAATTTGATGGGGAAGTTCTGAATCAGGCAAAGGAAAGGCTTTTTAGGGCCATTACTAAATTTGGGAAAAGACCTACAATTGATGTGGGTGTATTTTTAGGAAATCTGAAACCAGATGAGTTGATCGACTGGATCAATGAACTGGAAGAATACTTTGAGTATGAGGATATCAGGGACCCAGATAGGGTTAAGTTTGCAAAGGCCAAACTGAAAGGCCATGCCAAAATTTGGTGGCAAGAGGTTTAATTGGAAGGGAACAGAAGAGGAAAGGAGAAGATCACAAGGTGGGATTGCATGGTGGACAAATTGAAGAAGCAATTCATTCCTGTGGACTACGAGCTTGATTTATTTAAGAAGATGCATGGGCTAAAGCAAGCAGGAAGATCAGTCCAAGAATATACAGAGGATTTTTATCGACTTTTGATTAGAGCAGGGCATGCAGAAGCAAATAAGGAGAAGGTTTCTCGTTATATCAGTGGGTTATGACCTAGCGTCCAGGAGGAATTAAGTCTGGTAAGAATAACCAGCATTGAAGAGGCATACCAATTTTCCCTATGAGTTGAAGAGAAGCTGAATAAGAGGTTTGAAGGGAGACAAAGAGGGCGTGGTCAAGGAGGAAGGGGAAGTGGTAGGTCATCTGGAGGTCGAAATGAAACCCAAAAGAAAAATGAAGATGTGGGTACTAGTAGGAACCAGAGGAATGAGGGTTTCAACTGCTCCTGTCATCAAGAATTTGGAAATTAGAGAGGAAGAGGTAGAGGATGTGGAAAAGGAAGAGGAGGCTTTCGTGGTACCTGTTTCCATTGCAATGAAGAAGGTCATCGTGCCTTTGAATGCCCTCAACGATAAGGAAGGAAAAATAGGAGAGTTGAGGGTCAAGCTAGGGTTGCTCATGTGGATGAGGATGCACAGTCATCACATTCAAAGGATGTAGAAAGAGGAGAGACCTTGGTAAATGAAAGGGTCCTACTAAGTGGTGAGATTAAACCACGACAAAGGAGGAGTTTGTTTCGTACCAGATGCAAGTGTAAGGATAAATGTTGTGACATGATCATTGATGGTGGTAGCATTGATAACTTGGTATCAGAAGAGATGGTCTCTAAGCTGAAGCTCAAGAGGGAGAGACATCCTCAGCCCTATCAGATTGCTTGGGTAAAAGATGATCATAAGGTCCTGGTAAGTGAACAATGTTCAATGAAATTCAAAATTAGGAGTTACCATGATGAAGTTCTCTGTGATGTTATTCCAATGGATGTTTGCCATCTATTGTTGGGTAGACCATGGAAGTTTGATAGACATGTAGTACATGATGGCCGTGCAAACACATATTCTCCAACAAACGATGGAGTTCACCACAAACTAAAGCCCATGAAAAAGGAATGTGAAAAGGTATGTAGAAGTGCTAGGATTTGTCTTGTTGATGGAAGGAAGTTTTTAGATGGAATGAAACATCAGCATATGTGCTATGCTTTGATTCCTAGGAAAGATAAAGAAGGTAGTAGTGAAATACCACTTCAAGTTTCAAATTTACTAGGTGAATTTGGAGATATTATCTCTGATAATGTTCCAGAAGGATTGCCACTAGTAAGGCAAATCAGTCACCAGATAGATCTAATTCCAGGAGCAAGTTTGCCTAACAAGGTTGCTCACAGGATGACTCCTACTGAAACAGAGGAGCTAAACAAACAGGGTCAGGAGCTGTTAAGGAAGGGCTTGATTTGGGAGAGCCTAAGTCCATGTGCAGTACCAATAGTACTCACACCAAAGAAGGATGGAAAGTAGAGGATGTGTACAGATTCTCGAGCTATAAATAGGATAACCATCAAGTACTGATTTCCTTTACCAAGAATGGATGATCTTATGGACTACTTGAGTGGAGCTCAGTACTTCACAAAGATAGATCTCAAGAGTGGCTATCATCAGATATGGATTCGAGAAGGAGATAAGTGGAAAACAACCTTCAAGACCAAGGAGGGTCTTTATGAGTGGTTAGTCATGCCCTTTGGATTGACAAACACCCCAAGCACCTTCATGCAGCTTATGAATGAGGTACTTAAGAAGTTCTTGAAAAAAAATTTTATTGTCTATTTGGATGATATTTTAATTTTCAGCAAGACCTTGGAAGAACATTTATTGCATATTCGTAGTGTCCTTGAAAGGTTAAGGGAAAAGAAACTATTAATTAATTTTAAGAAGCATATCTTTGCAAAAAGGGAGTTAGTTTATTTGGGGTTTGTTATATCACCTGAAGGTCTCAAAATGGATCCAGAGAAGGTAAAAGCCATCTTGGAATGGCCTACTCCAAGGTCTGCTACTGAGGTAAGATCATTTCATGGTCTGGTTAGTTTTTACAGGAAGTTTATTAAGAATTTTAGTGGCATATGTGCACCCCTAACTGACACAATAAGAGGAGATAGAAAAGAGTTCAAATGGACTGCAACAGCTACGAGAAGTTTTGAATTGCTGAAGAAGAAGGTGACTGAACAACCTGTGTTGGCACTTCCAGATTTTAGAAAGGTGTTCTAGGTGGATTGTGATGCTAGTGGGAGTGCTATTGGGGCTGTATTAAGCCAAGAAGGTAAGCCTATTGCATATTTTAGTGAAAAATTGAATGATGCAAAGAAGTATTATGTTTATGATAAAGAGTTCTATGCAATAGTTCAGGCCTTAAAGAAATGGAGGCATTATTTGTTGCCAAAGGAATTTGTTTTGTATGCTGATCATCAGGCATTACAGTACCTAAATAGCTAAGGTAAATTGAATCAGAGGCATATGAAGTGGGTAGAGTTCTTGTAGAGTTATACATTTGTGTTGAAGCATAGAAGTGGAAAATCTAACAGAGTTGCAGATGCACTAAGTAGGAGACAGTAGTTGCTTATAGTAATGCAAGTTGAAGTAGTCGGGTTTGATGAACTCAAGAATTTGTACCCTGAGGATCGTAATTTTGCTGAAGCATGGAAAGCTTGTAAAGAGCCTGTTGCTGTAGATAGATCCAAGTGGTTAGACTATTTGATTCAAGATGGCATGTTGTTCAAAGGTAGTCAATTGTGCATTCCAAGGAGTTCCATGAGGGAAAATCTGATTAAGGAGAAACACAGCAGAGGGATGGCAGGACATTTTGGTCGAGATAAGACCATTGCCATTCTTAGAGAACATTATTTTTGGCCTCAGATTTCACAAGATGTGAAGAAGTTTGTACAAAGTTGTCAGGTTTGTCAAGTTGCCAAGGGATTTAGTCACAATACTGGACTATATCAGCCATTGCCTGTTCCATCAAGGCCATGGGAGGACATAAGTATGGATTTTGTTGTTGGATTGCCAAGGACACAAAGGGGTAATGACTCAGTATTTGTGGTGGTTGATAGGTTCTCCAAGATGGCACATTTCATTCCATGCCACAAGACTCATGATGCTGTCCATATTGTAGACTTGTTTTTTAGAGAGGTGGTAAGACTACATGGTCTTCTAAGGAGTATAGTTTCTGACAGAGATACTAAATTTGTGGGGTATTTCTGGAGGAAATTATGGAAGAAGTTGAGAACAGACTTGAAATTCAGTTCCACACATCACCCACAGATTGACGGCCAAATAGAAGTGGTAAACAGAAGTCTGGGCAATTTGCTGTAGTTGGGGATAAGCCCAAGGGATGGGATTTGATTCTACCACAAGAAGAGTTTGCTTACAATAACTCTATAAATAGGAGTACTGGAAAATCACCATTCCAAATTGTATATGGAAGTAGCCCAAGGACTGCACCAGAATTGAGGAAGATAGAGCAAGGGGAGAGGACAAGTGTTGAAGCTGAAGAATTTTCTGAACATATTAAGCGTCTACATGAGGAGGTTCAAGCACACATTACCAAGATGAATCAAGAGTATAAAGCTAGGTTTGATCAAAGGAGAAGACATAAGGAATTCCAAGTAGGGGATCTAGTCATGGTGCACTTACGAAAAGAAAGATTTCCAGCCGATACTTACAAAAAGTTGAAAATGAAGAAATTTGGCCTCTGCAAAATTCTAAAGAAACATGACTCAGGAAATGCATATGAGGTGGAGCTGCCAGATGGTGCTCACATTTCTCCTATTTTCAACATTGCAGACTTAACAGAGTATCATGATGATGGTGCAAATGAGGAGCTGGTGTTAGAACAATGTCCAATTGCTGCTTCTAAGAAGGAGGAGATAGAAGACATTCTAGATCATCGTGTGGGTAAAAGTACTAGAAACAAGTAGTATGAAGAGTACTTGGTCAAGTGGAAAGGACGGCCGATCAAGGACTCAACTTGGATTTCAGTAGCTGAGGTTTCCCATTTGAGATTTCCTCTACCATTCATAAAGTGACAGGGTCACTCTTCAATCTACCTTGGGTGTCTGATGCAGGAGCATCCAGAGGTATAAGGGCAATCTTGTGTCACCCAAAAAAAAAAAAGTACTTAGACTTAGTTTCTGTTTCATGTTTTTTCATTTCTGGATACCCATTTGGGTCAAATAAAGGTTCCAACTCTCACAGTTCCACTATTAGTGTTCTAGGATATAGTATTTGAACACCTTGGGATACATGTAAATGGCAAAAAAATAAGAGTATGTAATTGATCCATCATTTTGGTGAATTAGAAGGTGTAAATTGGCCAGATGAATGTAATTGTAATTTAGAGCATTCCAGAAAAAGAATCAGGTCAAAAGGCCCCACGATTTGAAAGTTATCGTAGTTTTTCGAGTTTTGGAGACCTCCTAAGAATGCTTCAAAGTCAGGTTAGGGGCATTAAATGACCTCAAAAAGGGTTAAAAAATGGGGAACAAGTGGAGTTGTCCATAGGGCTATAGAGCGCTTTGAGAGCTTTTTGAAAATGTAAACGGTTCGTCAATCGGAGCTACGGTTCAAAAGTTATGCCTCCCGAAAGTTCGGTTACCGTTTTTGGATTCTTCTAGATTTGCACCAACTTCTAATGCGACTTCTGGAGCCTTCTACTTGGTCGGTGGATGCCTACTAGCACTTTCTAGAATGTATTCCTAGTCCTTAACCCTCCGGGGTCTATTTAAGGACATTTCTGGGATTGTAAAAGGCAGTTCGGAGTGGAGTTTGAGAGGAGGTACTGAAAGGAGAAATTATCTCCAAATTTATGTTATTGTAAGCCCTTAGGGCATGTTTTGAAGTCTATTTTCTATGTACTGAATGTACTAGCTTATTTTCACAGTTAATACAGTTTCCCTTTTCCTGTTGTGTCCATTCTGTGTTTGGGTTGTGTCCCCATCAAGTGGTATCAGAGCAGGTTTTCCTGAGTGTGTAGATAGAGCGCCGACTGTGAGGCAGTTTGCACCAAGACTGTGTGGTTGTGGGTTTGAGTTAAGAAAATGCCTCCACAAAGAGAGCATGGTGGCAGGGCCAAAGCTATTAATCCTGAGGAGGTTAGAGCCCTCCAAAGGCAGGTACAAGCATTGTAGGAGGACCTCCGTAGAGGAACAAATGTTCCCGCAGGTAACAATAGTGAGGATGACAATGAAGAAGAAGAAATTGGACCAGAAGGGGAATTTGACAGAGAAGTCATCACATTCAAAGGATGTAGAAAGAGGACAGACCTTGGTGAATGAAAGGGTCCTACTAAGTGGTGAGATTGAACCAGGATAAAGGAGGAGTTTGTTCCGTACCAAATGCAAGTGTGAGGATAAATGTTGTGACATGATCATTGATGGTGGTAGCATTGATAACTTGGTATCAGAAGAGATGGTCTCTAAGTTGAAGCTCAAGAGGGAGAAACATCCTCAACCCTATTAGATTGCTTGGGTGAAAGATGATCATAAGGTCCTGGTAAGTGAACAATGTTCAGTGAAATTCAAAATTGGGAGTTACCATGATGAAGTTCTCTGTGATGTTATTCCAATGGATGTTTGCCATCCATTGTTGGGTAGACCATGACAGTTTGATAGACATGCAGTACATGATGGTCGTGCAAACACATATTCTCTAACAAAGGATGGAGTTCACCACAAACTGAAGCCCATGAAAAAGGAAGGTGAAAAGGTATGTAGTAGTGCTAGGATTTGTCTTGTTGATGGAAGTTTTTAGATGGAATGAAACATCAGCATATGTGCTATGCTTTGATTCCTAGGAAAGATAAAGAAGGTAGTAGTGAAATACCACTTCAAGTTTCAAATTTACTAGGTGAATTTGGAGATATTATCTCTGATAATGTTCCAGAATGATTGCCACTAGTAAGGAAAATCAGTCACCAGATAGATCTGATTCCAGGAGCAAGTTTTCCTAACAAGGCTGCTCACCAGATGACTCCTACTGAAATAGAGGAGCTAAATAGACAGGTTCAAGAGCTGTTAAAGAAGGGCTTGATTCAGGAGAGCCTAAGTCCATGTGCAGTACTAGCAGTACTCGCACCAAAGAAGGATGGAGAGTGGAGGATGTGTACAGATTCTCGAGCTATAAATAGGATAACCATCAAGTACCGATTTCCTTTGCCAAGAATGGATGATCTTATGGACTGCTTGAGTGGAGCTCAGTACTTCATAAAGATAGATCTCAAGAGTGGCTATCATTAGATATGGATTCGAGAAGGAGATGAGTGGAAAATAGCCTTCAAGACCAAGGAGGGTCTTTATGAGTGGTTAGTCATGCCCTTTGGATTGACAAATGCCCCAAGCACCTTCATGCGGCTTATGAATGAGGTACTTAAGAAGTTCTTGGGAAAATTTGTTATTGTCTATTTGGACGATATTTTAATTTTTAGCAAGACCTTGGAAGAACATTTATTGCATATTCATAGTGTCCTTGAAAGGTTAAGGGAAGAGAAAATGTTAATTAATTTTAAGAAGTGTATCTTTGCAAAAAGGGAGTTAGTCTATTTGGGGTTTGTTATATCACCTGAAGGTCTCAAATGGATCCAGAGAAGGTAAAAGCCATCTTGGAATGGCCTACTCCAAGGTCTGCTACTGAGGTAAGATCATTTCATGGTCTGGTTAGTTTTCACAGGAAGTTTATTAAGAATTTTAGTGGCATATGTGCACCCCTAACTGACACAATAAGAGGGGATAGAAAAGAGTTCAAATGGACTACAACAGTTGCGAGAAGTTTTGAATTGTTGAAGAAGAAGGTGTCAGAACAACCTGTGTTGTCACTTCCAAATTTTAGAAAGGTGTTCCAGGTCGATTGTGATGCTAGTGGCAGAGCTATTGGGGCTTTATTAAGCCAAGAAGGTAAGCCTATTGCATATTTTAGTGAAAAATTGAATGATGCAAAGAAGAAGTATTCTGTTTATGATCAAGAGTTCTATGCAATAGTTCATGCCTTAAAGAAATGGAGGCATTATTTGTTGCCAAAGGAATTTTTTTTGTATATTGATCATCAGGCATTATTGTACCTAAATAGCCAAGGTAAATTGAATCAGAGGCATATGAAGTGGGTAGAGTTCTTGCAGAGTTATACATTTGTGTTGAAGCATAGAAGTGGAAAATCTAACAGAGTTGCAGATGCACTAAGTAGGAGACAGTTGTTGCTTACAGTAATGCAGGTTGAAGTAGTCGGGTTTGATGAACTCAAGAATTTGTACCCTAAGGATCCTGATTTTGCTGAAGCATGGAAAGCTTGTAAAGAGCCTATTGCTGTAGATAGAACCAAGTGGTTAGACTATTTGATTCAGGATGGCATGTTTTCAAGGGTAGTCAATTGTGCATTCCAAGGAGTTCCATGAGGGAAAATCTGATTAAGGAGAAACACAGCGGAGGGATGGCAAGACATTTTGGTCGAGATAAGACCATTGCCATTCTTAGAGAACATTATTTTTGGCCTCAGATTTCACAAGATGTGAAGAATTTTGTACAGAGTTGTCAAGTTTGTCAAGTTGCCAAGGGATTTAGTCACAATACTGGACTATATCAGCCATTGCCTGTTCCATCAAGGCCATGGGAGGACATAAGTATGGATTTTGTTGTTGGATTGCCAAGGACACAAAGGGGTAATGACTCAGTATTTGTGGTGGTTGATAGGTTCTCCAAAATGGCACATTTCATTCCATGCCACAAGACTCATGATGATGTCCATATTGTAGACTTGTTTTTCAGAGAGGTGGTAAGACTACATGGTCTTCCAAGGAGTATAGTTTCTGATAGAGATACTAAATTTGTGGGGTATTTCTGGAGGACATTGTGGAAGAAGTTGAGAACAGACTTGAAATTCAGTTCCACGCATCACCCACAGGCTGACGACCAAACAGAAGTGGTAAACAGAAGTCTGGGCAATTTGTTATAGTTGGGGATAAGCCCAAGGGATGGGATTTGATTTTACCACAAGCAGAGTTTGCTTACAATAACTCTATAAATAGGAGTATTGGAAAATTACCATTCCAAATTGTATATGGAAGTAGCCCAGGGACTGCACTAGAATTGAGGAAGATAGAGCAAGGGGAGAGGACAAGTGTTGAAGTTGAAGAATTTGTTGAACATATCAAGCATCTACATGAGGAGGTTCAAGCAAACATTACCAAGATGAATCAAGAGTATAAAGCTAGGGCTGATCAAAGGAGAAGACATAAGGAATTCCAAGTAGGGGGTCTAGTCATGGTGCACTTACGAAAAGAAAGATTTCCAGTCGATACTTACAACAAGCTGAAAATGAAGAAATTTGGCCCCTGCAAAATTTTGAAGAAACATGACTCAAGAAATGCATATGAGGTGGAGCTGCCAGATGGTGCTCATATTTCTCCTATTTTCAACATTGCAGACTTAACAGAGTATCATGATGATGGTGCAGATGAGGAGCTGGTGTTAGAACAATGTCCAATTCCTGCTTCTAAGAAAGAGGAGATAGAAGACATTCTAGATCATCGTGTGGGTAAAAGTACCAGAAATAGGCAGTATGAAGAGTACTTGATCAAGTGGAAAGGACGGTCGATCGATGACTCAACTTGGATTTTAGCAGCTGAGGTTTCCCATTTGGGATTTCCTCTACCATTCATAAAGTGACAGGGTCACTTTTCAATCTACCCTGGGTGTCTGATGTAGGAGCATCCAGAGGTATAAGGGCAATCCTGTGTCACCCAAAAAAAAAATGTACTTAGACTTAGTTTCTATTTCATGTGTTTTCATTTCTGGATACCCATTTGGGTCAAATAAAGGTTCCAACTCTCACAGTTTCACTATCAGTGTTCTAGGATATAATATTTGAACACCTTGGGATACGTGTAAATGCCAAAATAATAGAAGTATGTAATTGGTCCATCATTTCCGTGAACTAGAAGGTGTAAATTGGCAAGATGAATGTAATTGTAATTTAGAGCATTCCAGAAAAAGAATCAGGTCAAAAGGCCCCATGGTTTGAAAGTTATCGTAGTTTTTCAAGTTTTGGAGACCTCCTAGGAATGCTTCAAAGTTAGGTTAGGGGCATTACATGACCTCAAAAAGGGTTGAAAAATGGGGGACGAGAAAAGCTCATCCATAGGGCTATAGAGCGCTTCAAGAGCTTTTCAAAAATGTAAACGGTTCGTCAATCGGAGCTACGGTTCAAAAGTTATGCCTCCCAGAAGTTCGGTTACCATTTTTGGATTCTTCTAGATTTGCACCAACTTCTAACGAGGCTTCTGGAGCCTTCTACTTGGTCGGCGGATGCCTACTAGCACTTTCTAGAATGTATTCCTAGTCCTTAACCCTCCAAGGTCTATTTAAGGACATTTCTGGCATTGTAAAAGGCAGTTCGGAGTGGAGTTTGAGAGGAGGTACTGAAAGGAGAAATTATCTCCAGATTTATGTTATTGTAAGCCCTTATGGCATGTTTTGAAGTATATTTTCTCTGTACTGAATGTACTAGCTTATTTTCACAGTTAATACAATTGCCCTTTTCCTGTTGTGTCTATTCTGTGTTTGGGTTGTGTCCCCATCAAGAAATAAAATAGATCCATTAATCCTCATCAAGTCCTCAATCATCGAAGCACATAACCATTGACCATGGCTCTAGACACCAATTTGGGCACTTGAGTCATCCAACAATATTGCAAATTAATGTATGCCTGAAGAACTCGTCTAATGTTTGAGTCACTACTAACCATCTCCGAGGGCACTCACTATACCTCCTACTAAGGCTTTTCCCTTGTATAGGTCATAACTTCTTAAAGGATCATCCAATGTTATCCTTGGAATATACACTTCCTTTACATATGCCACTGCAAGTTCTTTGAATAGCCCATAACTCTAAACAAAATCCATGCAGTTGGAAAGAAATATAAATATCAACTGGGACAGATATATGAAACATGGTTGACAATATAGAACACCTTGCCCAATCACAGTTGTAATCAGAGATTCCACATACATGCAAATCATTTTAAAGCCAATTTGACATCATAATTGGTAGAATGCATCCATCAATCACCTTCTCCCATTGTTGTATAGGCATGTGAATGCGGTAGTTATGAGGAAGAAGCGTCATTAACATCAAGATATACAATTATGTTTTCTTTTTTCATGTTGATAACAAGAAAATAAATATCCTTTAACATGTTGTGATATGACGCAACTAACACTAATAGTTAACTGTTGAAGATAACATTATGACAAAAAACCTATTAACCCCTACTCATTTGTTAACATATACAATTTGTGGGCTTGCTTATTGGAAATTACAAATTTGTAAGCCACATTAACCCATCTGGGAAGGTTACAAAATGTAGAAATCGTCATAAGTTAAAATCAATAACAAAACAACAGCTACCTATAATTATCCTCTGATTGTCTAAAGTCAAGGAGGTATAGTCACTCATTTATTACTTCATTGCTACTAAAACCCTTGACGATATAATAGAAACTCTTGCAATCACATTATATTATCTCTTATAATTTATACTTTTTCGATGTTTTCCATTTGTCGTCGACATCATAAGTAGTTTTCTTGTACATTAGGAAATGCAATTCTATATGTATACAATATTTTTTTGCTTGTTACATATACAATATATCATACTACCACATTTTCATATAATTGAAGGATGTCATCCACAAATTTCAATATACAAATAAATTGTGACTCTCATTTATGTGTAAATTAAACAGATATTCTTAAAAATGTACTACTAACAATACAAGGTTCTCTCAAACATAATATGGGTACTTTGAACCCAAAAAATAGGCAATAAATATCAAAGTAATTCCTATTTTTGATGCATTAAATTACAGGAAAAAGGGTAAATTATGCCCCCGCACTAAAAAAATATGCAAATACAATATGAAAAGGGCAACATTTGAAGAATACATGTTTAGATTGTGGGAACACCCTAACGAATGCAGTTGAACAAATAATATTTTGTTATTTGTTGTTCTGTAGATAGAACTGAAAAGTATGTAATGCACAAAATCACACAACATCATTGGCCTGGCTTGAAAATACACTACATTTTGGCAACATTTTTAGGATAACATGCCTAAATTGTAAATGATAACATGTCACACTAAGATTTTGAATCAAACCCATAAGAGGGCCTTGCACATACCTCTGATGGGAAATGTTTGCAATAATCAGAGATTCCTTGTGATTAGAATTGTAGAACAATTATTTACAGTTAGAGACTATTTAAAGTTGAAGTTATGATTAAGGGCATAACTTATCAGCAAATTTAGTGATGGAAGGTCAACTTCGTATTGTCTTCTAAATTTCCCATAATAGATAATATGGCAAAAAAAAATATCATTCATCTAAATTTGCATTATTATGTTTGAAATGAAGCCAGATAAAACCGTACTCAACAGTCCCACTTGAGCAATAATCAATCAATTATCAGCTCGCAAGAATCTATTTTTTACTCTGATTTCCATTTATGCAAGTACATTGTTAATAATTTTCTTTATGTCCACTTACTATTGATTAATGGATTATCATGTTGAAACATGCAACACAATACATACAAATTCAACATTATTTACATTAAAGAACAACATGGGATAAATTGTGTAGGAGAGGATTGATACTTTTCTTATTGGACATTCCAAATTACTATATGTTTTACTTATAAGAATAATTTCTTCCCTTTAAAGCTTCCTTATAAATTTAGTTGTCATGTCCCCAATTTTTGGTGACAGTTCGATTTAATTAATTTAATTAATTTGGTTGTCCAAGGACGACGAATTAATTATTTTAATTAAATAAATAAATATTAAAAGATAACTTTATATTTAATAAAGTGACTTGGATTATAAAAATATTTAATAAAGTCACTTGAGGGATAAGATCAAAAATGTTCTAGAAGTCTCTGGAGAGGATGGAGAGAAAAGAATAAATAGGCACCCCGGGGCTCCATTCGAATCAGGCAGTTGATTATCTCTCTTTGATTTTCAGATTGTGATTCCATCACAGGTGCATTGTGGAACCTAGGGTTTTCGCAATTGTCACAGTTGGCCATTGAGAACGATAACTCTCAATAGGTACGCAATTTTGAGGGTGTGAAATATCATCTGAATTATTGCAGATTGGAGGTGACGATACAGTCATTTCATCAGGGCGACTATTTGTGGCTTAGGGCCAAATTTGGAAGATTGAGTTTTGAGGATTATTTCGAGAATTGATATTTGAAGTTTTTGCAAGTTTAGAAGTTCACCATTTTTACCAGAATCTGTTGGCAGAAGAGTAAGGAGATTTGGTCAGCATTCTAACCAATCCAAGCAAGATCTATAAACACTCACCAATTACTAAACACGTGGGTCAGAAGGTTTGAATTTTTAAAGGAGATTACAAGCAGCGATTTATCTCCAGCAAGCAAGATTCGGACACCTAGTTGACGCGCATCCTGGGAGCAAAGACGAGGGAGCTAGCGGAAACAATGATTAGCTAAGGGTCGGAATACATGTTAAGTCTGTATCATCGCAAGCGGAGGTGTGTGCGGTCCTTCATTTCAGCTTCCGCCTGACGTCCAGTGGATTCAAAGACCAACAGTCCGGGGAGCCCTCCATAGGTCGTGATCATATACAGCAGTCGGGGGATCAATCCGAGAATCCTTCTTGACAGTGATAAGGTGACCAGGCGGAAAGAGATTCAGATGGCTCATTGAATAGTTGGAAAAAACTCACGGAAATTGGCAGGTGAATGTCTGAGACTCAATTTCGACTATCGGCATCCATCACTCGTTGGTGTTCAGGGAATAGAAATTCCAAATGGTTCCGTAGAAGTGATAATAACTTCCCCGCAAGTGGTCAAGACAACTGAATTCAGATCAGGCCTTGGCAACGACAGGTTGGTTCACATTCAAACGACTCAGCAATACAATTTCCATTGTCCTCGACTGTGGGTTTCGCGGGCGGCATCAGTCCAAGACGGTTGGTTGCGGGGTAAAGTCTCGCTGATTCCAAGTCAGCACTACTCACGGAATTTGATCTCGCGAATCACCCGACTGTACACGCAAGGCAGTCTGAAGGGGCTCAATACGACCCGGAACCGGCCAGAATACAAATGGCAGAGCTCCGGAGATGACCAATAAGATTGCGCTCAGACAATACAGAGGCTTGGCAGTAAATTAGCGGAGTTATTTCCACTCCCATTCGGGTTTAGGAAGAATGATATAAAATCAACAGTCCTTCATAATGATTAACGGAGCCGGCAATTTCAGGTTTTAATTCTTATACAGTTCGGGTTCATTGTTGATTATGGGATTATGAAACATTGATTTGTTTTCTGGACACCATTGGCATTATTATCTACTGCTTGTACATCTATTATTTGAGATACTCTCCTGTGCATAACAAACTTCATAGTAAATTATCACTGGTTTTGAGCGAGTTTGATTACTAACTGTTTGACGAAATGTCAAACTCTTGAAGTGAATAAGGTCTTGGTGTTCAAATCCTGTCGGGGATATTTCATTAGTTAACCTTAGTTTGCTTCTTTCCAAGACACTTGTCTTGTAAAGCATATCTATTATGCATTCTACTTTTGTTTTAACAAACATGGAATAAATATAGACATAATAGGAAAAAGGTATACAAAGATAAGAATGTGGTAATTTTGTTTACATAAACATTCAGGCTGTTTCAAAAATGATTTAAGACTTAATATGCCTAATTAAATTAATTATTGAACCCCTGCAAATCAATCCAAGTAAAAGTAGTTTTTGTAGAAATTTGTCAATGGTACATTCTTATTATTACTGAATTAATAAGTTACTCGTTGCACAGCTATGCATAAGCCAACTATTTCCCCTCAAACACACAAACCTATTGTTCATTACACACATAAATAGAAAAAAACCATCAATATACAAACCCTAACTATTGTCTGCATTGTAAATAACATAATGAGCGGAAGAGAAACCACTGAATTTATCTACGAGGATTTAAAAAAATCAAATTTATGGAGGTAACCTTATTTGTTCGCAACCCAATTCAAACACATTGACTACTAATAAAACATTAACTTAAATATGAATAACATAGACGACGGATGTAAATGTTTCTAAATGTTGTAGAAAGACATTCAAGTTCATCTCAGAAAATAGTGTCTTCGTTCTCTACTTCTTCTGCTTCGTAAAAGCCTTCAAAAAAATTCTTGGGGCGTCGCCTCCTCTGATGGAATCTTAAAAAATTTCGACACTTCTGCGATGGAAACCTCATCATCTTCAGAGGAATCTTGAACAAAAAGAAAAGTTGATAATCAATCTTTGAATGCGGTAGGGAAGAACTCCCTTCATTATGATTCACACTCGCTTGTATCAGCTATTGATCATGTTGACTTTGTTCATTCTTCTGCTTTGAGCACAAACAATTGGTCTATCCTCAAACAAGAAGGAGAACTTTGGATAATTGCTCCAATCAGATTCACCTTTCATTGGACATGAATCATCTTGATCATCTACATGCGAGAATTGGTCCTCTCAGACCAAATCTTCTGCTAAATATTGTTCTTGAGGAGATGCCTCAAGCATATTCAGGGTATACCGGAGGGCATTATGTTTTCCTTCGATCTCAAGACTCCTTATCCGCATTGAAGATCGAGCAATATCTCCTACAAAATGGGAGTTGGATCCACTTGAAACGGTCATGGAGCAACCTAATCAGAAAAATTATAGTAAGTTGGGTCCAACCATTACTTTTTGTGTGCACATTGTTGCTTATTTCAAACTAGGAAATCCAATATATGCATTGACTTTGGTGAGTGCATTAAACTCTATTCTAGTAGGTTGGCTAAAAAATATTTTTGATTTCTAAGAAGATCATGCTAAGTAAGGGTAGTCGTGAAGCTTCATAAGAGTGGGACAAAGTACATCCTCTGAAAAAACCTTCCAATTCTTAAAAGTCAACTCTTAATGGGGGTGTCTGAGGAAAAAGGAAGGGAACAACGTTTAACAAACAACATAAGATAAGGGAGGAGAAACACTGGATTAAATCTTTGTTGAAATGACAAGAATGTGTTAGATGGTATTTTCATGTGTTTGACGATTCTTGATCAGAGCTTCATGCCTTCATTCACAATGAAACAATGCACCACAAATCCTTTATTGTTGGTTAAGTGAAAAAGAAGCCAAAGCTAATGGACATAGGGAAAACACATTCATATCCTAGTTATGGGAAGCATGTACAATGGTTTGAATAAAGACACAAAAAACCCAAAGGGAGTGCAATCATTTTCACCAAGGACACAATATACGAAAATACCTTTAGGCAAAGACAAATAGTTCGAATAAGGGTTGAAAGAAAACAACCCACCTCCTCAAACTAATCTGTGTGGGGATAAGACCAAAGACACGAATAAAGTGAACCAAACTTGTAGAGATTCAACATGAGACACTTTGATTAACCCAAAAAAAAAGGAAAAGGCACTAGCACAGTGTCGCCATATTTTATTAAGAGCAAACATGCCAAGGTGAGAGAATATGCCCCAAAAAATAAATTTCAAAGTATGCACCCTAGTCGACAAGACATAGGGTTTACATAATATTTCTCCACCTATTCAATAGAAATTCAGTATGTCCAACCTTGTTTATTTTATAGCTCCATGGGGTTTTGTAGAGAAGCCCTTAGTTGGCAGGATCAAGGAATGACCATAACCAATTACAATCAATTGGCATGCCAAAGAATTAGGCATGGATCTCTTGATTTCCTATGCCAAATGTGTTCTTGTAATTGGTTAATTGGAACATGCTTTCCAGATCAACACAAAAAACCAAATCGTGGCGGCTCGATTAAGGATGACTATGATTGCATAGACCAACCATAAAGCATATTAAGATGATTTTCAAAATTATCGTTGGTTTTTGGGATCCTTGGGCGGGCTATATTCCTTGAATATGCAAGATATATTATTTGAAAGTTAGAGGTGAAAGGTGGAGGAAATTGTAAGATCATCACACATATAGGGCCCATTTGGTAGTAGGAATTGGGCCAGAATTAGAAAAGTCAAATACTGGAATGCGTCAATTCGATGTTTGTTTGTAAATTATTAAAATAGAATAAGAATGAATGTATGCTAATTTTAGCCCAAAAATGGGCATGGTGCTCTTCCCTCTTATAAGGTGGAATAAGAAATGAATTCCTATTCCACCTTTTTCATAAACTCGATTTGATGCACTGTTGGGTCCACACTTTGTAGACATATTTTGATAAACTCCAATATATGCATTGTTGGGGCTGCTTGTAACCATTTGGAGGGAAAGTGTTTCAAGATGACAATGAAAACCATTTTTTTCATCCCTTGTTTGCAGTGAGTAGATGGAGAGCATTGTTTGTATTCACCATTTCTTGTCCTTGGTAAGGATCATGTGGAGCCAATACCATTTTTGGGTTTTTTGCTTTGGACATTTAAATGGCACTAAAACCTCAATAAACAATTTTACGCATGCAAATCAAAGCACTGTGATCTGAACATATGTGTCCACATTGAAATCCTACTCCCAAGTAGTGGTCTATTTTTTTCAAAGTGAAGTTGATTGAAATTTAAAACATGAACTTCAACATGTTTTAGTTGGTTTTTTCATTGATTTGGAATAGTTGTTTACCGAACTTAAAAAATCAGGATGCTATAAAATTTATCAAAACAAGATGATTTTTATAAATAAATTTAAAAGATTGCCAAACTTCAAAAAAAATTACAATTATTAAAATTACAAAAAATACTTATTTCAATTCCTATTTCAATTGTTGCAACCAAACATATAAGATGCATCTTCTGTCTCTTCTTCCAGGTCAACCAACCAAGTCTAAATGCTATTTCGGAAGTTATTTTAAGAATGTACTAATTCTAGAAGAGAGCTTATTCTAGCATAGTTGAGTTCCGCATTCACTAATTCTTGCAACCAAACAGGCCCATATGGAAGGATGGTAGGTCTACATGAATATTGGTAACGGTGTATGTGTACGCCATAGTTAAAGTGAAATATAGAGGATAAGAGAAAAAGATGACTAGATAAATAATGAATCTAGATAGTATACTTAGCACCTAACACAATTGTTCACCATGGTACTTATCCATAGCACCACTGAAGTGGTTTTCATAGATGGACAAATGTTTTTTAATAATGTTTTTGGCTTTTCTTGGTATTTTTTGGGTTTAAGAAATTTGGGATTCCCTCACGCATCATGTGTAGGAACACTTCAGAAGTATAATGTTGATAGGGTTGGAGAGAGGATCTCCTTCTTGTGTGGCAAGTTGATATGCCCGAGACCCAAATTCAGGGGTAATTACATAAATGTCGAACTAATTAGGCTCAAAAGACCTTTTGATTTTGTATGGGGATAAGGTCACCTACTTCAAATTCATGGGGCTTGATCTTCTTGTTATACTATAGGTATAGGAAATTTTAGTATGATTGAAGGCATTGAGATGCCTCTCTTAAAAGACTTGAAGTTCTTGTAATCCTGCAAATATATATTCTTTATTAGGCAATAAGTTCTATAAGGAAACCCTAAGGGCTCATTTGGTTGTTGGAATATGACCGGAATGGTCATTGAGAATTAGAATATATTTTTTAATTCTTCATTTGGTGCACGAAATTGGAATGGGGAATAGGAATATGTATTCCCATTTTAGCCCAAAATGAGCATAAGTCCATTCCCAAAAATATATGTTATTGGAATGGAGAATAGGAATACTCATTTCTTGGCTAGAGGATTCTTCATCACTTTCATCAATGTAGATCGGATGGAACAAAAAATCTTCAAAATGACCAACAATTTTGCAGTTGTTTCCCATGACTTGTAGCAGCAAGGTTTTGTAGTCATTCCCCATGATTTGCAACAACAAGGCATTCAGATTCGCTTTGGCCCTAAATATTTTCCAAGCTTTGGACCTAAATATATGTATGTGAAAGACATAATTTGGGGCGATGAATACAAAAATTATTATTGGATTTAAGAATAAAAAATTAAAGGAACAAACCGCGATTGAAATTGGTTCCACGACATATTAGTCTCAAAACAACACCTGAAATTCTGGGCCACCATTAATGATATTGCTTCAAAACTTCTAGCTTGCAAGATGGCTTTCCTTGTTGATTAATGTTGAATGGGTTTCCCCATTTATATCTTAATTAAATCTAGAGTATTCACAAATTCATCATTACATGTGGCAGTGGGAATGGAAAAACTTTTATCAGCCAAGCAAAAATGGTTACACACTTCATCCCAGACACCAATTCGAAGGGACAAGAGCGAAGCCATGAAAAAGATATGCAAGATTCTCACATCCTCCCCTCAATTTGACCTCAAGAAAAACCTATGCAAGTCTAAAATAAAACTTTTACAAATGTTAGTGGAAATCGTACTAGAGAGGTTTGGAAATGCAAGAATGGTGGCCTACAAGTTCTTCGATTGGGCTGGTAGACATGAGGGTTACACACACAGCCTAGAGGCATATCATTCCATGATTAACTCATTGGGTAAAATAAGACAACATGGGTTAGTGTGGATGCCAGTGTTGCCTACCTGACGAATTTAAAAAACAATTTGAGATCACTGAAGGGTTGTCAAATAAATTCTCAAATAAATTTTAGGTGAACCAAACAGGAATTGGATTGCCTTTTTCCATTCTCATTCCCCATTCCCACTCCCATTTCTATTTCTTATTCTAATTTTCTATTCCTATGCTTGTCACCAAACAGACCCTAAGGGATGGAAGCTAGATCTCAACATAAAGGGCACCTTCAAAATTAAAGACTAGGGAATATGTTGTGGTACCAATAGGTGTGTAGACAGAAGTAATTTAGGCTCATAAGGTAGCATCTAACAATAAGTGCTAGTCATAGCTAACTTCTTCGACTATAATTTTAAGGATTTTGATAATAGTTTTATGTATAGCCTCAAATTAACTCTTTAATATCGAATTTTTGACATAGAGCCTTGACATTCGTGTTCTTAAAAGGCACACCATTATCAGTTAGTATCCTTTGAGGGATGTTATAATGACAAATGAGTTAGTTCAATATAAATTTGGACATTTAATTTCTAGTAGTGTAGGTCAAAGCAATAACCTCCACCCATTTGGTAAAATATTATGTGGTAGTAATGTTGTATTTATGACCATGAAAGGAGGCGGGATGTATTTGTCCTATGAGATTGGGCCCCCATTGTGAAAAGGGACTGGGTTTAATGATAGGTTGCAAGGACTCAAAAATCGCATGGATCAAATCACCATGTTGTTGCAGGGCACACATTTCTTCCCGAACTGATAGGATTTCATTCCATGATGGGCCAATAAAAAATTGTGCATAAGAGCTTCTTTGCAAGAGTGAGACCACTAGAATGTGCACCACAAATTCCTTGGTGAACATATTGTGATGCCATTTGAAATTATTTTGATCCTAGACACCTAAAGAGGGATCCATCAAAGTGTTTCCAACAAAGGGTATCACTTAGGAGAATGTAATGGGATACACAATGAATAAAGGTCTTGCGTTGGTTGGGGATAAGGTAAGGTGGTGTACAAGGTGAAAAGGGGAGTAAAGGAAAAGGGGTAGATCACTCCTTTTCCAAATTGTACGCTTAGAAGGATAATGTTGCAATAGACTCTAGAGAGGACCTATGCACTAAATGAGGTAGTGATCCTTTTCTAAATATGCAATTTAAAAATGGAAAAGACAAAAGATGCAATGCAAATGATAAAATAGATGAAAATAGAAAAAACTTGAAATAAAAAATTGATGACTAATTGCTAGAAACTAGAAATGAGCCAAATTAGAGTCTATATTGTTGTACTAACCTATGGTTTACATTTTAGTTGAAGTTGTAAGGTACATAACATTTTTGATACTTTTGACTATAACTTTTGGGAGTCATCCAATTGTTTCCAATATGCCCAAAAAGATTTGATAGAACCGTAATATGTTCTTGCACACACAAAAATAGAGATAAGGTTGGGTAAAAGAGGTTTACCTTGGTCAAGCCACTACTTAGGAATCAAACTTGAAAACAAAAGGAAATTGCATAAGGAAATGTATGTAAAAAGGTGAATGTTTGACCCATCCTCTATAAACCCTCATGGATGGATAAAGAAATCACTCATATCCATGAAGATGTTAGAATGTATTTGGAATCAAGGATTGAATACCCTCACAAGTGCATGGATCTATAAATGCCACTCTTATATCTTAATTATAGACATGTTTGGTAATCACTTACAATAAAAGAGAGATGAATGTGAATGCAAGGAAATATCTTCTTGCTCGATTAAGAATTCTTCTACTTGGTCATCATGGGAGAGAAACTTGATTCGATGGAGAAGATTGCATTGGAATTGACTAAATGAATTGGAGAAACTAAATCTTGGATGCTTGCCTTCAAATCTTCAATCCTATTGCTTTTGATTGCTTCGATCCTTCTTCACCATGAATAATTGAGAATAGTAATTGTTATCTCTAAAAGTTGCACCTTGACTAAATCCTAGAATTCAATCACTTCGAGTAACATAGAAACACTCATGGGTAGTGGGTGCACCAGGGTTAGGAGTGAATCTTCAGGTTCTAGGCCAATTCCTTATGATGTTTCACCTATTTTCTCTTCAAACAAACTTAAACTTGGGAGGGAAAGAGATAGAAGGATTACTTGCATGAATGCAAGTGTTGAAAGGTAAATTTGAGGTGATACACCAAAATGTTGAGAATATTGTTGGCCTGTCACAATTAAGCTTTTCTAAATAATTAAAGTGAGCACAATATTGACCTCAGAAAACTCATACATAAATGCTTCACATGAAGGATTGGGCCTTAAACAAGATGCTAACAGGAGTGATGTTACTCACAGCTTAACAACTTAAAAGAAAAGAAACACAAATCATGACTTGTAACCTATATGAATGTTCTAAAAATCACTTGCAGATAAAAATAGGGACATTTCTGAAGGATTCAGAATAAACCACAAAAGTTATATCAAACCAATGGTCTTTACAACAAGATGAACACAAGAAGGGCTTTTAACTATTCCTTTATTCTAGCTTCTTAGGTAGTTCAACAACATTCCTCTGAGTGGTTACAAAGTAATATGCAAAAAAATTATGAAGGACTCCTAAGAGATCACAGCAAAATACTTTTTGCATAAAAAACTAGAACCCCTTTTCTCCACATCTTGGAAATCCTTAAATAGAGAAGGATTGCAACAAGCTTTAGATGGAAGGGCACATGTTAAAATCTTAGTTTAAACATCAAATGTAGGTTATGTACTAGAAGTACCTTGAACTATTAAGGCTTTATTAATAACCCCCTTAGAGCACATAGCTTGATTGTGTTGTTGATTGCAAGGGTAACACCAATCATAGTTTGTTGCCAAGTTATTTTGAGTAGGGACAATATCTCTAATGGTATTCAAAGGAGGAGGAGCATTCAAAGGAGCGGAGGCATAAGGCCTAAAAGGTCTTTGGTTAAAATTTTGCCTATTTGGTGGGTATTGACCTTGAAATTGTTGTTGGGAAGGTTGATTTGGAATCTAATTTTGAGATTGAGATGACTACCTAGCCTGGGATTGTTGCTTCTTAATATTATCAGCTCATTAGTAAAAGTTTGCATGAGGCTATCCATCTTAAGCTATCCATTTCTTATTTCTTGCAGTTCTTGTGAAGGGCCTACGACTATAACTTCTTGGCTTGGAATAGTCAACAATGGATTAAAAGGTGGTATACCCAAAGGTATATTAGGCTGGAAATCTAGATATATGGGTATTGGAGGCCTAGGGGCAATCTTACCTGCTTTAATAAGACTATTTTTGGTCCTTATAAAAATGTCATAACCTTGCGGTAATGAAGAACCCCCCCATAGATTGTATCATAGCTTAAATATCATTGTTTAAGATTTTCAAATAATAAAGAAAAGTATGGTCTGTCGAAGGCCTTACCGATTTGGTATTCTACTCCATGTTCTTTGAAATCTATAATTGAAGTCCATCATGTGCTCATGAGGAGCACACTTGATGGTTGTAAGCTACTCAACAAGAGACAAAAAATCTAATTTATCTTCAAAATGCCTTGTCAAGACATCTCCCAATGTATCCCATGAATCAATTGAGTCCACAACAAGGCTTCAAAACCACTATAGAGCCTTTACTTTGAACGAGGCTACAAGCAGTTTCACAACAACATCTTCCTCAGTAACATGATGCACATTGCACAATGTTGCAACATCTCTGATATGTTCGAAAGATGTTGTTTGGTCTTCTCCAATGAAGTCTAGTAAACTTTTCAAAGCAGCTATAGGAATATCATGGTGTTGAGCAAAATTTAGTGGAATTCCTTGATTAAAAGGAATGAATGCATATTGCCATGCCATTGGTATTTGGAAAATTCTCCTCCTTGTAACAGTGACTTGTTTTACAAAAACGACAAGACTTGTTGGTGGAGGAGTGGATTTAGCCCTCCTAGCATGAGAAAGGGTCTCTTGGATTCTTTTGGTTGTCCTATCTCTCCTTCTAGTTGGGGACAATTCCCTATATTCAAAACTTGCAGAACTACTCCTTGTTTGTGTTCTTTTCATAAGTCTTATGCACTAAACTCTCTTTCCATAGCTTAGAGTCACCAAATGATTTTTTTTAAAACCTCTGAAGAGGTTAATTTTTTGTTGTACACACCAACAATAACAAGGAAAATATTAAAAAAACTAGAGAACAGCTTTTAGGTCCCACTAGGCGTCCCAAAATTGTTATCTTTAAAAGAAGGGCCTTGATGGAATCCTAGAATTCAGTCACTTTGAGTAACATGGAAACACTCATGGGTAGTGGGTGTACTAGGGTTAGGATTGAATCTTCGGGTTCCAGGTTGATTCCTTATGATGCTTCTCCTATTTGCTCTTCAAACAAACTTAAATTTGGGAGGGAAAGAGATAGAAGGATTACCCGCATGAATGTAAGTGCTCAAAGATAAATTTGAGGTGACACACCAAAATGTTAAGATGAGAATATTGTTGGCCTAAGATGAGAATCTTTTTTGAATAATTAAAGTAAGCACAACATTGACCTCAGAAAACTCATACATAAATGCTTCACGGGAATGATTGGACCTTAAACAAGATGCTAACGAGAGTAATGTTAGTCACAACTTGACAGCTTGAAAAAAAAAAACATGAATCATGACTTGTAACCTATATGAATGTTCTAAAAATCACTTGCAGATAAAAATATGGACACAACTAAGGGATTTAGAATAAATCACAAAAGTTAAATTTACAACAAGATGAACACAAGAAGGGCTTTTAACTGTTCCTTTATTCTAGCTTCTAAGGTAATTCAACAACATTCCTCTGAGAGGTTACAAAGTAATATGTAGAAAAATTATGGACTCCTAAGAGATTAGGACAAAATACTTTTTGCACAAAAAATTGGAACCCCTTTTCTCCACATCTTGGAAATCTTTAAATAGAAAAGGATTGCAGCAAGCTTTAGATGGGAGGGCACATGTCAAAATTTTATTGGAAAAACAAAAATCCAAAGATATTTCTAAAGTGTCACAGTTAAAATATTCTTTTTTATTCTGACCAAACGAGGAAAGTGGCTAGAGAGTTGACAAGTGACACTTACTGCAAGAACCTTCCATTAGTTCTATTTGTCTTCCATCACCTTAATTGGGTAAATATCTTCAACTACCTCTGTTGACAAGGCCATAACGTTCATTTCCTTCTCTAGGCTGTTAAGATCTTCTTACTTCTTCTAGATATTTTTGCTTTACTCCACTCAAAAATTAGATCTTTGCATCATGGCATAGATCGAGCAATTAATGCTTATTCCAGCTCTACAATCTCATCCTTGAACTCAATGATTTCTGCAACCTTCATGGAATATTGACATAATCATCCAACCTTGCATGCTCTAAACCTTTCTTGAAATCTCATTGGTTGACGACTTCTTTTGTTTTCTAGCTCATAAAAGCAAGAAAATGCCTTTTAATAACTTTTATGAAGACTTGTCACAACTTTGCAACCTTGTGACCCTATCCTTTTGTTGACCATGTTGACCTATGCCAAAATCTTTCTCAACTATTGATCTCTATGTCGCACCTGTTAACTGCTCCTTTTGGCTAACCATTGTAATGTAGCAATAGCCATCTTCTTTGACTACCAAATTCCCTTTGCAAATTTGCAACATAAAATGTTACTCCTAGCTTGACTGTGCGATGTTGCGAAGATTGGGCTCTCCTTTATCGTCGCTTCACAACCCCTTTTCCTTTCTAACTATCTGGCCATGTGAAACTGCGACATATGCCTTTCATGCTTGATCGTTGCTTCGCAGCTTAAACCTTTAACTCACCCTTTAACCTTGCGAGAGTGCGACAAAGGAAATCGCCACTTCGTAGCTTAAACCTTGAGTTAACTTGAACTGCATGCAATGGTGTGACAAAAGGTGTTCATGAAATGGGGTCCACTAAGATACGTGTCTACTGCTCATATTCCCGCATTGGCCAAACCTCATGCAACTTTGAAAAGTGGAAATATGCCAGTCATTGATCAATTGGGATCTGATAGTCATGAAAAGAGTTGTTAATATCTTTGACTCTTGCAATGTCATGAGCAAAACTCATAACCACGGAGGGAGCCTTACAAAATTGCACTGAGTTGTTAACTACTTCATCATTTATGTTCGCAAACTCGCAAGCTTATCTTTGAGCCAAGCATTTAACCCTATGAAGGTGCAAAAACTAGATTTGACTGGGGATGTTGACTATCGTATCATTGTGACTTGAAACATTGAAGCTCATCAATGGAGTGATATCGATTGAATCTATCTGCTTTTGTTCGATGAACAACTCCTTTGAAAACTGAAATGAACTAATTATCAATTAACCTTGTGATGATGCGATGAAGAGACTTCAAATGTGCCTGGCCCACCATGACACGCGTCATCACCTCGCTTCCTCGCTTTAGCTAAATATCACGCACCTTCAAAATTCAAGGAAATGCCAAGCGTTGATCTTCTTTCATCTGACAACCGGGAAGATCATGGGCTACTTGAGGTATTCCTAAGGCAGAACTTGACCTACGATTGTGCGATTAACTACTTATGCTCCTTCGCACCTCTAACTTGACAATTAGCCTTAACAGCTACAAGGCTGGACTGGCTGCTTGATGACCTTTTCGCATTCTTGCATCCCCTGTAGCAGTTTAGTGATAAAAAGGGAGTGATGTTGTGACAAAAATGTTTTCGCAACATCACAACTTGAAAGTTTTAAAGGGCAACATGAAGAAAAGACATCAAAAGACTTAGGGATATCCATTTATAAGCAAGATTTTCACATTTGATGTTTATTCAACATGAGACAACATTATTCTAAGAAAAGTTGATAACAGTTCTACCAATTTGCATAGAGTGCTAAAAATTGGTAACAGTAATTGATATCAAAATGATGACACGTCGGGTGTTTATATACTCCATCCATTTTGGGACCAAAAAATGAGTCATACCAAGTTAGTACAAAAAAGTGTGGGAACAAAATGTTTCAAATAATTTGTACCTTTGTAGAATCAACCCAAATTTGAACAAGGTGTCAAGATGGTGGAAAAGATGAATTAGGATAATGAACATCATATCTCAAAATCACCAAAATGGACCCTAATAGAGAATTTAAATAGCAACAATACCAAAACTTATACAATGCCCAACATCTTCCTAAAAGGTTATGTTAAAAATAAATCTTCCATTTTTCGTCTCAATTAGAAGAGGGAACATCATGAACACAAGAATTTTAGTGTCATATTTCTACACTTAGTTTGTAAAGAGAAACCACTATATGACTGTTGAAATGAATAACCAATAAGGATCCAAAGCTATTCAGGAATCACAAGAAAACTACTCCTTGAGCAAACACAAATAATAAGTCTAATAAAAAAAATCTAAGGTATGAAGCAAGTCCATATCAGCGTGTAGTACAAGTCTATGATTTAGTGTACTTATTACCAGGTTAGTAGACATTAAGATGAAAAATATCGAAAACTCCATTTACATATTCGCATATAGAATGCAAATGAAAGAATGAGAAAAAAAGATGAGATAAACCTACAACAAATACTAACCATGAAGGAAAGACTAAATCTCAATATTGTAAGATATTTTTACAATTCTTAGGTTGAGCACTTATATGATTCATACATAAGAATATTTCAAGTTGCATTTAAATATTTGAAAATTGTCGATCCAAATTCATATTCTATTTATTTTATATTTCTAGTTGTTTGTATAACAAAAGAAACCAATGCTAGTTGATTGATTAAGGACAAAGGTTTGTCCACTCCTTAAGGATACAAATTATTGATGACACATTAGCAAGAACATCCACATATATGAGGTGATGTCAATTTGAATCTTTACATTTTACTTTGTAATTTGCACTTGCATCTATCTATAATGGCATACCAAGGATACAGAATCTGAGTAGTGGCCATCCTTAACTTTTGGGTATTTTGAAGAAAAAGTATATTGCTAGCTATAGATGAAAGTTATTTCATATATAATTTTTTATTATATATTAATGTATCAATAGTTAATTTACTGGTTAAGTGATAGAGTAAATTAATGATTTAGGTAGCATTTAGACAAAGAGTAGGGGAAATAATACTCAACAAATGAGATAATCAATTCCAAAGGCTAGGAGTCAAAGTACTTATCATGACTCATTGGTTTAAAAAACCTATTTTTTATAATTTGTGAAAAATTATGATAATGTGGATATGTAGAAATGAATTAGTTCTCTATGCAATAGATATAATTACATAAGAGGTCAAGTCAGCTATAATAGAAATTTATATGTAATTAATGTCAAATTGAATTGAAGTTAAGGTGTACAAGTACAAGATCCTTCTTGATATGTAAGAACAAAACTATCTTACCAAGCTATTAAATTGTTGTTTACACCTAAAATGTATTTTAAATTTTCTAAGATAAATATTATTGTAAAGTTTCTATTGCTTATTTATTAACATTATTTATTTTTAAGGAAAATCATGCCTGTGTGCATGTGTGTGTGTGTGTGTGTGTGTGTGTGTATGTATAATTGTAAAGTTTCTATTGCTTATTTATTAACATTATTTATTTTTAAAGAAAATCATGCCTGTGTGCCTATATATATATATATATATATATGGGTGTAGTATTGTAAAATTGATCCATGGCTTCCCCTAGAGAGGTCTGCACCTATGGGTTTTGATTTTTCCTAAAGCTTGAATTATTTTTGGAATTTATTAAGGTTATTTCGTTTTTCCCTTGTGACATGGCTTAGCATAGGGCCTTTGTTTCTACCACTCTGTCGTGTACACTTGGTGCCCAGTCTAAATCTCCTTTAATTAATGGTTCTTTTGGTAAATTGATTCCATCCGCTTGTCAGGTTTCTATTTTTAAGGTATTTGAGCCAGCTGGTTCATTTTGGCAAAACAGGTTCAAGCTAGAGAGCTGTTGACATACCTATTGTTTTGTATGTTCTACAATTTGATCATCTCATAGAGGTATTTTTAGTTCCTGCCTACGGCAAGTAACTTATGCTTTCGCTTAGTCCATTGTATTAATAGCTGCACCAATCAGATTTTAGATTTCATTCATATAGTAATGTTTGCAAAAGGTTTTGTAATTTGCATGATTTTTTAGAATTGAAAAATACAATTTTTTGAAAACCTTATTGGCTCATGAGGAAAAAAGCAATGAAAAAATTTAATTTTCTTCAACAAAAATACAACTATTTTTTCCAACACCTCTATTAATGCAAGCATTAATTGCAACTTTATCTTTTCTTTTCTTGTGACAAGTGGATAAATTTTATTTTAAAAAATCATTTTCCTAACACCTCATGAATGCATTAATTTCAATTTTACCTTTTCCACATTTGTGACTAGTGGACAAACTTTTTTTTAAAAAGACAATCACTTTTAATTGATGTTTATTTTTGTAATTTGTAAAATGCTATTAAAAATAGATATTTTAATCAAGTATAGGTATTTTAATCAAATATAGACATTTTAACTCTTTTAAATTGTCAATTTCTAAAAATTATTTTTAATATAGCTTAATTTCATATTTATTTTAATTTTAATTTATATATAAGTTTAAATTAGAATTTAGTTTCTTTTATTTTGACATATCTAAATCAATGCTTTTAATAGATTTATTGTTTATTTTTTATTTTTATATATAATTTTTATTATATTGATATTTTTAATTTATACTTTAAAATACATAATACTAATTTTGCATCAATTTTAATAAAGTTCAAATTGTTTAGCTTTGTATATTATCAACTTTATTTATGATAAGTGTGTTTGGTTTTTTTTAAAGCATAAATGCTATTTTTAAATTAATTTATGTTTATTTATTTTTATGCATTAGATTTAAGCTTAAGAATATTGTCCACCTTCTTCAATTAGATGAATTTATCACTTAAATAAGATGTATCAAACAATTTCATCATTAAAATTAATCAATTTAACTCTTTTTAAAAAAAATTATATAATTTTATCTATATCTTATATATAATTAGTTCATAAATGTTCTTTATGATGTCATCTAATTTTAATTTACCATGATACTATAATATTTATTTATATATTCTTTTACTATTTTAATTAATATATATCATTGCAGTTATATAATTTAATAATATACTGACTATACTCTGTAATTTAATTTAACTTACCACTATAATATTCTATTTGTCGTTACTATTTATTTGTTATTTTATTAAACTAAATACATTATATTTTAATCAAAACCTACTTCAATCAACCATAAAATCATGAAGGCAGGAACTTTGGCACTTGCGCTGTTTATGTGATGCTTCTTAAGGAACGGGGAATTTGATATTTACTCCAATTCTTACATCCTTTCTAGGCAAGTTCGTATTAGATCCCAAATTTTCTTGAGATGGTTCCATTCTAGACTTGCATTCCCATTGGTTTATTCAGTATAAATAGTTATTTTTCAAAAATGGATTCTATTTGAGGTTCTCCGGTTGAAGTCTAAAAAGCCTAAAGTTGTTAAGGGAAAACCAGAAAAAAGGGTTTTTTTGTACTCCATATGTCGCCCACAAAGTGTTCAGCCAAATTCAAGTTAATACAAATCCTTGTATAGCTTAAGATTACTCAATTAAGAGTTTAGTGATAAGAAAACTGACTCTAGCCAGTGGAAAATCCCATCTTCTGCTTCTCAGAACTTAGACCAAGGAAATGGGATAAAGATCCATTTTGAAAATTTATACATATTAGCATGAAAACAATATGTAGAACGTAGATTAGCTGCCAAACTTAAATCAGATTGTTCTCACAAACATCACAAATTCAATCTCGTAGATCGGTCCTCCTTTCTCTCTGCCAAAGATCACTCGATCAAGTACCACCCAATAGGTGAAGGAAGCGAATTTTAAAAAACTCCTACGTAATACACTTGAATTGAAACACTTTTGCCTTACCTGACATCAAAAATTGTAAACATGCACTACCTAGATAATGATATAAGATTTTCCAAAATCCATAATTTCAATTTTTTATATTGCTTTTGGATTAGACCATGTTTGACCTTTTTGTCAACATTTCGAAACTCGCTCCATGATCCATTGTCAGGATGTAAAAGAGTGTCTGGAGATGTAAAATGTAAACTGACTCGTAGATTCTTCAAAGCAATGTCAAACTTAAAGATTCTGAAAAATTCTTTGAATCAGACTTCTATTTCCTTCTTTGATTGCTGACAATGATCTTCTACGTTCTGAATATGACGAAGTTTACACTTATAATTCTGATCTGAGAATTATATATATCTGCAAATAGATCAGTGTAATATATTGCTGAGAAAATAACCTTAATGGTGTAATATATGGAGAACACTGAACTTCTCTGATGCTGATATAATAAGTAATAATCAACCTTGTGAATGAGAGTATCTTCTGATCTTTATTTGCAGGGTATTGGTGCTTAGAAGAGCAGACTTAATTGTTTCTGTGTGTTCTCTAACTGCACCAATAACCCTCCTATATATCCTTACTAAAGGATATCCCTTCCTAAACTAGCATTAACTAAACTTCCTCTAAGTCGGCGATCTGGGAAGACAAATTTAATAACACCTAACAAACAATGTGTTAGTTTAGTTAAGCATTATAAAGTTTCTTCATGAGAAGTCGCCGGCTCCTTTAGGAAGAGATATATATAATCTAATGCCAGTCTAAAGATATATTATGATAAGAAGAGGAAGTATGGTCTGTACTATCAGACCTGTAGGTTATCTGGTTAAAATATACTTAACAACCAAGTTCCTCAGGGTTGCTGTGGGATAGACTCACCTTACTAATAAAAGCTGAGATCAGAAATAAAAAAGACATGATATTTAACTTGGAATGCGGTTGGGGCACACAGGTCAGAACTTTATCTTGTCTATCTTACTGTCAATTTTTTATCGGGAGTGGTATTGTAGAGTAGAATGGAAATGTGGTGTGGAAAAGGATTGCTACTAGTACAAATCTAATTCATGCTACTTAAGCTGCCTGTTTACAAACTGTTTGCAAGTTAAAATCTTCATGTTAGACAGATTAGGCTCAATATGCAGAGTCTTTAGACTTTACGGATGAATGAGGCATTCCCTATTTATATCAAATGATAATTTTTTTAAGTTGGGGATGTTCAGGGACACAAATAATTGATGTTTTTGACTAAAGAGCCGATGCATTCAGAAATATATGACATTTGGTGGTTCATTGAAAGCGAAGCAACTTCAAAAGTAGATCAACAACCACTTCATTTGATAAGCAACATTTTATCCCATATACGTTGATCATTTCTAAAATACATATTCTGCAGAAGTCAAATGAACATTGGGAGAAGAAGTGTGTACATTATGAACAGCATCCAAATGGCGTCAAAACATCCCTCATCACTTTCTCAACATTAAGTTTTTTACACCAAAAAAACGAAAAAGAGGTCATTTCAAACCTATTTCTATCATCATTAGCCCAAATCAGAATCACCATCAATCATGCCAGACATTCAGTCTTGCAATTAAATTTTAGCCTGACGCATTATTGACTCATCATATGTATATAAAAATTAATAAAACTAGAGGATAGTCAACTAACAGTGGGGGTTTGAGGGAAAGGAGTGTATGCTGTGTACAAGGAGGGAACATAAAATTAAATGATATTTATGAGGCAAAATGCTTCTGCCTTTATATTATAACTTACCTGGACTGTAACAAATTACAAAGAAAAAATGGCTTTCAAAGTAAACTTGCTCAGATGATATCATTAGTCTTGTTATCTGAGTTTTGGCTTCATAAACATCATACATCTTACCTGAGAGACAAGGAAAAGTCACAGTGAGATTTCAAACATACCTTAATCAGTAACTATAGTCAGGTGTGGATTTCAACATTGGATTCTGCCAAAATGAAGATTGGTTTAAGCAGGTTTTTCAATTTAGGAAACAAAACTAATATACTATTAACACATGGATAAGATGAGTGTAAATTCAAGGTTCCCAGAATTCAATGCAAATTGGCATGGGCACATTTGAGCGCTAGGGAAAAGAATCTGGTAACATGGAACTGAGTGACATTATAGT
Source organism: Cupressus sempervirens (assembly GCA_028749045.1). Lineage (NCBI taxonomy): Eukaryota > Viridiplantae > Streptophyta > Pinopsida > Cupressales > Cupressaceae > Cupressus > Cupressus sempervirens. Next base: position 564,744,083 of record CM053791.1, read on the forward strand.
CAGTGACGAGCATCTGCATGCAAGGGGGTTGAAGTCACCATTAACGTTAAAGATGGTGGACAAAGAAGAAATTTACAAATCAAATGTAGCAAACATAATACTAAATGTTTGTCTATCTATTCTGAAACTTGGTTTTCTCTTGTAATTTCTTCTATAGTCTACTTTAAGACACGAAAACCCAACCACTCACAAGAGAAAGACTTGAGAGTCTTGCATACCTAAAATTGGAAGGTGGTCTCAGACACTTCATTGTTGTGTATCCTGCCAGTGACCCTAAGAAAATAAAGTTACCTTTTTCATATAGCAAGCATAATGTAATGTCCCCTTTTGGCATTACCCTATATTCTGTTCTAGAGTCACAAATACAAAAAACAGGTAAGATAAGATATCTAGAGATTTAACTTTACCCAAAGAATGCCAGAGCAAAGGTAAGTCTTTATTGAGATCCTGCAACTATGTTGAACAATTATTGGAGATCGAATTCATTAGGTCAACCATTACTAGGGTTAATGAAAATATTCAGTCACCTTAATCATATAACATATCTAATTTATTATTTAGGTTCAACCATAATGAAGCTTGGATAAGGAGACATGATAGGGTGCCCACAGCAATACTCTACCCTAGGCCCAAGATCAGATATACCATGCCTCTTGGCCTCATGTGGCCTTCCAGCATCCATCTTGCATGAGGTGGCATACCTAGTGAGGAATTTTGTATCAATTATCCCTCTTCTGGCCTCCATTCTTCACCCTACTATGATTGAGACTACCTTGAATCTATCCCAACAATCAACCAACTTCAAGGTTGGAGGGGACATTACAAAAGGGCACCCAAAGTGATCCTCTACCTAGGCTCAAGAGCGGACATACCATCCCCCTTGGCTTCATATAGCCTTCAACCATCCATCCTTCATGAGGTGGTGTACCTACTAAGGAAGCCTACAGCAATTCTCCCTCCTTGTATCCACTCCCTCACCTGGCCATGGCTTATAACTATTTGGAAATGCACAATATTGCTTATATCTTGTACGTATGATGCATTCTGAAGTTTTATAGCTGTGGGAGAGAATATCAACCTGAGATGATATGTCATGATTTCTTGAGATTCATCTGTTGTTCTTTATATGAAGAGACATGTGACATGCCAAGAGACGCGCTTGGAAATATGAAAAGATATGCAACATGTGAAGAGACGTGTTTGGAAATATGAAGACTCGCGTTTGGAAAATGAAGAGACTTTCAGTTATGATATGAAGAGTCTCTCAATTCAAAATATATATGATTGCTTTAAGTGATGAGTGTTGTATTCGGTTAGAAGCATTGTACTCAGACCTCTATTATTTAATAAAAGAGAGATATTTTGGGGGTGTCTGGATTTTTTTCTCTCAAGTTGGAGGGTTTTCCCAGGATAAATTGTTCTGCTTTATTGTTGTTTGTTTTGTTTATTATTGTTTATCTTTATTTCTAGGCAAAACATTGACATGCATCAAACATATATCATTTGAATTATTGCCTATATTAATATGTAAGGAATCGTGCATTTAACATTATATTGTTGCATATATCAAGCATACATATTTGAAAATATATTCATGTATACCACAATCAAAAAGAGTGTTTTTGATGAGTGAAAAACAGGTTTTGAAGGGACCCGAAACTCATTATAGAACATGTTTTGGAGGGACCTGAAACCCACATCTAGATATATTCAAGACTATCCACTATATGAAACAGACTACAAATGAATTGGCGCAAAGCCAAGAAGGGGGTACACAAGCCCAAGAATCCCACCAACCAATTTGAAGTGTAGCAAGGCCAAAAGGAAAAAAACAATTGAAAAATCAGCAAGAAGTCCAACCCGACCAGAACTAGTTCAGATTTTGATTTACCCTTGTGGGAGCAAAGGGTCATATCAAAGGAGTGGGGAGATTTAGTTTTCTTACTTTTGATCGTACTCCAACCATCCTCAACCCTAGCAGCAGCATTTTGCCAAGAAGTCAAATCCAACACAAAAGTTCTCCCACCAGTAGAAGGATCCAAGGAAGGGGTAGTAGGTACTTATGAAGCAGGGACAACAAAAACTAGAGAATCTATAGGATCCAAGGAAGATCCAGCAAAAACCTAAGAAGTAGGGCCAGCAATAACCACAGGGGAGAAACCAACATCCTTCGTCCGATCAGCAGAAATGGTAGCATTTCCAAGAGCAGCTCACACCCCTAGGAAGAAGCGGCATTAGGACCAATGGAACTGCCACCATCCAAAGCCGCAACAGGGACAGAAGAGACAACAACCACACCAGAACCTAAGAAGAAGCAGCAATAAGACCAGCAAAACTCCCACCATCCGGGGCCACAACAAGGGTAGAAGAGTCAGCAAGCACAGCAACAACCTGAGGCAAGCTAGCCTCACCATCCGAGATACCTGTGCAGCCACCTAGGAGAAGCTTTTCTAGTGTGCAAAAGAAGCACCCTTCCACCATGAAACAATTCTTTTCTTTTTTTCCTAACTCACACTGAGCAACGACATGCCTAGTTTTGTAGCATCTTCAACATTTGAAGGGGATAACTTCATAGTTGAGCGGCTGGACCCAAGATCCCATAGAAGATTCAAGCATTATCTCAGTAAGAAGCCCTTTAGAAACATTCATAGCAATCAAATCTGAGCCTAAGAGGAAAGAATTTTTTTGAATGATTCCTTGTCAATCATTAGAAAGTCCCCCAAAGCCTCACGCACTTCTTCTAACAGAGATTCAGTTCATAGACGAAGGGGAAGGATAGGGAGCCTAACCCAAATATGAATCATGTTAAATAGTTAAGAAGAGGGGTTAAAATCTAGATGCTAGGGTTTAACCAACAACAAAAAATTATCTTACCAACTGAAAATGTTATCACATAAAAGTTTTGTTCTATCCTCAACCTGATTGAATTTTCAATTTAGCAATGAAATAACCCTTGGCCATAGGATAAATGTGAACAGTACCCATTAGGATTGGTTCCCACTTTTGGGAAAATCAATCGTGCAACTATGGAAGGCTCGCCCAGAAGCCCCGAAACTGGCAAATCAATCCATGAGGTGAAAACACTGAGGTGTTGTGAACAATCTCCTTCTCCGTATCTGCAGACAACATGAGAGAAAAGGATTTGGACACAGGAAATGGTGCTTTGTGCAACAGAAAATCACAAGCCCTAGTCGCCTGCACAGCCAGAGAAGAACCCTTAGTAGCAACAGATAAACCCCCAGCAAAAGAGGGGGCTGCAATCCCAGCAGCATTAGTGACCTAACCACCACAGAAGCCAACAGACAAAGGGACTCCACCGACACAAACAACTGATGGAGCATCTCCCCCACAGACCCTCCTACCAACAACAGACAGCAGCAAAATGTTCCCAACAGATGGCTGCAAATTCCCCACACTGGCAGCAGAGTTTAACCCTGTGCAACGAGACAAAGTACCATGCACAGAAGATGAAAGAACAGCAGCAAGAGACAAGCCCTCGGGAGCTAACGCTGCCGCCAACTGGGAGTCATGGGAGGATGAAGGAATCTTTGAAAGGCCTCCCATCGAAACCCAAACAGTGCTACCAGAAGCGGGAGTCAGAGCCATTCAGGTTCTTTATGAACCTAATTTTGTTGGAATAGCTTTATGAGCCTAAAAGTGCTACCAAAAGCAGGAGTCGGAGCCATTCCGGGTTCTTTATGAACAATAAAAAAGAGTGTTACTATCTGCAAATCAGTAGCAATTTCTGATCTGATCCTGATCGCTGACATATGGTCATTGATGCTTTTCAATGTTTTTTCTTTATGATTTTCTGATAGCTTGATTGTCATGATGACCCTTATTCAATCTGCATATTCTACATTGAAATCTGCTGTATTTATATGCCTGCCACAAATAGGTAGACATGTATCTTCTGCCCTAAGACTGCTCCAAATCTTATTTTCCTTTTTCAGCTAAATACAAATGGCTGCCCTATTTTTGTTTGCAATCTATATCTCAAAACATTCTGCTCTTATCTAACCTTCCTGCATCCATCCCAAATAAATTGATCTCATTTAATATCTTAAATTGCGGTGGCAGTGGCACACTTCTTCACCGGGTAAGGGACACACCCCTTCATAAAGGGCTAAGTATTCTTCTAATAAATCGCTGATAATTATATTGCATAAGTCAGCCCTTTAAAATAATTGCCATTAATTCCTTAATCTGGTTTGGCGGGGCATGACACATAACCTCACCAAAACAGAAAATAAAAGAGGACCCCTGCACACCTAGCAAAGGATCATACCTACAGATCCATATCAGGACATCTCAAATAGAAATTTTTTATTTATATTTGAAATAGATGAATACATAACAGAGGATATAAGCCTTCTTATGACAAAAGAAGGTTAAAATTCCTAACCGCAGTTTCTCCAGCTGTACAGGCATCCATCATATGCAGCTGATCATTTTTACATAGTAAGAAGAATCATAAAAATCTATGACCAAAACATCCATCATTTGCAGAATATGGATTTCGCAACAAAATAGCTGATGTTCAATACATATCAAAATTGCAAGCGTATGCACACAACTTTGAGCAATTAGAACTAATAAATGTTTAGCTTCTCGAGCATATATTCGCATTTCAGGGACGACAATATTGCATATCTTTCGGCAAAGCAACGCAGTCTATTGTTTTTTTCAAATCATTTACAGCTTTCCACAAAAGATGAAGATTTATCATGTGCAAGCAAGTTGCAATACTTAGTTTGAAAAACATGTAAAGTTTCGGTAAACAGGTTTGCCAACTGCAAGAGAAAGAACGAGAAATGCATAGAGCAAGAAATGTAGTAGATTTAGAGTTAAACCCCTCTATAGCTTTGTAAGAAACTTGGATTAAGATTAGATAATTTCAAACTTGACCGTTCGCAATTTGATAATACATTTATGTGACTCGTTAAAATGCACATGCTTCTTTCTCCCAAAGCCTAAATTTTGCAACAGGAAACTTTAAAGAGCGAAGCTTATGATTGTGTTGTCATTATAAACTGGGGCTGTCAAAACCCAAATACAGGGAACGAAACAGAAATGCTAAACCAACAAATATTTATTTCATAAGCTTGCATTACTTAAATGGGACAATTCTGAACTTAATAGGAGTCATGCTGTAAAAGAATTTTGTGAGACAAGTTAGCATGAGAAGAATGAAAAGAATATCTCTTCCAAGGCCACATCTTTGGCATTGAAAACTAACAATGAGACATCTTGATGTAATGCTGTCATTCTCTACTGGGTTTGTCAAAACCCGAACAAGGAAGGAGAATATAGAAGTGGTACAGCAAGAATGTACGATGACTCACAAAGAGATGTGAACAGAGGATCTCTGTGATTACTGTACATGAAGAAACGACTCGTCTGATTTTATAATGTAGTTCAAGGTGCTGTTAGATATTGACAAAAGAAACTGTAATATTACAAAAAGACTGAACTAAAGAAAACTTGTGCCAGCGTGAGCGTGATGCAATAGATTGTGGGCAATACTATCCCTTGCCTGCATAGAGCTCCTAGATTGTAAACATGTTTCTGGAAACATCTCATCGTCAACAAGCTCAAATGCTAAATCCGGATCAAAGCCCTCATTGTGTTTCTCACAGACATTGTGCAAAACACAACATGCCCCAAGAACAGCTGGTAAGTCTTGTAGTTTTACCTCCGTGCGTTTCTGAAGACAGCGCCACCTCCCTTTCAACCGGCCAAATGCACCCTTTGCAATTTTCTGGATCTCTGCCATCTTCTCATTGAATGCATGCTGAGTCCAAGTAAGATGTTGTTGAACATATGGAACAAGCAACCAGTCCAAGAGCGGATAACCCGAGCTACCCACAACCCATACACCATCCAACAAACCCTTCACTCCCCTTTGATAAAGTATAGAATTTTCTAATACTCTATCATCTGGCATGGACCCTGGCCAGCCTATGCACACATCTGTAAAGCATCCCGCGTTATCCACAACTCCCTGCAATGTAATAGAGTATGATGTTTTCTGGTTTCTCTCGGTATGCCTCTTATTGAAATACGCAGCTACATTGATCTTAGGAGCTATTATTGGAATGTGAGTGGTATACATGGAACCAACAACGTTTGGAATACCAGAAATGCGTTCAAACTCTTTCATCAGTGTCTGTGTTGGATCATCTGAAGGCCACACAACATATTTGGGGAGAAGCACATCCCTAATGGCAGCACAAACTTCCAATACGAGCTTATGGCAAGTGGATATTCCTAGTCCAAATCTCTTAGACACTAGCCTCAATGGCTCCCCAGTGGCCAGCCTCCAAATGCAAACAGCAACTCTCTGTCTAACAGGAATTGGTAATCTCAACATGGTTTTTTCCTTTTCAAGAACAGAATTCAATTCTTCACAAATATGATCAAAAGTAGCTTTACTCATTCGGAAGGATCTATGGAATTCTGGATCAGGAAATTCCGGATGATTGCACTGCTCCCACCACGCCTGAGATCTGTCCTTCACCCAAAGTCTTCTCTGAACGCTTTGTTGAGTCGATACTGCTGCTCCAACGGCAGCTACAGCAAACCTCGCCCTCTTCAATCTACACCTCTCAATCTCATCCAAATCAGTGTAATAGTCTTGCAGACGCTTGTAGTAATCCATCATAGCTTTCATTTTTCTCTTGTAATTCATCTCAAAAATCTCCCTCTCCAGTTTATAGCTTTTATCCCACTCTTCCTGCTCTTTTCTCTGAAACTCCTCCAACATAACAAGCACAAGCAATAGCTTTGCAATAGGACTTCTCCTCCTCTTCGCCGTAACAGGGCCCATTTCAACCTGCTTCCCTAACACCAAATACTCGCCAGTACTCCTGCTCTCCGACCCCGCGAAATTCAAGCTCTCTGAAAAGAGCTTCATCCCCAATTTCTGTACCCTAAACCCAAAACCGACTTAAACAAAACCAAATCTCATATCCCCTCTCTCCTCCTGTATTATGTTGATCACAACCTCCTCCCCTTTTTAAATGATTCGACCTTTTTTTCACAATCCAGGCATTTTCCAGCCCAGCGTGAGAAAAACTGAACTTCTCTCGACGAATTCAGCTCAGGCCCAACTCAAAAATATATCGTTTCACACTTGTGGGTTCTATTTAATATCACAATTCGGATCAAAATATTTGTATGAGGTTTTCCTCAGACTTGGGTCAAACAATCGGTGCCCACAACCCACTACGACCTACACTCTTCTTCGAAATGGAAAGGAAAATTAGCTTGCAAATGTGAACGGAGATACAAGTTTGAAGATGATTCAAGTATATATGGTGGGCGTAAGAATATTTGTGCGCGTCCCAACAGCACTTCTCAACGCGGTCAGACCCTCCCTGCCCCGCTGCTTCCCATACAAATAAATCTATATCAATATCAATGTCAAGGGCTATAGCTGGTCAAAAACGTCCTTCCCCCGTACTATACCAACGCGTCGCCGCCTTTCCAGTAACTCCACCTACGTCCTATCCTGAGTTAATTTACTCAGGCTTGGATGTTGCTAGGTAGTTCATAGAATGTGAGTTCAATTTCTGATTTGTTTGTGGGGTAAAAGTAAGTAAGTGGGTTTTATAGTCTAAGACACTATGTCATAGTTTTCTTATTCAAATTGGAACTAGTTTTCTTATTCAAATTGGAATTAGTTTCGAAAATAAATCCAAGTATAGAATGGAGAGGAATATCTTTTTCTTTTTCTTTTTCGGATAAATTTGGGGATTAGGAAACGATCTAGTTCAGGTTAACTTGTAAATTTTTGTAGGTGAGTGAAGAGCTTAAAGCTAATCTTTTGGCTTCCTCGCATTTATGCTCTTGTAGAACTTAGAGAGTGCAAGGTGGTCTAAAAGTGTCATTTTAAAACATTCCCCTGGAACCCATTATGTTCACCCTCTAATAGCCGCTTACCAAAAAAAAGTATTTTTTGCACAAATGGACCAATTACAACCAACAGTGTTAAAAATTGAACTGCAAGCTATTAGTACATATGTGATCGGGCTATTAGTACATGTGCTATCATTTTTTAGAGCTTCTTATGAGCAATTGTTTCCCCTAGTATGGTGAGGATGAGAATCAATTTTCTTGCCAAAAAATAATATTTTTTTGCAGAAATGGACCAATCACAACCAACGGTGTTAAAAATTAATCTGCAAGCTATTAGTATATATGTGATCGGGCTATTAGTACATGTGCTATTATTTTTCAGAACTTCTTATGAACAATTGTTTCCCCTAATATGGTGAGGATGAGAATCAATTTTCTTGATAAATTTGGAGGATATGTCTTTTAAGAAATTATCTTGTTTCAAATAGAGTAAAGAGTTGAGTTATCTAATTATTAGTTTATTTGGTTTCCAAGAATGATTCTCTCCACAAAATAATATCATTCTATTGAAAAAAACTCAATTAGGAGACCAAATTTTCAAACCATTTCCATTGGTCTCATCTCCTCATTAATAAAAATGCAACCTTTTTCTTATTAGGTTTGTAAGTCAACTATTTACTTTTTCTTCTTTAAATCCAAGTCTTTATTATTCCTCTCTTTATGATGGATTGAGAACATCCCTTCACAAAAAATTTACAGATTATCTACAAGCATTATACATTACAACTATGTATTGTGGAAAACTCATGCCTACTCACATTGAGTTATGTTAATTTGTGTTTTCAAAGTTGTGAAAACACATTTAGTCTTGTCAATTTGTATTTTGGAAGTGTGATAATCTTATGGGATTTCAACTCCTAATTTATCTAGGATATGGACGAGGATTGTTACATATTACTCTATAATTTATGAGTAATTAAGTTTCAGTCATTAGACTAAACCACTCAAATTAATTAGTTTTTAAAAAAAGATAACAATAATAATATTAAGACATCTAAAGTAATATTAGTTTGTAGTTATATATTATAAAAAAATCCATAAAAATATATTGAATAATGACAAGTTGTATTTTTACTCATAGTTTACTTATGGTCTCAATTTTATTCTATTTTACCTTTCAATTGAAATTTAAGTAAAATTAATTTCAACTTTTACTTTATTTGTAGTATGAATGAAGTTATAGTTAAACTATATCACACGAATTAAAAGGTACAAAATTTAAGAAATTTAAATTTAATGTACCACCATATTATCACCGCTCCTATGCATCTTCCTCATAGTTTCCATGACCTCAAATTTCCTATATTTTTCCTTCCAGCTAAGGGGCCGAAAATTTGACTATCCAAAAGTAATGATTACAGAATAATATACTGCAATTTCTCAACAATAGGAGGGTAGACTTGTAAAGCAAGAAATGTGTATTTTTTATTTTATTTTTTTGATCATTTGGTAGTGTATAAAAATATTATAAAGAGGTGCCAAATAATATCTCATGTATAAAAGATTATTAGTGAATAAATCTCAGAACTAGATTCCTAATTGAAAGGGCGTATATTGTCGTTATTTATATTTAACCTTTAATAGAGAGCTCTTCTAACACGTTCCCACACGTTCTTGAGGTTTTGACATTTTGTCTTTTTATTAACTATAATAGTAGAAACGATGTTTTTTTCATTTTAAAAAAATCATTCACTTTGTAATCAATGCATTTAAATTTAATTTTTTTCAATTTTGAAATATAATTTTTTTATTATATAAATTCAAAGTTTATTTATTACATAATTTTTATTATTTTATATTATGTATGTGTCTTACTATTTTTTAATTATGTATTAAAATTCATTTAGTCAATTTTAAATCTTATAATGTTTTGTGCAGGTATTATGTGAACGTATTCCAAATTTCTAAAAGCTTATATCCACCTAGATACTAGTGTTTTTAAAATAAAGATCTTGATTTTTTTTAAATATTTATAGAAATGTGAATGCTATATGATTTTTATTAGGTAAGCAGGGAATTTGAAAGGGTCATGATCCCTTTGACAAGAAAAGAACAAACATTCAACCTATAAGAATAAAACTCAACACACGTAATGACAAAACAAACCAATGCAAGAGTACTAAAAATGACTTTAACAAGGCTCCCAAAACCTTCATGGATTTAACAAGGCACTCATAACCTTCTCTTCTAGAAACAAACTACCTAGAAGGTGATGCAGTAACAGGCAAGAGAATTCCTAAAGGAGATGTGCTAGCCCCCAACAAATAACCACACAACAGAAGATAAATAATAACACAGAGATTTGAATCCAAAATAATGTCAATTCTCATAATAGAATAATAAGATTTACATCCAACATGCCTATTTGTAAGGCCTTCTAGGTTATGGCCAAATACAAAGCAATTTACAATAATAGTTTTACAAGACCTCATAAGATCCAAACTCCAGCTAGCCCAAACTACAATCTGGTAGAAAACCCAAGAAGAATCTAAACTTGTACTCGCAAGCCACCAAGCAACCTTCTTGTTTCCTAAGCCTGCACTCAGCTACTAGCTCTGCTACTTCACTCCTCTCAGCTACTCCATGTTGAACTTAATGACTCTAGACATCAAAAGACCCTGTACTTATGCTAAACCAAGCCACAAGTTGGCCTAGCAAGTTACATTAAATACACCTGCAAGACACAAGTCAGCTTGGTAACAAACATTAAATTTATGAAATACCTAAATACTTAGGACAAGCCCCAAGATTACAATGCATAATTAACTCATATGACAACATAAAAGTATGTGCCCTTAGGCATATATCCACATTCCATCCAAATCCAAGAGCACATAAGTCAATTCCTTTGGATCGAAGCTCGTGAATACAATCTCCAAAGTGGGTCCAAGAAATTGGAAACATGTTATTAGCAGCCACCAAAATGACTCTAACTCCAACACGACAACTCCAAACTTTATGCTTACTTAGGACAAGGTTCTCCAATATTTCTATATGTCTCAAACACATCCCCAAATGCACGAACCATAAGTCCACAAATCTAAGCTCAATGCTCTTGCATACAGGATTACAGACTACCCCAAGATGTTCCTACATCAAACATCCCAGGTGCACAAAAAAGATGTTCTTAATAGCTAGAAGCACATGTTCTAGAGTATAACACATAAACCCCAAATTGGTTCTTCACATACATGTCCTCCAAGTTATCAACTTGTACACTCTTGCCTTTGTTACACTTATGCAAATCATTTCTAGCAACAAGCAATTGTTTACTCTATTTCTTCTCATCCTTCCTCAATGTACCATAGGTCTATTTCCCATGTTGGTCTCTAGCCCTTCGAGAAACCTTCAACTCAACTTGGCTACCAAAACTTAGGTTCCTTATATCGAGCCTTGCATTCTACAAAGGAATCAAGGAAAACTTCATGTCACCCTTCTCAATAATAAACACATTCTTGACACAATCATGCACTGTCCTAAAATCATATTGCCAAGGTCTACCAAGTAATATGTGACAACTACTCATGTCCACAATATCACACAACACTTGATCAACATATTGTCCAATCTAAAAATTAACAAGACATTTCTCTCTCACTTCCAAAGCAAGTTCATCTTGCAACCAACTGATCCTATAAGGACAAGGATATCTTACTCTCTTCAAATCAAGTTTCTAAACCATCTTCTCAGCAATTAGGTTATCAGTACTACCACCATCCACAATCACACTCCAACATTTACCTCTAGATATGCATCGAGTCTTGAACAAATTTCTCCTTTGACAATGTTCCAACACCTTCTTCCCAAGCAACACTTATTGAACCAACAAGTTCTCTTCCTCCTGCTTGAGCTCATTCATTGAATCCACATTCTCATTTACCACAACAACTCTTTTATCACCAACCTTTTTATCAGTATTGGGAAATTCAAAAGCTCTATGTCTTTCTTCACCAAAGCTGAAATAAGTACCCTTAAATGCACATCTACCTATTTTCTTCCCTTGTTTAGCAGGTTTTGGTTCATCCTCAATAATATGTTTGTTCTTCACCAAGTGATCTTGCTTCTTGTTTCCTTAAGAATTAGCTTGATGTCTTCTCTTCAACTTCTCTTCTACCGTCAGAGCACACTAATAAGCATCCTTAATTGAATCAATCTTCGACATACCAATCTCATCTTGGATATTGGATTTTAGGCCATTAATATATCTAGCCACCTTTTCTTTAGACAATTGTCGATGTCTAGACCAAATAGTTAACTTATAGAACTCCTTGGTATAATCCCTCACAGTCATATCCTTCTTCAAATTTTGTAGTCTCTTAAACAACTCAAGTTCATAATCAACATGAATAAATTTAGCCTTTAAAGTGTCACCATCAATCTCCACCTACTAATATTCATTTCACCTTCCTCTTCTCTATCTCTCTACAATTCTTTCCATTGTAAAGCAACATGTCCTTTCAACTTATTTTGTGTCAACTTCACTCTAAGAATATCTCTGTTATCCTTCAACTCAAAGTAAACTTCTAGCTCACCAATCCAATCAATCAAGTCTTCAACATTCAAAGTACCTGAGAAATTAAAAACATTCATCTTATGCTTCAATTTCAATTGAGCTTTAGGTCTATCCAATCGACCAATTCTATCTTCCACAAGTCTCTCCATCCAATCAACTCTATCTTCACCACTAGATCCACTAGCCTCAAATTCTTCAACAATTTCTTCTTAACCATCTTCTATACCCACATTCCTTGGTACACCAACTATATCCCTCATGATCTCAACGACCACTCATTCGTCATCAACTCCATCTCAAATTTGAAATCTACCTTAATCTTCTCTGAAATCTTAGTCTCCACAACATCACATAGATCTATAATCACCCTAGAGTTTAATCTTCTCACAGGCATCTTCAAGATGTTTGCAAACCCAAAGCAACAAATCCACAAGACCATCAAGCTCTAATACTACTTGATGCAATACAAGGTAGGAGAATCCTAAAAGGAGATGTCCTAGCCCCCAGAAAATAACCACACAATGGAAGATAAACAATAACATAGAGATTTAGATCCAAAACAATGCCAATTATCATAATAGAATAATGATATTTACATCCAACATGCCTGGTTGTAAGGCCTTCTAGGCTATGGCCAAATACAAAGTAATTACAATAACAACTTTACAAGACCTTGTAAGATCCAAACTCCAACTAGTCCAGACTACAATCTAGTAAAAACACTAAGAAGAATTTAAACTTGTGCTCGCAAGCCACCAAGCAACCTTCTTGTTTCCCAAGCCCACAATAAGCTACTAGCTCTACTACTTCGCTCTTCTTAGCCACTCCATGTTGAACTGAATGACTCTAGACATCACAAGACTCTCTACTTATACTAAACCAAGTCACAGGTTGGCCTATACATTAAATAAACACTCCATGAAATACACCTTCAAGCTACAAGTCATCTTGGAAACATACATTAAATACATGAAATAACTAAATACTTAGGACAAGCCTCAAGTTTACAATGCATAACTAACTCATATGACAATGCAAAATTATTTTCCCTTAGGCATAGATCCATGTGCCAATCAACGATCCAAATCAAAGAGTGTATAAGATAACTCCCTCAGATCAAAGCTTGTGAATACAATCTCCAAGTATGTCTAGGAAATCAGGAACACGCTATCGACAACCACCAAAGTGACTCTTACTCCAACACGATAACTCCAAACTTTATGTGCACTTAGGACAAGGTTCCCCATTATGACTCAAACAAATCCCCAACTATGTGAACCATAAGTCCATAAATCTGAGCTCAATGCTCTTGCATACATGATTTCTTACCACCCCAAGATGCTCCTACATCAGGAGGAAAGAACAATGATGGAAACCAAGCTAGAACCATGAAACCTCACTGATAATTGGGTGCAAAATGAAGAGGGGTTTTTCCAAGGTTTCCCAAACCATCAATAAGGGTTTTGAATTGACAACCTAGACCAACCCACTAAATCTAGAAAGGAACTCCCAACAACACAACAAATCACCTAAAATTCCTCCCACCTCAATAGGAGTAATAGAGAAGAAGACAATTAAAAGGCCAAACCAAACAAACATTGTCTTGAATCCAAATAACTATAATCAAGGGCAACCACTACTCTCCCTACACAAGTATATTTCCACCTCAATAAGAGATGTCTTCTTCTTAGTAAGAAATAAGACAACAAGTGATAAGAGGAAAATATGCCATTCCTACTATTGGAAATTTGTTCAGCGATCCCCTCGGGATTCATGACAAGGGCTTAATCTCCTCTTGTGTACTATAAGTTGAGTGATTGTATCGGGCATTGATAGATCGTTCTTTTGGTGCAACAACAACCCCACTCTAACAAGTGGTATCAAAGCTTGGTCACAGGTTCGAATCTTCAAACCTTTGGGTAACACTGAGGGGGAGATTGTTGGAAATATTTTCAGCACTCCCCTCAAGATTCATGACAAGGGCTCAACCACCTCCTATGTACTATAAGTTGAGTGGTTGTATTAGGCATTGATAGATCGATCTTTTGGTGCAATGGCAACCCCACTCTAACACCTTACACATAGACACCATTATAAATCTTATCTCTATAGAGACATACTTCAACTCTATAGAAGTCATGTAGCAAGGAGCCTAACTAACAACAACAAAATTCTAGCTGAGGAAAAACAAGGAGCTCTAGACACCAAAGTGAACTAACACAATTTCAACAAATCAAAAACCTAATAATAATAAAAAAATTGCCAAACCAAGCCCTTCAACATTGCTTGCATATGTTTTTCCACCAAGATGAGCAAAACCATGAGAAAAAAAAAGTGGGGTCAACCACAGAGGAAGCGCAACCATTCCACTCACAAATAGGAAACTAGAAAGAGAGAAATCCCCTTCATCACACATAGAACCTAAAATAAAGCCATGCCTACACAATACTGAAAAATAACATAAGGGGGCACCTAATAGAGATAATAGCACCCACATAATCACCAATCAAAAGGCTTGCTTCCAAAATCTTAAACCCCTCATCCTAGCCATCTATAAAACACCTCTACATAAACCTAGAGGTTTAACACATTTGCAATGTCCAAAAATAATGAATAGGGAATCAATCACACTCATGAAACCCATAAAGATCCCTTCAACTTCATCATCCTTGTCAAAAAATAAGAGGGGAGAGGGATCCCAAGACATAAAACACAACACCTCTCTCAATCTCCAAGAGAGTGAAGAGCCAACATATGTTTTTCCATAGGAAGGAACATATCTAACTATAAATAGATGCCCAAAAGGGGAAACCCCATCTCTACACAACAAGTTCATATCAAAAGGCTCCTCCTTCTAAAGCACCATTCAAATAAGAGATCTTGCTAAAAACCCTCCAGAAGGAGCTCAGGCCTATAGAAGCACCATCAAAAGAATCCCAACAACCAAGAGATGATGCCAAAGAGGTAGTACAAAAAAACACAATATGACCACAAGCACCAAGAGGCCAAAGCACACCCTAGTTGCTAAACATACAAATATGAGCCTAAATGTAAACAACAACCAACCAACATTCCATTCATTAGTGAGTAGACTAGAGACGATAAGAATATAAGTTACTGAACACAACCATGTGATCACTCCCAAATAATCCCAAACTAAGGCAAAGAAGGATGCCTCTTTTAGAATGTGATATTAATGGTTATCATTGATGTTAACATCATTTTCTCAACCTCTAGTGTGTTGGTAGTTGTGTACTAATAGTTTGGTGTATCAATTGGTTTCTTATTGATTATGTTTCACTAATAGCATATATATTGGTTATTGTTCTTATCATTGGTTATCCATTAATTTATTTATCCTCTCATGCATTAGTGGTGGTGTGCAACATTTTGATTGTAGCAAAAAAGGTTGTGTCATATAAACTTTGAGAACATGGTGAAGGTCGGTAGAAAGAAAAGAGTTAGAGGTTGCTATGTGCAAAGAATGTCAGCTCGGTAAGATGAGAAAATATAGTTTTTCAAGAAAAACACACACTTCAAATGATATCCTGCAACTAGTGCATAGTGATCTATGTGGACCAATATGTGGGAAAGTTATTATGGTGATATATACTTCATATCATTTTTTGATGACTATTCTAGAATGATGGCTGACATGTTCATGAAGGTCAAATCAAAGGTTTTGATATATTCAAATGATATAAAGCTAGAGTTGAGAAAGAAACTGATAAATCTTTGAAATGTTTAAGATCTGATAGAGGTGGGGAGTTTATGTCTATTGAATTCACTAAATTTTGCACTGAGAATGGTATTAAGAGATAGTTATCTGTGCTAAGGACACCACAATAGAATGGAATTTTCAAGAGAAGAAATAGATCAATTGTGGATTGTGCAAGGACATTAATGATTGAAAAATAGTTTTCTCAGATATTCTAGAGAGAAGCAATTAGCACTGCTATTTATGCTCTCAACCAATTTCAGTTGAAGAAAAGCAAAAATAAGATACCTTATGAACTCTGGTATGATCATACACCAAATGAAATTTATTTCAAAAAAATTGGAAGTAGGTGTTTTATTCACAAGGATGTAAGGAATAGTAAATTTTATTTTAAAGGAGATGAAGGTATATTCCTCGGCAATTCATCTAAGGCCAAAGCTTATAAATGTTTGAACAAAGCTACTAAAAAGATGATTGAAGGTGCAAATGCAAAGATTTATGAGTTTGCAAACAACAATGATGTACAGAAAGAAAGAAGGAACCTGAAGATTTTAACAAATGTGTGTATGTTCATGATGATGCACTATACATACTACCTAAGTTACAACAGAGAGCCATCGAGCACCAAATAATAGCACTCGAGTTACAAAATGCTTTACTTGAGTACCAGGTAGTACTACCCAAGCAAGAAGTTGAACCCATACCAAGTGGAGAAATTATTGAAAGTCAAATAACTGAACTTGTATTCGCCAAATATGTGAGAAATAATCATTCCCCTGAATAAATTATTGGAGACAGAAGCATCGGAGCACAAACAAGAAGTAAGTTAAGAGACAATACTATTTGATTGTTGATTTTGAACCAAGAATAGTAAAGGTTGCATTAGATAATGAAGATTGGATAAATGCTATGAATGAAGAATTGAGTAGATAGAGAAGAACAATACATGGATATTAGTATTGAGACTTGCAAATTAGAATTTGGTTGGAACCAAATGGATTTTTAGGAATAAGCTGAATGAAAATGGAAAAGTGGTAAGAAACAAGGTAAGACTGGTTTGCAAAGGTTATGCACAAGAAGAATGAATAGATTATTGCATGTGGCTAGATTGGAAGGTGTAAGAACATTGTTATCCTATGCTACCTATAAGAAACTCAAAGTTTATCAAATGGAAGTCAAATTTGCATTTCTAAATGGAATACTTGATGAGGAATTCTATGTTGAACAACTTGAAGGATTCACTGAAACTTATTAGAGGAACATGGTTTGCAAATTGAACAAGGCATTGTATGGATTGAAATAAGCACTGATAGCATGGTACAAAAGGATAAATTTCTATTTCATTAAGATTGGATTTGCTAGAAAAAGTGAGAATATTAATCTATATTTGAATTGTTTATGATGGCGTGGTGTTGATTGCTGAAATATTTGTTGATGACATTATATTTGGAGGAAATTACATGTCATTTAAGACATTTGATGATAAAATGAGTACAAAATTTGAGATGACAATATTTGGTGAGATCAAACTTTTCATTGGATTACAAGTTCATTGATCAACGAAAGGTATATATATATATATATATATATATATATATATATATATATATGACTCAATCTAAATATGTGGAAGAAAACTTGAAGACTTTTGGGATGGATGAGTCTAACCAATCAATACACCTATAGTGATTGGATTAAAACTATCAAATGAAGACTCTACTAGAGAGGTTAATGAAACACAATACATATCCATGATTGGAAACTATTGTATGTTGTACATAGTAGACTAGATATTGCACAAGTTGTTGGTATAGTTGCAAGGCTTTCCTCTAATCCTAAAGAAACACACATGATTGTTTTGAAGATGATATTCAGATATCTAAAAGGAACTGAAGATTGTGGCCTATGGTACAAACAAGATGATAACTTTAATCTTAAATTCTACACTGATATTGATTGAGTTGGTAATGTGGATGATAGAAAAAGCACAAGTGGTGGATCTTTCTTTTTAGGAGAAAGGTTGATAACATGGATAATAAAGAAACACAATTGTATTTCCTAGTCTAATGTTGAAGCTGAGTATGTTGCTACTGCAATCAATTATTTAAATATTGTTTGGATTAAGAAACTATTGGAAGGTATGCAAGAGGAGATAATCGAGCCTATTATTATTTATTGTGATGACACTAGTGCAATAAATATATCAAAGAATCATGTCATGCATGCAAAAACAAGGCTTGAATATATGAAAATAAACTGATAAAATGTATACATATTTAGTAAGTCATTCCTAAGGATGCTTTTGAGTATCTAAGAGGTAAACTAGGGGTCCTGCCCCTATCTGAAATTCTCTAGGTAAAGATGTTGTTACATCAAGTCATGGATGAACATAAATATCTTTATGGAGTTGATGCAAAGAGTTTACACTTTAGGAACACTTTTGAAGTTGTGAAAAAGACTGTGATGAAACTTATGTATATTGTACATGAAAGGTACAAGGATAACTATAAAGTTTTATGAGTTTAATATTTGAACTTATAATGATCTTTGGCATTGTTGTCGAAGGGGGAGAATATTAGTAATACACTAGGGAAGTGAATGACGAAATTACTAGAGAGAGAGAGAGAGAGAGAGAGAGAGAGAGGAGAATATCAGTAAGGAAAAAGGTTATCGATGTCAAAAGGATGAATATAAATATTATCAAAAGAATTATATCCAAAGGGTGAGTAGAATCAAAGTGAAGCTGGAAAAAAAAAAAAATCATATCCTAAGGGGGAGAAATGTTGATGATTGTTGTTGCTGAAGATACAGATGGAGTTATAGAGAACTTGATGAAGACAAAGAGTTGTAAACTTATATTTTTTTCAATAAATACATTTGATTATCTTATGTAATGTAAAATCGCATGTCATGTGTTGCCATCAATTCCAAAGGGGGATATTATTAGCCCGTATTAATAATGTAATTGATGATGCTATGAATATGTGTAAAAGAATTATACCAATTGTTATGTCATCATTAATGTCAAGTCTTAGTTTTCTAGACATTATGCTATCTCATTAGAGTTATATATCAATCTAATTGATGAAGAGAGTGTGATTGATGGAAAGGATTTAAAGGAAGTATGTTGAAGAAAAAGTTGATATGTATGGTATTCAATGTGCACTTGAATGAGTTGGAAAATGAGAATGTAATATTGGTTTGAATATTTTACAATCATGAAATAGTGTAATGCATTGAGCTATACAAGTTGCATTGAGTGGCAAGGTTAAAGAAGGTTCAAACAATATTCTCTAAGTGACTATAGTGTTTACTGAGCAGTTGGCAAAGTAAAGTTGTAAGTTCTATATTGCTTGAATAAATTTGGTATTAACTAAGTGTTGTATTACTCAAGTGAAATGTTATGTTCACCAAGTAATAGGAAGAAGAACAAGTTAGAAATGATGGAATCTGAGGCCGACTTTTGATGGAATTCAAGAATGTTTGAGAAGTTGAAAGGCACGAGTCAAAGTTTGTTACAAGATCAACAACTAAGAAAATGCAAGGAAGATATGATGATGGAGATTGAAGAAGGATAAGGATGGACACAAAGTTCTATTTTGTGAGTGTCTAAATTCATTGCATTTGGTATAAATTTGAGATCGACAAACATGATTAAGCAACAACAATTGGAAGAATATAGAAGCATAGATACGACTATTTAGGGAGTAGTTGAACATTTTTTTTTTTGTTGATGATATTGGTTGGATATTGATCGAATGCTAAGGAAGAAGATCAAAGTGCAAAGTTGTTAATAGTTGAGTTAGGTGAATTGAGTGGAGTGGAAAGAAGGAGAAAAATAAAAGGAGTGAGTCAACTAAGTGAGAGATTAGAGGATAGAGATAAGAAAGGGAATGAACAAAATAAGATATGAACAAACAAGGTAGTGCTATACCTAACATTTCATTTGTACTGTTACTTTCTAATCATTGTCGAAGAAAAATATCTCAACCGAGCGGACCTAACAAGTCTATGAAATCCTATATGATAACATCAATTAGTGGTGTTTATAAGTCCTCTAGAGTAGGCTACTTGTAATGCTCTGCTCGAGAATCCAAGAAAAATTAACATAACATGATACTATGTTTATTGAACTATTTTTAGAAAAATGTTTAAACAATATCAAAGTTACAACGTGGAAGTAATACACTCATACAAATTAATCACACATATATGCAAATACAATACAGATTTCATTCCTCAAGGGTTCCTTCACATTGAGCCACATTTAAGAAGTTTATATTAATTATTGTAAATCCTAAGTTTAAGTCCATAATCAAGAGTGAACAATGGATACATCTTTTCACAAGAAAGATCATGAATACAACTAATACAGTGAAATACATCTAATGAATAACATCCACTACACATGTCACATGGTATGCAAGGATAGGTATTATGATCCCGAACCCCACTAGCTATAGTTCTCACCCAGTACAAATACAAGATACATGTAAACATATAAGCATCAACTAGATAGAAGTCTCCAAGATAAGATTAAGAATAATAATGGTATAATAGCATTAATGAAGATCCAACATCTATCAAACTAAGGGGGACTCAAATGGTAAGAAGTCACTACCTCCTAACAACGTGATTACCTAGTGAGGCTTCAACTCCCACCGTGCAAGGAATATAATGAATGATCTGCACATGGATAATCAAGCCATAAAAAAGTCCTAAGAAAGGAATCCTAAAGTGAAACCTACCTCAAGGGTACACAAACTACTAATAAAGAAAAATAATCAAAATTGAAATGAAACTCATTCCAATTCCAACACCACATACCAAGTCAACATAGAGATACCAAGAATAAATCAAGTACCAAAATCACTAGATAAAGTCAATGAAAGATATCCACCTCAAGTCAAAAGATACATGTCAAAGAACAATAATGAATAGATAATAATCATCATCAATAAAAGTAAATCACCAACAATAAGTACATGTAATTGTAAGTACACCACCAAAGGTGAATACAAAATCTATAGAGGAGACATTGGCTACATACTAGGGAGTGTCATCACATGATCAAACTACTTGAGTTACCCTAGACTAGTCTATAATTAGACCCTAGATCCTCAAGCATTGAGTTACTCTAGATTGGTCACTTTGGACCCTAGACCCTCAATGTGACACATTCGAAACCATAATACCCTCTTATGATGATGAGGCAAACCAATCATATCTCTCACTAAGTATCATCCCATTCCCATCTTTAGCCTATACCAGAACTCAAGGCATGGGTGGTGCAATATCTCTAACTTATCATTTTAGTGTGTTTCTCAAATATTAATCACTAGATTATCACTTATTACATAATTTACAGTAGGTTACCTTGGTATTGACCACTTTGGGTACCAAACCCCTATTGCAACCCACTCCCAAAGACATGTACCTCGACAACCTCCCCTAAGCACACAAACCACAATTGTGTCACATGCCACAACACCCATAATGATTAGACTTAGCTCCCTAACAAGCAACCAAAAAATAAGTTGGTCCTCCCAACCCACGTAAAAATAAATGCATCACAAATCAAATCTCATAAATGTGACTTCTAGTTTAAAACACAAGGCTCACCATAATATTTGAAACAAATAAACATCATAGAAGGAAACACAAAAAAAAAAGCCTATGTATACGTCCTAGGTGGCCAACTAAATAACTCGCAAGAAAAACCATCACGAAGAATACAATATACGACTTCAAGTAAAACACCAAGAAAACATACATATTTAAATGACATGGTCAAAATCATTTATTTTCAAAACTCTGGTTTAGCCAATAGAACATATTTTAAGCATCATATAAGACATGTTTTTTGAAATCACATAGTGCCTTTAGGACTAATTATCCAAAATCTATTATCAAAAGTAATCACCAGTTTTATATCTAATAATTTATTTTTACATTGATATACATTTAAATATTCAAAATCATATTTGAGTTTTAATAATATTTGAATATGATTATCTCAAATATAGATCTTTCCAATTTTTTTTTAAAAAACTCAAAATATAATATAAACCGAGCTAATTTTAGACAAACATAAAATAACTATATAATAAACTAGTTTAACTACTAACTAACTATATGCTAAAACAACTGACCAAAAAAAACTATATGCTAAAACATAACCAAACTTTTAATAACTATATTTAAAAGATTACATATTAAAAACTTAATATTTAGAAATATTTTAATTAAGTTTAAAAATTTAAACAAAATAACATATTTTATTTTTTAATAAAAAAAGGAACACCCCATGTGGGGCCTGCATCCTTTGGCATGTTGCCAAAGGCAGGTGCGTTGCTTTATGGCAGTTACACGCTACCCTTTGCGCATGCATGCAGGGGGGTAAAACCCCTCCATTTAAAATTTGCAAACAAAAAATTTCAAAAAAAAATTTTTTAAAATTTTATTTAATAATTTTAATTTTTTTGTGATTGCAGGTACAGGTTTGGAGGACGACTTTTTTTAGCAGGCAATTTTTATTTTTTAAATAAAATGAGAGGAAGATTAAACAAATCATAAATTGAAACATGATAAAATTTTTTTTGTCAAACTCTAGTCCATCTAATTTATTTTCTCGCTAAATTTTCCTTCTGTAGAGAATTAATCAAGGGTTTTCATTTTGTTGCACAGATCTGAGGTTAATAAAATAAAAAGACAAGCGAATTTCAAGCACCCAAAAGACACGAAGCATACAAATCTTTTCAACAAAATATACTATTACATGTTTCAAACCCTTCTCGTGTTGATGCTCAACTCTGGCAACCTAGTGAAACCTTGTTAAACCGAAAACCCTTCAAAGCTTTCAAATTTCCTTTTTGCTCAAAATTTCCAAAATTGCTCCCAAAAACTTATGTGTGAAATAATGGCTTGAAAAACCTTTAGTATAGAACCCTAACCCCCTTTTAGGGTTTCTATCTCTAAAAGCCCTAAACTATAATTATTTTATTTAGTTATTTCATTCATGCATTTTTACTCACTTTTTAATTAAATACATTATTTTATTTTATTTTCCCACCTTATAATTTAATGCAAACTCGTCAAAGCAATTATTTATTATTTTTAATCAATAAAGTTAATTGGAGTGCATTCTTTAAATGCAACTCTAATTAAAAATTTTAATTAATTAGATATTTATACTAAGACAACTTTTAATATTTAATATTTTAATTATTTTAATTTATTTTTCTAAATTAGGACTTTAAGTTAAATCTTTTAATTTAGCCAAATATTCCAATAATTTCAACAAATGAAATATCGTCTTATTTTAATTTTTTTTCCTTTTAAATTAAATAACATTTATTAATTCTAATATCAACGATTAATCCAAATATCATAATTAAGCATTCTACCAAGAAAATCACAAAGTCAAACCACATGAAATGCATAAGGGAAAATCAACCAAAACAAAAATCAAACCACGTACACACAGAAAGACTCATGGGTTTAAAAATGGTAGATAGTCACTTACGAGTCATCCTTGTAGGATAAGTATTTAGGCTATGGCCAAGATTGGACCTAATCATTATCTTTCGCAATAAGGCACACTCATCCTAGCAATTCAAGGAAGTCGATGTCTGATACCTGCATCCTACATCAAAGACGAGCATGTACATGTGCATATATATCTAAACTAAACGTGCAATGACAGAGAGTGGTAGATGGTGTAGATCCTGACTAGAAGGCGACTATGACTCCCTCCCTTAACCACATTAGACATGTCAGACAGAAAAGTAAAATAGACACGCACACCATACACATGCTAGTATGAGGTAAGTAACATAATAAATCATGAGTCGAATCATTGATTCATATATAAGATTGCATTACTACGAGTACAAATTAGTCATCATTTGGAGACCTATCGTATGGCATCATCATGAGAGAAACCACATTTACTAACTTAGAATCAATAAAGCATCATTAATGTGCAAGTAATCATAATCATCAAGTAAAACATGAAATACAATCAACTACGCAATTCATCACTAATATATATGTAATCCAAGTTATGCAACAATATCATATAACTGTAAATTAGATATCTCTAAAACTTACAAATGCATGAAATGTGCCTAAAAGAGTTTGGCAATCTTACAAAAAAGCAACATATAGGTGGGCACTACACCACTCTTTAGACAAGATCAAGGAGTGATAAGGTCTTGATGATCTTTTAATGAAAATCCTCTAACAAGGTCACATTAACAATGTGGATGTAAACCTCTAACAAGGTTGGCCCCTAACAAACCTCATTTTAGAAGAGTGAAAATTTTGGGTTGTCGGTCCCAAGTGGTTTTTTTTCCCTTTACAGGGTTTTCACATTGGTGTCAAATGTGTGAATCTTGATATGTTGCAAGTTGTTTTACATGTTAATTTCATTTTACTGCAACTCGGTAATAAATAAGTTATATTGTTGTATGTCAGATATAATATGTTAGTGAATGAACAATTTGGAGTAAAGTGATTGAGAGAGTTAATTAATAAGTTGAATGAGTACACTGAGTGATTTATTTTGATGTTTATGAAGTTTGTTTGGTACTGAAATTGTTTGAAGGGACTGTAGGATAAGTGAACATAAATGATTCACCCCTACCCTCTGCCCTTCCTCATCCCCCACCCTCCCCTCAATTATCTAACACCCAAGTCTGATTTTTCAACAGGGGGTCATTTCTTCTATCATTGTAGACTCGCATTGAATCTTTGTATTTTTTCATCACATCCTTCTGGTCACCAACATTCATTAATATAATTGATTACAAAGAGGGAGAGAATATTTCAAGAGGTCTACTTAGCCTTGTTTACCATATAGCATTCATTGGAGTTTGTGGTATTTGTTGTTGTTATTGTTGCAGAGCATGAGGGATCACTAGAGCATCATCCTTTGCAGTATCATCTGGTACTACATAATCATTTTCTTTATGCTCATGCTACTGCAACAACTGTTTATACAATACTTTCTCATTGAATATGACATCCCTTCTTACAATTTTATGATCTTCAAAATCTCAAAGTCTATGGCCAAGTTCATCAATGTCATATTCAAAAAATATACATTTCTTTGACTTGGTTTCAAGTTTGGTCCTATTTTTAGAATTTTTCTATGCAAAGGCTTTGCAACTTAAGGTTCTAAGGAAAGAATACTCACATTTTTGTCAATCCATGCTTTCTCTAGAATATCACAACACAAAGTTGTATATGGACATCTATTAATTAAACAAACAATAGTGTTTATAGTCTTTGACCACATGTTCAAGGGCTTCCTAGCATGCTACCACATACTCCTTGCACGCTCTATTATTGTCCTATTTATGTGTTTAGCCACTCTATTTCCTTGTGGAGTCCTTCGAACAAATCTATGCCTACAAATATCATTAGTAGAACAGTAAACTTAAAAATATTTGTGTAATACTCACCACCATTATCAAATCTAAGATATTTTAGTCTTTTGCAATTTTTTAATGTTTCAAATACATTAGATTTATATCCAAGGAAATAAATTCATACTTTTCTAGTTGCATCATTAATGAATGTAACATAATATTGAGAGCCTCCAATGCAAGATACCTAATTTGGTCCACATAAATCTATATGCACAAGCTTTGATTTCTCATTTTTCTATTCATTCCCACTCTTCAGAAAACTATCTCTCTTTTGTTTTTCATGGACACAACTTTCATAGAAATCCATATTGGCACATTTTAAACCAAGTAAAACTTCCCTTGAATGGAGTAATTTCATACCTTTTTCACTCATATGCTGAAATATGTTGTGTCATAGCGTTGTTTCAAAATCTACAATAATTATTTGATGTTCTTCTTACTCAACTACTCCAACAATTCCTAAAATATTATTTTTTGTTTAAATAATTAAAGTAGAAGGAACAATATGACATGTACAAAGGTATATGATATCTACTTTCACACCTTTTGCTACTATGAAGGAACCTTTTAATACCTTCCAGTTTTTATCATTAAAAATAATTGTGCAACCTTTATCACCTAGTTTTGCCACTGAGATTAAATTCTTACTCAACCTTGAAACATGACCTACCTCTTGTAGTAGCTAATGATTCTCATTCTGCAACTTAATCTCAGTACTTCTCTTTCTAGAAATCTAACAAGGTTCATTATCTCTCAAATAGACTAGCCCAAAAGCCCTTTGGACATTATCAGTAAAATAATTTATATGTGATATAGCGTGAAATGAAGCCTCTAAATATAGACCCATGAATCATCTTCTAGGGAAAGAAGTAAAGTATCCTCTTCATATTTACTATTGGTTGCATTTGTTTTTTATTTCCTTCTTGTTTATCTCCTTCATTCCTGTTCTCAGACCTGCAATATTTTTTCTTATGACCTAGTTTCCCATAGTAACAACAATCTCTTGGTTCTTTGGATTCCCTTTGATTTTCCTCTTGATTTACCATGATTTTCAAAATTATTTCTTCTCTCTATTGTTCCACCCTTACTTTCTTCAAGAACTACAAAGAAAGAATATCTCATGTTGTAAAGAAATCTTGCAACACTTTATCATTCATCTAAATGATCCCCAACATAGTAGGGTTAGGTTTCATCTTTGTTGTGACATTTCTATTTGGCATGGTCATTGCACAAAGTTGCCAGTCTCCTACACACAAATACAAGATAAAAACTAAGGAACCAAATGTTAGGCACTAATCTTTGCTTTTGAGTACCCAACAAAGTCACCAAAAATCTATTAGTAAACAGATTTGTCATTTTACACATGTTCAAGAAATGACTCAATATTACCTAATTCAAGATGCAATCTATGAATTAATAGTGGAATCACTTGCAATGGATATGTGCAAGTTCTCTTTGAGTTTTGATATGAAGGCTCAACTGTAATGGGCACCTATCGATTATAACTTCGTGAAACACTTTCCAAGTAAGCTTTGATACCACTGCAGTGGGCAACTCTAATACCACTGTAATGGGCTCTGATACCACTGTAATGGGCACCACGCTCTGATACCACTGTAATGGGCACCTACTAGTTATAACTTGGTGAAACACTTTGAAAGTAAGCTCTGATACCACTGTAATGGGCACCTTGGAAATGCCCAAGAACTAAACCAATTGTTGAAAGTGACTTAAATGTATTTGCATAGGTTTCAATCCACACAACATGAGCAAGAAGGAAATTATGCAAATTGAAGATTGAACCGCTGCTAAGATATTATTAGTTCTCAAAATGATAAAATCAAGTACATAGTAATGTATTCCAAAGGCCAAACCCCAAGGGAATGACGTCTAGAATGTTACAAGAGAGGATGAACATCCTCTAATGCCAAGACCAAATCTTTAACTCACACCTCCAAGCTTTTATCAAATGCAATTCACAATCATCTGATGCTCAACAATGACTCTCCCACCTCTATTTATACTTTTCCTACACCCTTTTGGAAGGAAATCAAATATTAATTAATTGCAAGTACTAGAAGCTTCCCCCTTCCAATAATTAATACACACTCTAGAAGCTTCTCCCTTGTAATATAGTAATTAATTAAATTAATTAAATATAAAGTCACCTTTTAATTTTTAATTTATTTAATGACTTTATAAGAAATTAATTTAACTGCTAAAGTGGGGACATTACATCAACTCCCTTTAAACGATATTCACTGAATTAAATAACTGGATATTTCTTTACCTAAAAAACACTAAGGCATATTAGCACCCACACATAATCATGAAATGAGTGTGGTTATCTTATTTATGGATTAAACATAGAAAGAAAGATCAATAGACAACCTTAAGACCGCTCATCAAACCTTTTACATTACAAAGGAAATTGAAGGAAATAAATATCTTACTCTGCCATATCTGAGTAAGTAAATCGTCTAATTCCTAGACACATATATTTGACATGATAATATGGAACAATTGACATCATAATGTGGAACATTATTCAAAATAGGGAAAAAAGGTCACACAACCAATTTCAACTAGAAAAATAAATATTTAGATCTTAAGATTTGATATATATAAATTCCTCTTAATCTTAAACACAAAACAAAATAACCATACAATCATTTTGTTATTGCCATTACAATGAAAATGCAGATCATATGAAAAATAAATCATTTCCTTTCACTCTATTATAATTAATACAAATCAAACTATGCTCTACTTTCCCTATAGCCACTATACTTACCAAAAAGTGAAGAATCCTTAGTTTTCTGGCTCCCCTTTCTTTAAATAGTTTTCTCTAGAAAAACCATGTTCCTGTTACTTTTTAGTTGTGTTGGTAACTGATTCTTAGCAAGATCCTTAGTTGTTTTATTTCTAACCTTACATATCTTCCTGATGGCTTTATTTATTTTGACCTTTCTCTTTCTCAAATATTAAAACTAAAACTTATGATAATAATGCTCCACCTCTTGGAAAGCCACATGTCATTTCATGAATTTGAATTATCTAAGTATGAGCAACCATTATATAGATCTATATCATATGACACTTCGGTCTAAGATCAGCATTTGGAGTCAAAATGACATTTGGGGGTAACCAATAATTATGAAATTAATAACCCCAAGGCATATGACAATCTGTGATATGTTACTACCTCATGTTTTTGAATTAATTAAAGTAGCCAAAACTAGGGGGCTGACCCTTAAACATTCAAACAAGAAAACTACTAGCAGATTACCAACAACCAAAGCTACCCCCTACCACTTAGAATACAAAAACATAGTTCAGAAACTTAACTAAAAGAGTATCAACGGGCATGACATACATACTACCTATATTAGAACATAAAAAGCTACGAAAATATAAAATCAAAGGCATAAAAGCCTTAAACCCAGCCAAGTTCAACAACCAACAGAAAAACAACATGAAAAACCAAAAGGAGAGAGCCCTTAAGGATTCTTAGCCTCCTTCCTCCCCAGAAGGATATTAGCCCAATCTTTCGCAAGGAAGTCAAACAACATTTTTGAGTCCTCCTCTGGAAGATCACCCTCCTGATCTTTAAGCAAGTGAAGCGTGGTAGCAGTTGCATGTGTCACCTTGACAGTAAACTTTGTCAAAAGGTGTACTCTTTCTTCCAATGCATGAATTCTTTCCCACACATCATTGCTAGTTGTCTTCTTGATCTCCACAGTGACCTTCTGCTTGTCGCAAAGAAATTCGTCTACTTGCACCATACTAACATCCTACACAATCGGGGGTTAGTGTTATCCTCGAAAGAAACCCTAACAGGGGAGGAAATCGTTATAAGGGAGGACACTATCCACAGTTTCAAGGAACTGGTCCCAAGTTAAGTCCACACACCCCACTCCAATGGTGGCTGAGACATGTGTCATCTCCTCCTTCTCCTTAATCCCTTCTCCCAAGCCAAACCATGAGGAATCTGAAACCTCCTCTTCCTCCTCCTCCATTTTTCCCTCACCAAAATTTGATGCCTTCTCTTTCATCCTTTGTTTAGGTCTCATGTCCTCTAAATCTGACTCCTCTTGTGAGGCCCCAGCTCTCAATTTCCTTTTAGCATTGGATTTTGCAATCCTCCCTAACCTCCTCCTACCCCTCTCACCTCATCCTTCGACCTCTGGTTCCTTCTCTTTCCCTTTATCTAGGTTCCTTTTTTTCCTGAGGGGTGGGCTTCAACTCAATAGGGGACTCGCTAGGCAATGGCTATGGGGTAGGGGCTCTGGAACCCATGATCCTAAGGAAGACCAATTGGGGCCGAGGTTGGGATGGGCAAGAACATCAATCTCAACAATCCTAGGGGGCACCAAAGCAAGGTGAAATTGATATAGCCGGAACATCAACCCTTGATGCAAAATGGTAAAATTAACACCCTTCCTCATTTGTTCCTTTACATCAATAATTGTATCCACTAAATCATACAACAAAAAGAACATAATGGAAATAAAGTCATGGTGGCAAAAATGGTTTAGGAGGGGAAAGTGGTAGTAATAATAGACACCATACCTCCCTTCCAGAGTTAGGTACTTCATCAACATCAAACAGACCTCATTCCATGGCTCGAGGAGCTTCTCCCACGTAAATCCACCTCTGTGTCGAACAGGTTCCTCCCCATCCAAGAAAAAGTGCTACAAACTCACTTCGTCAGCCACCCTTGTCACCTTTTGCCATTTCCTTCCCACAATAGCTAGTCACGTTTCCCGAGAGATGACATCCTCAAAGATATGAAATAAGATGCCATTAATCACAACTCTTCGATCCTCCCAGTAATTGACAAACTGTAAGGAACAATTTTCATCGTACCCATTTAATGCCTCTATAAACAGAATGAAACCACCTTCCTTCAACATATACCACACCAGTGGCTTCTTAGCATTCTCCTCTATCATGAAAGGTTCAATTCACAAAAGGTCACCACCCATCTCTGCAGTTTTCCCTAAAAGTCTCTTCTCCTTCTAAACCCAAAAGCACTTGCTAAGAATGACTTCACACTAAGGCAGAAAAATAATAGCCCTTATGCGAACATAAAGGCCATTATTGTTAATAATAATAGCAACATCCCTTGTAGAAATTAATGTCATGTGTCAACCACCTCTATCATCCCCTAATCTTTTCCATCATTCCCAATGCTCTCAAATCATTTAAAATTTGAACTTTTACTCATCCTAGTGTACAAAAACATGCATAGGAAAATCATTTAAAAACCTTTTATTTCCAACTTCAAAATTCTTTCTTTTTCGGGCCATGCGAATTTAATATCACAAGTACCTTTTCCATTACTCCTTGCCATCTATCCTTCATAACTTTGTCCTTTCCACCTACTTGACAGCAGGTCACAAAATTTAAAATAATTCTGCAGCTAGGATTCATCATACTTGATTTCTTGGTTCACTAAATCTCTTACCAAATTTGGCAAGGAATTAAATTCCCTCCAACATCTTAGTCCCTTCACATTTAGGCCTAACACTGCCATTAAGGGGCTGATGTCTTCTATCACATGTTTAATAGTTCATCCTTCCTTCATGCTACATTTAACAGTTTCTGTAATGATTTTTGAATCACCTTCAATCTCCACATTTATCCATCCCACACTTATCACCAATTTTAAACCCTAATAAAGAGCCATCACTTCCGCAGTATTGTTAGACACTTTCCCTAACTGTTTAGAGTATGCCAATAACATCCTGCCCTTGCTATCCCTAACTATATCTCCTCCCACTAAACCTTCCTTTCTCACAGCACCATCAAAATTGAGCTTAACCCAATTCACAGGCGGGGGTATCCATCGTGTCCTTTTCCTTGCCAATAGATTGGAATTATCAGTCTCCATTATCCCCCCTTCCAAACTCCAGCCCTTGGCCACTCTAACATCCAACTAACTAGGGGGGAACATCAATTTTCTCCACTTGTTGCAACTTATATTCTCAATCATAAGTTTATAGATCTTGTCCACAACAACCTCCTCACTTCTTTCCTCATGCCTGAACACCCTATTATTTCTCTCCTTCCAAATACCCCAGCAAACATTGGGGGGGGATAAACTTCCACATACTGACAAGGAGGAGGTGGGCCAACTCGCCACAAATTGCTCCAAACCCTTGTTAAACACCTAGTTCACCTCCAACTTCTATAATAGCCTCCCCCAAACATTAGAAGCATAAGTACAATGAAGGAACAAATAGGTAATATTCTCCTCCACTTTCTTACACAAATAGCATCTATTAGATAATTGAAAACCCCTTTTCATAAGGTTATCAATAGTGAGTATTTTCCCATGAATGGTGGTCCACCAGAATATATTAATCTTAGGGATTAAATAATTGAACCATATATTCCCCCAATAATTAGGTTCCAAGGTTTTTTCAAACATTAATTTGTAGGCGGATTTAACAAAGAACTCTCCCGTCAAAGTGGCCTTCCAGATGAACTCATCATTCTAATCCATACCCGGGATTATGTACCCTTCAAGCAAATCATTTAGCTCTTCTCTCAGCTCCCCTCCGTCTGGTGTGTTCTGCTGCAACTCAACCTTTTTCCTCTTCCTCCCCAGGCTAATGAAATCAACAACCTTACTCCCCCATTGCTCCTGGAGGTGATTCCGCAGGGACCCATACTTCGTTCTTGTTAACGGTTTATCAGTAAGCCACAGATCCTCCCAGAAGTTAATCTGATTACCATTACCTACCAACCACCTTACACCATCTTTCAAGAGAGTTTTATTTTTCACAATATTCTCTAAATCTTAGATCCCATAGGGAGATCATTTCTCCAGGTGCAGTGAGAGAGTTTCAGATTCGCCAAGTCTTTGGCTTTCAAAATATTACACCAATTGGCTTCCTCCTTCATCAGGTTCCACCCCATCTTGATGAGTAGCACATTATTCAAATTAGATATCTTTCTTACTCCCAAGCCACCTCTACTCTTAGGTTTACAAACTGTATCCCAATTTACCAAACTTAACCTATTTTTCTCACTTCCTCCCGACCAAAGGAAGTTACGTTGTATTTTCTCCAATTTATCTGTCATACACTAAGTAATTTTGAACAACGATAAGAAATACATAGGTAAACCCTAGAGGGAAGAAATTAGAAGTTGAAGCTTACTCGCACTGCTCTGAGTTTTACCTTTCCACCCAATCAATTTCTTTTCCATCCTTTCCACCAAAATGGTATTCGAAAAGTTATTACTTACATCTTTCACCATCAAGGGGAGGCCCAGATACGTGTCAGGTAACACAGTAGCATTACACCCCAAAATATTAACAATCCTCCGTTGGAGGGGGGGTGTTGAAGAAGAACACCTTACTTTTATCCAAATTAATTTTCTGTCCACATTGACTGCATATAACTCCAAAACAGACTTCCAAGCTCTAGTTTCGCCCACCGAGGATTCCCAATTAGGAAGGTGTCATTCACAAAATGTTGGATCACCTTCTATGGACGCATAGATGCAGGCTTAATACCTTTAGTCACCCCTCCTTCCATCTTTCTCAAGAATTTCCTCCCCATAACTTTAGCAACCATGATAAACAAGTAGGGGGAGATAGGGTCACCCTGTCTTAGTCCCCTCTCCCCGCCAAAGTTCCCCCAGGGCGAACCATTCACCATCCCGAGAAATTAACAATTTCAACCATCAACTTGATCATCCTTATAATCTTTTGACTAAAACCAATTTTACCCATAACTTTATACAAGAAATTCCAATTGATCCTATTATAAGCTTTAGAGATGTCAAGTTTCAAAGTCATACCTTGATTACCACTCTTCTCCATAGAGTGCAACACCTCATGAGTTGTTATGGTTACATCAAGGATTTGGTGTCCTGGGAAAAACCCATTCTGGGTTTTCCTAATGAATTTATGCAACAACGGTTTTAACTTGTTCACCATAATTTTAGTGAAAATCTTATAAGTAGTGTTACAGAGGCTAATCGGCCTAAAATCGGAGAGGGCCCCGAGGTCCTTAACCTTTGGAATCAAGGCAATAAATGTTTTATTAAGTTGCTTGAGAAGCTTCCCTATTATAAAAAAGTCACGAGCAGCCCGGAGAAGATCTAATTTGACTACATCCCAAAATTGTTGGAAGAAAGCTGGGGGGGATTTGTAGGCTTTCATAAAGAAGAAATCTTTGTGGACTTCCTCCTTAGTGACCACCTATGCAAGTTCCTCGTTCTCTTCAGCCAAGATCACAGTGAGCATGGAATTAATCAACCATCATCTGTCCTCTTCCTTGATATTTCTCTGCTCTTCCAAATAAGATGAAGATCCCTGATGGATCTCTTCTGTTGATCTGTTGTAATTTTATTATTTTTAAATTTGTTTTCCCTGTTTATTAAAATTTTCTTGCTGAACTAGACGAAATTTGTAGAAGAGTTTGATTGTGTTATGTTTTTGATGATTTTTTAATAAGTAATAACAAAAGTACAATAACATGAACCATTTTTGAAAGTATATTCTCAATACAATCAAAGAAAATTCGCTTCAAGCAGATTTTTGAATATAACACCTAATTTGTAACTAGATGAAGATTTACAATAATATCCAGATGATTACAAGCAAGGATAAACCCAACCTGAAGGCGTGAAGGAGAAATACGAGCCCAAAAGGAAGCTATGGCCAGGTTCCAGCTCTCTAATGCTACACGTGGGAAGGAATATGGCTGCCAGGTGTTTTCGTACAGGGACAAAGTGCCCACATGTGGATAGAATGCCCAAACCCCAGCTAAAACTTTGACTCAATACTGGGTTCTCCAGAAGAAACAATGGACAATCTCCAAGATGCTTCTAACTGCAACAAATCCCAACTATTGTTTTGGGGGCTACATCCCAAACAGGCAAAGCAAGTGGGGTTGGCGTCCCAAGTGTTGAAAGCTCAATCAGAGTCCAAATCAAAAATTCAAGATGTAATATGTAATACCTTTGAACTTTGTCTTTACCTTCTTATAACCTACCAAACTTAGCTCGAACCCTAAAAGTGTCCCCATGTGGCGTTGGGTTATAAAATAATATATTTCTCATTTTTAAAGTGGTCAAGTATCCAGAAAATGACCTTTTTCCCAATAGAAAGAAATTTGTTCACCAAAATGCTCTAAGTCAAAAGAGAAATATTTAGAAAAGTTCAAGACCTTTCCAACGAGCTATTACACCAAGGGATATTCACCCAGATGAGGCCAAAAAACTCCTTATTACTCCAAAATGGCTATAACTTAGACTTATTTAAATTATTAAAATGCTAACTTAGGAGAATATTTAAATATATTAAAATATTTTTCAAATAGCAAACTAATAGCCAAAACACCTCTACAAGGTGAAACTGAACTCGTCACCTCCTGTGACTGATGCTGAATAATCTGAAATAACTGACAGTCTCATCCCTCAAAATTAGGGATACTCCTAAAAAATAGAAACGTCTCTGAATCTCTTGAAACTGAAACCATAGAACGATCTCATAGAGACTCAAGACTATAACCCATCTCCACCTCCTAAAATGTAGGAAACTCCTCCTACAATTAAGGAACTTCCCTCCTACTCTTTGAAACTCCAGATCCGAACACTGTATACCCTGACTGAGTCTCTAAACACCACTGCCAACCTACAAGACTCTCTGATAGGCCAACTCTATCGTCTCTGATGTCCACTCTAGAAAGGGGACATGACATAAGAGTTCTTGAAGTAAGCAGCCGCCCAATTTCCTATATCTTTAGTTTTAATGAGCTTGATGTTGTTATCATCTTTGACATTATCAATCGTGTTTCTCCTTTTATGAATTGATGCTGATCTATGAAAAAACGTCGTATTCCTATCTCCCACCTTGAGTCATAACACCCTGGATCTCTGCTTCCAGAAGGTCTCCTCTCTGATCATCATTTCCTTCCAGACCTTTCTACATTTATCCTCCTCCTGAATCATATCTTCCAAGGCGAGGCCTTCCCCATAGCTTTTTGAAGCTCCTCTAACTTCTCTTCCACCTATGCCCTAGTCTTAAAGATATCACCAAAATATTTGTTCTTCCAGGGCCACACATTCCTTCTAACATTCTCTAGTTTAGCCAAAAGTCTATACATAGGAGTTCCTTTCGCACAGATCCCCCACCACTCCGCCACCCTAGTACTAAAATCGGGATGAGATTGCCACATAATTTCATATCTAAAAGGTCTTGGGCCCCCCTAGGACTCATCTTTCCAACTAAAAAAGATGGGAGGGTGATCTGAGACCGTCCTGGGTAAGCCTATGAGAGATGAGGACGTTAGACCCTCCCAACCTACCGGAACCAAAAGTCTATCCTGTTTGACTTGGATAAGGTCAACTCCCTTCCTATTGTTTGACTAGGTGAACTTCACTCCACGCATCTCCATATCCATTAAATCATTTTTATTAATGAATTCAGCCAAATCCTTCATACTGTCATTGAAATATATCGTTCCTCCAACCTTCTCCGAGGGGTACAGAGGTGAGTTGAAATCTCCCATATAGAAGGTATTTTTATTACGAGAGAGAAAGACGGACAACTCCTCCCAAAGACATCTTCCTTGCCTAGTATTAGGAGCATACACATTGAAAATATTCCATATCTTATCACCCTTCTTATGTTTAATAATTAGATAGTTTCTAGAACAGTGAATAAAACTTCTTTTACCAGTGTTTGGGTTCCAGAAAGTAGCCACACCTCCTGACGCCCCCTCCGCTTCACTATAACAAAAATTAGCACCTGGCCAAACATAACTAGCAATACATTTCAAATTAGACATAGTCATTTTAACTCCCTGGATCAGAAGGATATCAATTTTAAGGTTAGACAGTTGCTACTTGAGAGCAAATTGCTTTTGAGGGCTATTCAACCCCCTCATATTCCATGATAGAACAATCATTATCTACCTTTTGTCAGGGACTCCAAGGTAGGTTGTCTACCACTAACCACCTCCCTTGCCATATGCTTCGTTCTTCTACTCTATTTCCCAAACTTCCCTAGATCCATCTTTAACTCTAATACCACCTCAGATTTCTTTGATACTCTTATGTGCCTTCTTTGGATTTTCCATTTCCCTTCCACATCTTCCACTGAGGCTAGTGATTCCACCTTCCTAGGAATTGGGGGCACCTCTTCACTCCAGCAAAGTACTCTAGCTACCTCCCCCTCCGAGTCTTTCGCTTTTCTTCTCTCCAAAGCATTATCAATGTCATCCCCGAATACCTCCTCAATCACCATGTTTCTTTAAGGGGTACTGAGAAGCTCTTCAATGCCTTGTAGAAAGGGTAATGTCTCTTCTTCATAAAAAAATTCACCTTCCTCTAACCCTCCCAACTGCCCTTCCAGTTAATAGGTATTCTCAAAAGCTTTTTCCATACTCGACTCCCCCTCACCTTGGTGGGACACTTCTCTTTTGTCCTAATACTCTTCACCTGTCCTTGGTGGGTAACTTTCTTATCTTCTAGCTCCTTCCTAGGTGAAGAAGTCTTCACCTTCCCTTTCAGCTCTCCTTCCCCTTTTTCCAGTGACATAACTCCCTCTTCCCCCATGTCCAACGGAACAGCCCAACTTCCTTCTCCCCTACTACCTCCTCCTCAACCGACTTATTAGTCTTTTTACTATCAACAATCAAATGCCCAAATGATGAGCATTTCTGGCAAAACAACCCCACAGTTTCATAAATGATGGGTTACACTTTTTTACCCCACTTCGAGCTCAGAGTAATGGACTTAGGTAAGGACGTACCTACAACAACATTCATATTGAATCTTGTAAACACCAACCTAGACCTCTGTAGGGTAACTGTGTCTACTGCAAAAAAATATCCAAAGGAGTTCCCAATATATTTCAAGATCCTCTCATCCCAAAACTCCAGGGGGAGTCGTAGAAACCTTACCCAAACTGGAGCTATCCAGTTTAGTTCTTTTGCTAGATCCAGTGCAGGGTGCCACTTAGCCACCGCCAGACTATGCTTTCCATATGACCAAGACCCAACCATCACCATTGTCATGTCTTTAGCAGCCATGAATTTAAAGCAGAACAAAACCCTTGACATCGCTGAAACCGTCACACTCCCCTTTAACTTCCATCTCTGGCTTACCCACTTCCTAACCATCTCTATCAATGGGCAAAAGGCTACAAACTTACTAATCAGGCAAAGTTTCAGGTTAGCAGACACACTGTCAACTAAGTTGTCCAGAACAATGATTTCCATTCCCTCTTCACCACTGATCACCTTGGGAGCTTCCAGCGGGACATGAGTCGTCTTCTCTCCAAGGACCACATCCTTCCATCTAAGAGCCACGGTATGACTCACTTTATTCTCCTGACCCACAATTGATTCCATCATTGACTCCACTGACACCCCACCATCAGGACGACCAACGTCAACACTTCCCTGGGTTACCTTAGACGAGGTCAGAACAAGTTGCAGGTTTGGGCAGGATTTCGGGACCAGGGCCGTCCCCTGGGGGCCATTCCCACACATTCAATTCAAAATGCCAAAAGAGCGGGAATCAAGCGAAACAAGTTGCAGATCAATGGGGAATTGTTTTTATACTTAGTCTACTACCTCATGTTATTCTTGGTATGAAATGAGAACATTCACTGCCTTTGGACTCCTTTATATTTGTCTATTATCATTATTGAATGCAATTCGAGCATCTACATACTGAGTTTGATCATTCACTCTTAGCATAATTGTCGATGAATCTGAATATTTCAATATCCGTAGGATCAACAAATGGTTCGAGTTTACCATTTTTTATTGGAATCTCCATGATAGAATGCTCTGAGTCCATCATACATATCCATTTGAATCCTGATTAGTAATCCATGTTGTACTTTCATGCATACCACAATCATCAATATGTTCATATCTTGAACTCTCTGATGATTTTCAACGAGTCGCTTCTTATGTTGGTTGACTAGTGAGAAAATTCACACTTCCCTTATTTGAACGGCCACCCTTAAACATCACACGCTAAGGAAGAAATTAAGTTTGGAAAAATAAGTCATTTTTAACTATTTAACACTTTTAGCGCCTTAGTATGTGATGTTTAAATTGTCCGTATTTAAACCAACAAAACTAATTGTGCTTTCGAGACTTATCCATTATGTCATCTTTTGCTACGTGAAATTTTCCTACTTTCCCTATCTTGGAATTTGATATCTATGCAGGTTGCTTTTAGTATGTTCCAATGCATTGCTGAGTTTACAAGGATTATCTCCTTTGAAACTGACCCCAACAACTTTCCCATCACACGACAAGGCTCAGGCCATCTTATAAACATGCTTGATGGGATCGTTATTGTTTACCTCCATGTACTTTATTTTGAAGGCTCTCCAAAGCATAGGTACCATCGGGTGGCTTCTGATGTTATGGAAGTTCTCCTCCACAATTGATATAGATGGCATTTTGTCAAACAGGTTGTGCACTTCCACTGTGCAGCCAATTCGTGTATAACATCTGAAGCTGTGACTCCATCTTCTTTTCCAATTCCCAAATTGCAAATGCTAACCCAAGTTACTTCTCGTGAACCCCATCTAGCTGTCGGACTGCTGCATCTTATCTGTCAATATCGTCTATGTCATGGCCTCAATTATGGTATGTCTATGTGGTTCTATTGTCATAGGCAAAGAATGATACCTTCTGAATTCCCTCCATTTATTTGGATGGCTTCACCGATCGGGTTCGAGATTCTTCATCAAAGTCGCCCTTCCCTCAGCTTTCGTACCTGGGCATTTTGTCAAACAATTCGTGTGCGTTCTCCATTCGAGTCAAACGCCGTTGCTTGGGTTTAGAAACTTACCGTGCCATAGCCACCTGATGAGGATATTTGGTACACTATGAGGATGATCTAAAGCATGGAGAGCATTGATTCATTCATCATTTCGGGAAGCATGTGGAATTCGAGCTCAAAAGCTAACCCCATTACCATTATATATGGTGCACTGCTACTCGGCATTTTGATGAATAAATTACATTTTCCTTCTACTTGTTAGTGATCCAAACATGCATTTTCTCTTCATTCATTGTGGTTCTCTAAATTCAACTCCCAAACACTCCAAATGCATAGGTTGATCATCCCATTTTGAATGCCATGTTTCCCCTCTATTTATCAAACAAACTCGCAACTCATTGTCATTTAGTCACTGTGATCACTAGCTTTGATAAATATTTGTCAGATACAATTAAATGTATGAGATGGCCCTTGCGGCATAGACTTAAAAGCCCTAGTTTCATGTTGCTTTCTTGACAAGCCCATCCTCATCAAGCATCATTCTCATCTCTTAATAAATCATATAACTGTATTGGTATATTTGCCGAGCAGTTTGTACGTTTCTGTATATGGGCAACTCCTGTGTAACACGTGGAACCATGGCTTGGTTTTAGTGGTATCTGCAAACCTATGTGATATTACAGCTACCTGTACATCGTAGAACTCCATAAATTCATGTTATTTCTTAAGAACATATAAGACTTTGTAACTTCTCTTTGGAGACTTCTGCAACATTTTATCTCACTGAGATGCCTGTACACCAGGACTTTCCCCTCGGTAGCATTCTATAATATCAAAGTTCCTATTTGGCTCCATTTTTTGACTCGGGCAAGCCATGTATTCTAGAGCCACACGAATAAAGGAATAAAACCCTTGTGTTGGTTTTGTCATAGGTTTGAATGTTGGATAACCTATCAACAACTGACCTTTCATAGATCAACTATGTGGACTGAATCATGCACACGACACTATCAAGATTCTCCTTTTGCATGAACTGATTCAACTGGGAATTATGTTGACCGATCTCGAGGTCATCAGGGATCAGTGACTCATATGGGAACCTTCGGTGGCAGAGGCATGTTTAATGGCCCGATCATGACTAAGAGCACAAGTTATAATGATAATGTCTCCAAATTGAACCTCTTCCGATTTGAAGTCTCGTGTCTGATCTTACCTATTATACCCAATATTTGGAATGCAACTCATGATCCCTTTTGAATTTATGCTACTCGCAGCCAATAGTAATGATTACTGGTAAAATGATATTCCTCTCATGAGTTGGGGTTAGCCTTGATAACATGAAAGTATGAACGAAGTTGGGATTTAATTATAGCAACCTTCATTATAAGAAAGACCTCTCAAATGTAGAATCAATGCTCATGACAATAGAGTATCATGTTTCCTTTAATAAGCGCTTGTAGTACTTTCTAGTTTGACTTTTGAGTCTTGGACACTTCACCTTTAACCTTCCAAGTCATTGTGTGGTTGAACTTGAGTCCTTGATTTTGGGGTCCCGAGTAATCAAATTGTTTGCAATTTGGACTTGCATATAAACCTTCAGACTTTGAACTGAACCTTGAACATTACTTCAATTTGCATTTTAGGGATCCTCAATCATTGCATTTTGCTTTTAATCAAAAACCATTAAGGTCATATGAACTTGAACGTGCCATTTGAATCATTTCGAACCTAGATGTACTTTGCACAAAGCTATTGTGCTAAAACCAAATCACTAAACCATATCATCAAATTGACTAGCTAATTACAACTTCATCATTTGAATCATTTTGAACCTAGTGCTTATGGTTCAAAGATCAAATTCAACAACTTGCCTCGATGTCCTTTTTTTACAAACAAAAGCTTTACAAAGGCATAATTAGTAATAAAAACCCTCAAGAAACTTGAATGATTTGAGAGTTCCTTCTATGGGATTGATTCTCAAAAGTTTAAAACTTGGGTGTTGAAAGCAAGCTAACAGCTAGCTCTGACTGGGGATGTGGGTCGTGAAGGACATGAAGAATCCAAAAATATCTCGTAAAGACGAGTGTTTGTCCATTGGGAGTAGAGTCATTATAGCATAGAGGATAGGGGGTTTCTTGCAGAGAGGACTGAAATCGGGGCAACATGTCAAAACAACTAAACTATCAACAAGCTAAAACTAGTAGACTAAAATAGCGACAAAGACCTAACCAAATGAGACCAATAGTTGAGGCTTAAACCAAGGTCGGATAAACTACGTCCAACAAAACTTGGAAAGCTACAAGATATTTACAAATATATACAGGTGAGAAGATCTCACCATAGAAATTGGAACCAAGAAAGACTTAAACAAAATCGTTTACCCACTGTGAGAAGAATGAGCCTTTCCAAACTAATGGGTTGCATCTGGATGAGTTAACTGAATACAACTTGCATGCAACCAACTCCTTGCTAATCCAAACTAAACTGAATGCATGCAAGAATCTCATAAACCAAACATCATGTCCAAAAAGCCATAATTTATCATAAATTTCATTTCTTTCTTGAGCTTTTAGCACGAAGTTCAAAAGATCATTCTCAATTGTTGACTAAAAAAAATTAGGCTCAAACATTTTTAAAGAAAAGATAATGTCATTCACCTGATCAATATATACAAGATCCCAATCTACGGAAGGATTTTCAATATTTAAAGCATCTTTAAACCCATAACAAACTTTGTCTAGCATAGGATCAACATTGACTAGACTAGCTTCATCATATTTTGCTACAACTAAATCTTAAAACTCCCTATCCAACATAAACACATTAATAATATTACTATTTGGAATTTTACCTTTAGGAGCTTTTTGCTTGATTGTTAATAGGAGTTTTTCAGTGATCTCCACATCATTTAAAGAATCACCACCCAGGAAAGATGATGATGATTGAGGTTATAGCCTTTCAACATCCTCATCAAGAAGTATTGCATATATCCTTGATTTTTACTCTCCCTTCAAACTTGTGTATTCTAAAGAAATCTCGTCAAGATAGAACATATTTTCACTTTTATCATCAAAAATTTCATGCAAGGAACTAGATTCTACAACAGTTTGATTTGAATAACCACATTCATTCTCATGCCAAGTAGAAAGGAAAGCCTATTTTTCATATTGCACAAGTGGCTGAAAATATTTATTTTCAAAGTTTCTAGAAAATAGATAACTTTCAAGAAACAAAATGGAGCTAGAAAGGATTTTTTTCCTCACACCATTCTTCCTTATAAATACCTAATCTTCACAAGGCTAGAGAATTTATTTCTTAGCGGGTAAGAGCACCATCTTTGTGGTTTCATCTTCACAAGGATTACCTCTGAGGTTGCTTGGTGATCCTTGAGGTTGTGACACTCCAATAAATCATCAACATGCTCTCTATTTTCTTTAGAAACCTCCTCTCCAAGAAGATTTCTAGAACTATAGGGTTTCTTGTTGGGGCATGACCTTATCTCGTCCTTAGCACAAGATCCATCAAAAAGGTCAGATATTATATTATTTTCACAAGAAAATGATTCTAGAACTCAAAAATGCTTGATGAGTTAACCAATTTTTTTTGGAGTAATACGCTGAACCCCACACCTTATGACAAGTGTACAATACTTTCCTAATCAATCACCACAAATAAACAAGTAACACCAATAATTTTAACATGGAAACCCTTGATCAAAGGGAAAAATAATGGTGGGAATTTGTACCCATAAATCTCACCACTGCAGTAATAAGTTTTTCTTGTTAGGAGCAATTTCATCCACCTAATTGAGAGCATACCTAGTTAAGAGTATCTCGGCTCGATTAAGAGATATTACAAAGAACTATTAAGATCTACCTGGTTAAGGGATTTTAAACTCCTTCTTAGAGTCACTTTATTAAGGGATTTGTACTTCAAACTTATTAGGATCCTTCTCACCCTATAAGGAGAGACTTTATTAAGGGATTTTTCTTGCCAAATTGTTAGTTCTCAACAAATGAAGAGTGATATTATATTTGCATCTAATGCATGATAGATCCAATGTATCTTTGATCAAATGATATTCCCTAAATTATCCTAAATACACTTTTGCAACTCTGAATTAATACCACAACATAAATAATTACACCAACAATTATCTCATTTTTATTTTTCATCTCCTTTCATAATTATCTTAAGGTGGTGGGAAAACCCTAAAATGATTTAATTATTATGCAATACAAATTTCATGAGTGATAAATAATGCATTAACTTTTATTCCATGATGTCATCCCTATACAATTTACTAGATAACTAATTTATCCTTTAAATTTGACATTGCCAAATTACCATTCAACAAAACTAACTATGTCAATTGCTATGTTCTTCACATTGTGATTGGTTTACCTCATCATATCTTCTTATGTACTTTAGTATTTCCATTTTCATGGTTATCTTGCTCATGTTGAACACAATGGTAAGTGAAAGGTTGAGAATTTTAATAGGCA
This sequence comes from Cupressus sempervirens, assembly GCA_028749045.1. NCBI lineage: Eukaryota > Viridiplantae > Streptophyta > Pinopsida > Cupressales > Cupressaceae > Cupressus > Cupressus sempervirens. The sequence continues at coordinate 564,787,946 of CM053791.1, forward strand.
AAACTTTTAGTTATGGAAAAATAAATGGAGGAATATCATAGTTAGAAGGGTTTATGGCAGCCATTGGGAGGAAAATTCAACAAAGACCCAAATATATCAAACAGGGACTGGGATATTTTGATACAAAGGCACTTGGAGCTATTCATTTATCCCTAACACAATCTATGACTTTTAATATTAAAAAATCAAAGACAACATAAGAGTTAATGAAAACCCTAACATATTTGTTTGAAAAGTCTTTCACTTCAAATAAGGTATCCTCTTGAAGAATTTATTTAATATGAAGATGGAAGAAGGTGGGTCTGTTTGTGATCATTTAAATGAGTTTAATACGATTACTAGTCAATTATCTTCAATAGATATCATTATTGATGAAGAAATTATGGCTCTTTTAATTTTGTGTTCTTTTCCTAAAAGTTGGAATGACTTGATAATGGTTGTTAGTAACACTATTTTAGGTTCAAGCACCCTAAAATTTGATGATATTGTTGGTTTTATTTTGAGTGAGGAAATTCAAAGGAAAAGCTCAAGTGGATCTACATCAGGCATTATTTTGAATGCATAAATTAAGGGCATAACAACATAGAGAGGAAAATCATAGGAAAAGAGGTCTCAATCCAAAGGAGCGAGAGATTATTGTTACTATGGGAAACTAGGTCATAAGAAGAAATATTGTTAGTCTCAAAGAATAATAAAGGAGATAAACAAGAAGGAAATAAAAAGGTAAATGTGATAAGTAAAAAAGTTGAAGAGGATATTTTACTTCTTTCACTAGAAAATACAGATGACTTGTAGGTTTTAGATTATGGAGGTTCATTTCATGTTACACCACATAGAATTAATTTTACTAACTATGTCCAAGGGCATTTTGGGTTAAGTCTATTTGGGAGATAATGAACCTTGTCAAATTGTTGGAAAGGGAAGATTTAAGATTAATTTGTGAGATGGAAATCATTGGCTTCTACAAGAGCTAAGGCGTGTTCCAAGGTTGACTAGGAATTCAATCATAGCAAGACAACTAGGTGATAAAGGTTGCACACTTACTTTTAATGATAAAAATGGGAAGGTCTCAAGAGGTTCCTTAGTAGTAGAAAAAGGTGTGAAATAGGGACCTTATATATGTGTATAGGTTATATTGTTCCTTCTACTTTAATTATTTTAGAGAAAAATGAATGTTCGAGAATAAATGTTGTAGTTGCATAAAAAGAATATGAAACATTTGTTGTAGATTTTGAAACAACACTATGGCACAAGAGGCTTGGGCTTATGAGTGAAAAAAGGTATAAAATTAATTCATTCAAGGAAAGTTTTACGTGGTCTAAAAAGTGTCAATATGGATTTTGTGAAAGTTATGTATGAAAAGAAAAGGAGAGTTAGTTTTGCAAAGAGTGGGAAGAAAAAGAATAAAGAGAAATTAGAGCTTATGCATACATATATATGGGGACTAGATTGGTTATATTCCTTTGGTGTCTCTTAGTATTATTTTTCATTCATCAATAATGCAACTAGAAAAGTATGGATTAATTTTCTTAGACTGAAATTTGATGTTTTGAAACTTTTAAAATATAGAAAAGTTTGATTGAGAATGAGACTAGTAAAAGACTAAGATATCTTAGATTTGATATGGTGGTGAGTATTTTAGCAAAGATTTTGAAGATTATCATTCCACTTATGGTATTCATAGGAATAAAATTTCTCTAAGGACTCTACAAGAAAATAGAGAGGTTGAACACATGAATAGGACAATAATGGGCACACAAGGAGTGTGTGGTTGCATGTTAAGATGTCCTTAATCATGTGGATAGAGGTTGTATTGTTTATTTAATAAATAGAGTCCATCTTCCCCTTTGAGTTGTGGCATTCCAAATGAAGCATGGATAGGAGAGGAGGTGTGTTATTATTTTCTTAAAACATTTGTTTGTGAAGCTTTTGTACATATAGATTCTAAAAATAGGAGCAAGCTTGAGTCAAAGTTAAAGAAATGTATATTTGTTGGATTTGGCATTGATAAATTTGGATATAGACCTTGGAATTTTGAAAATCATAAAAATTTAAGACAAAAGGATGTCACATTCAATGAGGAAGTATTATACAAAAAGTTTAGGCAGTAGTATGAGAAAAAAGAAAATGATTACATGGTGCTAGATGATACTCCATAATATTGTGTTCTAGTGGTCCAACAACAAATAGCATAAACTCCAATGAATGTTAGATGATTAACAAGGCTAAGTAGAATTCCTGAAAGATTTTATCTCTCTTTGTATTATATTTCATTAGCAAATATTGGTGAACCAGAAGGATGTTATGAAGCTATGCAAGTAATACAAAGATTCAATGGTGTGTAGGGTAAAATGTGCATCAAGGAAAGCAAACCTAATTTCATCACATAATCCTAACACTTCAAAGGGGAATCAAGGAATTTGATCCTTTCAATCCCAATTCTAAAGTAATTAGATCTAGGAAGATTAGTGCTAACCAAGTGATAAAGGAGCACTAACTCGAGCCAAGATTTAATAATTATAGAATTGGAGAAAGGATGCACAAGTCCTTAAAACTCTAGTGCAGCAAGATCTATGAAATGAAATTTAAAATATATATTTAGGAAATAGATGTGCTAAAATAAAGAAGGTAATTAGAGCACTCACCTTAAGAATGAAGAACTTTGGACCTAATTTTCTAAATTTTGTGCAACTCCAATCACTGAATAATGAGTGCTTAAAACTATGAGATCTCTAAAACCCAAAAATCCTTCAGTTGTTTGGAAGAGTTGACTTTTCTCAATAGGGGTGACTCTCTAAATGTGAAACAGTTTCCAAATCTTTGAGAATGATGAAAAGGTATATGAATCTGTATCTTTTTCTTCTTTTCGAGATCTGAAACTTGCAAAATAAAGCGGATTTTATTTTTTTATGAGGGTTTTTCCTTGGTAAAACTCCAATTTAGTAATTAATCTTGAATTGAAATAGTTGAAGTACTGAAATGTAAATTAAATGTGTGAATTCACCTTGTGATAGTAGGATCTCTCAAATCAAATTCAATGAGCTCACTTTAACAATATATAGGATCAATATGAATGTGGGTGAATGAATATAGAAGATTCAACAAATGATCTTGAATGTATTGTCAGAGATATTAAATGCAAGTAAAATCCTCCAATTGTTTGAATGCTTGAATACTTGATCTTCAATGGAGGAATCACTTGAATGCTTAGATACTTGAGAACTTGAATGCATGAAGACTTAAGTGCTAGTGAACATTTGAATGATGGATACCATATGATATGTAAAATGGATCAAATGGATGGTTTTACAAAGGGCTCATAAATAAATTTCTCCCACAAGTCAACTTGACTCAGAAATTAACACCTCATATTAATCTAGACACGAGACTAGAGAAGTGGCCTCAAGATAGGGCCTTAATAGGGATGAACTATATCCTTTATTGGACAAGAATGGATGTACTACTTCCTTTATTTATAAGGGATGCACTACGTCCCTGCTAACTAGGGCCCAAATCCCTCAAGATTCCCTCGAGGAACCTGATATTGGGAATCAAGTGCAGATTTTGAGATAAGACCATTACAATGTACAAAATAGATTATAAGTGATTAGATGAAGAAAAGGGATTACCTAAGTGGTTATATCCTACCTCAATATTTGCAACATAAAATAGGAGCATTAAAGAGGATCTATTAGATCCTACCCTAATTTTGCCTAGAAGAAATGAGAAGAAAGGCAAAGAAAGCAAGAGAGATGTGAGAAAATGATGATACCACATTAAATAAGTGTTAAACAATTATTAAATTGAAGTTATTCAAATTTAAGATGGGGCATTTAGCCCCCACTTTAGTAAGAGTATGGAATCGCTCCAAACTCTTGATAAAGTAGAGCATAAAATATAAGATAATCTTATAATAATCAAGGAGACAAAGAATCCTTCGAGTCCCTAAGAGATTGAGTCTTTGCTAAATCCAAGATAATATCAAGAGAGAAATAATTGATTGAACTATGTAGAGGGAGAAGAAGCATGATTAATTTTCCAATGAGAAATGTATATCTCCTTGTGAATCACAGAAAAATAACAATAAAAAAGATATGTTACCCTTGTATTGGACTTAGCATGTCGTGCTTGAATGGGTTTCCTATATATGAGATTTAGAAAATTCTTATGCATTACCCATATATAAGATTTGGCATATATGTCTAGATGTGTTAACCATATATAGGATTTAGCAAGCTTTTATGTATTACCTGTATGGGATTTAGCATATGTGTGTGCAAAAGAAAGAGAGGCCCAATTTCAAGGATGTTCGCTTCCTAAATTATAGGTGGAAATGAAAAATCTTTTTCTTTAGTCTTGTGCATAATACATAAAGGGATTCACAAGATGTGTGAAAAAATATGATGAAAAAGAAATGCATAGATTTGAGGATAACCTAGAAAGCATACCAAGCATCCAAGGATAAAGTACTCTAAGTCATACTCTGAATTTTTTTTACTACTCCATGATTTTAAGAAAAATGAGAAAAGCATATGCCCCCACGTTAAAGTCATTTATATAAATTTAACAAGAGAAATGACTTTAATAGAGTATACACACATCCACTAAAAGATATTTTTGTTGTGACATTCCCCCAAGAGAAGACAAATCAAGGTAAATAAACATATAATATATAGAGAGAATAGAGCGATCTACTAACTTTGGGGTTAGTATAATCATATGGTAATATTGTATGTAATATATCAAGCATGAAATATTATGATTCCCCAAAGGAAGGAGAACTACAACACAATTGAAGAAAGACCCGTAAGAAGTACGAAGAAGAATATTTTTGGACTACCATCATGGAGACCAAAAAGAATTAGTGCTACCATGTCGCAAATCCAAGACAAACACTAGCACATGTACAACATAACATATAACAACATATAGAAGGACTAAGTACAAATTGAAGAATGATGCAATATTTTTATTCCCTTATCACCTTGTTCCAACAAAGTGGCAAGGGTCATCTAAAGAAATCTGAACAAACATAAAGAAATCATAGTATGGTGGAAGCACAACACAACACAAAAGAACACAAAAAGATGCTATGCTAGAGAACTCACTCAAACACATTTCCCTCTTCCCCAATCCAATTCAGTTCTATTTAGAGAAGGTAGAAAAATTGCAAGAGGAGACACATCCAACACAATAGGAACAATAGCTAAGTCTAAACAAGGACCCCCTTGAGAGTCACTATGCTCAAGATAGGATGTAAGTGAAAGTTGTGTAGAAACCATGTTACGAAAATAAACATCAAGATAAATAATCACATACTCATCATCATCTAATGTTTTTTCTTCATCAAGATTAATAGCTATGGAATCTAAAATATGAATATCACATTCATCTATCTTATTAGTTTGATTACCTTCCTCTGTAGATGTGAAATGATGAGAAGTATGCATACAAAACTTATTGCGAGCTTGACAATTTTTTTGGCATTCATGAGCACGTCGGTTATGCTTAGTCTTGCCATAAATTTGTTAAGAAGAAGAAGGATTAATAGACATAGGTTCTTTACCATCTTTAGATGGGATATGAGAAGGAATAATATCAGGTTGGGAACTAGAAGGAGGAACCACACTAGAAGAAGCATTAGATGTAGTTGGTTAACCATTAGAATGGAAGAATTTGAAGAAACAGGTGTAGAAGGTGTAGGCAAAAGACCATCATAAATATCTTGAGTCATACTAAAATTAACAATATTTTGACGTTTATGAGCTTGATATGACAAGAAAATATAATCAAGATGAGTACAAAGTATAGTAGGAATAGAAGGCCAAAAGAAATAAAGGGTAGTGCAATGTCTGGGCCTAGAAGTATGATAAAGACTATGATTGATCATCTTGATCTCACCATCATGAGAAAATTTAACGCACTAATGAATAGGATAAGCAATGGCTTGCATGGAATTCAAAAAAGGTACATCAAGCTTTACTTGGAATTGATCAAAAGTAGGAATGGTAAAAAAGGTACTATTCACCACTTTACCATAAAATTTAATAGTCAAGGAAATGGAACCATGAGGAGGATACAATAAACTATTACAAGTCTAAATCCAAGTATAAGTTGAATCAGAGAAGTCATGATGTAATTTCTTATCAAAAAAATATTCCTCAGTGATAACATTAACCATGGAAGTAGGATAAACAAGACAACCATAAGAATGGTACTTAGCAACCCTAATAGTAATATAAAGAGGACCATTAGGAACAAGAAAAATATCAGTAGGAACAAGAAAAATATCAGAATTATCAAATAAAATAGTAAGGTCTCTATCACACTTAAGATTAGGTTAAGGTTTAGGTTGATCATGAGAATTAGATGGAACCTTAGGCTTAAGTGGAAATGAAGGTACATGTTCCACATGGTTAACTGTATGATCATTCTCTTTCTTTTGTTTATCATAAGAAATTTTCATAGTGGGGGAAGAATAGAAGGTTGAGCACTCATGCTAGTAGTGTGTTAAGGTAAAGGATTGATGTAGATTAGAAGATTTTGATTAGGAGGTGACACAAATTTGTTTCCATTGTCATGAATTTCAATAAGCAAAGCATTTAAATTAATCAAGTCTAAAATCTTATGTTTCAGAGTATAACATACCTTGGTATCATGGCCAAATTGAAGTGATATTCACATAAGGCTTCGAAATCAAAGTGCAAACTTGATGTAGTATAAGGAAGAAGTGGTCAAACAAGATGGAGTATAATAATATTATCACTAACTAACCTTCAAATAATTGAATGCATAGACTTAGAAAGGGGAGTAGACATATAGTTCATCAAAAAAATAAAGGAAGAAGTAGCAACACTTTTTGATGCAATAGCTACTTTTTCATCTACTATATTTGAGGTTTTGTTGATCTTGACATAATTTTAGGGTTTGTGGAATTTTTGTGACTAGGTGTGACCTCACTATTTTCAATAGGTATAGAAGCCAATGGAATGGTGCTCTCAAACTAACTCACTTGTAATTGATAATGATGAACCATTGCACAAAGTTGTGAAAAAGAGGTAAATTCAATAAGAAAAATCTTATCTCTAATGTCTTTTCATAAATTAGCATGTGTTAAATATCAGTATCAGGTACAATATATAAAATCTAAGCATGCAAATGCTTAAATCTACCAATAAAATCATCCACTTTTTCCTTAGGATCTTACTTACAATGCATCAAATCTTTCGAAGACACTTTAGGACCAATGTTATTCTAAAATTGTCAAATGGAAGAATTATCAATTTTGTGAAAGGAATCAATAAAATAAGGCGTAAAGAACAATACCATTGCAAATATTTGTCAAAAAAAGTGTGAGAAAATAACTTAGCTAAAATCCTATGATCATGAGCATAATTACTACATAAAACTTGAAAAGTTTTAATATTAAGACACAGGGTCACCCTTACCATTATAAGTATCAAGGAAAAGTATATCATCTTGTCGAGGGTGTAGTGCCTCTCGTGTTTTTCAATTTGTACCTTGTCTATTTTGATTCAAGAGATACTTGATACTCTTATTATATGTACTTTGAGATGACTTGAGGGCCAGATGTTATAGTTTGATATTAGTACCATAGATACTTTACTGCTATGTTGTTCAATTTATCATATTTGTTGTTGATGCCATTTTGAGATGACAATAAGTCTATGATGATATCTAATTTTTTGGTATTTGGAAATATTCTCTAATTATGTTATGTGATGGATTTTATGCTATGGTTATTTACTTCATTCTTGTATCTTTATGATTTATGCGAACGTGAGTGATGTAAATGGATTATTAGGTATAATTGAATAAATGGTTAAATAAGTCATTTAATGCATTTATTGTTTTGGCTATGTTGTTATATGCAATTGCACTTGATCGTGTGTTTTAGTGTATAGGATTTATATCCCTAGAAATGGCCTATGGAGTTAGTGATTCAACTATTCATTTTACCAGTGTTGTCCCTATATGGTTGATGTATCCTTATTTTAATTGTTTTAAATTAAACCTTTTGGTGACTATTAAATCTGAACTCATTTGCATTATGTGACTTGACTAGTGAGTGTGTCTGTGCATTTAGAGGTTTGCATTATCATGAAAGTTCTTAAGGGTTTTTCTATGATTTTGGGTTTTCGGGCTTTAAATCTTATTGAATTTAATTTTTGGCAACTTTGCCTTAGGTGATTTTTTGTTACGAGGAATAACTTGTTTTCATTTGGGTTGATTCGGAGTCTAGCTAGTTTAACTAGCTATTTTCCCTAATCAATTATTCACTTAAAAAGTGAATAAGTATTGACTAAGGGATTTGTTTTCTCATTTTTCAATTTTGCAATTTAGAAATTGGAGAGCTTTTATGAAATCCTCTTTCTGAAGGATTGATTTTCTGGTCATTTTGAGAACTATGAGTGTGGGATCTTCGCAAGATCAGTCTCGTTGGATTCAGCTTGGGGATACCTTGCTTTGCTGTGATTTTTGACAGTTTTAGCAAGTGTTTTATTTTATTGTTTGGGTTTCAGTTTCTACCCCTTTTTTTGTTAGGTAGGGCTTTCCCATTTTATTGTTTTTGCTTCATTTTAACTTATGTTTCTAGTAGCAATTTGTTAGGAGGTTGAGAACTATTGCTTCCCTCTGTTTCTATTTGTTGGTTCTACCTGATTGGTTGGGTATGAACATTTTCCCTATTTTTGGGATGGGGGTTTGGGGTTTTGCACTGTTATGCTAGTCATTTTTGCATATAGTGTCCAAACCCAAATATTATTGGATTTTTAAGGTTTTTGTGCCTAAAGACCAAATGGGTTTTATTTTTGAAGTTTTCCAGTTTTTGGGGTTTTTACCTCATTTTGTGTGTCGCCCTATTTTCTTGGGTTTTCTTGGCATGAATTTGGTCATGGACCTGGAACATCTATTTGGATGTCAGTTAGACCATTGTTTCACTTTTATGTTGCATTGGGATGTGTGTTGCATCTGTCCTCCCAAGTTATTATTCGGTTGAGTGTTATTTTTACTTGTGTTCTCATCCAACCTTTGTGTTTGATCTTTGTGATGGTGGTGCAACACACACGAGTACGTGTGCTTGCATTTTTTGGGTGACTTGCGAGGCCCAACCTCCCATTTGTATTTTGGTGGAGTTATGTTCATGTGGGGTTGGGTTGGGAATATGCATGCCTACAGGCACTCATCCTGTGATGAGCATGTGTATGTAGGGTAAGAGGGTGGAGGGGCTTCTCTTGTAACCCATGCAGTGTCCCAAATGTGGTGTATGTGTAGAAGTTTCTAGTAAGTGATAACTTAATTAATTGATAGATAATTAAATAAGATAAGAAATTATGGTTAGCCTCCTGAGGGTGGTGCCGAGGGGAATGGTTATTTATTCCAACATATTAGCCTCTCGAGAGTGTACTGAGAGGAATGGTTGTCTGTGTGCTACAGCTTGGGTAATTCTGAGTTACCAACTCTCCACTAGAGTCCCTACATAGTTACTCATAGATTTTTAGACTAGGACCTATTGTACTTGCATTATTGTATGGTCTTGGATTATGTCATCATTACTGTTTGGCATGAGTGATAGTCATGGTTATTTACTTTGGTGTGTTTGTAGTTGGATCATTATCTCCATCAACATGACAAGAGTAGACCTACGAATTCCACATGGTTGGGAGACATAGTGACCTATACCACTGCTGGGGACCGATGTACAGAGACAGTCTACTATCCCAGTGCGACTTTTGCCAGATGTTTTCACTTGGTACTTCGAGTTTTGGAGTATGCTTTCTTGTGATTTATGCTTTCTTTGTGTAAGAATTTGCCTTAGGGAAGAAAGTACACTAGAAGTGCCTATATATAAAGGCCTCTGAGATTCATCTAGAATGCCTAAGAATCAACTACATGATAAGTCATACAACTAGGTACATGTCCACCATATATGGGTTATCCTCCATTATGCACAAGAGTAAGTACAATGATGAGAGGATAAGCCTACAAGAGTGTAACATGCAAATTTATGTTATAAACAACATGTGCTAAAAAGGGAGTGCGAATAATTGTGTTGTCTACATGACAGCTCAGTGAATGATGCCACTAATACATTAGGGGTCAATTTGCGAAGGCAGGCAAATGTAATGTGTTTTTGGCTTTTTTTTTCAATTTTAGCCCGACAATGTTGCAATTGCAACACTAACGGGATATAAGAAAATAAAAAAGAGAAAACGTTGCTCATTTGTGCCCTTCTACATGGTCTGCGACCATTGTCTTTGGATAAGTACCAGCGAGAGTTTCAATTGTGTTGTCCATTCCAACTTTGATAATTAGTGAAAGCTAATCATTGTGAGTGTTTTTACTTTATAGAAGACTAGTTATTGATGTAAATAGTAGTTGATTTAGTTTATTTAGGGCTTAGATGTTACCATAAATTCATGAAATTTTAGCTTGAGATTTCAAGCTATTTTTGAGATTCTATTTTAGTCAAACATATGGTGCTGGATACATTTATCCTCTTCTTGAGCTTTCTGTTATCAATTCGTAGAGACTGTTAAGCTTAAAGGAAGTTTTTGTATTAATCTTGTAAGGAGATCTATGAATATTTAAGGGGAAAAAAAAGAGAAAACATTGCTCATTTGTGCCCTTCCACATGGTCTACGACCATTGTCTTTGGATAAGTACCAGTGAGAGTTTCAATTGTGTTGTCCATTCCAGCTTTGATAATTAGTGAAAGCTAATCGTTGTGAGTGTTTTTACTTTAAAAAAGACTAGTTATTGATGCAAATAGTAGTTGATTTAGCTGATTTAGGGCTTAGATGTTACCATAAATTCGTGAAATTTTAGCTTGAGATTTTAGGCTATTTTTGAGATTCAATTTTAGTCAAACATATGGTGCTGGATACATTTATCCTTTTCTTGAGCTTTCTATTATCAATTCGCAGAGACTGTTAAGCTTAAAGGAAGTTTTCATATTAATCTTGTAAGGAGATCTATGAATATTTAAAACAAATACATCTTTCCCTAAAAAATCTCCAATTGTAAATTTTCATCAAGTAGTAGAGATTTTATTGATACATGAGAATTCGTTACCTAATTTGTTCTTCGAAGTCATAGGGATTCGTCAGAAAGGCCTCTTGTTCTTTGGTTGAATAGAGGTATATTCAATCTTATTAATTAATGTCTTTCATTTTTGTTCATTAGAACATCTTCAATTTATTTATTTTCTAAAAATTAGGGTTCTAATATTGACAATTAATTTGGGGCTTGCGTAACCCTTGCAGGGCTTGGCTGCTCATCCATTGGCTATGGTGCGGCATTGGAATTAGGGCCATTTAAAGTGCAAAATAATTTACCTTCCCTGTGTTTAAACCCATATTCGTGGAACAAAGGTTATTATCATTTTTCAATCCATTTTATTTCTCAATGAACAGATTATTTCTATTTTTGTGATTGTTTTTGTCTGAGAATGAATGCTTCGAAAAAAAAATAGTGGTGGATGATATGACGCATTTCTTTGAAAGTAGCTCAATTTTGGTGGAATATTTGCTATTTTTCCTTGATTTCCAGTTACGATATACCATCCCTACATTTGGATTTCTCTTACTCTGTTTTGGCTAAAATTGATCGATCTTCGTCATGAATTTTATTTTTGTTTGCAATTTGGTAAACTATTTACTTTTGTACAACTGCATCATATTTTTGACAAGATTCAAAGTATTTCAGACAATGCCATTTTGAAGCCACCCACAGTATATTGATTAAAGTGATTTTTGCAGAGGCAAACATGTTATTTTTGGAAGCAACTGTGGGATAATCGAAACCATAATATCTGGATGTTGATATCTGAGGATTTGTCAATGAGTTACCATTGAAGTTAAAACACCCGCAATGCTTGCCAAATACACCAACACTGCTATGCATGCCTTGTATCGACTCATCTTTGGAACTCGCACATTTTACACCTAACACAAAATCAAAATCCCTCTCAAATATTCTATTTGTATTCCTATTCAAGATATAATACACCACAGGTCCATCCATAGCCTAGACACAGTGCTGCTTGCTCCTTGTTGTATGCTAGATTGGCAGTTTTTTTTGGACGTTCTGTTAGAGTTGTTTTCGTGACTATTGTATCAATGCTTTATGGCATCTAAGTAGTTGTGATTTCTGTACTAGAGATAGCATGGGATGGCTTCTACTCGAAAGAGCAGGGATTTGAAGAGTGGGAAGAGGCTCATTGCATTTCTCATAGTGCTCCTATGTTTTGTGGTGTTCGCAAAGATTAATGGTGCTTTTGGCAATGAGGATATTCATGGAGTAAAGTGCCTTCTAGAGAATTTTTTATTTTTTTTATGTACATTCAATGTTACTATTTATATCAATACTTTGTGGCATCTGGTTAATGTGATTTCTGTGTTAGAGATAAGCATGGGGTGGCTTCTATTTAGAAGAGCAGGATTTGATTAGGGGAAGAGGTTCATTGCTTTTTCCATGGTGTTCCAATATTTTGTGTTGTTTGCAAATATCACTAGCGATTTTGACAAGAAGGTTGTTAATAGTGATTTTGACAAGAAGGTTGTTCTTGGAGTGGGATGTCTCAAGAGGATTTACTGAATAATTTATGTGGTGTCAGTGGTAGCTGTTCGTTTAATGTTACTTGTGCAGACAATTTTATATCATGCATTATCAAAGCATTGATAAATCTACAATTTCTCTTCATCTTTAAGATTATTTGAGGAATATGTGCCTCTCAAGAGTAGTATTCAACTAGAGGAATTGGATCCTTGAAATAGATGGGAAAGAATCTTTAATTCAACATTGAATTCCATATGAGCTCTAAATTTTGGTGTAATATCATGATTCATTTCTAATGCTCTTTTGGGAAGAAATGCATTGTTTTGCTCATGTTGGCGAATCTAAATTCCAAGTCCATTCCTTGGGATTCATTGTACAAGGACTTGTATCCACATGACTACTAGATTTTTTTCTCAATCAAAGAAAATATGGAGCTTCCAACTTCATTTCATTCAACAATTTTCCCCATGTTGATATAAAATATATAACCAATATTTCTAAATTTTACCCTATTTTTTAAATTCAATCTTTTGTTACCATGTTCTTAATAGTAGTCAAAATTTCAAAAATTTCTTATATCAAGGGGATCTTTGGAGTCATTAGACCAATGTGACTCATAATTTTATGGTCTGTGGGTCAAACTTTCTAAATTTTATTTTATTTTAGTAAAAAATGAGCAATACATTATCAAACTTTTCACTTAAAAATATATGGAAGATAATATATAAATGTTTCTTTACACATCACACTTAGTTTCCTTCAAATGATTCGGACATGTGTTTTGATTCTTGCATGTGTTATTAGTCTCTTTATCAGGAACTAAGCAATACCCAACATGAATTCAATGGTTCCATTGAAAGCTATCTATACGCTACATAAACTTTTTTACTTATCTTTGTTCGAATATATGGAATCAATTTTTTTTAACGTCACTTCTTACCAAAATTATAACATAACATATTTATCTTCGGCGTCCTTATTGCAAACTTAGGTGCAATCGCTAGTATTTAGGCTGCCCAGAAATTTTGATTAATCACCACAACCAATTGCCAATTCATTCCCTCCACTTCTGTCTTATTTAGATGAAAGTTGGATTCTTTATTTTTTAATTTTTTAAATCAATTTATATATGAAGGATTCAAAAATTTAAATATTGAAATTTATCAAAATAGTTAGATCAACATTCAACTAAATATAGTTAAACCAAAGTAGTGACCTATATTTTCCTTAAAGTTATAGCAGTTTAATTTGATAAAGTAGTAAAGACAAAAATTTAATGGTTATATTTGCCAATGAAATAAGCTTAAAATAATTTTAATGATTTCAAAATTAAAAATCTCATATATAAGCATTAGAAAAACTAGAACTTTAAAATAAAAATACTTGGTTGAAATAAAGAAAAAAGTTGGAGTGATTACAATGGTATAAGAGTCTTTCATCAAATGAAAATTCTAACTAATCAGATCCAGGAATTAAGGTTTATTTTAACTTGCCAATTCACCTTTCCTTTATTTAAAATTCTAACTTACCAATTCACCTTGCCTTTGTTTAGCTTCCCTCTCCTTGGGAACACTCCTAATTCACCTTTCATCCAACCAACTCTTGATTTCTGTATTCAAGGATTCTCCTGATCCTTTTATGCCTCAATAACCTTCAAACAACATAACTAAGGAGTTCCAACCCCTACCAAGCATCAGTTCTATCTCAATCTTCAAAACTGCCTTCAATAGGCCTGCCCAATTAGCCCTATCCTGCAAGTAATCTGTACTTTACTCTCAAACTTCCCAAACAACCTAGTAACCTCTTCACCTTTTCAAATACCCTTTACTGATTTCTTGAAACCCTATGAATCTCAATCCTTCAACCCTTAACTAGTGTACGTTTCTATGGCTGACCCTACATGCTTCTAGGCCTAATTACAACCCAGCACACCATTCTTCTCCAATTCAAGCTTTTAACTAGGACTTTCTCACAAATAACCCTACACTCACTTTTGGGATGAAAACTTTAATCCTACATCTTGTACTTAACATATCTTGACATGTTCAAAAGGAAAAGCATATCCTTATTCAGCCCAAACACTCACTGTTATACCCATGGCCCATGTTCCATGCACCCTTAAACCTGTCAACTTGCAAATTTAGTCAGCCACCTTGCTTATTCTTCAAAATCCTACATTATTAGAACCAATTACATATTGTACAGGGGTTGGATCCATCCCATAGCCATAGTAACCATAGAAAGTGGATGGATCCACCCAATTACATGTTTTTTTCAATACAAAACAGTGCACTGTTTCAGGACAGTCACCTTAAAGAAAGAAAAAGCTATTAAGAAATGATTGCAAAGGGTTCTAATAAAATTCTTAGATGTTCCTAAATACTTCCAAAATATTAGAATATAAGAAACATAAGAAAGAACCTTATTTGATACCAAACTAAATCTTAAAAAACCAGAAAAATTGTCACTGTGACAATGAATAGCAGAATTCCTTTATTTATTTCTTTTCTTGATACATTCGCTACTCTCTCGACTACTACTCTTGTGTCTTATAAAGACCTTACTTTTTTAGACTTTTTCCCATCTAACTAACTCATAAAACTGAACCAAAGACCCCTTGGTCGCCAACTGTCCCTCATAACTGTCACATGATAGTAACAAACACTTTTTTAACAGCACTCATTATTTGTTTTGTTATCCTTCATGACAAGGACTTATAAAACCTTGTTTTTCATTCCTAGGGACTTCTAAAAGACTTTTAAAACAACCTTCACACCCCTATAATCTCAACTAACCCATTCAAGCCTTATTTGGCTTATGTTGCCAATATTGGCAATTTACAAGATCTTGCACTTTTAGTGCATTTTACACCACTTAGAGCCTGATTACATTATGTAAACAATATTATTCATTGCCATCAACCTATAACTCTTCCTAGGACACTCTAGGACTTCACAATGACCCCTTATATCACATTGCCTGTTCTTGGCAATACATTACAATTTGACAACTTTATGAAATTCCTTACATTTTGATGGCTTCAATAGCCATAATCCATCATCAAATGACTTGACATGTCTTCATTAGGCATTGATTTCCCTTGGTACCTTCATGGTGTCCTTCATGACTCCTAGTGTACCCTGTAGGTTCATGTGTCCCTTGGTTGCCCCTGCACCATTGTACCACTTCACTAGATGTGCTTCCTACATCAGCCTTGTTTTTATCTTCAACAATTACATCTCAAGCAGTAGTTGTTAATGTCTATTGTGAATCATTATCCAGTTGAGCATCGGTGATGTTCACTCCCCGAGCCTGCTGAGAACTTTGTTCTGGCATTGGTGCATCAGAAATATTAACTACAGATGCCTGCTGAGAATTTTGATCCAAGTTTTTGGACGTTTGATTTAAATTTTCTATCATTTCTTCAGAGGGCAAGACAAATTTTAGTTGTCCCTATCTAACTATTTCATTTCTTCAATATGCCCTATGGATGACCATTTCATTTCTTCAATATGCCCTATGGATGTCCCTATCTAACTATATATCTTTTAATTGCATATAATAACTAATTTATGTGCTTTTTCATTACTATGTTTGACTCATATAATTGTGATCTCTCTAGCACTATGATGTCGTTTAATATGTCTTGCTAAAGCTTGTAAATTTTGTTCCTTTTGCCATGTCATGTAATATGTCTTGCCTTGTAGCTTATATGTTTTGAAATTGTTGTTAGGCCTTGTAGCTTGTATAATTTGATTGTTGGAGAGCCTCTATAGCTAAGCAAGAAGGTCGTTGCACAAGTTATAGCCGCGCACTCGATTATGAAAATTGTATATTTTTTAATCTAATGTATATTTTAACTAGACTTTTAGCTTATATGTTTTGAAATTGCTTTTAGTGGCTTAATGTTGTAAGGTCTCTTGAAATAAGACCTTCAGCCAGTTGGTCAAAGTTTTACAAATAATCTTATCCACAAATTTGCCTAGAGCAATTGACTGAATGTTATAAAAAGTGATTGGGTTAAATGTCTTAGGAATAAAGTCAAAGAAAGTATTTTTAAAATATTAAAGTATTTAGCTAGGTCTAAGAAGATTTGTGTACTTTCGACAATTTTGCTTAGTTTCTGAAAGTTGTAGACCGAAGTTTTCATAGCCCAATTTTTGCTTCCTGCAAAGAACGATCATGTCAGATAATATAAGTGAAGAACAAAATAGGGAGACAATCACTAGATTGTGGTGTAACTTGAAAAGAAAAGGTGATGGAAAATGTTATTGTCCTTGCAAAATTTTTAAGGGCTTAAACCGTAGAAGACTGCTAATCAAAACAGTTAAGAGACATTGTAGGGAGAATGGTCACATTGAAGGGGGGCATGACTATCATCCACTGGTAAGTTGTTCATTATATCATTTTAACAATTTATATACATATGAAATCACTTGATGATGAGTTGATGATCATGGTTTATTAATGATAATCAATTTTATATAGGTTGATCCCCCCAGGGAAGTACATGATATGAACCACAACAATCTAAAGAATATAGTTTTCGAAGTGGAGGAACATGGAGGTGCGAATATCCAAGGTGAAGATAATGATCCCATGGAAGATGACGATCATGCACCAGAAAACACAATTGAAGATGATGGTATAAATACATTGATCCATGACACATTTAGTAAAAGTGTATCTGATCATGATGATGATGATAGCCTCGATGTACCTCTACTTGAGAAGGCATATGAGCCCCTATAAAAAGACTCCCAAACAACTCTTCTCTCTACTATATTGTTGTTGTTGAACTTGAAGGTTATGAATGATTTATCCAACATAACAATGTCATGTATGTTAAGGTATGTCATATATGTCTTTATAGTTAACAAAGGGTGAATAATGTACCACTAATATTGTTTATATTAACAACTTATATTTTTTGATGTAGATTGATAGGCGAGTTTTTGTTACCACCATCAAATAATCTACCTCGCTCATATCGAGAATTATCTGTTGTTATGAAAGATATTGGAATGGAGTATGAAGCAATACATGCTTGTCCCAATGATCATATTATATATTATAAAGAACATGAATTTGCAACACAATGCCCTGTATGTCATACGACTAGATATCGAAGAGATTGACTAACAAAAAAGGTGCCTCAAAAGGTTCTTCGTTACATCCCCATTATTCCACGGATGCAACAATTATTCAGGTGTAGTAGCTTGGCTCAATTTATGGACTATCATGCACACAATAGAAGTCGATATGACATTATTCGAATCCCTGCGGATGGTTCAGCATTTATGCACATAGAGGAAAAGTGGCAATGCTTCAAAGAAGAACCTCGTAATCTCAGGCTTTCATTGGCAGTAGACGGTGTCAATCCATTTGGAGAGATGAGATCTATTTACTCGGTGTAGCCTATTTTTTTTATCAACAATAACATTCCTCCGTGGATGTCAATAAAGAGGGAGCACATTATGTTGGCAATGATTGTTCCAGGTATCTTATCATTTGATAGTTATTAATTTACATGTACTTACAAATCTTGCAGTAAAATGGTCACAATAATTATGTAATGTTACTGTTCATTCAAGTAGGTAAATATCAAGTTAAAGATATGAATGTATATATTGAGCCTCTTATCGACAAGTTGGTGGAGTTATGGAATGGTGTCACTATGTATGACGTGTCTAGACCAATAGGACAAAGACAATTTCAATTCCATGCAATACTTGCATGGACAATACATGATGCCCTAGGGCTAACACATTTTTGTGGTATGTTATAGTGAATTCAAGTTGCGCACGATAATTTTAATTATAAAAATCAACATATTTAATAATCCAATTATATCATTATCTTGTAGGTCTTCAAACAAAGGGAAAATTTGCATGTCCAGTTTGTGGTCCAAAGATGAAATCTCATCATTCAAAAAGTTTAGGAAAGCAAGTGTTTGATGAGTGTAGACACTTCCTCCATAGGAATCATAAGTATCGAAGTATGGAAAAACATCGTTTCAATGGGAAAGAAGAGACTACATCAAAGCCACGAAGAATGACACCTCACCTATGGAAGTTGAAATATAATAGAATTAATCGTTGAGGTAATGTCGTTCCACCTAATGGTTTATGTTTGTAATTTATATATTTCTATTGTGATTTTTTTTTACTAATTGTGTAATTGATGATCATGAAGGTCGTCAAGGCAGTACTGACAACCTTCCAAAGGGACTAAAAAGCTATCCCAGACAATTTAGTAGGTTGCCCTACTACAAGCACTTACAAATTGTGCATTTGTTTGATATTATGCATATTGGAAAGAATATAGTAGAGACATTGTGGAAAATATTTGATGGAAGGCATGACAAAGAAAAAATTGTCAAAATTTGTAATGACATTCATGAATCCAATCATGCATTGAAGAATTTCATTCACTCAAATAGCAACAGAGATCAGATTAATATAAGTGCCCTTCCTTGGTTATTAACGGAGCAGCAAAGTGATGCCATAAAAGAAGTCATACGAAAAATTTGATTTCCCACAGGATTTGCTGCGAACATAAACAATCTCGTATCAAAAAAAAGTGAATTTGGGCCAGGGCTCAAAATGGATGATTGGTATACTTTCATCAAGGTAAGTTATGTTCTTCTGTATTTACAATATATTCATAAACTACGTCTATTTTTCGTTATGTTATGTTAGAAAAAAATGAAATGATTGGTTTATAATTACAGCAGTACGTGCTTCCTCTATCTCTCCCAGAGCACTTCAATAATAACATCCAACAAGTGATATACGATCTTGGAAAATACATGAGGTAAGCAGTAATATCTGTTCAATTTGTTGTATATATTTATTATATTCGCGATTTGTTTTTCTTGCTATGTAATCTATTGTATATTATTTTGTAAAGTCTCGTATCTATATTTTTTTGTGACTTGAATCTCTTAATGTAGGTGGTTTTCATCTAAATAAATCCATAAAGAAGATATAAACTATTGGAAGAGAAGAATTCCTCATTTACTGTGTGAAATGCAAAAGTGTCTACCTCCAACTTTTTTCAATGCATAGGAACACTACCTCATACACCTAGTTCAGGAGATTGAATTGTGTGGACCTGTACACACTAGGTCAATGTGGATGGTTGAGAGGCACTTGAAATCTTTTGAAGGCTTTGGTTCAACAAAGAGCACATCCTAAGGGTTCTATGGTAGAGGGATATATGGTATACCAGACTATGGTGTACATTATTGAATATCTTCCTAAGTTTGCATCAAATATCCATGTAGATCGCATTTGGGATCTCGAGCCTTATAAAAAATTAGAAGGGGAGTACTTGATGGGGAAAGGTACATTGAGGAAAGTGAGAGGTAATAAATTATAAGATGTTATTGTAATAAATTATTTCTTAATCTTTAAAATAAATTGGTTGTAAGTTGTCTATTTTTTTTTTGTACAAGTGCTCGAGAGTGGGATGCACTACATTTGTATATTGCAAACAATCTTGATTGGATGACGGTATGGATTGAATGATGTCAACATTCTGGTTGCACATTAACATGGGAAGGTGTATCTTCATTGGTTAAAGAAGCTCATTGTAATGAAGATTCCAATGTTACGCAAAGGGAAATAGATTTAGCACGTGGTTTAAGAGATTTCCAGGTACGTACAAATTTATTAATCACGCGTATGTTTATCAACTCATGATACAAAAATTTTGACATGTTTCACATATTATTGCAGGTTAAACACCACAAGGCTATGTTTTTTAATGGTCAAAAATTTTGCATCAAAGTGTTGGATGACACGAAGAAAACTTGTGATTAAGGAATAACTGTAGTCTTTCAAGTGACTAATATTTCATCTAGAAATGGCTTACATCCTCGAGAGTCTGAAAATCGATACTATGGAATTTTGGATGATATACTTGAGTGTGACTTTAGTTCCTTCAAATTAGTACTATTCATTGTCAAATGGTATAGGCTACGACTTAATCCAAATGGTCCTGATAGAATTGTTATTGAACATGATAATGGATTTACAATGGCTAATATAAGGTTGTTTGAGCCAATTGGGAATGAACCCTATGTTCTTCCAAGCCAATGTGAGCAGGTATTTTACTCGAAGGTTCCACATAAACCAGGTTGGTCATTTGTTGTTAGACATGAACCGAGAGGAAGGCCGATAAATTATAATGTGATGGAAGAAGAAGATACCAAAGAAGTAGAAGATGATGTAGATGGTGATCACGATCGATAGTTATTGGATGATGTTCCTAACACAAATTTTCATGAAGAAGAAGAAGAAGATGGTGACGATGATGCTGCTACTGATGATGATGATGAAGATGATGTTGATGTTGATGATGATGACGATGATGACGACAACAACGACGATGACGATGATGGTGAGGATGATGATGATGATGACGATGATGATGATGACGAGGATGATGATGATGATGATGATGATGATGATGATGATGATGATGATGATGATGATGATGACGATGATGATGAGGATGATGATGATGAAATTTAGAGGTATGCCATCAATCCTTAATCTATTTAATATTCATTTCTTGATAGAAATATATTTGTCTTATATGGTTACATAGTTTATTCATTATCTATTTAAAAGCTAAAAGTTTCAACTACAAATAGAATACTGGTAATCTAAATTAACTATTAATTAAATAAAACTATTTAAAACACATATTGATGTGTGAATGTATTGAGCCTTATTTTCTTTCAGGTCAAAAGCATTTGTAAGTGTTTAGTTTAGAAAAGGGAATTCATTAAGTATCTATAAAAGGGAGTTGTACCTAGAATAAAATTCATAGGGAATACATAATATAAGTGCTTACCCAATTTTTTGGTTAATAATTTGGCCTCTATAGGTGATGCAGAGACCCTAGGTGGACTTGCAATCATTCATAACAAGAGGGACTTCCATAATGTTCTCACAACACCAACCAAGCATCTTCATAAGATCCCTCTCCTTGATCCAAGCCAACTCCATAACCTATTAGAGTGCACACCAAATCCTTATGCCACCTTAGGTTCTACATCTTTGGAATAATCCCATGAATGTCCCTCAATCCATCCAATGGATTCATCCAAGCAATCTAATCAACAAACTATCAAATGCTCACAATGCCTCAATAGGCACCAAACTTGACTTCACCTTAACTAGGTGTTTCCTCCACCTCCACACACATCAAAAAACTTCAAATAGCATGTCTCAAAGGTGACTAAGCCCTCAACTCATCAGCTAATACAAAAACCCAGTTTTAGCCCTTCACTAGGCCTACTTCCCTAGTAGGCTTATAATGTGAGCCTGATTTAAGTGTTATATTTTGTACCTTTTAATGTTTTTAATTTTTATGTGATTCTTATGATGGATTTGATTATGGTTATGATCTGATTATGCTCATGATAATTGAATTACATTTGCAGGAAACTGAACCCTTTTCAGGAGCATCCTGCACAATCTCATGGATCGACAGGTATAAGTCAATACTCCTTATAGACAGTCTATTTAATACACTTATCAATAGTAAGATTGATGTCTTCTAAGATCTCTCCCATTTTTAGGTACCAGCGAATAGTTATTTTTCAGAAGTGTCTTCCTCGAGTGAGGGAAATATAGGAATAGAAGAGGAAAGTGAGACATGCAGTTTATCTAGAATAGGGAGATTAACTAGAGGTCAAAGGACTAGAAGGAAATTCAATAAACGCATGAAATTTCTCCTTGCTCAAGGGGGGTCATGTTCTTATGATGATGAGATGGAAGGCGACATCGAGGTGCCCTTGAGGTACCAACATCTACAGAAACATTGGGTACCCAAGGAACTTCCTCCAATAAACACTGATTTTTGTGTTAACGAGAGGATATATCGCATAGCACCATCATCATTACATGGTTTGAGCCTATTTTCTATGGATGGCATAAAGGTGTCTTACAAAAAAAAATTTGAATTGATGGAGTATTTTGGACCATGTTACCATTACAAAAGTTGGATGCATATTGTTCAATATAAAAAAAGTATGCATAGGTATGCCCTCTCGGCAATTTATAGACAACAACAAGACAATAATCAAAGTAAAATTGTGGCTATATACATTGATGGAAGGCCAAAAGCAACAGAGAATATTGTGGGTTTTATAAATGGTGTACGACCTGGGTCAACTATAAAGCAACCCAATTTCATATTTGAGGTGCGCGAGGGAAATTGTGTATTCATCTGTGCGATAAAATAAATACGTGCAAGGGAAGAGCTTCTTATTGATTACAATTTGAACCGCATAGATACAAACAAGGCTACTATCATGGGGGTGGTACGTACTATTAAACCAACTTCTAATCAATGACTCCAACATACCATTTAGTCAATAAATTTTTGGCTAACATTTTTATACTTGATCTTTGACATAGGGGCACAATATGGAGCAACTGCCCGGAGGGGATGCTAGCAATGTTCCTGGCTCATCTACATATGAGCAGGTAAAACTCATTGTAATTGTGCAAACTAGATAGAAGCAAAATGTTATTTTTTTAATGTTGTTTTCTTCATTGCTTTGGAGTAATTTTGATAATACTAATACTATTGTTGTCACAGAGGGCCAGTGGTCAAAGGGAGGGAAAGGAACTTGTAGTCCCTCAGCAGCCCCCCCTTAAGGAGGACCCTTTCTATATTGGTTTAGCAGAGACCGATGACCCAATTGGTTTGATTAAAAAGGTGCTAAAGAAAATTGGTAGAGAAATTATACGTTTGGCAACCATAAAGCTTACTACTCAGGAAATAAAAGATAGGGGATCTGAATTGTTGCACACCTCTGAAACCTTAAAAGTAAGTATTAATGAAATTTTTAATTATAACAAGAGTTCAATAATGGTTTTTATGTTATGCTCTTTTATGGCATTAATTAAAATATGGATGCGTTGTCTTTATAGAGTTTTTTGTGTGATTTCGAGCCCCATTCCCATGATGAGGGTGTTGTAGTTGGTTCAGGTAGATCGCATGTTCCATTCCCCACTTGTGTTTTCCACTGAACATATATAGGAATGATCATAATCATTGACAATACATGCTCAAACAATCCTTTTTTTTAATGCTCTAACAATCTTGTCCATGCTAGTCCATGCGTTCTATATTTATGCATGCTCTAACAATTTTATTTTTCAACTTCAAATCAATTGTATCCTATGATGACGCTGCCTCCATCCAGGACAACCACAAATCTCTTTCTAACTGTTGAGTTGACAACACGCAGCTTACAGGCATCGACTGTTGCACCATCTACTGGTACACAAATCCCTCTTTTTCTCTCTTATGACAGCAACAAATAGTTTTTTTTTTACAACTTTTTAACATCAATTATCATTTGTTCTTTTATACTTCGTTACAAAGACTTATGAAACTTATGAAACTTTTTGCAATAGGAGCTACAACATCATTTCGTGGATGTTCCTATGTTCCTAGTATGAGAACGGTGAAGGATGTCATATTGATCGTCAGTGACGATGAAGGCATTCCATTAAAAGTAGTCAAAGTTCTAGGTACTTTAAAGTTATTATTAGTTGAAGGATGATCTTATAGAGAGCATGACCCAACTCTTTGGACCTCGTGCATTCGAGAGAAACAAGATCCTTGAAAAAGTTGGTTTATGTTTGAAGTATATTAGGGACCAGTACAAAAAAAAATTTACAAGATAACCCCAGGTACGAGCGTCCGCCCTATGTTCCTGAGGCTGAGTGGTAGGCTCTAATTGTGGATGGAAAGTATAAAGCTGACAAGAAAAATAATATTACACTAGTAGAGAGTACATCAAGGTATGTGATATTGTTGAGAATGTAATTATATACTAATTAACCTCTATATTTATACTATCTAACATATTTCAAACTTTTCATAGATTGCCTGACACATCAAAGGCAACAAAGGCAAGACTAGAAAAGCACGGGACACACAAGCTCGGCTCTGCTGATTTTTCGAAACTTCAAGCACGAGTTGTAAGTATTAGTAAATGAAAAATTGTATCAAATTTTTTATATATTGTGATGGGAAATTCTAGGATAGACTAGCTTGTCTATGCTCCTAATCCTCAACTTGGATCCCAGTGTTCCTCCACACCAATATATGATGCAGAGTAACACGCTTTGGAAGCACCAACAAACTCCTAGCACCTTGGAACAACTAAGCAATTCAAGTTATCACCCCAATCCTCTGTTCTCCACAAGATCATTCAAGGCTTGATTCACCTTCAAACAAGGAACTAATCTATTGTTACAACTGCTCTTTTAATTCATGGACCCAACTCATCACATAAGGTTGCATACTAGTTACTTCTCCCTTGTACCATTCAAGGCCTCATACACCCAACCTTGACACCAAGTGTTTTGGACAACTCCAACCCTCTAACATAAATGGAAACCAAAAAAAACATCAACACAACCCAAAACAAATCAGGTCTAAGGCAAACTTGTTGTTACCAATCACAGGGAAAATTGCAGCACTTGACCTTTATTCTACACACCAAACCAAGAGTGCAATTGGATCCTCTAGGACTCCCAAACACCAAAGACAGTTTAGAACAACTCCAACATGACCAAAATAAGGTGTAACAAGGATTGGAAACCCTACTAACTATTTACCATTTTCTTTTGATATTTTAACTACCCTCCATTGGTTGATGAAACAATGCAAGTAAAATTCATCATACCACGCAAAATGCAGGGCTCAGAGTTCAAGAGATGCCTCACAGAAAAGGATAAGAGAATTGGCTTCCAACAAAGCTATAGAGCCATGGCTGAATGGCTACGAGCTAAAATCAGTGTGGAAGGTTCTAATAATGATGCATTTGAGCCACAGGTATATAGGCTAAATGAAATTTATTTCAAATTAAATACTTTACCAATTAGTCTATTTGATGTTAAGTTCCAATATAAAGTGAGTATATCTATTTTAAGCAAGCAATGATAACAATGCGTAGGATGTTGGAATGCAGCCTGAAAATCCTTCTACACAATCTATGGATGTTGAAGGTTCGCATGACGTGCATCCCAGTGGTGGAGGTATACATTTTCTATTAAAAAATTTATATGTAATTGCAATTGGTGTTTGGATTAACATAACATTTTGTACATCAGTTGTAGAGGATCGAGGGGTCGATGTTTATGAGTGTGTTGACGTTGAGTCCAGACAAAATGATGTGGTCAGATTAGGTAAAGAGCGCTACAGTTATGTTATTTAAAATAATTAAATACTTGTAACAATTATAATAATTTATTTTTAATTTAACTCTTTTATTTGTTATTGCAGAGGACCCCCCTTTGCAACATCATAGGAATTTGAGATCATCAAGAACAGAGAACAAAACAACTGATGAGGGGGGAATTGATGATGACACTAATGCTCCTCTTAGAGCTTACATAGAAAAAAGAAATAGAAAGAAAAAAAAGAAATGATTGGCATCTACATACCTTAATTGATAATGATCGAATTCTAATGAATGTTCATGAATTATATGTTAATGCAGAATATTGATGAATGTTGCATGTTAACAAATCTAATGTGTTAATGAATTTATCATGTGATATTGATTGAATGTTATCATGTGATATTGATTGAATGTTACATTTTATTAATGGTTGAAAGAATGAATGAATGTTAGATGTTAACGAGGAATGTAGAGTGATGTTAGGGGGTGGGGGGTGGGGCCAAATGAGCTTCCACCTTCACGTGGTTGGCCCTGTTTAGTAGAGAATATTAAACTATTCTTGAAAGAAAGTGAAGCACAATAAGATACTAAATATTTCTCTATTTTTTCCTATGTTTAGACTATTGTCCTATGCATCTAAGGCTTCATGCTTTGAACTGTCATGAAGTTCTAAACTTGTAGCTTTTTTATTGCATCCTTGGATCTCAGCACTGTCTTGGGACTGTGTTATCACCAATGATATGATTATCATAATTAACTAGGGAAACCCTTGATCAGCACTATGTCGGGACTATGTTATCTGAATATGCTGCTACTTGGAAGAGGTTATTTTAAGCAAAGGGAATTAGGATTTGATCATATTAGATAGCTTTCCTAACAAATATATCTAACTCTTTGGCTTCAAATCAATTGTATCCATCAGTTCATGGTCAAATACAAAGCTTACCTCCAAGTTCCAAATCTTCCCACCCATACTCTCTGAATTTTATACCGAATGAGCCCTCTGTCAGTTCACTAAGAATAGCTACTACTTGTGCCAAGAGAGTCTGAGATATTGTAATATGGAACTGTTTCCCATAATCTTTGCTAAGTTGAAACACTGTAAACTCCAGCTAGGTTCATGGAGAACATTATAATGTTATTGCACACCTATTTTTAGTTCCTATCGTAGGCAAGATACTATAGCATCCAGTGCATGCTTATTTTGAATTTTTTTCAACCAATAAAATGTTAGAATTATTACATATTCCTATTCAAGTATAAAGTTTCATTATATAAATGTTTGTACGGACAGTGAACAGTTAGTGTTCAATTTTCTTTTTAACTTTTAACTAATCAAACAATAAATTTTTTCTATTGAATTGTATTGTGCAAACGTATAGCATAGTGCTTGCACTAAGACAGGTATTAATATTGTTAAAAAGCCAGTCAAACAAGACCTATTGATCTATATTGAAAACCCATATTTGCTACACTGAGCATGACCAGTGTTAAGCATTTAATGTAGTTTTCAAAAAAAAATGGTCTGCATTGAATGTATGTCGGCCATTAGATGCTCCACCACCATAATATTGCCTTCTTTCTCCTTCACTACTTCTTCACTATGCTGATGCAATTTTTGAGAGCATTCCTATGAAAAATACCATCAGGAGCAAAGCCCTGTGTTGGCAATCTTTCCAGGTCCTGGCGCAGGTTTCTGCTAACAGATTCTAGTGATTCATCTCCACAAGAGGCAGATAAGGGCATAGAAGACAAAATGCTCTGTTTTAGTAGCCCAGAATCATCCTCCATCAAAGCAAGGGCTGGGTGAAGTGGCGTGACTTGTGCATTCCCGTGTTTTTGAGCCAGCTCTACACTGGCTACTACAGCTCCCTCGGTCTTTCTTGAGCACGTGATATGGGGATCCATATTCTATGGAGTTGCTACACAACACCAACCTATTGGATGCACTTTCTAGGTTTTTAGCTATTGTCTTAGTTGTGCCACACTCTTTGTGTTACTTTTCAGGTAACCTTCTTTTGGGTTTTAAGTCATACTATGCTTTTTACTCATTTTGTGTCTCTCAGATTTTCTTCATTTGATTATAAATCTAGTTTGTATAATACTTGCTCTTTTGGATGCATTTGGATCATTCATGATGTCAATCACTCAATGTTGGCCTCTTAACCCAAAACCCTTCATGGTTTTTGGTAGGGCATTTGATGTACAATTCCAATAGAATAAGATGGTTTGTTACAAATTAGTTATCTATCAATTATGTTTCTACCCGCTTCTTGGAAAAAGGGTTACAAACTGTGGTTTATGGAAGGATTGTTGATTAACATCGATGCTAGGGATTATGACTTGGAATACTTTTTGAATCTTTCACGTTTTGAAAGTGATTCAGTCGAACACTAAGGGTGGTCTTTGTATAGTTGCCTTTATATAAAGGAAGCGGCGAAGGCAAAGCACTTTATATTGATGCTGAAGGAACCCTTCAGAGGACAGAGGCTTCTAGAAATTGTGGAAAGGTTGAATATCTTTTGGTTTCACTTGTACACTTTTATTTGCTAAATTCCATATTCTAAGTTCTAATGCATATTTGAAACTCTTATAGATTTGGGCTCAATGGAGCAGATGTGCTGGAGAATGTTGCCTGTGCCAGAGCATGAATCTAGGTTGTTACTGGAAGCAGCTTCAATGATGGCAAAGATAAGGTATGGAGTATTATTGTGCTACTCTGTATGAATAGCTTTTCCTTTTACAAAAACTGGCCTTTGGTACTCTTCCTTCTATATTGGATTAGCTGTTCACCCCCAAATGTGGTATCAATAGTACAAATTGATCTTTCTGAATTGGGTTTTCTTGAATGCAATGGAATCTTTATTGTAGAAAATTTCAATTTCTCATCTATAATAGTGCACTGATCAGAAATATCTGATATGTTCTCAATCTTTGTCCTTGCTTTTTAAATTGGTTTAGATGCATTGTTTCCAATTGTTTATATTTTGATCATTTGCTATTTTTATGGGTTAACGGCTGTATACTTACCCTTTTGGATTTTGGATTAGCTCCACCTATTTACCTGAATTAGTAGCACAACCATCTCATATATATTTTAATGATAGGCATTGGATTTTTACTATTTGTATATTAATCTTTATAAATGAGAGTTGGATAAAAATAGTTAATCTATAACCGTCTATTATTCACATGCCTTTATGTTTCTATTAAAATTAACCTTATCCTTCACACTCAAGCATAAGATAATATAACTACATTTACAATACAATTTGGGTGGTTGTATGAGATGAAATGGATTATCATGTGGAAAAGGACTTTGAGTCAGTTTTCAACTACTCTAATGAAATTTAGACTTTAATGAATAAGCAGGAAGCTTTATACTATTTCAATAATATACTGAATTCTACTATGGAACTGTAGCCTCAAACTAGTTACTAAACTAGATTCTCCCAATGAAAAAGATCTATAATATAACAAAAAATAATAATGGAAAAGGAACTTCAAATACTTTTAATTGGCAGAAGATTAGTGGACTTTGTTTTACCAAAAGAAGGCATGGCAACTTAGGTTTTTATAATATGATCAAGTTGCTAAAGCAGCCCATACACTTGCTTGAAATATAACATTTTTATCCCTTTTGATTAGTAAGAAATAGAATACATTTTTATCCCATACAACTCTATATACAGGCTTTATGATATGTGGAGATTGAAGCCTGCACGATTTGGGCTTGGGGCTCAGGAAATCTCAATGTTTTTTATCGAGCTCTAATCAGATAAAGATCCTATGATGAATGGGAATCGATGAGATGAACCTCAAACCAAGTGTCCAAATACAATGCAAATCAATCGTATTGCCAATTTGATTGTTCAGGAATCATCTTTGTCCTATAGCCGATTGGATGGCCTGATAATAATATATCATGAAATAATGGAAGGAGCACTAATAAGACACCATCCTACTCAAATATAAGATGTGACCAAATGAAGTTACGCAGGGTTTAGGAGGTTTTTTTGTTTTACTTTGTATCTATCGCAATTGCGACATCAGCCACAAGCATTGCGACAGGGCTGTTGTAGCGATGATGCCAACTACCGTCACAATTGCCAGGGTGTCCGTCACAATCGTGACGTCAGCCACAAGCATTATGACAGGGCTATTGTAGCAGCAATGCCAACTGCTGTCGCAATCGCCAGGACATCCGTCACAATTGCGATGTCAACCACAAGCATTGCAATGGGGCTGCTATAGTGGCGATGCCAACTGTCGTCGCAATTACTAGGGTGTCTGTCGCAATTGCGATGCCAACCACAAGCATTGAAATGGGGTTTTTGTGGCGACGATTCCAACTACCGTTGCAATTGCCAAGGTTTCCATTGCAATTGCGATGCCAGCCACAAGCATTGTGATGGGGTTGTTTTGGCGGCGACGCCAACTACCGTTGCAATTGCCAGGGTGTCTATCGTAATTGCGACGTCAGCCACAAGAATTGTGACAGGGTTGATGTCACAATAAAGTGGTTACATAGCGATGGATGGGCATCGTAATTGTGACAGTATAAGATAGACGTCGTAATTTGGAACTAAAAAATGATTACATCTATTACTGTCGCAGTGGTGACACATTGCTATCCTAATTGCGACACATAGTCATCGCAAATCGATGCCAAATGTATTAGTGTGCAAACTCCAGTGTTGTAGACACCATGTGTTGAATTAGAGTTGTGTACTTCTATGTTGTCAACATGACAACTCATAAAGGTGCCCAAACTCCTAAGTGTCTCTCAAAATAAATAATAAAATAATGCATTAACCTAAGGAAACTTAAGTAAGTGTAAATAGTAAATATGTATTTACACCAACACCCCCTCTTAAGTGCAACTTAGAGGAATGCCCTTAAGCTTACAAAAACTATAATGAAATGCATGATGGGTCCCAGCTACTAGGCCATGTTAGGTACCCATTTACATAATAAAATGCAATCTCTCATAAAGCAAAGAAAGAGAGAAAACCTCATGGGAAAAACCCTCCCCCAAAAAGAGAGATGAAAAGCAAGATGCATGGATGGATGGAGTAATCAAGACCCCCCATTATGACATACATCAAGAAGAACAAGACCTCATAAGAGGAAAAAGTCCCCCCCCCCCCCCCTCATAAGAAAGAAGAGGAAGAGAGACAAGGTAGTCTCCCCCCCCAAATGAAGAATGTCGAATAGTGATTGTTGCTCCAAGGAAGAAGCTGGTCCATGAGTGCAGAATGATGTTCCTCCCCTTTGGAAGAAAAAAAGGCAAAGGTACAATCCTAAAGATGTATGGTGGCCCCAAAACCTGCTCAAGTGTCCTTGTGTTGATTCTGATGGTTGCCCCTTCCAACTATGTTGAAAAGAATGAATGCAGATTTGGCAAGGATATTTGTTGAATCTGTCCTAATGAGCCATATGTCTCCTCAACTGATAAAGAGACCTCCAACAACTATTTTTCATAAGGATCCACAATCACATCAACCTATGAAGATCGATCATGTCGAGAATGGACATGAGGGTCAAAGTGAGCCCTCGCAACAACTGTAGAAGGATCATCTTCATCAAAGAGAAGATGCAAATCATCAAGGTTGTCTCCCAAATCTACGATGTGTGACTTCATGAACAAACTTGCAATGTCTACCATGTAGTCATCAACTTAAGCTAGAGCTGGAAGACAAAGTGTACCCTGCTATGCTAGACCTATCATTGTGGAAATATATGCATGTGGATTAGACTGATTTCATGAACTCTTGCTACAATTATCAATAGAACCCCATGTGTCTAAATCTGTTGAAGCACTATCGCGAGTGTCACTATCAATTTCCACAGTGTATGAAGTGTGAAGAGGATTAGAGGATAAGCTAGGTGAAATTTCCTCAAAGTGAACATCCTTCTCTACAAAGATCTCATGAGTCTCAGGATCCAAAAGTTTGTAAGCCTTAACACCATCTTCATACCCTATGAAAGTACAAGGCCTAGGTGTTGGTGCCTTGCATCCCCTGGAAGATAGGATTGCCCATGTTGGACAACCAAAGACTTTGAAGTGACTCAAAACTAGTTTTCTACCACACCATGCCTCAAAAGGTGTTTTTCCATCTAAGGCATTATGAGGAGACCTGTCAAGTATGTGAGCAACACTACTAATGGCTTTGACTTCAAGTGTAGGATCAAGAGACTTGGCTTTTATCATGAAACTTGCCATGGACTTAAGAGTTCTAATCCTCATAGCTACAACATCTATTTTGTGCAAACTAGATGCTGGTGGATGCTAAAGATCAATTCCCTCAAGTTTACAAAATTCCTTAAGTCTTCTGTCCATATATCTACTTTTGTTGTTCATCCGTAGAACTTGCAAAAAGACCTACTAAAACCATGTGAACCAATTGAAGAACAACTGGAGCTCTTGAAGACTTCCCTTTATCATACTTCTCGTCAAGATGCATATCCACTAAACATGAGGAACACTCACCCTTAGAAAAGTTGATGTTAGGTAGACCTTTGACCATGTATTTTGAGCAAAGTTGTTGAAGATGGCAGAAGGCAAGGTGACCAAACCGCTCATGCCATAATTTGGTTTGTGAATTAGAGTGAGTCAACAAGGCTTGAGAAGGAGACTTAGGCACAAAGTGGGAGAAGGAATAAAGCCTCTTTCCATGATTGACTTTCCCTACTACAACCAATGAATCATCTTTTAGACTTCGCACTATCACTAAATCTAGAACAAACTCAACTTTGTGACCATCTCCAAGGTGAGTGATTTGGTAAACTAAGAGGAGATTGGAGCTAAGGTTTAGAACATAGAGAACATCTTTGAATTCCCCATTTTCCATTTCCACATGTCCTTTCCCTTCAACTTCCATTTTAGTATCATCTCCCACAAAGATGTGTGATACCTGTGACTACTTCAATAAAGAAAATTATCCCTTTGAAGAACCCATATGATAGGAGGCACCTGAGTCAATTATCCAGTTCAAAGAAGAAGTTGTATTTTCCATAAGTGCTTGCCCTTTTCCCTTTGAAGAGGTTGGAGTTGAATCCTTGGAAGTACCTAGCACTTGAATTTTGTTCTTCTTGAGTAGGTTTTCTAACTTATCAATTCTTTTAGTCTTGCAATGATACTCATCATGATTTGGCTTTTTGCAAGATGCACAAAAAAGTTTATCCTTCTTTTCATTACTTCTCTTATTTTCGGAAGAACAATTGCCTTGTTGTGAGGAGGATTGTTGTGTCTCACATTGTGATTTCTACTTCCACTGCTTCTTCTTCTTGTTGCTAGAAATTTTTCCTCCTTGACTTGATTGGTGCTCATCACTAGCCACCAATGCTTTGGTCTTTGATGTCATGAGAAGTCCCAAATCTATCAAGTGAGATTGTTCAACAATCAACATCTCTACAAATGCATCAAATGTAGGCTTCTAGAAAACACTTCCCATGGTTAACATGTGAGTGTTATAACTCAAAACAAAGGAAGCATACTCTGAAGGTAGCCTTTTCAGGATGTGATGAATCAACTTGTAATCCTTCATGGGATTTTTACAATATTTAAGTAGTGCTCTAAACTCATTAGCTTTGTTGATGTAATCCTAAATTGTGTCAAAGTTCTTTGGATCCAAGAGAAGTAGATCATCCTCGATCTAAAATCACTTTTCCTCATCCACCTTACCATACAATGATTCAAGTTTGTCCCAAGCAATTTTGGATTCTATGAAACTAGAAATATGGAAGAAGAGATCCCTATATACACAACTCTTGATAATTCCTAAAGCTTGATTGTCTATAATTTCCCAATCAATGAGTTCTTTAGCATCAGTGGGTTTTGGAATTGTACCATCAACATAAATATTTTGAACTTTTTCCATTAATCTACTCCACACAATATTTTTCCATGTAGAATAATTGTGTGAAGTTAGAAATGGACATTTAGGAGAACCCATGATGCAGAAAATGAAAAGAGCACAAAAGAGAGACACAAAAAGACAGTACACACCCCCCCTTTTCACTCAATCAAAAGACCCCCCCAGAAAAGGTGCTTTTGGCACTTTATATGCAGTGTGTGTACAATAGGCCACTTGTCAAAATGTACAAAGTGGCCTTCTGATTATGATCAGAATATCAATATGTATTTGATTCAATATCAATGAAAGTACACTAGGAGTGCTTATATATAAAGGCCTCTGAGTTACATCTAGAATGCCTAAGAATTAGCTACATGATAAGTCATACAACTAGGCACATGTCCACCAAATATGGGTTATCCTCCATTATGCATAGGAGTAAGTGCGATGATGAGAGGATAAGCCTACAAGAGTGTAACACACAAATTTATGTTGTAGGCAACATGTGCTAAAAAGGGAGTGTGAATAACTTTGTCTACATGGCAACTCAGTGAATGATGCAAACTCTAGTGTTGTAGACACCATGTGCTAAATTAGAGTTGCATACTTCTGTGTTGTCAACATGAAAACTCATAAAGGTGCACAAACTCCTAAGTGTCTCGCAAAATAAATAATGAAATAATGCAAAATAATAAAATAATGCATTAACATAAGTAAACTTAAGTAAGTGAAAATAGTAAATACGTATTTACGCCAACACATTGGAATGCTTGTATATCATGTTTAGATGATATTAGTTATTGATACATTTCCTTATTATGATGATTAGCATATATAGATGATGAGTTGATTTTTAGGATTATCTTATACTTTACTCCTAGCATGTTAGATTTCCTTATGCTTATGTTGTAGCACATTTTAGTAGTGATGTCCTCATTAGTTAGCACCGATGATTTGGTCGGTAGTTTGGGATGCTATATGCAAGGGATGGCTAGGACCCACAATGGTCTTAGGATGCTATTATGGTTTGGAGGAACTGTGTACTTAGTTTGGTTATTCAGTTTATTGTGATGTAATTTTGTACATTGTGATGTTGCTTTAAGTTATTTTCCCCTTCACTATTTGTTAGATGGTTAGTTTTAGCTTCCATCTTTTAGTTATTCATTCAAATGTATTTTTCTCGATATGTGGATCTAGTACTCCTCGCGTAGTGTGTTTGGTTTTCTCACACGGTTGCTGGCACTTTCTTGCACGAAACCCAACACCAGTTTTAGGTGTCTTGGTTGTTGGGCCAAGTATTTTCTCACATTGTTTGGTGCACTTCCTCACATGGATGGCAATTTCTCATGTGGTGTGTTGCACTTCCTCATGCGAGGATCTGTCAATTTGTTGTCCTCACGCAAAAAATAGGGGCTACCTAGGCTTGTCTAGAGAAATTTCAGAAGTTGGTTTTGGACACCCTGTTATGTTTTACACCTTCCTAGTTGAAAATAGATTTCCTATGGGGTTTAAAATATATCATTTAAGTATAATTTGACGTTTATACTTAAGATATATTTTAATATATGTGACAAGTCTTTTGAGATTGGTTCCAAACCTCTACGAGCTAAGATAAAGATTCTAGAAAATTTCAAGGCTTCAAGATTTCAAACTTAGCCTACTTTCAAGAGTCAACTTTTATCTTTTAGCTTAGTGTTCAATAGTTGAGTTGTGCTTCCTTTGTGTCTTCGACACGTGTGAGACCCTGGTTGGTCTCTATTGTTTTATTGTTTATGTTTTGGTCAGTGGTGACATTTGGAGATCTTTGGTGTTTGGTTGTTTGGTTAGTCTTCCATTGTGATCTACATGATCCACATATAATGGTTGTCTTGTGCTTTCATACCTTTTTTTTAAATAAAAAAATTATCTTGACTTATATTTATCCTTGTTTCCAAGGATCTCCAGGCAGGGCATTACATCTATCGAAGACACTTTATGACCAATGTTATTCTAAAATTGTCGAATGGAAGCAGTGTCAATTTTGTGAAAGGAATCAATAAAATAAGGTGTAAAGAACAATACCATTGAAAATATTTGTCAAAAAAAGTGTGAGAAAATAACTTAGCTAAAATCTTATGATCATGAGTATGATCACTATATAAAACTTGGAAAGTTTTAATATGAGACACAGGGTCAACCTTACCATTATAAGTATCAAGGAAAAGTATATCATCTTGTTGAGGGACCTTTTCTACTTGTAATTAACAAGGGAATCAAAATCAGAAATAGTATCAGTATTGTGATTTTCTTGAAGAAACAAATCGTGCATTTTATCAATCTTAGTACCAACCTTATGAACTTGTTTAGGAGGAACCCTTAAAGCCTCATCTTCATCATGAGATGAATTAGAAGAGTCATTTTCCATGGAAGGATTAGGATCAAGGGAAACCATAGGATCTCTAAGGTTCCTAAAGAGAGGAGAAAAGAATTTTGGATCAAAGGAAGCTACAAATTTATGACTTCTCCTTATGGGAACACTATAGGTAGGGCTCAAGGTAATGAAGCTCATACACCAAGCAAGGAAATATGAAACAAAATGAACCTAACCTTAAGATATAAACTAAGGCATAAATCATACAATTGAAAATTAATACACATGTTTAACAAGGTATACACAATTTAATATACAATTGAATGCAACAATCTACCTCTAAAGGAAAAAGAAGGGGGAAAGAAGTTAGGTTTACCCAAGATATATAGGGGAAAATGTGAATCAAGGAAAGTAAACCTAACTTCATTACATAATCCTAACACCTCAAAGAGGAATGGAACAAGTTCATTAACTTTCTCCTATAGACCAACTTGTCTCCTAAATTAACAGTACCTTAGATCAATCCATACACATGACCCAAGAAGTTGGCCTAGGATAGGGCCTTAGCGGGGACACACTAAATCCTTTATTGGCCCAACAAGGATGCACTACTTCCCTGATTGAGTAGGGATGCACTTTATCCCTAGTAACTAGGCTCAAGAACCCTCTAGATTCCCTTGGGGTCCCGAAACATGTCCTGGATCCTAGGAATCATGTACAAATTTTGAGATAAGATTGTTACAATGCATAAAATAGATTCCAAGTGATTGTATAAAGGAAAGAAAGGACCAAAATGATTAGGTCCTACCTCAATATTTATGCCATACAAATAGGAGCATTAAAGAGGAACTATTAGATCCTACCCTAATTTTGCCTAGGAAAAATAAAAAGAAATGGAAATAAAGGATGAAAGATGCAAATAAATGATGATCTTGCATTAAATAGGTGTTAAACTATCATTAAATTGAAGTGCTTCCAATTTGAGATGGTAGGAATGGGAGTTTACAGTGATAGAAGAAATGGACTCCTCCTTGAAAAATTAGACTTGGGCATTATGTAAATTACCTACAAGTAAAAGGGCTTTACAAAATAAATGGGTTTACAGGATGAAAGAGGAGGATGGGGTAAGAAATATTTAAAGTATGATTGTTAAAATGACTTCTATTTATACTATTTGAAGTATTACGGTTACTGAAGATTTGCATCTAGAATAACTTGATGTTAAAAAAACTTTTCTCCATGGTGACTTGGAAGAAGAAATATATATGGAACAGCCACAAAGATTTGAGGTCACATGTAAGGATAATTTTGTATGCAGATTGAAGAAAGTTTATATGGTTTGAAGCAAGCACCTCGACAATGGTATATTAAGTTTTAGAGGTTAGATGATAATAGCTACATTGTTTTATGTTTATATGTTGATGATATACTTGTTGTGGGTTCTAACATAGATTACATTAAGGACTCTAAACAACAGTTTGGCTATTTGTTTTGTTATGAAGGATTTGGAGGCAGCAAAAAAATCCTTGGTATGAAATTTACAAAGATAGGAATAACAAAAAAATTGACTCTATCTCAGGCTAACTATATTGAAAATGTGATGCAAAAATTTTATATGGTGAATGCAAAATATGTTAGCACACCTTTGCCTATTCATTTGAAATTGACTAAGGAGGTGTGTCCAAGGACACGGGAAGAGGAGGATAAAATGTCAAAAGTGCCTAATGCTTCAACAATAGGTAGTTTAATGTATGTTATGGTATACACTAGGCTAAGTATTGCACATGTTGTGGGAGTTGTTAGTAGGTATATGATTTATCCTGGAATTTAGTATTGGAGTGCAATCAAATAGATTCTTAGATACTTGAGAGGTTCATCTAGAAAATTTTTACATTTTAGGAGTTGTACTGCTAATTTACAAGGTTGTTTTGACTCAAATTTGGTAGGGGATTTAGATACTAGGTGTAGTATAATAAGATACGTATTTAGTGTTAGTGGGAAAATGATGAGTTAGATTTCTTTATTGCATAAGGTGAATGATTTATTCACTACAAAGGCAGAGTGTGTTGTTTCTATAGAGGCGGCCAAGGAGATGATATGGTAGAAATTTTTCATGGAAGAGTTGGAACACTCATAGATTTAGAATTATCTGTATATAGATAGCTAGAGTTCCATTCATCTTGCCAAGAATTCTACTTTACATTCCAAGAAAAAAAAACATATAATTGTGGTAACATTACATTCAGTCATATTTGGATGATGGACAATTAAAGCTAGAAAATATTCATATAGATGATAATCTAGTAAATATTTTTACAAAGACAGTCCCATGAGAGAATTCTCACGGTTGAGTGGGATTCTTACAGTTGAGTGGGAGCAATAGAAAATGAGGTTAAGTTGAGAGTTGATAGGTTTAATGGGCAAAACTTTTAGTTATGGAAGATACAAATGGAAGACTATCCCTATGAGAAGGATTTATGGAAGTCGTTGGAAGGTAAAACCAAGAATCAGGGATCTATGTCAAATGGCGACTAGGATCTTTTAGATAGAAAGGTACTTGGAAGCATTTGATTATGCCTAGCACCATCGATGGCATTTAATATTATAAAAGCAAAGACAACAAAAGAATTGATGCAAACCCTAGCGAAATTTTATGAAAAGCCCTTCGCTTCAAACAAGATGTTTCTCATGAAGTGTGTATTTAATATGAAAATGGCAGAAGGTGGATTTTTTGTAGGTCATTTAAATGAGTTTAATACTATTACTAGTCAGTTATCTTCTGTGGGTATCAATTTTGATGAAGAAATTAGGGCTCTCTTGATTTTGTGTTCTTTGCCTGAAAGTTGGAATGGCTTGGTAATGACTATGAGTAATTATGTTTCTGGATCTAGTACTCTAAAATATGATGATGTGATTGGTGTTATTTTGAGTGAGGAAACTCGTAGGAAATCCTCAGGCAAATCTACATTTGGAAGTGCTTTGAATACACAAAGTTGAGCAAAACGACTAAGAGAGGAAATAATTTTAGAAATCATGGGAAGACAAGAGGAAAGTCAAAAGGAAGGAGGTCTCAATCGAGAGGACCGAACAACTACTGGTACTGTGGGAAACCAAGGCATAAAAAGAAAGATTGTTGGACTCGAAAGAAAAATGAAGGAGATAAACTAGATGGAGAAAAGGAGGCAAATGTGGTAAGTAAAAAATCTGAAGAGGATGCTTTGCTTCTATCTTTAGAAAGTGTTGATGATTCATGGGTTTTAGATTTTGGTGCTTCATTTCATGCTACACCTCATAGAGGTTATTTCATTGATTATGTCCAAGGGGATTTTGGACTTGTTTATTTGGGGGATAATGAACCTTTTCATATTGTTGGAAAGGGAAAAGTTAAGATTAAGTTGCAGAATGGGAATCATTGGCTATTACATGAGGTAAGACATGTTCCAAGGCTGAATAGGAATTTAATTTCAGTAGGGCAACTCGGTGATGAGGGTTATGTAGTTACTTTCAATGATAAAAATTGAAAAGTTTCAAAAGGTTCCCTTGTAGTAGCAAAAGGTGTAAAAGTAGGCACCTTATATCTTTGCACAAGTCATATTGTTCCTTCTACTTTAATTGTTTCAAAGAAAAATGAATGTTCAAGAAAAGTTTTTTGTAGTTGAGCAGGGAGAACAAATAGTTGTTGTAAATTCTGATACAACATTGTGGCACAACAAACTTGGGCACATGAGTGAGAAAGGTATGAAAGCACTTCATTCAAAGAAAGTTTTACTAGGTCTAAAATGTGTTAATATGGATTTTTGTGAAAGTTGTGTGTATGGAAAACAAAAGAGAGTGAGTTTTGTAAAGACTGGGAAGGAAAATAAAAGAGAGAAATTAGAGCTTGTGCATACAAATGTATGGAGACTGACTCAGCTATCTTCCCTTGGTGGCTCTCATTATTATGTTCCATTTATTGATGACGCAACTAGAAAAGTATGGGTTTATTTTCTTAGACATAACTCTAATGTATTTCAAACTTTTAAGAAATGGAAATGCTTGGTTGAAAATGAGACTGGTAAGAAATTAAAATGTCTCAAATCTGATAATGGTGGTGAGTATTGTAGTCATGAAGTTGAAGCTTATTGCTCCACTAATGGTATTCATAGATAGAAAATTGTTCCAAGGATGGAGTGGTTGAGCATATGAACAGGACTATAATGGAGCGTGCAAGGAGCATGAGGTCGCATGTTGGGTTGCCCTTACACATGTGGGTAGAGGCTATCAATACTATTGTATATTTGATTAATAGAGGTCCCTCTACTCCTTTGGGTTGTGGTATTCTAGAGGAAGCATGGACTGGTAAGAAGGTGAGTTATTCTTTTCTCAAAACCTTCGGTTGTGAAGCATTTGGTCACATAGATTCTGAAAATAGAACCAAGCTAGAAGCTAAGTCAAAGAAATGTGTATTTTTTGGGTATGGCATTAATGAATTTTTTTATAGGCTTTGGGATTTTGAAAGTCATAAAATTTTAAGAAGCAGGGATGTCATATTCAATGAGAAAGTGTTGTACAAAGATCTATTGCAACAACATTAGAAGAAAGAAGATGATTATGTAGTGTTGGATGATATTCCAAAAGATGATGTTCTATCCATTCCTCATGATGTGCAACAACAACAACAACAACAAAAAATACCACACACATCAGTGAATGTTAGACGGTCAACAAGGTAAACTAGACCTCCACAAAGATTTTCACCCTTTTTGTATTCTATTTTACTAACAAATGCTGGTGAAATTGAATGTTATGATGAAGCTATTCAGGTGGATACTAAGATTCGGTGGGAGTCTGCCATGAAAGACAAAATAGACTCTTTGCTAAAAAATAAGACTTGGGATTTATGAAAATTGTCTATAGGTAAAAGGGCTTTATAGAATAAATGGGTTTATAGGTTAAAAGAAGAGGATGGACGTAAGAAAAGATTTAAAGCCAGGTTAGTTGTCAAAAGATTTGCATAGAAATAGGGCATTGATTTTGATGAGTTATTCTCTCCTGTTGTTCAAATGACTTTTATCTGTATTGTTTTAAGTATTGTGGCTATTAAAGATTCACATTTAGAGTAGCTTGATGTTAAAACAACCTTCCTTCATGATGATTTGGGTGAAGAGATATATATGGCTCAGCCACAGGGTTTTGAGATCAAATGTAAGGAGAACTTAGTGTGCAGATTGAAGAAAAGTTTATATGGCTTGAAGCAAGCACCTCGGTAGTGGTATCTAAAATTTGACAGTTTTATGCATGAGCATGGATATAGTAGGTGTCATTCAAATCATTGTGTTTACTTTAAGAGGTTGGATGATGATAGCTATATTATTTTATGTTTATATTAATGTTATGCTTGTAGTTGGGTCTAACATGGATCACATTAAGGGATCGAAACGCTAGTTAGCACATGCATTTGCTATGAAGGATTTGGGATCAGCAAAACAAATCCTTGGTATGAAGATTTGCAAAGATAGGAAGAATAGGAAATTGATGCTATCTCAAGCTGATTGTGTTGAGAAGGTGTTGCAACGTTTCTCTATGGAGAATGCTAAAGTTGTTAGCACACCTTTACTTAGTCATTTGAAGTTGACTAAGGAGATGTGTCCCAAGACACAAGAAGAGGAGGATAAGATGTCCAAGGTATCCTATGCTTCAACTGTAGGAAGCTTGATGTATGCTATGGTATGTACAAGGCCAGATATTGCACATGCAATGGGAGTCGTTAGTAGTTATATGAGTCATCCAGGAATTGAGCATTGGAATGCAGTCAAATGGATTTTTAGATATTTGAGAGGAGCATCCAATAAGTGTTTACACTTTGGGAGCTCTACTACTGATTTAGAGGGCTATGTTGACTCAGATTTGTCAGGGGATATTGATACCAGGCGAAGTACTATAGGTTATGTATTTACTATTGGTGGGGCATCTATGAGCTGGGTTTCTAGGTTATAGAAGGTTAATGCTTTATCCACTATAGAGGTAGAGTATGTTGCTTCTACAGAGGTAGCCAAGGAGATGATATGGCTTCAATTCTTCTTGGAAGAATTGGGACACCCTCAGAGGGATAATTATTCATTTACAGATAGCCACAATGCCATGCATCTTGTGTAGAATTCTACTCTGCATTCAAAGACAAAACACATTTAGTTGTGGTACCATTTCATTCAGTTAGTTTTGGATGATGAAAAGTTAAAGCTAGATAAGATACATATAGATGAAAATCTAGTGGATATATTTACAAAGGTAGTGACAAAGGAGAAGCTAAATTCCTCTTCATCTTCAGTTGGTCTTCTAGACTAAACAAGAATAAACGAACAGTAGCATCCAGGGTGGTTTGATCTAGTGGGAGCCCCATGTGGTAGCGGTATTGCTATAAGATCAGTCTCCAAGTGGGAGATTGTTGTCTAGTGTGGAGTGTGATCAGCCCCCAAGTGGGAGATTGTTAGTTTGTGGTGACTGATCAAGAATGTACTTCATAAATTCTTTGGGTCGTGGCCGACATATGGCCAACAAATGGTCGACATGTTGTAATCCTAAAGCAGCATAAAATTACTTGTATAAAAGGGCTTAGGGTTAAGCATTTCCATTAATTTGTGATGCAAAAATTGGTTCTTGTAGTGGTATTGAGCTATAAGGGATTACAGATTGTAATCAGGTTGTAATCACTAGATCGTAATAATATTAGACTTTTTGTTTGGTGGACGTAGCCCAGGGATTGGGTGAACCATGTTAAATCTTGGTGTCTTCGATTCTTTTCTGTGTGATCTATTATTTTCTAATATTGGTTATATTTGCATGTAATTGTTATTTATGTATGTGGTTAAATCCTAACGAAAAAGAGAAATGTTTAAGAGTCCTCATTGAGATCATGTTGAGTGTTTTTTTTGGATAAAATGGAACCTTGATATATAGTCCTCCAAACTTCCATCCTCATTTTGTGTCATTTTGAAGATTTCATCTCCTCTCAAGTCATTTCCTGTATAGTATTCTTTGTGCTTATTCAAGAATTCATTTTTCATCTCATCCCATTCATGTACAATATCTCTCCCTAGGCCCATGAACCATCTCAATGTTGACTCCTTAAGATTACCAAGAATAATTTAAACCTATGAGCATCATTATAATACTTATAGCTTCTACAAAGGATATCAAACTCAAATAGAAAAGTATTAGGGTTCTCTATTACTAATCCATAAAGCTTGGGAAGAGTTGAAGAGGAAATATTCTTGAGATTTTTATTTTCATGTTGATCAATAATCCAAAATGGAAAAGTGGGAGGAACTTCCACTTGTGGTGGACCTCTTAGTTGATAAATTATTAAATCTTGTTGATTTTCAACTTGATTATGATTGAATTGATTGTCAAGAGTAAGAATTTGCAAGTTGGTCAAGATTTCAGTAAATGGATTTAGGTCAATAGGTTCTTCAATGATGTTTAGACCAAAAGGGTCTTCTTCTAAGAATAATAAGGAAGTTCTTAGGCTTTGAGAAGCATCAACAAATGGGTTTTCTTCTTCTTCCTCTTGTTGTAGGAAGATTTCTCATAATTGATTGTTAGGGGCATTAGGAAGGAATCTTCTAAGAGTATATTCTTCTTCTATTAATGCAAATTTTAGTGTTTCAAAACTAACTT
Source organism: Cupressus sempervirens (assembly GCA_028749045.1). Taxonomy (NCBI): domain Eukaryota; kingdom Viridiplantae; phylum Streptophyta; class Pinopsida; order Cupressales; family Cupressaceae; genus Cupressus; species Cupressus sempervirens. The sequence goes on from CM053791.1 coordinate 564,831,612, forward strand.
TGGCTGAAATGAGACTTTCTAGAAATACTAACTATGATAACTTGAAGGTATCATGAAATGAATTGAAAAGTTGACTAATGACTGCAATAGGTCCTTTGCTTAACACCATCTATAGAAACAATGCCAAATATATACCTCTTCCAAATGGATAAATAACTTGTCTTACCCCTTTACTCATGGGATGGCCATCTTAACTAAGAAAATTTTCATCCTATGGTAAGGTTCATTTAATATGTCAACCCAAGGGCATAAACTTAAAAATTTTCTAGACAATATATGCACTAAACCCCTATTGAGGCCATGCTAACTTTTGCTAAAAAGACAATAATTTTGGAAGATAAATTTTGAATCTAAACATATCTAATCACCATCTACAAAAGTATAAACAATATGAAAAAAATAGACACTAAGTTCAGGTATGTCATGTAAGAAACTACTCTACCTAGTTTAACTAGAGAAATAGGTGCAGGAACTATTTTCATGTGGCTACAAGAACATACAAGCAACTAAATAACAACTATAATAATTGTAAATAAACAAAAAAATTCAAATGATCACTTGCCAAGTGGGCCCTATTGGATGAGTGAATTTAAGCTCTTCAACACACTATAAGCTTAGAATCAAAATTGCTTTAGTCATGTGAGAAAATAATTACACGTAGTATTGGGAAACTGCGAAAACTATATTGTTCAAAATTATTACATTAATCTACTATTGACTAATCTATCTCTTACTTACTATGTATATAACCCATGAAGAGGACTTGGTAGTTTATTTATACTAAAACTTACAACTAACAGACTAAAAACTAACTAAGAACTAACTATCCACCTCCAACAAAATAGATGAGTGTAATTATTACATTGAAAGAAGAAAAAAGAGATCGTCTCAACAAGGAAGAAATGATAGAATATAGGACAACCACTTCCTAGATTTTTTGTTCATTAAAATGTGATTGACTGCTTCTAACTAGAGAGTAGGCAAGTCTGGTGTCTTTAATGTTGTCCTTGGTTTCACTCCCAGTTGTGTGACTCGGTCCACAAGATAGTGACACTTATTCAATATCTTTTGGTTATTTATCCTTTATTTATCCTTCTTGAATAATTCTTATGATGAAAGGTTAGGAGAAGAAAATATGGAGATACATCCATTCCACATTACATTCTATTAAACTTTAGATTTCATCTATATAGATACATCACATAGTTGTAGGAAAACAAAATACTTGGTTACAAGAAACCTATTATGCTTTAATTACTCAAAAAGAAATAATACAAAGATAACTAAGGTTTAAAACATTAATTTTCTCATCGAAAAGTATATCAATCCATATGATGTATGTCTACCAAATGCTACTTTAATGATCATAAAAGTATTAAAGAAAAATACTTTAAAACGCCATAAACCCCCATAATAGCTCAAAGTAAAATAAGATGAATATAAGAAAAATGAGCTATTATTTCAGCCCATCATTAATGATATCATTTAGGGGGGAAACGGAGGCACTTTAATAGGGTTTTAGATCTCTCATTTTTTAGGGCCACTAAACCATTCAAATAATTTTGTGAGAGAAAGAGGGGAATTTCCAAATTTGATTCCTCATATAATCAAAATTAGATTTTACTAGAACATAATGTAAGAAGGGTTCTAGTACCAAATTTGAAATATAAAAGGAAATCTACTCTTTGGTAGTTATAGGATAATGTGTATGTAAAAGTGAACCAATTTCTTGAATAATGTAGATCTAGATGCTATGTTTATACAAGAAGCCCAATTAAGATATAGATCTAAGATATGGATATGAAAGGAAATATAACATAAAATGTTCACCTTGAAATATGTAGAGGAAGATTTATTATAGCTCCAAAAATCATGGATCCAGGCATGCTTCTGAATATCTGACAAGGGATCCTAGAATGAAACAACAAAAGGAACAAAATCATAAATCATTCATCTAGAAAAGCATATTGGACTAGGTTAACTTGGAGAAGGACTAGTTCGACTTGGAAGGAAATTTTTCCATGAAATTGATGTAGTCCAACAACATAGTAATAAAATCAAACCAACTTCTACAAAAAGATTCCAAGGAGTTATTTTCAGATCTGCATGCAGAATTCTACTATCCTACTCCTACACACAAAAAATGAAGGGTTTTTGTTCTTGGGTTGGATGAGAGCTTGCCTTGGTCAAGCCCTGGGTTAGGGAATTAACCATAATCTTAAATATAATTGATAAGGGATATGCTTGCATGTAGAAGATATGAATAATATCAAGTGAAAGATACAATTACCTTCGAAGATGCACCTAAATTTGATATGTGATCAAGTATGTAAGTATAATAGCCTTCACTCAAAGAAACCATAAAGACATCAAAGAATCTAAACCCTCATGTATGGAAATGTATGTGACATGCCATGGATGAATAATAGAAGATCTTGAATGGATTGGAAGGATAGCTCTTCTCCTTAGACCCAAACTCTAGTACCACCTTGAAGGAAGAAGCTTGATGCAAGAAGGAGATGCCTAGACTTGAATTCTTGAAAAAGCTTGAAGAATAAGAATGCCTTGATTACTTTCTTTCCTGTGGATTTATCGTGAATCTGTGATATGATAATGAAGCCCCCAAGCCTCCTTATATACTAGTTTTCAAGAAGGAAAAAACCTCAGGTTGATTGGGGAACAAATTAAATCAATTGGTAAACTTGAGGACTTCCAAGCCATGAACCTACAACCATTAGGGACTAGGTTAACCTAGTTGACCTAGTCCTACAGAATGAGATGGGAAGGCCTCAAAAAGGTCTAGAAGGAGGTGCAGGTGAAACTAGAAGATAACAAGTTGATCAAGAGATATGGTCAAGAGAGTAGCAAAGTGACACATTTAAGACCATGTTGGAAAGAGAGAGATGATGATGAATCATGAAATGGAAGGGGAGGGGAGAAAAAGAGACTGAAACCACGCTAAGGAGGGCTAAAAGGTCTCAAAATAAAGTGGGTCCATTTTAAGATGGTAAAGATACTACCTTGTTAATTGAGTTAATAGAAATAAATGGTAATAACACCATTAATAGATTGGAAGAATTTTGTGCTTTTTCAAGGTCCAAAATTCTATTTATAAATATATGGTGTGATTAAGTGGAATGAAGAGTCAACTAATTGGCAAGAAAACTAATGATGGAAATAGGTTGATTCCTACAAGGTTGTAAGGTAGTTGGTTATACCTTTTGTTTTATCCTCATGCCTAAAAGATGCGAGAATAGGTATTCAAGAAGGTTTTAAAAAACACATCAAATCATCATGCTATTTATCATTCTTTTTCTTCGCTATTTGCAAATAATTGATTTGGTAAAGTTTAAAATATTTTTATGGAATTTCTATAGTTGGATAGCAAGGGTAACATAAAGACTAATTGTGTGAATTGGATTTGGTGTTGCTACCTAAATAGATTGGAGACCTTCATCTAAAAGATCCTAGGATCCAAGGGGCTTACCTTGCATCAAAATGAATGTTTACGGCCCTAAATGGAGATGATCCTAGAGAATATTTATTAAAAACAATTTAACATTCTTCAAAGTATGGAAGATCAAATAGTGTAATCCCTTTAGGATAGAGTATTTAGCTCAATTATCTTTTTCATTAGAAGGTGTGTATTAATATTAGGAATTTGATTGTGAATGGACAATTCTCTACTTGCCTCTTGCATATTGTATACAAAACATACTAGTTCAATGGAATAATTTTGCTAAATGGGAATCCTTAGGCAATTTCTCAAGATTGTTTTGGAGTTTACAAGAATTTGGAACTCATTGAGGAAAGAAGATCAAAAATATTATAATTAATAATAGATTGAGGACTTGGGATGAAATGAAGGTTGAATTTGATATGCAACTAACAAATAAGAAAACATATAAGTGATGCTTTGAGGTGGATTAGGGGAATTTTTTTGGACCACGTTCTAAGATACTCAGTTCTTAGTAAATTCTTATGGAATGGAGGATCCAAATCAATGACATGTCAATTAATAAAATGTATATAATGCTCACTAGATTGGGGGAGATTTATAATTGGCTTAATAGCTATAAGAAACTTCGTTGACTGGATTCCATGTTGTCTAGTAGGCTCTTACATATTTGGCATAACTATATTGAACTAAAAGAGAATTGTGTTTGATGGTTGTTTATTCTTAAAAAGCTTGTTGTTTTCCATGTTTTATGTTCATATGGTTTTTCTACCAAAATATGTTATATTTGTATTGTTCGTGAAATAATTGAACACCCTTTCTTTGAATATAAATATGCACTTTCTATTTGGTCCCTTGTTTTCACTTGCTTGTGAAGTGGTTTGATAACCTTGGGTTTTCATGGCATGATATCCTATGTGGAATATGTTTTTGTTTATTTTTATGCATGATATTTTGCGGTCTATTTAGAAGAAGAGGAATGAAGGGGTCTTATAGAACAAAAAACATGGCATCTTATTGACTTCCATTTTGATCACTTTTCTTTTCATTATTTTTCAAGTTTCAATAACTCTTGGAACCCTTAAGGAATGATTCATGATATTGCTAAAATAGGGCATCATGATCATTTATAAGACAAACAAAATCAACTCGTTTTTTCCACAAGGAACAATATGAACTAAAAAGAACTAGAATTTCTTAATAAGTTCAAGGAAGAGAAGAAGATTCTTGAACCTATTGAATATGAAGGTACTCACAAGGAGAAGGCTACACAATAGACTATGTCCAAAGATGTGGACCCAAATCTGACTGTGTCTCCTGACACTTAAGGTTGCGATAAATAAAAATATGGTAATGATGTCATAGGTGTGTTAGGTTAATAGTTATAGTATCTTGCAAAACTATACATATCAAATCTAATTACAAGTACCTCATCTCACTAAGTTTTGCTAGGAGATTTATCGATACAAAAAAAAATGTGTGTAAAGAAAACAAATAAATGAAAATAATTTTAGACAATATGAGATTAATTTACATCAATTACAAAGAGTACCTTCCAAGTGTTGGCTAAGTGCAAATAGGTCAAGAATAAATGTGGTGGTTAGAATGTTTATTTATTTCAAAAATAATCTATTGTACAATATTTGTATGAAGAAAACTAAACTTTAGTATTGCAAAAACATCTAACATAAGGTTGGAACTGTGTTTAATGATGCATATTCTCTCACTAAGCTAGTGAGCACAAAGAAACTCTAACTACTACAGAAGACCATAAGCCTTTCTTCTTCTCTTCATTTATTTTTAGTTTCTCTATATATCTTTCCAAAATATATAGGAAGTGAGAAATTTTATTACGATGCAATATAACATTCACAAAATCTTTAATTTTATAAATTATATTTAATTATGTAGGTGATAAATAATATAAGGTCTCCAACATCATTAAGTGTGCAAAATGAAATGTCCATGTTGGGACAACAACATTATTTATGTGTTACCTATTATTTAGGATACTTGGCATATTTGTATACAAAGGCATCAAGTACAAACGTTGCACTAAAAAGGTTGGAATTTGAAGTTATAGAGAATTTCTAATTCTATGATAATAAGAAATAGAATGCCTAGAATGGGTAAAGTAGAAACTTGAATATTGTGATAGAAATTATTATGTGCAATAAAAGTCTAAGATGTGTGTGAGAGGTCATACACACATAATGCATGGGCTAGAGAATGGTCAAATTCTATTATACTCTATGTTGTTGACTTAGCCTAACTGATCATATTGTAAACTAATGGGGATTAAAATAGTTGTAGATCTCTTTACTGATGAAATTTGTTTCCTAAAACGTTTCCCACATATTTTTGGTGCTATAGTTTATAATTTTGTATTTCTTCTCCATTTTATCTTAAGTATTGATTTAATTGGTCTATTATTGTAATATTGATATTATGTCATTTACCACATTCATCAAAAATCATAGGACTTTGTATACCCCTTTATTAGCTTGAATCTATAGATTTTAAACCTATTTTGAGTATCCATGTTTTCTTCCCTAATTTAAACCTGCAACTCAATTTTTCAACCATTTAAAGCTCCTCATTGAATTCAAAGTATTCAACCCTCTTGCCTCTTAGCGTTATTGTGCTACATTTAGCATTACTAAACCCTAAACAAGTTTATTGTACACTAAAATTTTGCATTGCATCTCTATTGTTTAGGAGTATTCACTGTCAGAGCATCATAGCTCCTCATCTCAATTCATTTAAGGCCTAACAATGCACTCAAAAACCTCATACACATTATGTTGCTTCTCCTAGGCAAAATTATTTTCTTACAGCCTTGTTAAGCATTATTATACCTATTATGACAATTATATTATAACTATTATGACTATTATATTTATGAGTCTTTGACACTCTATTAAAAATGGATCACATATGATTCATCATCAGTAGATATTGTAATATAACATAAACATAAATATTTCGTTGTAATAAGCATCTCTTGTTGGACTCAATTTTGGAGACTATTGGGGCAGATCTTGGGGACTTTCAGATTGTGGATATGGAAACTTTTGATGTTCTTCATTTGACGTTTGCTCACATCCTAGTTGAGATGGATGTCTCTAAGGGTCTCCCTGAGCAGATTTTTTTTTGTTCTCCGCAAGGTAGCTGGACTCAGACTTTGGATTATGAAGGTCTTCCCTTCCGATGCAAGAAATGTCACATGATTGGCCATGTAGCAACTCGTTGTTCTTCTGACAAGGCTAGATCTAACCAAGAGCAAGCTGATATGAGGTCTCTTGCTTCTAATGGTGTTGGGGACACTTCTCCTGATGCTTTGGTTCAGCCTTTTTTGGAGGAGGCTCTTGCTTCCCAGAGTGTTGGACTTGATGTCCCAATTGTTGAACCTTTTTTGGTGGTTGTTTTTGGACCTGCTATCATCTCTGGACTAGCCGCTCAGAATGTTTTGGATCTGGGTCTGCCCATTTTGGCCTCTCCTAGGGAGAGTGTTTTGTTGGATGATTCTTCTTCTCTTGTCTGCCATGTGGTTTCCTCCATTTCTTCTAGGGATTGGCAGAATGATGTGGCTAAGCTTGAGGATGGATGGACAGTAGTAAAAGGAAAGAAATCTAAGTTCCCCATCCCTCCCCTAGATAAGAATTTGCAGTCTCACAAGGGAGGTTCTAAATATAAACCTAAATCTTAAGTTCTATTGTTGTGGTTGTCTGTTGTGGTGGGAGTTAGTCGGTTGCTCCCTATCTTTGTTTGGTGACTCACACTATTATATTTGGGCTTTATATTGTTATATCTTTAGATTTGTTGTACAAGGTTTCGGGACCTTTCAAAACCCGTTTTTACGTAATCAAAACATGTTAACTAGAAACATACAACTATAAGAATATTTTTAAATGAATGCATACATCTTAATCAATAATTGAAATACAATTAGAAGTTGGGTATCGGTTTATATTACAAATTTTTCATGGATGAGGTGTCTATATATAGAAATCTCATCTATATTGACAACTTTTAGTTTTATAGTTTATTCATTTCTTTACAAATATCCTTCATTATAAGAGTTTGATTTGAGATGTATGAATAAACACAACTAATATATATGACCAATCTTTGAGATTCCAAGATTATTTTAGGGGGTTAAAAGTAATATCAAAGATCAAAAATATCTTAGAATTTCAAATATAGTGAACTAAAAATGCATTCCAATTTTGAAAATAATTAAATTATTTCTTAATTCAAAATATGTTAGAATGTGTCCAACAAGCAACAAAAAGTTACCCTTTGAATTGTCAAACAAGAAAACCATCTATAGCATTACAAAGTATATTATCAATTTTGAATCACTAGATAATATAAAATGATTACAAAGTGAATAATAATATTGTGCTCTATTAACAACATAAATATGATAAAATAATTGGCAATAGGCTATGAGTGAAAACTTAGTAAACAAAACAATGAACATTAAAGCAATAAAGAATTAACACTAAGAGTGGGGGACCAACTCCACTTTACTAAAAGTGTGCTTGTTTTCATTGATAGGAACATGTTTCTTCAAAGTAATTATGGAGGAGGAAAGTGAATACCTTTGAAATCTTAAATCGTTATTGCTTGACTAAGAATTTCATTACTCTCAAGTGGTAATTTTACTTTTGAAATCTTAAATTGTTATTGCTTGACTAAGAATTTCATTACTCTCAAGTGGCAATTTTCTTACAAAAGGGTCAATAGAAGATAGTGAACTAAATTGTGGGTGCAACTTATGAAGTGTGTGGCTTTATATTGCAACTTATGAAGTGTGTGGCTTTATATACTATAAAGGACCACTTCAGTTTTAACCTATCATATTGTCTCTTAGTATAGCTCTTTATTCAACCAAACACTCAATAATCTCTTCAAACCCTTAGAAATTGCAATCTAGCTCTATTTCTCTTTGTTCATAGTTATAAATTGTTTTTAATATTAAAGCAGCCAAAACTAGGGGGTTGGCCCATTAGCAAAGAACAAGGAAAAACCCATTACCAACAGATAAACAACCAGCAAATTCACAGCCTTAAAATATCATATCAAAAACACATCCCCACAAAACACATAAACAACAAATGTACTTATCTAACATTAAACTATAATTGTTCGTACTAGTATGCAACATCATAAATGAAATAAAATTACTCTGGAAATTACTTATAATTTTTTTAGAAACATAAAAGGACACATAGGATCAGTCTAAAAGATTGACAATTGGATCATCCCAACAGATCCATAGCACCAGCAAAAAAGCACAGAAAATAAAGAAACTAATTGTTGGTTGCATCTTCCTCGAGCCTCAAAAGGAGAATCTTGTCCAGTCATCCACTACAAGTTTATAATTTTAAAAAAATGAATCCCCACCCTCCAGAGTCACATCCTTTTTCTCTTGCTACAGGAATTGCATTGTAGTCCTTGTCCCATGCATAACCATTACAAAAAATCTAGCCAATGTCTTGAAGTTCTCATTTAAAGAGGCAAAAAAAACATCTGTAGGGACACAATATCATTTCTGACTTTATCCACCTTGTTTCATATCTCCTAGCAACCAACACAGTTGCCCTTAGGTCTGTCAACATCTTGAACTTGCAACACAATAGGGTTAGAAAAAATATTTTCCTTTTCTTTTTATGTTGCATTTGTTGGGGACATAGTTATCATAGGGGAGGTATCTTTCACAGTAGGGATATCACGCAAGGCAGTGGAGGTGAAGTTAGCAGTATTAATGGTGAAGCTGGAAAACACATGGGTCGAGTCTAGGATAAACTCTTTCTCCTTCTTCACCTCTACATCTTTCAAGTATGTAGTCTCCTCATCCTCATCATCCTCCTCAACATACCTATCCTTAACATCTTTCTCTTTTTTATTGGGTTTTTCCTTCTTAGAGCCCACACCCAACCTCAACTCCTCTTCCTCTATATCCATCCTTCTGTTTTCGATCTACTTCCACCTAGCGCTACTTTTTGTCAGTCTATCTAACCTCCTGTGACCACCCTCATGCTCCTCCCCAGACTCCACAAGTTCAACATCGATGGAGGCTTCAATTTTAGGTTTCTTGGCATTCATTTGGGCCCCAACAGTGTCTTTTTTTTTGCTTTTTGAAGGTCCTAGAGGGGATAGATGATGAAGCAGGTAGGAGGGTGGAGATCGTAGAACAATTTCCTCTCGCACCTCTAGGTGGGTTAGGCGGTTCATGAGCATCTTGCATGGAAACACAACAGGGATGGCACAAAGATAATAGAAATTATATAGATGAAGAATAAGCCCCTGACGCAAAATAATAAAGTTTTTTCCCTTACTTTTCCTCTCCCTGGCATCTATAATAGTAGCCTCTAAGTCGTGCAAAAGGAAGAACATGATAGAGATAATGTTATGGTGCCTGAGAAGATTTAATAGGGGTAAGTGGTAATAATAACAAACACCAAACCCACCTTCTAAGGTAAGATACTTCATTATCAAGAGACATACCTCTCCCATGGCTTTAGAAGAAGCTCACAATTGAACCCATGTATGTGTTTGACAAGGGCTTTATCCTTGAAAAATCTATTTAGACTAGTTTATCGGAGACCTTGGTCATCTTCTTCCATTTTATGCCTACTGAAGATAAACCAATGGCCATAGTGATAAATTCTTCATTAACTTGGAAAGTGATGTCATTATGGTAACCTTCTTGTCATTTTAGGAATTGACAAACTAGGTAGAAAAATTATCATTGTGCACTTATATTAACCCCATGAAAAGAAGCAAGCCACCCTCTTTGATCACCATCCATGCACAAGGGTCTTTCCTCGTGTAGTCCTTAATTTTTGGAGGCTCAACCCATGCCCTCCCTTCTCCAACTCTTGTTCAGAACCCTCTGAGAACTCCATATTGGCTTAAGTTAAAAATCCCACTTCACATAAGCCCTTAGTATAGAGGGAGCAAATTGCAAATAAACCAACAACCTTGAGTTTAGTACTAAAAGGGGCTTTCAAATCACCGTAATTATTATCGAGTGGTACTAAATCATCTGCCCAAACACCAACCCAGTGCCATGTGCGAGCAGTCGTCACCATATTCAAATTTCATTCGCACATCCCTCTGAAAATCATGAGCTTTAATCCATACCAACAGTAGGACAAAAAGGAAATAAATGTTTAAATTCAAGCTCTTTTTGACATGATCATTGAAGATCACCGCCAAAATCTTTACAAACTTAGTAATTAAGGCCCAATTAATAATAAAAGAGACCATTTTCCCATCTATCACAAAACTTTTCTTTTCATGATGACACTAGAATTTAAATTCAAATTAGCAAAGGTGCCCCATTTAAAATTCATCACTGCCTTTAAATTCCAATGAGACTTCCAGGGAAACCAGGAAACCATTATTTCCTAGTTATAGAATTATGTTCCCTTTTAATAAGGGATTGGATATGTGCTAGTAGAGAGGCCATTTGCTGCTAGCACCTAACCCCCTACAACTGCAAGCCCAAACAAATCAATGAATCCACCACAACATTGATCTCTATGTAAGTGTGTTGTATAGTGTATCTCTTCAGGCCAGCAAGGAGCATCCATATGTCATCAAGGGTATTGGAAATTGACCAATGTGGCTCCATTTTCCTCTAACTAGTTCCACAATTATTTTAGAGTCTCCATTAACACAAGTGTTTTCATCCCATATTAACAACAAATTTAAGACCAAAATACAAAGTTAAGGCCTCTACCACATTGTTAGACATGGAACCAAAATTCCCCGCATAAGATATGAGTGGATTACCAGTAGAGTCCCTGACCACTCTTCCACGAGCAACACAACCCTCTCTTGCAACACCATCAAAGTTGAGTTTCAACAAAGGCTAGGGAGGGGGTAACCATTTAGTATTCAACCCAACCATTATTTTAGAGTTGTCAAAAACCAAGAAGGCATCCATGAGGTTCCATGCTAAAGCAATTTTCTAATCACCAATGGAAGGGGGGTTAGGGAGAGTTTTCCACTTGCTAACAGCTATATCCTCTTTCATTAGATTAACAACAATGGAGGCAACAACATCAGTCGTGTGTTCTTCCTCCCTAAAGACTCTATTCCCCAACAAATATGTGGCAGTCATTTTCCAAAGTAATTTGATAAGGGGGTGGATAATAGTGGTGTCCCAATTTAGGATAAATTGTTGCAAGTCATTCATCAATACCCATGACAAAAAAAATCTAGAGGACGAACACCACACTAACCTAGCAAATGGACAAAAGAGAAAAACGAGGTTGATATCCTCCTCTTCAACTTTGCAAATGTAGCATCTATTAGGAATCTAAAACCCTCTTTTCTTGAGATTGTCAACAGTGAGGATCTTACCATGTAGAGTGGCCCACCAAAAGAAGCTTATTTTAGGGAGTAATTGTCCATTCCAAACATTCTTCCTCTACTGGAGTTGGTATCATTCTTGAATAAAAGCAAATATGTCGATATGATTGTGAATTTTCATAAGCAGGTTTATCCCAAACAAAATTGTCCTCTATAGGGACTCACATAATTCTAGTATCCTTTAAGGGAATTTGCAATTCAATAGCAAGTTGTTTCAAGCGACCAAGCATAAGAACTTCATCCAAGAGATTTCTCCACTTCCTCCCTGGGGTAAACTAGTCACTAACCATCTCACCAAATCTAATTTCAAGCTATCTGTGAGATGTGAGATGACAGAATATGCTCATCATTAACGGCTTCCCCAAGTCAATTATCCTCCCATAATCTTATTCTATTTCTTGTTCCCACCATCCACCTAAGAGCAATAAACAAAAGTTGTGTTATTAAGATATTCCGCTTTCAAAATATCTCCCCAACCAGCAGAATTCACAGCAAGACACATAGCTGTAAATTGTTGGTCGAGTAAGCTTTGTGAATTAGGAAAAAGGCTCAAAGATAATAAGCCTGATGTAGTTAAGTTTCTTATGCTAGATTCACCCTCCATGCTTCATCATGGTGTTAAAACAATATAAGATTTGCTCTCATTATAATGGTATTTAATTACACATTGTTTGTTTCAGCAATGAAGCATTAATTCGCAAAAGATTGACTAGGTGTTTTAAAAAACAATATTCGATAAGCTTTCTAAATTAGATAAGAGGGTTGAGGGAAAAACGCTCGAAATAGCTCAATTCATTACAGTAGGTATTCCTCCTCCATACTAAGCAATGTTTTACTAATCTGATATTCAATTTAACCACATTCCACTTGGTTTGGGCAATCACTCTACATCCATCCCAGCTTGGAGTGAGTGGATGAATTCAAAAGTTCAACACGCACCATAATCATTATGGATTAGAAAAAAATGTTCTACGTTAAAAAGAGTCCCAAAAAAATGTTTTACAACTGTTCTTCTTTCCCTAGTACTAGCAAATGTTCCATGATGTTGTGACCAATTTGAATAATTGTTCATCTTATAATATTCTAGTTTAATTAAATTTAAATAAATTATTAAATATAATAATTACCACAAAATGCTTGGTTTGAATAATCATGAACTGAATTAATGATTAAAAAGTTAAATGCGCAACTTTGTCAATTTTAAAACTTCATCTCAACATGAACTAAATGAATGATTTACATGTTCTATACTAGCAAATGGTTTATGGTGTTGCAAATAATATAAATTGTTTGTAACCTCATCCTGCTCCAATTTGACCACGTATCAATTAGTTTGAACAATCATCCCACCTTTGTGTGATTGGATGATTTTAAATGTCAACGTGCATCGTAAGCTTTACAGATTAGAAAAGAAACTTGATAACATACAACTTCGTTTGAACAATCATCCCAACCGAGTGTGGATAATGTCAAATGTCAATGCACACATAAAACTTAAAGATTGGGAAAGAAACCTTACCGCCAAAAACCCAAACTAGTTATTTATTACACCGTAATTCGTCCCTATACTAGCAAATGCTTTATTGTATTGAGAATAATATAAATAGTTGCTAACGTAATAGTACTCCTGTTTAACTGCACATTGTTTGGTTTGAGCTATTATCACATTCATCCAAAGATGGGTTGCCTGAATGATTTACTTAACTCAATGCACCATAAGGTTGTGAATTCGAAAAGAAGCTAGAGGGTAAAAGTTCAAAACAGTTTTAATTTCTTACATTAATTATTCCTCCATACCAACAAATGTTTCATGGTGTTGAGAATAATATGAACTGTTGCTAACCTTGTACTCCTCCAAGATGACAATACCACTTAGTTTGAGCAATAATTCCAATTTCATTCCAACATGGAGTGAGATGATGATTTCAAAAACTGTGTACCGACCAATGCTTTAAAATTTGGAAAAGAAGTTCAAGATAAAAAGTCCAAAATAGTTTACGTCTTACACTAAGTACTCCCCAATCCTAGCAAACAAATGCTTCATGGTGTTGAGAACAACATAAAGTATTGTTCACCTTATCCTATCTTATTTAATTTAATTATAAAAAAACTATTGAATTAATTTAACATACCTCACAATGCTGGGTCTTAATAATTATTCCAAATTCGTCTCAACAGGAACTGAATGGACGATTTATAAAGTTTTGTACACAACATAAACATTTTAACTTTCTGATAGGTCCAGCTTATTACAATATTTTCATTGTGGTAACTACCACTGTACATGAGAAAATTCTGGCTAATAAAATAATTGCAGCATACGACGCTTATATTTTTCACTTTAAAATGCCTTGAAGATAATAGAGTTGTTTAAGAAAGCAATATAGACCCATATAAACCCAGTACTTAAATGTTGTTGCTATCAAAATAATGATGTGGAATGAAGAGCTTCCCCTGGATCTTCCTGTATTGTAAGTGTTGACCAACAATTAATCAGCTCCCTGGGTGTTAGAATTGTCTAAAACCACAAAAGGTGAACAATATAGTGGCTAAGCATACTTTAATGTGCAATAATACAATTTATAAATACAAACATCCAATGGTTTTAAGTTTTACCAAAAGTCCTAGCCAATGCAAGAATGTTGTTGGTAACTTCAGAACTTACGCTAAATGCTTATCTTTTAAAATGAGCACACATTCACTTGCCACATAGAGCTGTTCCAAATCTTAGTTATCAAATTCTTTTTGAAACTTTTATCATTGACTTTTAGCATGCTGTTCATACAGTCAAATTACAAAGGCAAAAAAAAAATTACCAGTGACTGAACACCATTGCTTTACACAGCAGCGGATGTGCTAGTGTACATCTGCAACAACTATTGTGTCTTCTCTTTCTGACAATAAGACCACATATATTGCACAGTAGTGGAATATATTGCACACTAGTATTCCACAGAGCTATAAAGGTGGAAGAAAACAATGTACCCATTACAAAGGCAAAAAAAAATTACCAGTGACTGAACACCATTGCTTTACACAGCAGTGGATGTGCTAGTGTACATCTGCAACAACTATTGTGTCTTCTCTTTCTGACAATAAGAACACATATATTGCACAGTAGTGGAATATATTGCACACTAGTATTCCACAGAGCTATAAAGGGGGAAGAAAACAATATACCCATTGTGCATCCATAGTGACTAATCCAAATAATGCCAATTTAAAATATCATTATCCACTTGATCCACAATTAGACCCTAATATTCTGCAATATAATTTTTCATTCTAACCTGTATCAAAAAAAAATGCAACAAATTCAAGTGCTTACCTAACTTTAGTATTTACTGCTAGAAATAATCCGGGGATACTTTCTCTCAAACAGAGGCCTAGTTTCAGGTGCACATTGCAATGCCCAAACCAGGGTGAACTTCTTGCTTGGTATTATAGCTACAGATTTTAATGATACAATACTGATGGTGAAGTTGATACAGACCAACAGTGAAAATCTCCTGATAAAAAACCCCACAAAATATATAGACAGCCACCAAATAAAAGAATTTGGTGAAACCAAACCTACTCTTGAGAATGACCTTGTCATTCTATGTGTTCTATGAAAGTATCCGAAATTTTCAATGGGCAGAGTAGGAAATATTCCCATGCAAAATATGACATTCAATTGATTGATTCAGAACCAGCATCAATTTTGAGAAATTTGTAAACTTCCAGTTCCAAGTGTTATGGAATTATAATGACCTTGAAATTCTGCAAGTGCCTGACAACCCAGATTAGACTGTAGTCAAGTGAAACATCGTACTGCAGAAACTCACTGGCAGCTGCTGATCAGCCATCTTTCTGTAGTACAGATAGATAAATGTGCCCACAAAAATAGTAACTGCTGTGAATAGGACACACAATTCCCAATTTACAAAACCATTCATCTGTTTATTGAATTTGCGTTCCCACATATGCACTTGGAAGGTATGTTGTTTCATCTTTCCTAAAGGGAGAACTTAGTTCTCTCCTTGATTCATAATATATGCATCAGCGAATTTGAGTTCTACCTAAAGACCATACGCCAGTATCCCGGATGGTGCTCTGAAAGAAGAAGAATCTTAATTTAGCAGAAAGAAGGTGGTGCATTCAAACAAACTAAGATAGATATGAAAGTGCCAAGACAATCCAAAAGAATGCTTCTATCTTTCCATACCAAATGATGATGTAAATAATCAGAATCTACCTGTGACTTAGGAGATGGAAACACGTTCCAAAAGCGCAGAGTTTCATCCCCAGCACCTGTAACGATGGTCTACAAGCATGTGCCCAAAATTTTGGCCAATAAATTGTCTATCATGAAATTCATAGCTCAGACAAGATTATGATAAAAGTGACAACTAAAGATAGCAAGTGCTGGGAGTTGGAGAAGGCAAAAAAAGTTTGCAAGATTTACCTGTCCATCAGGAGAGATTGCAAGATATAGAACCCGAAGAGTATGGCCTGTTAAAGTCGCAAGCTGAACCCAAACAAAAATGCATGAGAATTACAATGGCATCTTTCACTGCATTACATAAAAACAAAAGAAGCTGTACCTAAAACAAATGAATGCAACCATTTATTTCCAAAAACACTAGAATATTAAAATATTGTATAGCTGCAAATTATAACACAATAAGAAGCATAAAAACTAGATTTAATCAAAATATCAAACAGCCATATGTCAAAAGACTCCACATATTTGAAAATACACTACAACATTCAAATAAGAGAGCTAGTGTTCCAAAGAAAAAGTTACAGAACAAAAAAAAATGAAATCCCAAATTTGAGGAGTCAATAAATTATTAAAAAATCAGTGAAATCTTCTAACCTTTGACATGGTTGGATATCTCCACACTATGATTTGGTTCTGAGAATAGCCATGTGTGCTAACAAGTTCATTGACATTTTTAGACCAAACAAGATTGCAAACCTGCCAAAACAAGAACATTTTACATTTTCTATTCGACATAGATGCATATCAGCATGATATACAGCTACACACAAAAGCAGCTTAAAGATCTGTAATTTGCTACATTTTATGATTTATCCAATTCATAACCCAAGATTATATCATACCTGGCTGCCAGTGTCAATACAATTCAAGTGAGAATTTGTTGCTGTGTTCCAAAAGCGAATGCATCTATCAGCTGTCCCACCTCCTGAAGCAAGGAGTCCATGCTGATGAGGGGACCAAGCAATGGCCTTAACAGCAGCTGTATGCTCACTAAACCTTACCACAGGTTGTGTTGATTGTTGATTCCATACCAAAAGCTGTACAAAAACCCATAGATTTAGAATTAATATTCGTGAATCTAAATTCAGATGTTATAAAGCCTTAATTATAATATATTATTGTTATATATTTTATATGAGAATATTTATTCCATGTCCCTTGAATTGCAACTTTTAATGAATTATTTGTATTCAACAACAAATATCTATTATTAAAATTTTAATCCTTATGGATATAGCTCAATGATGCGACAGGCATGCATTTACATATAGCTAAACAATGTGTCAACCACATCAGTAATATTTTGTTGCAAGGCAAAAACATATAACCTGATTATCATTTCCACCTGATGCAAGCTCCCGATTATCATACGACCATTTCAGCCCACATACCTGTGAACCAATAGAAAAGTAGGCCATGACTTGATTTTCATTTGCAAACAATGTGATTGGGACTTAAATGCCACAATAAATGGAGATTTATACATACAAGCAAATCTCCATTCACTTTGTCAATATTATAGGTTTACCTCTGACTTGTGGCCTACAAGCTTGCTGAAAAAGTCGTCTTGAGCACGAATATCACGTTGAAGGATGTTTCGATCCCTGCTTCCGGAAGATAATATGTTGGAACTCCAAGCTAATGCCCCTACTCTGACACGGTGACCCTCCATGGTCCGAACCTTTTTGCACCGAGCAGCATCCCAAATCTAAATGAAAGCATCATTAAATATTTGCTACAAAATCTGGACAAATCTTATGATTACCTAGATAGAAACTTGTGAACTATTTCATAAGCAAACACAGAATTTTAAAAACTTGAAATGAACTCATGCAGGCAGTTTAAGAATCAGGTGTCAAAAAAAATGCACAAAAAAAGCTTGAACAAGACATCATAAACACTTGTTATAAAATTTGGACAATTTTCTGACTGTCCAGTAATAGAGAAGAATTATTTTCCGTGCAACCAATAACTCAGATAAATAATAATCTGAAATTTTGCAGGCATTAAGCTTATATTCAATTCAAGAAGCAGGCCTTGGCTTGATTGTCTATACAATTGCAAATTAGAGCTAAGCTGCCTGTGCTCATTCCTCAGCTGTATTGAGATGGCTAAGGAGACAAACTGAGCATCTGCTTTCCAAAAACCAGCAAGTCTGTGGAGACTGAAGACTGGTATTGGATAAGTAGCCAACTAAAACCTTAAACATATAAAGGCGATTGAAGAAAAAGAAAAAAAACAAAGCGTCCCCTTTGGTAAGATACACATTTTAGTTTTCTGTTTATGGCATTGCCCTGAAGACTCAGTGAGTCCCTCCTGGATTGACGAGACCAAGTATTTCAGTCCCCGCATAAAAGACCAAAATGGAAGGAAACATGGCCAATGCATTTACTTTTGTCTTGAATTATGGACATCACCTTACAAATTCCCCAGAGCTTCAGATTTCAAATCTGCACATGATTTCAACAAAGTTTATGCAGTGGGGCTGTGTTTGTGTAAGATTTAACTGGTAGGTAAGGGTGTCCAGTGCTGGGCCCTGTCCTAGTCTGGAAAGGAGGGAGGGGGTAGGGGGTTTGACATTTCCTGATATTCCTTTTCAAATTTAAATAAATTTCAATTTACTTCCCTCCTTGATCATTCGCTTTTTTTTTCTAGTCTCAAATCCTTGAGAGAATTGATTACTAATTTTTTAGTCCCTCCTATAATGATTGTTGTATCCTTTATGACATGGCTATCATTCAATGGATTTGATTTATGGACGCCATTTCTACGATTTGCAATACAAATAAAAGAATTCTCTTATAAATTTGATTGATTGGTTACTACAAATTTTATTAATTAGAACAGACTGTAACATGAACATAGATTTTTTATATACATTTTTAATTGATTGCAAGCGGTGTTTTTTACGGGATATTTTCTAATATTTTATAAATTTTAATTTCTCAATATCTTGGCACAAATATGGAGACAAATCTGATTCAACTTTCAGTTTCGATTGAAAGTAGAGCAAGATTTTGTAATAATAAAAATAGTTATAAAAAGATGTTTAAAGAGTAAGTATAAGAATTACAAACAGAACTTTGGCAGACTTAGGTTTATATTACTAAAACATTAAAACATGCCAATGATTACATTGAACATTAACAGGGATGGACAGAGCTTTGGGAGCAAATACCCCAATAGGGTCAAAGGGCACTACCCCTCACAGGTGTCTGGGAACAAAGTCCTCAACAGGGTCAAGGGGCATCCCCCCCAATGGGAGTCCAGGGTAACACCCCATGGGAGTCCAGGGTAACACCCCATGGGAGGATTGGGAAGCAACTCAGGCAAGGTCAAGGGGCAAAGCACCTACCACCAACAACACATTAAGGCCCTTCAAAACCACACAAACCGTTGGTGACTGTCATGTTCACAATTCTATCACCTATTTTTTGCAACACCAAGTGTTTGCCGTTTTGAAACTTAGGATTGATTTGAAATGATTCTTAGAAGATTTTGTGAGTGTGTAGGATTTGGGTCAATCCCATAGACAATTAGGGTTAGGGCTGGTGACATGCAAATCAAAAGTATTCTTTAATTTTTTCTATTAATTGTTTTTACCGCCATGGGAGATGTCTCAAAGTCCCTCAAATGGATGGGAGACTCCTTGGCATTCCTTGGATGTCTTGAAGACATCCTAGAGTCCCCAAGCTGTCCCAAAATTAAAGGGCATCCCAAAAATATCCCCAAGACTTGAACGACGTGAATGGGAACACATCCTTGTAGAACATTTGGGCAAACCAAATGTATTTTAAGCTTCTAAAACCTCTTTTCTATTGTTTCCATACAGACATTTGCTCCTATATATTTTGCATTTCTTTATGATGTATTTTCCTTTGATATGAAGCCTTGGTCAAACAAAATCATCTCTTGCTCTCAAACATATTTTGGGCAAAATGAAAAATACAGATAGAAATCTCTCTCAATTCTAATGACTTTTAAAAGATAGAAAGTTTGATTCGCACCAAATAAGCCTGGTGTGACCAAGCCTATCAGCATACACTTTGTATGGCACACACCAAAGAGCTCAATGGGGGCCAACATGTAAAGAGGCAACTTTTTGGTCCCCTATCTTGGTGGACTTACCCCTATAATGATATTCCCCTCTCTAGACTATGTAAATCCTCCACCTTTGTGTTGTTTCTTACACACATAAAGCACTTTGAAATCTCATTGAGAACAAACTAACAATAGAGTTTCCTTAAACATACTAGTGTACATTGTTCATGGAGAATGGTTAAAAACTACACAATGTTTCTTCCAAATATTCTTATAATTCTCTAGTATTGGCACCAATGGATAGGGAATTGCTTGCAACTACAGCATAGCAGTGCATGTTAATTCATGGATGAATTACCAATCAACAAAAATATATTCCTATTTTTAAACTTCTTAGTATTAACACTTTTAAGGCATAATCCTACTGAGCCACATGTTAGTTTGAGCACTCATGGAACCTATACAAAAGTTGATAGACTCTAATGAGATTAAAAAAGTTTTCACATCCGAACAAGTTCCACTTCATTTTTTAAACCTATCAATCACTATTTTGGTTCCCTTATTGCTTTTAGTTTGAGCTATCAGATTTTCTTTCATTTGAAGATGATTTAAAAAGAATCGATGAAGTTGTTATGAGGGTGTTAGGACAAAAGGATGTTCCTTCTCTTCTAAGTCAAGTCACGGGATATGTTGAATTTCATCCATGAAATTCGAATCTCAGCAAATTTTACCCATTTCCGAACTTCATCCGAATTTTTTGGTATTTGATATTTATTATTTAATACAATATTGTTATTTAATACAATATTGTTATTTAATATAATATTATTTTATTTTAAAATAATATTGAGTTATTTAGTTTAATAATTTAGCAATGACAAATTATTTTGACAATTTTGTGGATATATTACTTATATTTAAAAAAGAAAAAATTAATATAAAGATAAATTTAATGTTGATTTTTTTTTCGAATTCTTAGCCTTTCTGAATTTCATCCGAATTTTATGCTAGACAAACTCGAATTCGAATTTGAACCTTGTGACGTAGCTTCTAAGAAAGGAAGCCACTCATCATTCATTTCTCTTCCCGGGATTTAATAAGAGTAACTGTAACAACTAATTTATTAGAATAGCTGCAGCTTGCCATAATTGTAATTTGTATGTAGTTCATGATATTCCAGAAAGTATGCAACTTATTGCTTCCAAAATTTCATATAATTTTGAAAGATGTGTTATTTGGATAAGGCAGAAACTGCGAACGTATTACTCATTTCACAAGGCATTCCCAAATGTAACATAAGAAAACAAATTCAACCAAAAGAGTGCAAAATATTTCGAAAAAACAATAGTTGGGGAACTATCTGTCACAGAGCAGCAGTATTTGCAAGATTATCTGCCAAAAAAGGTGCAGTGTTTGGAAGATTGTCTACTGAAAAGATTACAATTAACAATTAAGCACAATTTGGTGCAAGCCACTTTATAAAAAGTAGCACATGAAGTCAGCATGAGATAATCAATTTTCTTTCTAGCCAATTCAAAGCTGGTAAGCAACAACACTCAAACCAGTAAGTTATACGAGAAATCAAAGGGAAACAAATCTCGGAATTGTGCTTAATTGACTCAAACATTATCATACAATACAGCATAGTTGAGGCCCATTCGATGCTACACTTCTCCAAAACAAAACAGTAAGCTGAATTATATAATTTGCAAGAACGGTGAAATCATAAAATTACATTTTTGTCAATAGTAACACAACAAGACACACTCATACAATCCCCTACCATTTACAGTGGGTAGAGTACTTAATAAGTCTTTATGAACCTTTGGTTCTCAACAAAAAGTACAACACACATACAATCCCCTACCACTGACCATGAGTATAGTACTTAATAAAGTATTTTTGAACCTTTTGGTTCTCAACTAAGAGTACTTGAACCCACTGACTGTGATATCTTCCTAGAAAGCTAGAAACAGAAGACTAGACATGATAATTAATTTTTTTTAAACTCCAGCTATAGATGACAGAAATTCAAATACATCTTTGATTCCTGTTATGCAATTTCTCTGTAAGCCATTTGAAGAAATTTTCAGAAGGTAATACCTGGACCTCACCAATATTCGTGCCAACAGCAAGATACGTGCCTCGCTGAGTCCATCCAACAGAACAGACACTATCATTCAGTCCCAAATCACACAATTTTGTCACCTGTATCAAACAGCATGTAGAAAATATGTAAATCAATATGCTTTCAGCCAGCTTCAAATCAAACGGCATTATCACACAATGCAATCCAAATGAAGATGATTTAAGAGCTAACTGTGACATGAAATACACCATGAAAACTATCATAATAAGAACTTTACTAATTGTATGAAAACCATAAAAGAGAATCAGTGAAATAGAGATTGTGTAACACCCCATTATTAAGTATAGGGTAATTGAGGCTGCAAAACAGTTTTGAAATAATAGTACATATCCCCTGCATTTTCAGACCCACACCAATAACCAACATCTCAAGGACACAGATGGGTCAGAAATATCCCCAAAATACCATATTTGCAGAAATTTTAGGAGGTATCCCCCAGCTGACCAGGGTATATTTAGAGATGTGCCCCAACCATACAAAAGACAGAATGAAATAGAAAATGCAGTTTTTCTTTAAGCAAAAAATTGATAATTTAATAATATTTCTTTTACAGGGACAGAGGGGTCCACAAGACTCTATTAAGATGTTAAGAAGTAGCAAAGACAGAAAGGAGAAAATGAAATATTATCAATTTCTCAGCTGTTCTTTCTTGGATTGGTGTATCTTTTCCTGCTGATTGGCCAGTGGACAGAAAGTAGTAGCATGTTCCAGTGCTCAGAAGCACCAGTAAATTAATTCAGCAATATTGTTCATTGATTATGAGCTCATTTGTTGTATTAAGCTGTTCATGATTCTGGTTTAAGAAATTGTTTTCTGTTTGTACATCGTCAGAGTTCAGATTTTGATCAATATGCCCTTTTCAGAACATTTTAATTTCAGCATCTGAGGTTTACGAATCCTGTCCTCTTGTTTATCTAAACACCTAACAATTCCTCTGATTGATAAGTAGGAGATAATTTCCACAGCAAGTCAAATTGTGATATTGCTATCAGGATTTAACTGTGTGATTTTTGAGTCAAACTCATTGACCCATGTTTCATGAGTAGTGATTCAACACGAATCCATCTCTAATGAGAACAAATGAGTGATTCAACCCCTGTGAGCATCACCTAGATCCAATGAGTGCTAAATGTTCCATTTATTCTCATGAGAGATGGATTTGTGTTGAATCACTACTCATGAAACATGGGTCAATGAGTTTGACTCAAAAATCACAGAGTTAAATCCTGATAGCAATATCACAATTCCTCTGATGCTCTTCCAACTCTTGCTGACTATGTTACTGGTTCTGGCATGGATCTTGATTTGGGTTTGTGGATCTAGTTCATCCTGGGTTTGTCCGCACAAAAAAGCACGTTAAAATCGTAAATGTGCGTGTATTTGCAGACCAAAAACATAAATTAAGATGACAGTACCATATCACAATATAATCAACAAAAACAGCATAAAATCTAATATCATTTGAAATTAATAAATGATAAGTATTATAAAATATTCATTGTTCAAACTTCAAATTCAAAATGAAAATAATAATATCCAGTTGAACAATCAATTTTCAACACCATAAGGATTTTTTATATCTTCAAGGCCAACTCCATTTTCATAGTTTTTGATGCAACATCAAAGGTGGAAAAATGCAAAAAAAGAAAAAACTTGAAGACAGAACAATAAAAAGATTTGCCTAGGTTTGTCTAGGTTATTATATTAAATATCATAAAATTTGGATGAAGTTCGGAAGGGCAAAAATTTGCTGAAATTATAACTTCATGGATGAGATTCGGCAAATCCTGTGACCTTCCTTTAAAAATTGTTGAGGATGATTTTTATAACAATGTTTCCATCAAGAGTGTGCCTTGATCTTTTATTATTCTATACTCTTTTGCTCTCTCTTGGCTTAAGCTCAATAGGTTCTTGAAATAATGCTGAACGAAAGCTAGGTTACTAGACGAGCCAGAAACCTAGATGATTCCAGATAAGTTATGTTTCAGAATTAGGATTGTCTAACGTGTGGATTCAGCAGGGATTAATATTTTTCAGCTAGACTCACTTTAGAATTTTGCCTGTGCATACCCAGGTGATCCCATTTGTGTCTGGCAGATTGTGGAGTGATTCTAGACTTCAATCATCAGGGCATTGGTACCAAACCTTGTGAGCTGAGAGTTCTCAAGCAGGTTCTATGACATCTGGACAGAGACGACCTGCAGGGTTTGCCGAATTTTGGCCATAAGGTTTGAAATTTGATGAACTTCAAAACATTAAAAAATCATTTATATTTGTCTGATATTCATACAGACGTATGGTGTTGTCTTTTAAGAAATGAATTAGGGTTTAATCAATGCTTTCTTCATTCCCTGCCCAAGGAGATTATTTTTCTGCATTTTTTGTGTGTTCTGCTATGCACATTTTTCAATTTCTCAAACAGGCAGAAACAAACAGAATTACATTAGAAAACGGTTCAGTGACCAGAGGTTTCTTTAGTGTCATGCAGTCACTGGAGGTGAGTTTGTAAAGGCATGGCAGAGGTTGAAAGAGGCAGTGGTCGAGGATAAAAGGGCGAGACCAGTTGTTTTGCTTTGACTTGCATTTTGCAAGCCTCGACAAACTCTTGAATTATCTGCAAAACTTAATGGTGCTCAAGACTCCTAAGATTTCTGCACTTGGGGTTACAACATTGCGCAACTCCTAGTTAGGCTGTGTTGCTGTGATTTCTTCTCTTGGTTTAGGCTTTTTTAAAAATAAAAAAAATTTCAAACATGCATTTTAATATTTTACATTTAAATAGTTATGTCATATTAATATATTAATAATATGTAATTTTATATAGATATTTTTTTTGATCCGTAAATAGATGGAAAGGTTCAAATAATGTCATATATTAATAATATGTAATTTTATATAGATATTTTTTTGATTGGTAAATAGATGGAAAGGGCCAGCACCCATTTAATTAAAATAAAGAGATTTACATGCATGGTTCAAAATATCCTCGTCGAATCACCAAAGCATCCGACTACAAAATGTTGCCATAGTTGCCATAGCTGTTTTTCTACAGACTACAATGTCCCACTAGACCATCTGAATCCCAATCATTACTATCTTCCTAGGCATTTCTAATTCTAAGGGATATCACACAAAGATACCTGGTACGAACCATACATAAACAGAGACTGACTAATACAATTTTAATAACTAGCACATCACGGCCCTCAATCCTGGTAATCTGCATCAATACCCCCAGTACCAACATCTATGAAATGCTTCCATGATAATCCAGACACTGGAGCCAGTCGGGTGTAGGTCCCTCCTGGTATGGCGATAAACAGGTCAGTTGGTACCGAGCCTTCCCACGGGCCAGAAACCCACATACAGCAGCACTGAAAAGATCATAGCCGCCAGCCAGAAGTGACACCCTGCTTGGCATAACAAACACCCTGTGCCGCCTCTGAGATAGTGTATGAGCAGAAATTCCAAATGATGCTAACCAAAAACAACTCTGTGCCAACCACAAACATTGTTCCACTTCAACTCTTAATCACACCACCAAATGACCAGAACTGGATGCTGCCTCCTCAGCCAACTTGTCTGCTGCCAAATTGCCTTCTCAGAAGATACGACTCACCCTAAACTCCTCGAACTTATCCATCAGAAAACTGATTGGTTCTGACTATCTCTGCAAAGACCAACTAGGAGTGGTTTTGGTGCGAATAGCATTAACCGTTATCAGTGAATCTCCTTCAAGATGTAATCTAGAGGCACCCAACTTAAGGCCAAGCTCCAGACCACATAATGCTTCCCTGTACTCTGCTAAATTGTTAGTTGTCTCCCCTATGAATTCTATATGCTAATATTTCACCTTTCCAATTTCTAGCAATTCAGCCTACTTCAGCCACACCCAGATTTCCACAAGCCACCCCATCAAAATTTACCTCACCCACCCTGCTTCTGGTGGATTACATAGATTTGTGTTCTGCAATATCTCTTTTACTTTAGAGGCCCGAGGACTCGAGATAGTGGGGATTATCAGTCCCTGGAAGTTGCAGAGAACCTCCCTGACCCTTTTATTGTAGGACAATTTTATATAGATATTATTTTACTAAAATTATTTTATTTATAGCTTGTCTTTTTAAATATATATTATTTTATTTATATAAGATTAAATTAGGGAATTCCTTTAAGGAAAATTTAATGTTAAATTTATTTTTTTCAAATATTTTTCCCTTGTCAAACTTAATCCAAATGTTATCGTTGCTGAACACTAACTGGAACTTGAAACTTGTGACATGGTACGATAAGATGATTTTTGATGCTATCTTGAAGTTTGGTACAGAAATATCTTGGGTAAGCATAATGATTTATGCGTAAATCGCATTTTGTTTGTCCACGAGGTTTGAAAGGCTCTGACTGGTCGGTGGGCGACGGGGATGTTTTGATGATGTGAAACATTTTTTAAAGCTTCGTGAATGCCCTTTTTCTCGATTTCTTGAGCATTGTTTTTGCCTGTTCAAACTTCATAATGTAATACGTAGCTTTAGGCCTCAGTATACATCATTATCCACATGGTTTTGTTCTTCTAAGCAGAGAATATATAGATATATCTTTACTGTCCTCCACTTCGTTGGTTTGTTTGTAATTGGTTTCTAATTCAACTGGAATGCATATCCTCTTGCTTGGGATTATATAGTTTCTTTCTCAGTGCACCTAAAAGAAACTATAATGCCACTTTTAATTTTTAAAGAATTCTTGATACAATGGTTGGAGGTTAAAGTTGTATGCTGTGACTTCTGAACTCTCTATCTAGTTCTTTTTAGGATCATCTTCTTCTTTTTTGATGTATATGCTGTGACTTCTGAACACTCTATCTAGTTGTTTTTAGGATCATCTTTTTTTTTTTATGTTACCAATTCTGCCTTTATAACACCTGGATCTGTGTTCGGTTGGAACTGGACCTGTGATTTGATCTGATCCACTTAATAAATAGATAAATATATATAAGTTCAGTGTAATATCGATTTTTTTTCCGAATTTTTACCCTTGCTGAATTTCATCTGAATTTTATGATCAACGAACTTGAATTCGAATTTGAATTCAAACCTTGCGACTTAAGAAATAGGAATAACAATTTTTTTCAGACAAACATCAATTACCATATATGTATTACAGGCGGAGTACTTGCCAAGTTGCAAAAACTAGCCGAGTTTTTTGGAAAGCGAGTATTTACAACTTTAACTAGCACTAACAGCCTGCTGAAATTTTTGCAAAAACTCACCAGGTAATTGCCAAGTTTTTGTTAAAAACACGATCATAGTTTTATAACAACATATCAAGGCAAAAAAATGGCCCAAATTAATTTTATTTCTCATTTCTTCAATTGTATTTTGCTGACGGAAAATAGTCTTCCAAACACTTGCAAATTGATTTCTATCAATTTGAAGTGGATTTGAGGCGGATTTGAGGTGGTTTTTGAAGAGGATGACGTCAATGATTTGGAAAGGCAAGCTATGGGGGAGGGGGGTGGATTTGGTTTCATTCTAGATGACATTGAGTTGAATGAGTAATACTAATCATTGCTAGTGCCAAGAGAAGCTAGAGCTAGAGCTACATCTAGGATGGAGGATGAGTCATAGACTGAGTTAGACATACCAAGAAATAAGGCACAGTCATGCCCAGTGCAGACTTCTAGAACTAGACCCTCTAGTTCTACCTCTCCCTTTGTTTTTACAAGAGCTGGGAAGAGGAAGATGTAATTATAATGATGTGTTTACTTTTAGTTTTACATAAATTATTTACCATCTTGCTTCCAGCCATCAGCATTCTCACAAGAATGTGATTTTGTACCCACTTTGTGTTTAAATATATCTAGAGTAAGCTTGTTTCTTTTGTGTTCTCATTTATTGGCTCATTGGATGCATCTTCTCATTGTATTTTGCAAATGAAAAAAAAGCATTTCTAATTAAATTTAAGCAATTTTTTTAGTTCCCAGGTTTTTTGCGGAGTTTTTACAGAAAACCAACTGAATTTTCCCCAGAAAACATTTCAAGCCTTGGTGAGTTTTTGGTTTTGGTGAGTTTTCCAACTATGGTTTAAACAAAATCAATCAACTGACCACCCAATGTGGCACAATCTTAGCAAAACCCAGAATGTGTTAGCTACAAATCAGTCAGTTCTTTCAGTTCCCTTGCCTTGTTAAGAGATTAACATAAATCAACCCAAGAGGAGTTTTTGTCTGAATTTCAATTTAGAATGAAATTTCACTTGGAGTATAGAAAAAAGTAGGGACTTCACTCCTCAACCTCTTCTCAAGAAATGGGTAATCAATCAAGCTATCAAGGAGACATTTATTATCAATGTACTTTATTAGTGAGTTCCACAGGCCCACCAATCTTGAAAACATCTCTTCACCGTCCCCCCCCCTCTGCCACGTTTCTCCGCAATCTCAGAGAGGCTTCCTTTGATTTTTGGCAATAGGAGATTGTAAGAGTTTGGCTTAGGCTAAAATTCACCCAAGAACTAAAGACCTCAACACAAGCACACAGTAGACCAATAGAGAGAGAGTATGATCAAAATGACAATATTCATTCAATATGCCAGCTTGAGAGTACACTAGGAGTGCCTCTATATAAAGGCCTCAAGAGAGCTTCTAGAATGCATAGAAGTCAGCAACATGATAAGTCATACAACCAGGCACATGTCCACTAGATATAGGTTATCCTCCATTAAGAACAGAATTAAGTGCGATGATGTGAGGATAAGCCTACAATGGTGTAGCACGCAAATCAGTGGTGTAGACAACGTGCTAAATGAGGAGTGCGGACAACTATGTTGTCAACATGACAACTCAGTGAATGATGCAAACTCTTGTGTTGTAGACACCATGTGCATAATTAGAGTTGCGTAATCATGAGAGCACACAAACTCCTAAGTGTCTCACCTAAACAAAATAATAAAATAATGCAAAATAATTAAATAATGCATTAACATAAGTAAACTTAAGTAAGTGTAATAAGTAAATACTTATTTACACCAACACCCCCTCTTAAGTGCAACTTAGGGGAATGCCCTTAAGCTTAGGAAATCTAGTATGATATGCAGAATGTGTCCCGGCTACTAGGCCATGTTAGGTACCCATGTACATAATGCAAATGCAATCTCTCATAAAGCGGAGAAAGAGGGAAAACCTCATGGGAAAAACCCTCCCCCAAAAAGAGAGATGAATAGGGATGCATGGATGGATGGAGTAATCAAGACCCCCCCATTACGACATACATCCAGTATATACATAAGAGAATGATGAGAAAACGAAGAGAGATAGGATAGGCTCCCCCCCCCAAAGAAGAATGCCGAACAGTGACTGCTCCAATGAAGAAGTTGATCCAAGACTGCAGAATGGTGTTCCTCCCCTTAGGAAGAAACAAGGCCAAGGGTATAAATGAGACACTTCCGCTGTGCGTGGAAAGAATCCCATGAATAAGTGATGTCTCTGAAACCTGCTCAACTGGATGAAGAACCTGTCCCAAAGAACTGTCTGTCTCTACAACTGATGAAGAACCCTACTGCAATTGTTGATCATAAGTATCCACAATCAAGATAGGATAGGCTCCCCCCCCCCCAAAGAAGAATGTCGAACAGTGACTACTCCGATGAAGAAGTTGATCCAAGACTGCAAAATGGTGTTCCTCCCCTTAGGAAGAAACAAGGCCAAGGGTACAAATGAGATGCTTCCACTGTGCGTGGAAAGAATCCCATGAATAAGTGATGTCTCTGAAACTTGCTCAACTGGATGAAGAACCTGTCCCAAAGAACTGTCTGTCTCTGCAACTGATGGAGAACCCTGCTGCAATTGTTGATCATAAGTATCCACAATCACTTCAACCTGTGAGGATCGATCACGTAGAGAGAGTCGGATGGAACCCTCGTGACAACTAGAGAAGGTGCTTCTGCATCAAGAAGAAGAGGCAGATCATCAATACTATCCCCCAAATCTGTCACTAAACCTGTGTCTGGAAAACTGGATGTACCCTATTGTTCTGGACCTATCACTGTGACGATGTTTGCATGTGGACTGAACTGATGTAGTGACCTCTCACTGCAACTATCGATAGAAACCCACGTGTCTGAATCTGTTGAAGCACTATCGCTGGTGTCACTATCAGTTTCCACACTGTATGATGTGCAAAAAGGAGTAGAGGACAAGCTGGGTGAACTTTCCTCAAAGTAAACATCCTTCTCCACAAATATTTGATGTGTCTCGAGATCTATAAGTCTGTATGCCTTTACACCGTCTTCATAACCAATTAAAGTACAAGGCCAAGGTGACTGTGCCTTGCATCCCCTGAAAGATCTCTTTGCCCATGTAGGACAACCAAAGACTCTAAAGTGTGTCACAATAGGTTTTCTGCCGCACCATGCCTCAAAAGGAGTTTTGCCATCTAAGGTTGGATGAGGAGAACGATTAAGAATGTGAGTGGCACTAGAGATTGCTTCAACTTCTAATGACGGATCGAGAGACTTGGCATGGATCATGCAACTTGCCATAGACTTAAGAGTTTGGATCCTCCATGCTACAACATCTATGTTATGTGGACTAAATGTTGGTGGAGTCTGAAGATCAATGCTCTCATGTCTACAAAAGTCCATAAGTCTTTTGTTCACATACATGCTTCCATTGTCCATTCGGTGTACTTTGATGGCCTTTCTAGATTTACGTTCTACATGAGTCTTGAAGGCTAGAAACTTGTCCAACACTTCATTCTTGTTATGAAGAAAGTAGGCCCAAGTGAACCTTGAAAAGTCATCAACGAAGGTAAGTATGTAACGACCCTGTTTGAATGCAAAAGGACCTACTAATACCATGTGAACCATCTGTAGAACACTTGGTGCTCTTGAAGACTTCCCTCTCTGTAACTTCCCCTTTGGATGCGTATCCATTGAATCTGTTGAACATTCACCCTTAGAAAAGTTGATTTTAGGTAGTTGATTTTAGGTAGACCTTTGACCATTTGGTATGGGCAAAGTTGCTGAAGGTGGTGGAAGTCAAGATGACCATACTGCTCATGCCATAATTGTGAATTTGATTGTGATAACAAGGCCTTTGAAGGAGACTTGGGCACAAAATGAGAGAAAGAGTATAACCTTTTGTTATGATTCACTTTCCCCACTGCAACCAAGGAATCGTCTTTGAGACTGTGCACTTTTACTAAATCTGGAAGGAACTCAACTCTATGTCCATCTCCAAGGTGAGTGATTTGGTAGATTGATAGGAGATTTGAACTTAGGTTTGGAACATAAAGAACCTCTTGAAACTCTCCATTTTCCATTTCCACGTTTCCTTTTCCTTCAACTTCCATTTTGCTATCATTCCCCATGAAGATGTGTGGTACCTTTGACTGATTCATTGAAGAAAAATCCTCCTTTGAAGAACCCATGTGATATGAGGCACCGGAGTCAAATATCCATTCCTTTGAAAAGTTTGCATTTGCCATGAATGCTTGCCCTTTGCCCTTTGAATCTGAAGATGACCCTTTCTCCTTGTAAGTATTAGGCAATGGAACATTATGTTTCTTCATGATGTTGGTCAACTCATCAATCTTTTTGAGATACTCATGCTCTTCATGACCCGATTTCTTGCAATAAGTGCACTTCTTCTTCTCCTTATTGTTGTCCTTCTTGTTGGAATTTGAGCACTTGCCTTGTTGATTGGATTGTGGTGTTGTCTTTTTTGCATCCTCAGATTTGCTCTTCCATTTCTTCTTACCCTTTCCTTTATTTGAAGACTGTCCAGCTAAATGTTGAGAACCCTCATTGTTGGCCACCAATGCTTTGGACTGAGGTGATTTGAGAATCCCCATTGATTTCAACTTCTTTTCTTCATCATCCAATAGTTTAGCATATTCATCAAAAGTGACTTTCTTGTAGGCAGACCCTAAGGTAGTCTTTGAGGTGTTAAAAGAAGATACAAATGTGGAATACTCCGATGTCAGCTTGTTATGAATGAGATAGATCAGTCTGTCATCTTTGATAGAACTCCCACAATCAGTAAGCTTTGTCCTTAGCTCATTCACCTTGATGATGAAATCCTGAATTGAGTCATACGACTTAGGATCTAAGGATACAAGCTCATCTTCAATTTTGAAAACATCCTCTTCAGACACTTTACCATAAAGGTTTTCGAGGGTATCCCAAGCTTCCTTGGATGTAGTACACTTCTTGATTTGATACATGATCTTATCATCTACCCCTAAACATATATCACCTAGGGCTTTCCTGTCCATTGCTACCTAAGCTGAAATATCACTTTCTAATGCTTTATCACCTGCTAGTTTAGGAAGAGTACCATCTACATATTGAGAAA
Organism: Cupressus sempervirens; assembly: GCA_028749045.1. Classification (NCBI taxonomy): domain Eukaryota; kingdom Viridiplantae; phylum Streptophyta; class Pinopsida; order Cupressales; family Cupressaceae; genus Cupressus; species Cupressus sempervirens. Next base: position 564,864,265 of record CM053791.1, read on the forward strand.
CTCCATTATGCATGAAGTGATACCACATTTTTATTGACCACGAAGCATAGTTATGAGGAGTTAATTTAGGAAACTTAAAGTTGCCCATAATGCAGAAAATGAAAGAAATGTGCAGAAAAGAGATAACACAACACCAAGAACACCCCCCCTTTTCACTAAATCAAGAAACCCCCCCAAAATAGATGCTTTGGGCACTTTATCAGTAGTACGATTACAATGGGCCACTTGCCAATTTTGGTCTTCGTGGACTTTTGATTTTGCTTATTACAACCTCTTAATTGATTACAAATCTGGAACTTTACAATGTGCTACAATTCTGAAGCATTACAAAGCAAAAAAAGGCCCTATTGCTGAAAGTGACACTTTTGTCCACACAACCCTACAATCCGATAGCAGATCTGGAAAGTAGACAAAAAATAACACATTTTTAAAAAAAAACGAAACCTGTTGTCGACTCCAGATGTGCCCGTACGAAGCGTTTGAAGTTGCAAAATGCAAGATTATGCAAGTACAATCGCCAAATAACGCAATTTCTGAACACTTCGTGCACCAAAACCAAAAAAGAGCTGCACCACTGAAAATTTAGGAAATTCTACCCAATTTCAAACAAAATCGCGCCTGATTTGGAGTTTGGATGCCCGAGTTATGGCCTCCCGAAGTCGGACTGAAAAAACCAAAATGAATCTAGAGAGGGGTTGCATCATCGAATTACAGAGTTAAATTTCACAGTCATACGGTTGTCACTTTAGTTGTGGTTTGCCTTGGAATGACGTCCAGAGCATCAAATTTAATGCAACAAAATGATGATGTTAGAAACACGAAGGCCCACGATGACGATTGTACAAAATTGTACGGGCTGGTACGTGGCAAAAATCCGTACTGTACAGACTGCCGATGTGGCAGATGACAAGGCTACCGATTAGGCGCTGTTTGGGACGTACAGTCGAGCTGATGTGGTTGCTGATGTGTCAGTTGAGTCAACTGCTGACTGGATTTGGTTTATGTGGCAATGATGGCCACGTGTCGAATTGTGATTGGATGCAGACGTGTCCTGATTGTATTTGCCTGCAAAGCTGTCGTGAGCTGTCTATCATTGCAAGTGGTCTGCGATTAAGCAAATGCCGCGTGGCAATTAGGTGGGGTCTGCTACTGCCACGTGGCCAACTCATTGAGTGTCAGTTGGTGTGGGCCCTGCGTTGAACAACGGCTATAAAATGGTTCGCGTTACCGGCTTTTTAACCGCTGCCGGAATATACTTCCATGCTCGCAAGACGACTGTTTTTGAACTACCGGAGGTGCAGAGCTTTAGTCCCACATTTGTGGGATGCGTAAGACCACAAGTCTTTAAAAGACCTCTGCTACAAGCTTTACTAAAAAGCTACTCGCGTGGTTCAGATGGAGTAGCCACCGGTTTCTCAATGCTTGGCCGGGATTTGGCAGTGAGAGCCGCGAGAAGATACTTTGCTGAATATTGGCGGATTTCGTAGGTACAGACGGAATATGGTATGTGCCCACTAATTAAATAATAAGCCCTACGAATAATATAAAATCCACCAAATAATTACAGAGTCGAGCTAGGGTGTTACTGCCCAGTTCGACCAAAAAAAAAAATCTTTGCTGTACAACTGGTCGAAAATAAAATTCGAAAAATACCCAAAAAAGCACGGAATTTAGATCTGAAAAATTAATAATCAAATCAATAAAACGACCATACCCGAACTGCAAATCGGGGCCTCTTGGTTCCGATTTGCGGAAAAAAATTGCCTCACGATCAATTTTAACCCAATATAGGCAAATTTATAGTCGATCTTCACCGAATCGATGCTCTGAACGCAACGGTGAGGCCAGATCTAGCTCTAGACACTCCCAATTTCTGTGGATCCTCCAGATTCAGGTCGAGGTGCTAAAGCATGAACGGTCTCGAACAGCTATGTGTAGAGAATCTCCTTCAATGCTCTGATACCATGTAAGAATTTGGCTTAGGTCAGAATTCACCCAAGAACTAAAGAACTCAACACAAGCACACAGTAGACCAATAGAGAGAGAGTATGATCAGAATGATGATATTCATTCAATATGCCAGCTTGAGAGTACACTAGGAGTGCCTGTATATAAAGGCCTCATGAGAGCTTCTAAAATGCATAGAAGTCAGCAATATGATAAGTCATACAACTAGGCACATGTCCACCAGATATGGATTATCCTCCATTAAGCACAGAATTAAATGCGATGATGTGAGGATAAGCCTACAATGGTGTAGCACGCAAATCAGTGGTGTAGACAACATGTGCTAAATGAGGAGTACGGATAACTGTGTTGTCAACATGACAACTCGGTGAATGATGCAAACCCCTGTGTTGTAAACACCATATGCATAATTAGAGTTGGGTAGCTCATGAGAGCACACAAACTCCTAAGTGTCTCACCTAAACAAAATAATAAAATAATGCATTAACCTAAGTAAACTTAAGTAAGTGTAATAAGTAAATACTTATTTACAACAACAGAGATGTCTCCTTCAGAGAACTCCATCTAGGACGCCGTGAAGGCTTCCGAGATGCCCAAAAGTCCCCCAACATCAAAGAAACTCACAGGAATCTCCTAGACATTTCTTCTAAAAGGTCCAAAAAAATTAACTTAAACTCTAAACTTAAGTTTTAACCCTAAGTTGTTTTTTATTTTAAAGATTATAAATAATAAAATATTAAAGGAATGCTTAAAACTTATAACCTAAAACAAAATTCTATTTCCAATGTAAAGTGAACACTAGGAATCTGATCGTTTGTAGCCCAACAAAAGGTGTCTGAGCTGGGTGAAACTGTTTGTTTCACTGTGCACAAATATTTGGGAAGTTTCAAATCTATTCAAGGTGTCAAAGGTTGCCCTAAGTGAGTGCTAGCTTCAAACCCTTAATGGTCATGGAGTCACAGGGATCCAAATGCAAGGAAAAGGGATAGACTGCAGTTCCAGATATGCATTACTCTGTCAATGATTTGCTGTTCATTTCTGAAGCTTAACATCAATATACAGTGTTGTTCTCTCACCTCAAATGGGTGGATTTACAATGACATCAAACTAACGTCTAATTGCATTATTATAAATTCTGAAATAGATAGCAGCATTATTGGATAAATAAATCTGCAGCAAATTTGAAATAAAAGTAAGTACTGTTCATGCATGTCATTTGTTTTTTTCAATAATTTATGAGTAATCATGCAAAGAACTTTACCATATACATGCCAAACAAATATCATTCCCATATAAATATCAGAAACTATACAATCAGAATAAGGGCAACTGTTTGATATGACATTAGATACACAAATTTGAAAATAAAAGCAAAACTTCGGGGCAGATTTTGACATTTATAATTCAAATTATTGAACAATGAATACTACAACTAGACTAGTTATTATGTTGTACATCTTTATCCTTTTAAAACTAATAGTAACTTTCTCCTCTGGTTTTCATTTTTTCATCTTATGATAGATCACAGAGTGCGATCCATAACATTGATACAAAAAACTTACACAATCAAATCCAGAAGCTACATTTGCACATCTCAAGGATTGTGGAAATTTACGAGCTCTCTCTTAATAGTAATTTTTGAAGTGCTAATAGTAGTACTATATGTGCTATCATTATGTCAGCACTGCTCCCCCTTCCCCACCCCCCTCAAGGCATTCCCAGTCTTAGGCACCAAGTACCCCCCGGCCCCTCAAGGAAACATCCCCAAACCCCGCGGAACACCAGTGAGATGTTTATTAGCAATGTACTTTATTGTCAGCTATCAAGGAGACATTTATTAGCTATCAATAAGCACAAACTGAGTTGGATTAGTGTTGGAGAACTTTTAATCCTGAAAGCAAGGTCACAAGTTCAAATTCCATAGGAGGTAGGGTATGTTTGCCTTGTTTGTAGGCATAGTTAGGTCCCTCCTACAAGGAATACGAGGTACTCCCGTATTACTGTCACCATATGTATAGACCCAAAAACAGATGGCTGCTATAGTTGACTATAAAAGACCTGTACCTTTCCTTTTGATCATTGGGCACTCTCGAAGCTCCCTGACCATTTTCTATCATTGCCCTCACCAAAGGTTTTGATTGTTCACCTCTAGCAGGCTTCTATTTTCCAACATCAATCCCTGTATGGGACTTCGTAGACTAACATGGCCATTATTTCCCTCTTTCAGCCTAATGCTGCCATTGAAAGTGTCAAGAGTCCATAAGATGCTGCAATTTGAATGGACACAAATCAGTGAGATAGCATCTCCCCTTCATATAAAATCAGCTGTACACTTTAAACCAAAAGCTTAGAATGCTCACTAACATGGACTTTTCAAGGTCTCAACCTTGCATTTATATAAGGCTGCTCTTTAAAGTAAGATTTCATTTGAGCATTGATTGGTCCAAATGTTCCCAAGGCTTTGGATTGGTTATATAAGCATGCAGTTGCAAGATTATGTCTAGATTTCAAGGTATTAAGGTTTTGTTTTTTAAAGTTGCAAACGAAAAAAAATTGAAGTCAATTTTGAAGGCCTTAGAGGATCCAAAACAGCCCAAAAGTGTTTGTAACCAACAAAGCGAGTTATTGCTTGACAAAGCATGTCACAAACTTTCTAGCACTTCAAACAACTCCGCAATCAAACACCTAGTTCAAAAATTATGGCCTCAGAAATTGGGTCTCCTAAAATAGAAAATATAAAAACATGTTGGACACATAAGTGAGTTGTAAAAAGGAGCTACACATGTCAATGTGTGTTTTGACACGTCACAAGGCATCTTGGATTAGAGATAGGAAAGGTGCCACTTTTTGGGTGGATTTAGCCCATGGTTACAGTTTCATGCATTCTAACTCCTATATATTAGGTGCATTAGATAGAGGTTGTAAGAGTTTCGTAGTTGTCATCTTCAGATCTTTGATTGGCAATACTCCTATAAGAAGCTTGTTCTGCAAATATATTGTATTATGTTAATAATTTTTTTAACAATATATTGGGTGGTTTTTGGAGTGGAGTTTTTCTCCTGAGAGGGTTTTCCCCAAAGAAATCATTTTGATGGTATGCATTGTAAAGATCTGAAAAAAAAAAATTACATAACCCTCCTCTCAACATTAGCATGGGAAGTTGTTCCACTATATGAACTTCCTTACAAGTGGTATCATAGTCTGAATAGCTTTGATTTCAATTGTTCCAATTATTTGAACTAATCCATATTTGAGTCGGAGCTTGTGGAGAAGATACTTTGTAATCTTGTATAAGAAATTTTCACATGACAAGTTCGTTGTGGAAAATAGAGAAGGAGAATTATTTTGTAAATGATTTTGAAATTGTGAAACAAATTAGACAATGGTAATTGCTTGATTATCATTGAGAAACAAGCAAAATTTATAGGCAATTACATTGACCAAGTTTCTAAAAGAAACTGAAGATATACTAAAAGCATAATATAGAAGTATTCTAGCTAAATTATACTAACAAAATCTAAACTAATATATTACAATATTGACCATTAATTAAGTAGATATTTATTCTGAGACCCTCCCTTAATGGTCAATTTGTCAACTACACCATAAATTTGACGAACTTATCCAAGCTCAAAGACTCGGTGAGAATACATGCAGTCAGATCCTCTGTTAGAACATATTGCAGATGAATTGATCTCTCTTCTACCAGTTTGCAAATGTAATGAAAATGAAGCTCAACATGCTTGGTACACTCCTAGAAGACTAGACTTAGCACCCCTTGATTATCAATGTTGTACAAATCCTCTTCATCAATCAACTAAATGATAGCTTTCAGACCAAAATGCAATTGTCTCACCAGCAGGTAGCAAGTTTGACATCATTGACAAAATAATGATTGTTCCATTACAGGTTCTTCACTTCAAAACAATCTTAAATCAACAAAACTTTGACCATTCATTTATGGATAATCTACTAGATCTAGATCAACTTCATGTTGGCCAAAATCTGAAATGCTACAAGTTACATTAACTTTTTCAAAAGTGAAATTACCCTCAAGTAAAAGAGGTAATGATTTTTCATCTTGAAACACTTCGGCTTGTTGATCTATTTTAGAGGTATCTAGAATAGTCTCTTCTCTAGAGGCTGAAAGATAATTACCCATGTTTTGCATAAGAAGATCCACTTCTATGTTGTCACGAAGACTACCTCCAGCGGGAACAACAGAAAGTGCATCTCTTTTCTCCTCTTGTTCATGACATACTATTTCAGCATTATTGCCTTTTACAAAATCAGCATGAAGTTCATATTTTCCTAACCGTTCCACATCTTCATTGGCATGTAATTCAAAGAGAGGGTTATCTCTGATTTCAAATCCTTCATCAAGATTGTCTGGTAAGATGAGTGAATTAAAGAGAGGTAAGATATACTCAGATTTTTCACCCATGGTTATGCCATCTTCTAGCTACTCATTTTAATCTACTGGCATACCAATTCCAGCTTCTGAAATATGTCTGCTTCACCGTTGATTTCTCCAATTGATTTTTATCCCTCCTTATCATTCATGACATCGGTAGGTATGGATGTCTAAACCAATGGAGGAATGTACTCATCCTCTTCTTCATCACTTGAGCTGTCATAATCATCACTTGAAACAAGATTAAATGTTTTGATTGTTTCAAATTGACTCTATTATCTTGAGAATGCTCTTGACTCAAATTTACATTTAAACTCTCAGCTGTATGAGAAAAAAATTCAGAAACCTTTGATTCAAGATAACAACAATCTTCATATTCATTATTGGATGATTTGGTAAATTTCTTTTGTTCAATCAACCCTGATAATAATAGAGCATCTTCAATTCAGACAGCTTCTAGTTTGGCAAATTCAAAGTCACATACCTTATTCTTTTTAAGATAGAATCTGACCTCAGGATGCAATGCTACCATAAATGTTGATAGAAAGTTAGCTTAGTTGGGCTAATCAGCTTGTGGAATTTTTGCCAAGGTCCAATTGAAACTGTCCACAAACTCTCTCATTTCCTCGTTCTCCTCTTTTTGAATTTGAAGAAACTGGCACAAGAGCAAGCCCACGTTGATTGTTGCCTTGAATCTAGCAAGAAATTTATTCTCTAGCATGTTCCAACTTGTGATACACTCGTCTTCTAAATGTTGAAACTAAGTAGCAGCATCAACAAGAAGGAACTTAACAAACAAGTGAACATAGATATTTTCTTCTGAAAATCCAAGAATCCCTCAAGATATGTTAAATGCTCGGATGTGACATTCAGGATCTTGATTACTTCTTCTGGCAAACTTTAGAAAATATTACTTTGATCCTGTAGGCATGGTCGTGTAATGAGGCAAACCCAAAGGACCAGAATATGGCTGCCATGAAGGAGTGTTGTAGTAAAAGCCATAATTTACACTAGGTTTCTTCCACCAAATAAAGATAGAGTCTCCAACCTCTATCCTCAGGGAAGCACCTTCAAATTTCTCAGAAAAAATAAATCACTAGTACTTACAAATTGACCCTGAAATGCCCGAATCAGGAAGACAATCATATGTGACTAACATTTGGACTACTTTGCAAATTGCATGCATAAGCGTCCTCTAAATTGTCTCGGGTATAGCTCCCCATGCAAGATTTGCAATGAATTCACTGAACTACAAATGGATACACTTTTAACCTGAAAGTAATAAAGGATTACAAACATCTATCTGTAAACATAGAATAGATGTGAAAGAAACCTAAATACAAAGAAAAGGTGAACTTAAGGAACCAATACAAAGACCACTTCCTTACATTCACAAACTAAGACTAATTGAGAGAACACGAAAAGTACATATCTCTTTCAACAACTAGTCTTAGTCGGGAAACTGACTTCCAAAATCAGCTGGGCTTACATTTGTCGATGGCATTGAAAGAAATCATATTCAAAACTCAGTTCAGTATAACATAGAGAAAGCAATGACAATTTCATAGATTTAATAAAGCTTCCTTCATTTATTCAACACCAAACGAAACTTGAGTTCAGACTCAGAACTTGCACAACAAATGCATAGAAAGAAAATTAGCAACCCCCTGTTACAAACACATGCAGAAAATTAAATCCCCTTCTCTACAGCACACAGGCCTGGGTAAAAAGCGGAACCCCTACCTCTAGAAACTCCTTGCATTAAATAGACTCTTTGAGGACTCTATCCAGTTTCTATAACTGGATCTTTAATTACATTTTACATCTTTTTCCCGATGACTTTCCTTTATAATTCTATATTCTCATAAACTTCTAATAGGAAAGTCCAAAAATGGCATATGTGATCATAGGAAGACAGGTGGCACATGTTGGTTATGACCCATCACATTCCTTTTGACTACTATCAAATATTAGGTCTGGATAATCATGCTTTGATTTCATCCATCTTGGTTAGACTGAATCTAAGTTTCAGAAACCAAGGGAAATTTCCTATCATCTAGTGAACTTGATCTTTGATTGTAACTTCCATGATTTGCTACCAAGTCATTCTGCATGTTTGTAATTCCATTTTTATTGTAGTTTGATGAAGAGTTCTTAGCTCGACTTGAATTCTAATTGGCCATGCACCTGTGTTTCATGTGAGTGCATCTCCTGCATAATTGGAAAGACATCACCCATTATTGTCGTCAAGTCAAGTTCATACTTTTACCTTCTCTGTATGCCACAACCATTGTTATTGCATCATTCAAAAACAAGCCCAATGTCATTCTTATATCATACTGCCTTCGAGCAAGGGCTGGACGAGTTCAACCCACACTGGCACTGGATCAAGATGATTCTCAATGGAAAATCATTAACTTCTCTGTCAGTTCACATTTTGTCGAGCATCTCACATACATATTCACTGGGCATGCCGTTATTTTATTATTCCAGTAAGACCATCACTAACTTAAAATACACCGCATGCAGTCAGGTGTCATGTGGTTCTTTTGCAACATGAGCATGGACTTGTGCCTTGACACCAATTTAGTAAAACACAATGAGGAACTACATGCCATCTGGTCTTACTACCACACCATTGATTTACATAGGATCGAACTGAATGTTTATTCACCTTTGAAATGATCAAAGAAATATTATATTCACCATCATATTGTAGAGTAATTTGTGAAAGTCGTATCATAACTCCATTATTTCCTTTGCATGTCAGCTCAGCAACATATCTTTCTTGTTGTCATATCTTCGATGTGGAATTCTCTTCCTTTGAAAATATATGATCTTGAGCCCTTGTCTCTTTACTGGACATCGCCACCATAATCGACCCCTTCGTATCTTTATTCTCATTGGACATTGGATCGGTAAAAGAACATTCTTTGAAATTTTGAAATTTTGCCTTTTATCACAACTAATGTTGTTCATGGAAGTGACAAGACCCGATTGTGAACAATCTTACCGATGATGTCTGACCCGCAATTGAACCACTGATATAGGAAGGGTCACACATAAGATTAAAGTCATTTTTGTGTCTACTCACTTTCAAACTTATAAATGTTCTAACATAGTTAGTCTTTCAGCCTTGTAGTTTATCACTCCTACTTGTCATTGTGACCTGTCCTTTTGAGCCACCGTGACCCAAGATTGTACTCATTTCAGGTTTACTGCTTATTCTTTCATTTTTCAATGCCTATGTGATAGTTACTTTTTCAGCATATGGAGATTTAACAATAATACTTCCTAATTTAACTTCTACTTTATGAGTCACTCAAACTCCTCTGGTCACTTGTGGACAATACCCTAATTCCTCTCTTCTTCCTCTATTTCTTTAAATTTAAACAAGACCCCTGAGCCTAACAGTTTCCTGTTAAATTTCTTTGTGAAATTTGATAACAAGACTCAAGCAACAGAGAAATTAACAGGAAGTTTGAACACTTTTAGTTTTAGGCATAGTTACCAGGTCCTAAAATCCAATTCATATGGGCGACGAAAAGTTTGGTAAATTTTTTGTAGGAATTGAGAAATCTTAACTGAAATGGACGGCGAGTTCAAAAAATATGGATTCAGATGCATATGGTACCTATGGTTTTAATAGAATGAAATAAGACTTACTTATGACTAATTCCAGAAAATAACTCTGCAATTTCCTATGAATCCTAGAAGTGTGGACTGATTTCCTTATGTAACATCGTTTACAAAAAAATTTGCAGAGGTAAAAGCAAAGAGAATGAACAGCATTTTTTCCAATTTCATCTCAAGTAGTATTTGTCAAAGATGCCCAGACTTGAATGGAATCATAGTTTTCCATAGCCAATTTAATTCCTCGAAACAAGTAACACAAAGGACGTTGACAAAACTTGATAGGAATAAGACCCATTATGATGTTAATTAGACCTTAAAATTAAACCTAAGGTTGGTCTTCAAAGAGTTGGAGAAAGTATGTCAAATCCTGATATTCCTCTCCATATTTCTCCACGACAAAAGGTTTATAGGAGGCCAACATTTTGTCCATCTAGCCATTCTTTGTTGTGGCAGAAGCTTTCGATGGGGTTTTACATGCAACAAGATCTTGGAGCAGTCCAGACACTACATAAATCTCTTTTAGGCTAAGATATTAGTTCAGGTTTGAGTAGAGGTACAGCGAATCTTTCTTAGGGAGGTGGGTTCATTTTGAATATGTCCATACAAAAAAAATCACAAATATATACATATTTTGGTATATGGCGTACAGTAATAAAGTAAACAGTAATTAAAGATTTACAAGATCATATGTACCCAATAGTAAAAGTTTAACCCCCTTTATGTGGGCCCCACAGAAAACAAAAAAATAAAATAATAAAACCTACAATACTAATTTGGACACTTAAAGAGGTGTCAATAGTAATTATTACTTTATCTAAGAGAAATGCAACAACTGATGCTATAAATAACATTAGCCTGATGAATTTATCATATCAAATATTTAGAATAATCAAGGTGTCAACTACAAATATTGAAGCCTTTCTAATTATAAGGCTTGCTATGCCTTCCATTTGAGGTCTAGCAACTGCAATATCTTTGTGCAGATATCAATCTGTAGCAGGGGTTTATCAAATTAAACTTTTCTGTTTTCTTCTTAAGAAAATCATAAACTAAACCCAATTTTGATTATGTTGGAGACTCAAAAAAGGACAGAATTATAACAGATAACATTCAGATGAACAACATTTTTCTTGTGTGAGGCCTGTATTTTCTGTCACTGCTGGGCATAAAGGCCAGAATTCAATTCTTCACTGCAATAGCACCGTTTGAGCAGATCCCTTGTTATTAACGAAGAAAATAGGTGGTAAAACAAAGAGCGGGGTATTGGTTACGATTTTTAAAATTAAAGAGAACTTTCTATTAAAGAAAGGTCCCCTGGGTTATGTCAGAGTCCTGCAAAAATGGACCTTGATTCGCCCAGGTGTGTTTGACAACAGACCCAGCTGACTCAAGGGCTGTTTGGCAATGCCCTGGAAGGACCCATAGAGCATCAAAATCAAGACCTGGACCTGGACCAGGCTCAAACCACACCAAAGTCTGGGGGGTTTCGTGGACAAAACTAGTAACAGGGCTTGTAAGGATGATAACCTATCACACCATCAATATAATGATGATGGTTTACTGCCTCACATACCACATCAAGAAGAGTTCAAGATACTTAGAGACATTCTGCATAGAAATTAAACTGCAAAGGCACAAAAGATCAACAAGGGCAAAACTAGTGTTTCATTACCTTGATTGTGGATAGGAGCAATCAAATACAGTTAAGCAGAAGCTTCCATATTATTGATTTCATTAGAACTGATAAGAACTATGATCAACAGTAATTGCCTACTTGACCACAGTAGTGATTCTTTCTGATGACATGCGGGACCTCAAACCAGTTAACATAATATAATGACTCTGATAGAGAATCCCAAAGTAAAAAAAATTGAGATACTGTATAATTGTACTGCTTGGAATCCTAGTAAAATGGTTTGAAACTTCTAGTTGGACACTGTTTTTTGTGATTAGATCTGCTACAATAAATGGCCAGCTACTTAAGCTTGCTGAAATAAGCTGTCAGAAATTTATTACTGAGTTCCCAGTGAGATTTTGATATCTCTTAAGTTGGCCGAATTCTCCAAAATGATGCTAGCTATTAGTGATACCTTATAAGCATACCTCCTTAGCTGCAGTTTTAGTTTTTGGATAGAAGATTTGAAAATTCTACAATTTCTTTGCAAACTCCTAATCTTTTTAACGAGTACAGTTTTGAAAGAAGCTTAGAACTTCTATTTGGTTATGAGAAATCAGCATTCCTTGCCTTTCAGGAGCGAACCCTCTAAATGGAAGTACCCTTTAACTAGTTTACTTGCCATTTTACTATTTTACTGGCATAAAATAAATTACAATATCAGAAAAACAACTTAAACAGATTACTTTGAAAAAAAAGAATAAAAATACCTTACTGCTGCACGCACTCCATAGGTATACACATGTGCCTAAGCCTACTGCTAATACATTATGAGATGACCAATCCACAAGATTGAGATAAAAATCATCTTGAAGGGCAGGAGCATCCAAAACCTGTAAAAATTCCAACCAAGATACCATTGAAGTGGTGGAAATTGAATAAACCTCAAACTCTTGAACACACAAGAAGTGCATCATATGAAATTGAACTTACTACCACTAATCAATAAATTATTGAATACCAGAGTGGCATGAAGGAAGCTACAGCAGGTTAAAGTTAATCAAATGAAAATGCATAGGCAATTGAGATTTTGATTTTCTGATTCTTTCCTTGTTAAAAAAATCAACAACAGAAGGATTTATTTTAAACATTAACATCAAATGGTTGAAATTATTAATTAATGTGTTTTTCTATCCTCGGATTTTCAAACATTTATAAAAATAAAATTAAATCTAAGGAGCTTATGTAACACACAAGCAATGCAAAGTGGGAACAATAAAAAGGTTTCAAGGTTAATAATTTGTCCTCAAGACTCTTGTAACAATCAGATATCCATTGATGACTCTTGTCCTAATTTGTCCTAATTACTCTTGTGCTGCTTTGTCTTAGCAGCTGTTTTGTTAGACGGAGCTTAGTGCTTATCCTTCCTTTTATCTTGTAAAGGTTATTTTGGCCCCTCCAAAACCTGTTTTTGCATTTATCCAACACAATCAGATATCTATAATTTTGGACAGGAGTATACTGAAACTGGTCCCTCCTACCCATGACTCTTGTAACAATCAGATATCCATTGATGACTATTGTCCTAATTTGTCCTAATTACTCTTGTGCTGCTTTGTCTTAGCAGCTGTTTTGTTAGATGGAGCTTAGTGCTTATCCTTCCTTTTATCTTGTAAAGGTTATTTTTGCCCCTCCAAAACCTGTTTTTGCATTTATCCAACACAATCAGATATCTATAATTTTGGACAGGAGTATACTGAAACTGGTCCCTCCTACCCATGTGAAATTGTGAATTATACATTCTTCTGTTATCAAACTGTGGGATGCATTTACGATCAAGTTCTGTATTCAAAATAGGATACATCACTTGAAGCTTCTATTAGGATTGTTGTATTAATAAAGCACTGTCTATTTGTTTATTCTAGGTCGGGAGCTATTTGTCGTGAATCTCCTCTCATCCAATAAAGGATCCATCACTTGTAGCTTCTATTAAGATCGTTATTGTTGTCTTATCAGCATACATCACGTTCTCTCAGCCAAATTCAGATGCACGTTATTGTGACAGAATCCACCAGGCTCATATGATTTACATCTGTTGAGCCATGCCATTTTACATTATTAGCAATCCTGTTGTTTTACTCATCCTACCTCACACATCTTGCAAGCAATTGATCTCATCCATAGGGAATTAGTCTTGCCTTAGTTCACACTGATTGCTCATTCATGAAAGACTAGTCTCGCCCTAACTCTCACTGACTGCTATTCGTTATTGTGACAGAATCCACCAGACTCTCGCATCCAAATTAAGATTCATCAATTGCAACATTTTTTAGATTATTATTGCTATCTTATTGGGATGCACCAGACTCTCTTATCCAAATTAAGATGCATCAATTAAAGCTTCTATTGCAATTGTTATTGTTATTAGCATACACTGGGCTCTTTCATCCAAATAAAAATGTAACAATTGACACTTCTATTAGGGCCATTATCATTATCTCGTTTACATGCACCAGAGGGAGTGGCACAAATTCATTGTTTCTCCAAGTTTCAAAGAGACGGGGAAGTATAGGGCAAAAAACTTCCAAGAATTTGGAGAACACTACACAAGTTGATATAGCTGGTGACAGCCTGTTCCAAAGACATATATCATGTATGATCTGCTCCTACTGATGCACCCCCTTCCTCCTGCCTATTATTGATAGGGGGCAAAAGGAGAGTGCAATCAGGCTTGAGCTTGATTTTTTAGAATAAGTAGCAAACAGAAGTCTTTAGGTACTCTCAACACTTGGGCTTCAATTATACCCTGACAACCTACAGTGGATAGGAGACAAAGAATATCATCAGGATTGTTGAGACCCAGTACAAAAATCGAAAACATTCGGGTACTCTAGCCACCCAAAATTGAGAGCCTTTAGTACTCTAACGACTTGGACTTCAACCATTCCCTCACTGCCTATCATGGATAGGAGACAAAAGCAAATACCCTAAGGCATGTGAATTATTTTTTAGAACCAGTACCAAAATCAAGAACATTTGGGTGCTCTAACCACTCAAACTTCAACCATACTCTGACTACATATACCATCTTTTTAAAGCAAAAAAAAACCTAGAAAGCTGTCTCAATTAAATTGCATATCGCCTGTTGCTATTTTTGCACCATCAATATAATATTATAAAGTCTGTCTACTTGTCTATTTCTAGGTCGGGGGCTATGTGCCATGGTTCTCGACTCTCATCTAAATAAGTTTACACGAATTGAAGCTTGTTTTCTATGAAAGTCATTATTGTTATCCTACTGGCATACACCGGAGTGAATGAAATTATGCTCAATGTATCTTCAACGTTTCCAGCATGGGGATACGTAGTTTTGGAGTTGGCAATAAAAACTACTATTGCATTTTTCGCCAATCATTATAAACACTATTTATCTGTTTCTTTCTAGGTCGCGAGCTATTAGCTACGGAACTCCCTCTCTCGTCCAAATAAAATGCATGAAAAAAACTTCTACTAAGGTCGTTATTGTTATTTTACTAACGTAAACCAGGAAATGGCATATGTATATTGTTTCTGCTAATTTTGGTGATGCCCGAGCTCAACGGTGTGGTTTTGGAGAAGGCAAAATTTTGAGGGACGCTGCATAAACTAACATAAGCTGATATCTCCCTGTTCCCAATGAATTTATGCTTTGCTCTGGTGCCTCAACCCCTTCCAACTCACCGCCCAACTGAGTTTGCTTTTGACATCCGGTACCAAAATCGAGGAGCTCTGAGTACTCTTACTACTCAGGCTTTGAGCATACCCTAACTACAGGTACCATATAATTCTATTTCATTTTTCATCACTTTATGATTAAAACTTGAGAGCTGCCCTTCGAAAACCCTAAATGACCTACAAAATCAAAGAAAGCAAAAACTATAGCATGCCAAAAAACAAAAACGACCTACCTTATAAGGCGACCTCGCAATTTTTCTAGGCGCCTTTGGAGGGCTACTGACGACTCCGCACAAATCCCCATCGGATCCCACGGGCGAGAGGGAATAAGGCGACTCTGGTCTAGAGCTGGAACCCGCGCCCGACATGAACTTAAAGATATTTCTATTAGGGCTAATGGGGCAACAATTCTTCGAATCTCTCCCCATCTTATCTGGTGTAGCAGGCGAAAGAGAGCCTACTGCCTCGGCCCCAAAAAGCTCCCTCCGAAGCAGGGTCGAATACGCCCCTGAAGCATCCTCCGCCACTCCCGCCGGGGTCGCCGTACTCCCGGCTTTCTCCAGCAACGCAAAGCCTGTCAGATTGGAAGCAGATCGGCTGGGAATAAAGCGGTCGCTGTAGTAATTCCTCGAAGGAGACGGGGTGCTCACCATGGGACTGCTCGCTTCGCCCGTGTTGACACAGAGAGCGCTACGAGACATTCCGGGCGGAAGCTGCAGCGATCTGCTGCTGCGTTTCTCTCCGTTTGATTCCTCCATTGCCATTCTCTGGTTTTGCTCCTTCCCTCGCTTTTACAGGCGAGGAAGGAAATGGGAAAACTCCACCTGCTGTGATATCCTGTGCTTGCGAGAATGATGGGACCTGCTCTGATATCCTTTCACTGTTTGACGTTGATTTTCGCGGGAGGATGGGTTTACTGAGCTCCCCGAGTTTGTTGGATCGGTTCCTACGTCGTGAAGATTTCAGGTGGGCTCAAAGAAATAGATAAATCTGCAATGCCGTTGAATTCAACATGACATCTAACAGCAAATTAATTAGCAGTTGGGTTGAATTCAATGTATCTCCAACGTGTTTTGCGGCCATTTTGGCGTCTTCTTTCTTGGGCCATAGTTGCTCTGCGTGGTTGTTTCTTTCTTTCTTGCTCTTTTAGAAATGACTGTTTTTCGTTGAAATTGGGCTAAAATTAATGCAGATTATTTTTTAAGATTTTGTACCGTTTGTTATAAAATAAAATTGAAAAAATAATTGTCGAACATCAAAGAAAAGAGATAATGTAGATGTTGATTTATAGGTGCGACAATAAAATTATTTTTTTGAAATATAATCTTATGGGAACAAATTAGATAATTAATAATTTTCAATTTAAATAACATAACATTTACTAAAATCTTTCAAATAAATTAATAAATATTATTTATTTAAATTCAATTTATCAAAAAAATTATTATTTAAAAAACTCTATCAAAAAATCTATTATGAAAAAACAATAATATAAATATAAAAAATAATATGAAAAAACAACAGAATCTTAATATTGACGAAATAAATTATAGAAACTAAAAAAAAAATATTTAAAGAAAAAATTGAACTGATATAAAATAATAATTTAAAAATTAGAACCTAAATCAATTTTAAAAATCAAAAGTTAAATAAATAGAGATCACACTAATGTAGAGATCAAAAGTAATTATTTTTTAAATAAATAGGAAAAGAAAAACAATAGTTAAAAGTGGAGATTTAAAATATAATCTTATGTGAACAAATTAGATTATTAATAATATTCATTTTAAATAACATAATATTTACTAAAATATTTTAAATAGATTAATAAATATTATTTATTTGAATTCAATTATCAAAACAATCATTTAAAAAACTCCATCAAAAAATCTATTATGAAAATTTAATAAGAGAAATACAAAAAAATAATATGAAAAAATAGCAACGTATCTAACAAATATTCTATTGACTAAATAAACTATAGAAACTAAAAACAACATTTAAAGAAAAAACTAAACTAATATAAACTATAGTGCTCAACGATTAGTGATACTTCAAGCCTGGAATTTGATGACCATATGGGCCATTTTTGCACTTTTTAACCGTATATGACAAGTTAAAAAATTGTAAGACCGTATGGTTTGATCGACTAATTTTTTTAAAAACGTCAATATGACAACTAATTCTATTACTAAACCGTCAATATTTGTTATAGGTAATTTAGTATTATATTTAATATTATAAATAAATGTGATTTCATAATTTGTATAATATATATGTATGATAAATATATATTATTTTATATTATAGATTTTTTTATTTTTTCTTTCTGTTTAGTTATGTTTCTATTTTGGTGAATACATATTTATATTAATTTATAATCTTATCGAAATACAATATAATAAACTTTAAAATTTATTTTTAAAAATATAAAATTTAAAAATCTCTTAAAGTAACATACATGAACTTAGAAACCTGCTTCTTTTATGATATTGTATATAGTATTAATTTATAATTACAAGTTATTCATAGAGAGTTTTGCAAATATTACTAATTACTATTATTATTTTCTAATTTATAAAATATTTAATGTTAAAATGAAAATTGACAATCAATTTTTTTATCAAAACGTAGAATGAAAGGCCTAAAAAATTTATAGCCATCATAAAAAAATCATATGACAGATAGGGGTGACTGTCAAATTCCAGGCCTAAGTGATAGGAGTCATTTGTGAAAGAAGAAGATTTCTACCAAGACCCTTTAGATTGTATATAACAATAATTAATATATTTAAATGTAGTATTTAAATATTTTTAATTGTTAAATTTTCAAAAAAAATCTAATAGTTTACAAATTCTATTAATAAGAAATATATGATCAAATCCTACATTGGAAACATAATGCAAAGTACCTATCAACCCTAATAAATTTTTTAAAAAAATTGTCACATACTCATACCATATATATATATATATATATATATATATATATATATATATATATATATATATATATATATATATATATATATATATATATATAGTTTAACTATTGATAATGACAATCCATACCGAAATAAGCTCTAGTTCCTATTGACAGGCAAGATACTATAGCATACATGAGATGCTTATTCTGAAATTTTGCTCAACCAATGAAATGCTTGAATTATTACATATTCCTATTCAAATATAATGTTTCATTATATAAATATTTTTGCATACAATGAACAGTCAGTGTTAAAAAAAATTTGAAACTTTTAGTTGATCAAACAATAAAGTTTTTTCTATTGAATTGTAGTGTGCAAATGTATAGCATAGAGACAGGTATTAATATTGTCAAATTTCAATCAAAAAAGATCTATAGATTTGTACTGAAACCCAAGATATTTGCTACATTGAGCAGTGACCAGTGTTAAACATTTAATGTAGTTTTTAGGGAAAAAAAGGTTTGCATTGAATGTGTGTCAGCTATTAGATTATGAATTTCAGAATCTTGAACATTCATACATTGTATAGGGCAATCTCTCTTCTTAACGTCTACAGGCATGTGAAGCTTTGAGTATTTTGTTACCTCCATTTTTGCAAAAGTTAGTCTCCCTTAAGTTATGCATTATTTTTCCCTTGTCTTCTTATTTTGTTTTTTTATTTATGTACGCGTTTTTCATTCTTTGTACATTTACAATTTCAGACGGATTATGATTAGGTTACCAAGTGTTGTGAGGGAAGCCAATAAAAATGAAAAAAAAATTTTGGGTATATGTTGGTGTCGATAGGGGAGACTCCAAAGCCCTTGGGTGACTCACTCATTGCAAATCAAAAAAAATATTCCATTTAGATCAATTTTAGACTTGAACGAATTTCTTACGGATCAAGATTTCCTTGCAAATGTTAAAAAATTGTCAATAGTGACTAAGCAATCCTATATCTTTTCTGGTCCCACTTGCTCACATTTTTCCCTTAAATACCTCTGCCTCTCTACTTCACTCCCCACAAAAAAACACTCCTTGAGTTCTTCTTCTTTCCAATAGAGAAAATTCATGCTTTGTCTCTCTTTTTTTGCTCTTTCTGCTTCCCTTATTTTCGCTAGAACAAAGAATGTTTTGTCATTAAATTCAAATCCTCCTCTAGCAAATGGGCTCTCATGGACTTTTTATGAGAGCACATGCCCCACATTGAAATCCATTGTTGAGAAAAGAATCAAGTTTTATTTAGAGGAAGATATGCTCAAGTCATTGTGTAACACCCAGCCAAGGGATCCAAAAGAATTAACCTAAAGTTTTACTAAGTTTTCCAAACATTTTTTTTTTTTAAGAAAGAATAACATACACATAAAACATAAAGTGGCGGAAGCAATAACATACAGTCTTATAGAAGCAAACATAACAGATTACATTCTTTAAGGATCCTAAAACATTGAGCCACATTTAATTTTAATTAATACTAAGTCTAACAATTACCACATCCACATGAAAGAATAATTAAAAGTCTAAAGTCCATTTCAATAATATACATTTGTTCTGAATGCCACTTGGCAATAAAATTTGGAATGTTCAATCATCCACTATACATGTCACAGGGTATGAAAGGTTAAAAGAATAAACATTTATAAGAATAGATTACATTATCCCTTTCAGAACCATGAAACAAAATACAATATAGTAAGTGAAACCGTCCATCATAAAGATATAACTATCCATCATAATACGCAAAGATAGAATGAAAAGAAATGCAAACAAGGAAACTCCAACCATAGTATCAACGGACGGAGCTCAATGGTAAGAGTAAAAAGCACTACCACCTGACTGCATGGTAACTCAAAAAGGCTCACTCCCACCACGCTAAGGAGATAGTCTCAAGTCCCAAATAGGATAACAATCCAAAAATCAAAAGTAATCTCTAAGTCCAGGAAACCCTAAATGTAATCTAACTCAAAGGTTCCAAGATAAATCGACATCTAGACCTAGAGGCAAACACGCACACGTAGGAAACCTATACTGCTAGTGGGCAAGTGTCATCACACGAATCAACACTAGGGTTACCCGACTAGTCTTTTAAACCTCTGGCACCCTAGTGACCCTATGTGGCACTAGTATCTTTTCGTACTGATAAGGCATACTAATGAGTCAACTCTAAGGTTACTCGGCTAGTCTTTTAATCCTTCGACCCCTTTGTGACTTTCTGTGGTATCAATGTCTTATTAATTCATTTTAAACCCATTTAATGAAATGTTATCACTTATTAAACTACTTACAATGAGTTACTCTGGCAGCCACTTTGGGCCCCAGCCCCCATTGCAAGCCACTTCTCAACTTAACATACAAATTACCTACCCTAGGCTCATAAAATTATAAATCAAAGAATCGTATAAAATCATCTCAGTCCTATATAAGTGATTGGAAAGGATCAACAGACAAATTATAACAACACATCAATTCTCTACGAGCAATTGGAAAGCATCCCAAAAATATTGATCAAAGACTAAGAATGGTTAAGTCAAAAATGTCATAACATTCACCTCAGTTTCACACAAGAATACTAGAAAGCAATAACAAACAATATAGTCAAACTTAGCATAGAGCATACTAGACACATTACCATGGTTGAGTTAGAAAGATCAAGATCAAAACATAATTACATCACAATCACAAAACCCCAAGCCTCTGGTAAACGTCCTAAAATTGGTCAACACTTTAGTCAACCCAAACCCAAAACATAGACAACATACAGATAACAAAGTGTAGGTTTCATAGTTTGGTTTGATTATGAAAGCATGCTGTTAAGTGTAAGGTTTCAATCTTTGTTTCAACAAATGTTTCGAGTACATAAGATTCTTGATTTACCCTACACGTTAACCCATTCATTTATTTGAATAAAATATAGAATTACCCACATTATATTTAAAGTTAATTTCCTAAAAATAATTAAAGGGTAATTATTTATTTAATTAAATTATTAAAATAATTCTCATTGATTTTAAATAAAATAATTTGCAATTTTATTATAATTAGATTTATTAATAATAATTAAATAAATCTAAGACTCTAATGAATGTCTAATTAATTATCAATAAATCTATTTAATAATTAAATTAATTATTAAACTTATTAATAAACATTATTAAATAATAATAAAATTGATATTAAAACTTATTAATAATATTATTAAATAATAATAATAATTAATATTAAAACTTATTGATAAAATTATTAAATAATAATAAAATTAATATTTAAAAAACTTATTAATAAAAAATATTAAATCATAATCAAGGCCTTGGCCGTTTACTAATTTAAAAAAATAAAAATTTATTAAATCATAATAAATAATAATTTTTTTTTAATAAAATCAACATTTATTATAAAGCCCACCTACTTTTATATATAGTCTTGTAGTTTCTAAAAAGGTTGTTGATTGCAGGCCAGCTGTCGTAGCCTAGACTGCGGTCAACACAGCATCCAATCAATGTCGTTGAGAGGTAAGATGGGGGGTGGGTAAAACCTGCCTCCCTCCAATGTATTTTTATTTCTTTTAATTTTTCTTTTTATAAATATTTTATTATTTAAAAAGAATCAGACTCCCCTAAATTTATTTTAAAAATATTTTTTTTTTATAAAAAGTTCCAGCCTTAATCTGATAGAGGAAATACGTCCAACCGATCGATTTTTCAATTGAAATTTTTGAATTTAATACAAAACCCTTCCCCATTCAATTTTCACTTTTAAATCTACTAAAGAAGGATTATATTAATCTTTTAATCTTCCCATGTATAGAAGATTTAACATACATATTAGAAATTCACAATATTTAAACAATCGTCACAAGAATTATTCAGATAACCATTCGATAGTCATGATGAAGGCAGGAAAGGAAAGAGCATAATAAATTGTGTGAATAATCACAAGAATCTACTTGGATTCTAATGCTAACAATGCAACGGCCAAAAAGATTTGTGAGAAAAATTTCTCCTCTCAAACCTTCTCTCTTCTGAGAATTCTCCTTCCAAAATTCACGATCCTTCGAAAATGAACCCTCAATTGGTGATAAGGAGTTCTCTCCTAAAATCGGGGCACTAATTGTGCAATCACCTGAGAGGACTCCTTGCTCACCAAACTTTTAACTCTTTATTATCTTTTCTTTATCTTTTTCATGCACGTTTAATGAATTATAAAATAACTTTATTTAATTTCACTTGACTTCTCTTTTTAATTAATTTATTAAATTTTAATCTCATGCACACTTTATGCAACGTTAAAACTTTTACTAAATTAATATCTTTTTCACTTTATAATTTATTTTCAAAACGTTAATTGATAAAATATTTATTAACTTAAATAATAATAGTAATTAGCATTTATTTAAAAATGAACTCTAAATATATTATTATTAAATTAAATATATATTATCATGTTCAAAAATTAAACTTATAACTTTTATCTTTGAATTTAATTCTTTTTATTTAATTAATTTTCTAATTAATATAATTAAATATTAAAATATCATGACAATTTTCCATTAAATTAAATCATTTTATTTGACTTAATTAATAAATAAATCACCAAAGACTTATAAAATAAAATACAAAAACCCATCATAGAAAAATGCATACAAGATCAAACTAAAGGGTTATAATCACAAATTAACGCCATCCGACACATTCGGAAGGTAAACAACTCAAATATTTGTCCTAATTTTCTAGCACAAATGGCTTAAAGGTTTAGGATTTGGACTTAAGAATTTATCTCCCCTCTCTTACTATTGAGATAATGCAATAGGGTACACTTATCCTCGCAATTCAGGGAAGTCGATACTTGGTACCTGCAATCTGCATAAAATCCACGCATGTACAAACACATATACTAAGCTAAACAAACAATGACAGGAAGTGGTGCATCGTGTAGATCTCGACTAGTAGGTGACTATGACTCCCTTCCTTAACCACATCAAAAACACCATACATAAAGAAAACATACACGCACACAATACACATGTAGTATGGGGTAAGTATCCATAAGAAAACACATATGATAATCCATCTAACTAATCATCATCAATAACTAAAATCACTGTAATAATCATCATGCATACATAAGTATAGAGTACCAAGTAATCTCATCATAAATCAATTGAATCTGAAACAATTAATGTCATTTGACGCATTCAGAAGGTAAATATCCATAAGAAAACACATATGATAATCCATCTAACTAATCATCATCAATAACTGAAATCACTGTAATAATCATCATGCATTCATGAAGTAGAGAGTACGAAGCAATCTCATCATAAATCTATTGAATCTGGAACAAGTAATGTCATCTGACGCATTCGAAAGGTAAACAACTCAGATACTTCTCTTAATTTTCTAGGACAAATGGCTTAAAGGTTTAAGATTTGGACTTAAGAATTTATCTCCCCTCTCTTACCATTGAGATAATGTGATAGGGTACACTTATCCTAGCAATTCAAGGAAGTCAATACTCGGCACCTGCAATCTGCATAAATTCCATGCATATACAAACACATATATACTAAGCTAAATAGAAAATGGCAGAAAGTGGTGCATCATGTAGATCTTGACTAGCAAGTGACTATGACTTCCTTCCTTAACTACATCAAAAACGCCATACATAAAGAAAACATACACGCACACAATACACATGTAGTATAGGGTAAGTATCCATAAGAAAACACATATGATAATCCATCCAACTAATCATTATCAATAACTGTAATCACTATAATAATCATCATGCATACATGAAGTATAGAGTACCGAGTAATCTCATCATATATTTTTCTATAAAAAGTTTCAACTTTAATCTGATAGAGGAAATACGTCCAACCGATCGATTTTCTCAATTGAAATTTTTGAATTTAATACAAAACCCTTCCCCATTCACTTTCCACTTTTAAATCTAATGAATAAGGATTATATTGATCTTTTAATCTTCCCGTATAGAGATGATTTAACATACATACTATAAATTCACAATACTAAAACATTCATCACAAGAATTATTCAAATAACCATTCGACAGTCACGACGAAGATAGGAAAGGAAAGCGAAATAAATTGTGTGAATAATCACAAAAATCTACCTGAATTATGATGCTAACAACGCAACGCCCAAAAAGATTTGTGAGAGAAATTTCTCCTCTCAAAACTTTCTCTCTTTTGAAAATTCTCCTTCCAAAATTTGTCGTCCTTCAAAAATGAACCCTCAATTGGTGATAAGGAGTTCTCTCCAAAAACAGGGCACTAATTGTGCGATCACTCGAGAGGACTCCTTGCTCACCAGACTTTAACTCTTTATTATCTTTTCTAAGTTATCTTTTTCATGCACGTTTATGAATTATAAAATAACTTTATTTAATTTCACTTGACTTCTCTTTTTCATTAATTTATCAAATTTTAATCTCATTCATACTTTATGCAACCTTAAAACTTTTAATAAATTAA
The DNA here is from genome assembly GCA_028749045.1 of Cupressus sempervirens. Classification (NCBI taxonomy): domain Eukaryota; kingdom Viridiplantae; phylum Streptophyta; class Pinopsida; order Cupressales; family Cupressaceae; genus Cupressus; species Cupressus sempervirens. The sequence continues at coordinate 564,889,070 of CM053791.1, forward strand.
TATCTTTTTCACTTTTTAATTTATTTTCTAAATGTTAATTGATAAAATATTTATTAACTTAAATAATAATAGTATTTAGCATTTATTTTAAAATGAACTCTAAATATATTATTATTAAATTAAATAAATATTATCACATTAAAAAGTTAAAATTATAACTTTTATCTTTGAATTTAATTCTTCTTGTTTAATTAATTTCCCAATTAATATAATTAAATATTAAAACATCATAATAATTTTCTATTAAATTTAATCATTTAATTTGACTTAATTAATAGAAAAATCACCAAAGACTTATAAAACAAAATACGAAAACCCATCATAGAAAATACATACAAGAACAAACTAAAGGGTTATAATCACGAATTAACGTCATCCGACGAATTTGGAAGGTAGAAAACTCAGATACTTGTCCTAATTTTTCTAAGACTAATGGCTTAAAGGTTTAGGATTTGGACTTAAGAATTTATCTCCCCTCTTTTACCATTGAGATAATGCGATAGGGTATGCTCACCTTGGCAATTTAGGGAAGTCGATACCTGATACCTACAATTTGCATAAAATCCATGCATGTACAAACACATATATACTAAGCTAAACAAACAATGGCAAGAAGTGGTGCATCATGTAAATCCTGACTAACAGGTGACTACAACTCCCTTAACCACATTAGAAACACCATACATAAAGAAAACATACACACACACCATACACACATATATGAGGTAAGTATCCATAAGAAAACACATATGATAATCCATCTAATCATCATCAAAAATTGAAATCATTATAATAATCATCATGCATACATGAAGTATAGAGTACCAAGTAATCTCATCATAAATCAACTAAATCTAGAACAATATCTGATAATCTCCAAACAATGCTACTAATCATAAAGCATGAAATTGGCTTAAAAGAGTTCGACAATAATAGCAAAAATGTAAACTAGGGGCAAACAATACATGTTGGATTGTTGCATCTTCACTTTCGTGATTGTTTTGTTTAGTTTGGAATTTTTATTGCTTTAGCTTTTCTGGTTTGTTAATTTGTTGGGTTTGTGGTTTTAATGGTGAAAATCTTGTTTTTGTAGGCATGTGATGCATTCTATTTTATTGGATGGATCAACAAACGAGTTGAGTGAGCAAGATGCTCCCCAAATTTAACATTAAGGCAAAAGGCATTTGAAATAACAAACGACATTAAAATGCATGTGGATGAGGCACATTTGAATTGGGAAGAGACTTGCGATAAACCAACTCGGTTATTTGAAGTTGTTTAGACAAGGTATTTTGGGATTTTTTGATTCAAATGGAACATCTCTTGTTCGTCGGTCAGCCTATCCAATAAGTTCTCGCAGGCTATGCAATTGAATTCTAGTAAATTTATAATTTACACTTTCATTACTGTCCAAGTTATCATTATTGGAACATTTGGATTAAATATTTAAATAATATCCCATTTCAGAAATCTCCCCAGCTGTGCAATAGAATTTGATAAATTTAAAACATTTAACTTTATTGATTATATCTTCCACAATGGGATGATTGGGGTGTGTTGTAAAACCTACAAAAGTAGCATGAAAAAATCATCATCATTGTCATGTTTTCTATTCTGCAATACTTGAAGAAATTTGAAGAGTGAGTAGGCATAGGAAAACACACTCATAATATATCTTTTAACATGTTTTACTTTGGCCATTTGTTGAATTGAATATTAGCAAGATTCATAAGCATTAAGAGTCATACACTTATTAACAATCACTTTTCAATGTCCTCCACCAACTAGTTCAAAGATTCTTTCAAATGACTAATGAATATTGGAGGTTATGATGAACATAAACTATTTTTAAGAGAAAAAGGAGAAAATGTAGAAAATGTTTAATTCTCTCCTCTCAAATAACAAAGGCTTAAAAAATAATTTGCATTGATAGGCACTCTCTATATAAATATATATTGACCACATATGTATACTTTTTTAAAAAATTGGAATTAAATAATTTGAAATTTGAAATCATAGATTATTGAGTTAACTCAATTTTCTAAATTATTTCCTATTAAAACTAGAATCGGAAGTAAAAATCATTTAGTTTCAATTTTACTTTAAAAATTTATATCTAATAAATCTGAAAAATTATGTTTCCAATTTTAAATATTAATATAATAATTATTAATTGTTATAATCAGAATTTTCAACTATATTAATATTTAAATTATTAAAATCAAATATCAATATAACTATTTTTAAGAGAGATTTTCAATTATCACTAAACAATTACAGAACAAAAGTAACACCAACAAATATTATATGTCCTCAAATCATAAAACATATTTATCTAATAATTATTTTTAAAACAATATGATATACTCATCAAATATCATATGCCCTTGTTAAAAAAAATGTTTTCTATCTCAATTGTCTTTTAAAATACCTCATTCCACAACGACATTAGAACTTCAAGTACACAACTCTCTATTCAAATTCTCAATCGGGAGGAACTAGATGCTATGTGTCCTTGTTTATTTTTATAGAGTTTGATACCATAGAAATATTTTTTCTTGGGCATGGTTGATAGAATTGATTTTTTTCTACAGTGTCAAAATTATAATTATACATATTCATATATAAAATTTAGTATTTAAAGATATTATTCATTTGACTTAGAAAAATAAGAAAATTTTAATTGTCACAAATAATAACACTATAAATACTAAGATTTATACACAATTACTTAGAATAGATAGTAAGAAAATTATCTAATTAAAAAATAAGAAATAATAATAAGTATTTGTTAAACAATTTTAAAATTATTTTTCTTTAAAAATACGTGAATAATTTAATATTTATATTAATTTTCTATCAAATATAAAGTAATAATAATAATTTTTAAAATTAAATTAATTGAAATTCAAAAAAAAAAAATTGAGTGTAGTTGACTACCATTGTCTATTGTAAGAAAAACAACATTTTGTTAATATTTTACGGTGCCTATTCTACATGAATATAAAAATGAAGTAATTAATAGTAATTTACAATGTTGTTTACATGTTCAAAATATCAATAAAATTGAATGAACAAATATGTAAAATAGAAAATAGATGTGGATCTATGAACTATGAGATCTACAAGATACCAAAATAGAAACTTGTCAAAACATTAATATTGAGATTGAGAAGAATAAATTTTCATTTTTGAAAATTATAAAAATATGTTTTTTCCAATCGGAAAATCTAAAAAGTGAGGAGGTTATACAACATTTCTGGCAAAATAGTAATTTTTGGGAGCAAAGCTCCACAATAAGCCTATCGACTTTAAAATTATTAAAAAACTAAAATCTAAATCAATTATAAAAGTCAAAAGTTAAATAAATAGATATCATAACATGAGCTAATGTGGAGATAAAATAATTATTTTTAAATAAATAGGGGAAAAAAAGTTAAAAGTGGAGATAACAACTAATAAATATCAAAATGAGAATTAAAAGTGGAGTGAGATAAAAATTGGCTAGTAAATAATTAATAGGAAGGATTTACAATTTTCTAGCCAAATTGACAATCTTTTTGGCCAACTCACAACTTTCGCAACCAACTAACAACTTTTCTGTCAAAAATTCAATTTCTTGGACAAATAGCCTATCGGCTAAATTAGTGTTAAGGAAAACACAATGTAGTTGTTGATTTGTTCTAAAACTTTCATATTAGTGTTAAGGAGAAGGCATAGTGTGGATGTTGATTTGTTCTAAAACTTCTATTGAGATTAGAGTTTAAATAATATTTGCTTGTAGATTTGTTCTCAACACATAATATAGATGTCCATTTATTCTAGAATTTGCAGTGTTCATAAAATTTAAATGTAAACTCATTTTCAAGAATTCTTAGCAAGATTAGAGTTTAATAAAATTTAGATGTAGATTTGTTCTACTAGACTACATGTATGCATTTTACTACACGCATGCATTTTATAAAGAGTTTCAAATGCATTCTGTAAATTTGTTCCTCTAACCAATAAAAATTATTTTGGAGAGGTTGACTTAAAGATTGTTTTGTGTGACTTTGATTATAATTTTATTATATTTATTACCTTTTAGTTTATTAAATGTACTTATGTAATTTATATGTTTATATTATGGAAATATTAATAATAAAATTTATTATAATAATTGCAATGTTAGAAAATATTTTATACAAATTTATTTTTATGTAAAATATAATTTAAAATTATTAATTATTATTTTAAAATTAAAAATTATTATATATATATATATATATATATATATATATATATATATATATATATATATATATATATATATATATATATATATATATATATATATATATATATATATATATATGGTCGGTAATCGCTTTTTACTGGAGCTTTGAACCAGTGAGGCCACAGTGGGGGACCCCATCCACGTGATTATGATCGTTCTAGATCATTCCCATTTGAGCTAACAATTGATGTGTATATTGGTCAGCGATCAATCAGCCAACACCCTTGGATGGATCTACCATTTTAACATCTATCTGTCTAAACACCACCCTTATCTCTCCGCTTCACCTTATTTCTCAATTGACTCCTTATCACATCTTCGTATTACTCCGTTGCACCTTGTCTCTCCAGCCCTTATCACTCTATTGCACCTTCTATAGCTTACCTTATCACTCCACGTGCTACACACTCATTATCTCTCCATGGCAGTCTTCTTATGTCTCCCTAAATCCCTCTGATCCTTATCCCTCTGAATTGCACTTTATAACTCCTCGTTGAAAACACATCTCCACCAGCTGTCTCACAGGGGCTCTAGCATATGCAACGCAAATATTTATACTTCTCGCACTATGTCAGCAACAACAATAGTGCCCAAATCCACTGCACATCCATGCATCACCAGCAAACCTCCTCCGCACATCCATGCATCACCAATAGACCTCCATCAGCAGGGAAATTCACACCATCAATCCCTCCCGTAAACTTTACACTACCTTCCGCCCAAATTCAAACATATGACCTCCCAAAGGCGAGGCTCGTGACACACCGTCACACTTTGGGGTCATCCCCATGAATATAAATATTTTAATTGATTATATTTTAATCAATTATATTACAATTTTATGGCCAAATTGAGAATTTTTGTGGCCAACTCACAACTTTCCCAGCCAACTAACTTTTCTGTCAAAAATTCAATTTTTTAGACAAATAACCTATTGGTTAAATTAGTGTTAAAGAAAAGACATAATGTAGATGTCGATTTGTTCTAAAATTTTCATATTAGTGTTAAGGAGAAGACATAATGTAGATGTTGATTTGTTCTAAAATTCTTATTGAGATTAGAGTTTAAATAATATTTACTTGTAGATTCATTCTCCACACATAATATAAATGTCCATTTATTCTAGAATTAGCATAAAATTTAAATGTAAACTCATTTTCAAGAATTCCTAGCAAGATTAGAGTTTGATAAAATTTAGATGTAGATTTGTTCTAATAGACATAAAGAGTTTGAAATGCATTCTTTAAATTTGTTCCTCTAACCAATAAAAAATATTCTGGAGAGGTTGACTTAAAGATTGTTTTATGTGACTTTAATTTATAATTTTATTATATTTATTATATTTTAGTTTATTAAATATACTTATGTAATTTATATGTTTATATTATGAAAATGGTGATAATAGAATTAATTATATTAATTACAATGTGGGAAACATATTTTATACAAATTTACTTTTATGTAAAATATAATTTAAAATTATTAATCATTATTTTTAAATTAAAAACTATTATAATATGAATATAAATAGTTTAATCAATTATATTATAATTTTTTATTAATATTTGTAACAAATTATTAAGTATGGTATATATAATAACTAATAATTGTTATTTTAAAAACATTATATTTCTTATATAATTATAAAATATAATTAATCTAATTTTAAATGAGTTGATTAAAAACAATGTGTCATTATAATAATATAATTCTATAACAATAAGAATATAAAAATTAAAATGCAAAACTTAAAATAAGGGATAACAATGTCTATAAGATGAACAATAATGTCAAAAAAAATTCGATGCACCTATGAAAAAAAGGTATTTTTTCAAGTAACTTAGATATGTATTGTTTTAATATTGGAAAATGTTTTCAAATTTAATTCAATTATTATTTTCTCTCTTTTGATTCGTATAGTCACTATTGCACATAGTCAATTTCTTTTCAATTGTGCTCTCAAACTATGAAACAATAATGAATATTTTTACGAAATATGGTGAGACATTCAACATTACCATCTTATCTTGACAATTGTATGCATATTGTGTACATGATCTTATTAATGTAGAGGCCTTTTGTGGAGCTTTTTGCATCTACTTGAAGCATTCGTAAAATTTAAAGGACCCTTTTTAATATATCATAGATGTCACTTCGCTTTTTACTTGCCAAATTGACTATTGTGAAAGTCATGGTGCATGAGCATTTGAGATTTCCAAGGGTAAATCTTTTCAAATCACCATGTGAGAAAGCCATTGGCATGATAGGTTATTGCTAACAAAGCAACAAATAATGTGTTGCTTGAGATGGCGAAAAGGGTTTGATTTTATATGAAGTTTAACATTGGGTTGCATAATGTTTGCTAGGAATTTTTGGGATTCAAATCTCTATCTCTGCAAGTTTGTAATGGATATGTCGATCAAATAATTGCAGCCATACAATTGGTTAAGTATTTCAATTGGTTTAACTATTTTTAGCTACTGTAATTACGGTTTGCATTCCCCTTGTCTAGTTCCCAAATTTTTGGTTATTACCATTATATTCAATGAGGGATACTCAAGTTTCCTTTTTCACTTTGACTTTTCTCAGTTTAACTATGTTTTTATCTATCAAATATTATAACTTATTGTAATTGTTGTGTGACTCAGTTTGTTGTACATTTATTATATTGTTTACTCATATATTTATTAGAATTCAACATGATTCTTTACTATTAGTCGATTTCTTCATTTTATGTAATTTTGGTTTGTGATAACTTAAGTTGTTAATAAAAATCAAAACAATCCTTCATTTTCTCAACTTGACAGGATAGCGGATATTGTTTCTCATAAGAGTGTGAAGTTATGAGCGCATGTATCCATTGTATATATAGACATTTTCTTTTCCATACATTCTTTCCAAAAACATCATAATACAATAACATTTTTAAACATATTGCCATTGGTGGGTAGTGAGGCATGATTTATGGGTTCGCTTTGACCAAGTTTTCCTGTCTTCTAAAAGAACATTGACTAACTGGCAATATATAAGATGGTTTTCCCATATGAAATGTTTTATATGATTTATCTAGATTTCTAAAACAAATTGTGAAGGAATAATAGTAGCAACATCAGTCAAAAAGATGAACTTAGCCTAGACAATGGGTGGTCTAGTGCAATTTTTACCCATTTAAATATTACCAAAAAGATATAAATTCAAAGAAAAAAATTCCCAGAAGTTATTTAGCATCTCACTATTTATTATATTTTTTCACAATTAGGATAAAAAAATTCATGATACTTTTCCTAGTCCACCTTATTTATCTATTGGATATCAGTGTTATTGTCTTCTTGTAAATTTCGTATAAGAATTCATAAAATTAGAAATAAATAACTTACAACATTGTCTTTTGTTGTGATATTTTATGACAATGATAGTAAAAATGATACATCTAACAAGGGGCCAATGTTTATCAAGATACTACTATTTCCTATTCCTATAAGTCTAGGAGAAAAATGAATCTAGAACTTCCCTTGAATATAAGTTAAAACGTGACACATTAAAGCATATATAGTTTAGTTCTTGTTATTTTCCTTCACCAATCTCATAAAAACATCCTTTGAGAAAAGAACCCAAGAAAACATAATACATAAAAAAGTATGTCATGCATTTGAAACTACTTCGTTTGTTTTCCGATTTTCTAGCTTAGCTTGATATACCATGTCATGTGCTTAAAAAGGAAGTTGTCTAATATGATTTTCACTACAATCATATTTAGTTCCTTATATTTATATCTAGAATTTTTTTCTTTAACTATAATACTATTTACTTTTTCCTATTTTTTAAAATTGTTTGATTGTTTGAATTAAATTTAATAATCTTAACATGGAAAGATATTTAAATTCCATGTTGAGATTGAAAGAAACTGTGTCATTATGTTTGTGAAATTATATTTTAGAAACATATAGCACTAAGTAGTCTACAACAAAAGGTAACAAAGATTTTCCAACAAAAGTGTTTCAGAAGGTACATGTGTACAATGGTCATAGAAAACCTATTCCCAACTTTCTCTACCTTCGTATTCTTTTAAGAGCAACTACAACTTATTATTATTAGACCAAAGTTTCCAACAAGTCTTTACTAAAATATTCAATTTTTAAGTTCAACAGCTAATTTTAACACTAGCTTCAACTCAATTTCAACACTACAAGTTTCAACTCAATAATCAAAACAACAGGAACTAGATGCTTTGTGTCCTTGTCGTTTATTGACTTTCACAATGTTTAATGAAAAGGATTATTAAAAAGAATAGCTACTTTTAAATATTTTATCTATTAGTATTACTTTTAGATTAAATTTATATTATCCATACATAAGCTTAAAAATTAAACTAACCAAAAAGTAAATCTACTTCATCCAAACAACTAGCATAACAACTAAGGGCAAGTTCAGGAGTACTGAGAGGGGGGTGAATAAGTACTAACATGTATTTCACTAATTCAACCAACATCCCAATTAATCTTAAAAGAAACTTCCAAAATATAGAATAGATGACTAATGCAAAGAACATTAAACATGCATGAAATCATCATACATAACACAATGATTTTTGTACATGGAAACCCTTGGATAGAGGGAAAAAACCACGGTGGGGATGACACCCACAAGCCCTTCACTGTAGTAAACAATTTTTTCATGTTAGGAGGCACAAACACTCTTTCTAAGGGTTCAACCTATTAGGAGTGATCTTTGATGCAGAGTGCAAGAGTGTTCCTCAAGAATCCTTAGGGTTTGTGTCTTTAGATTATTCTTTTTTAAGGCACCAAACTTGGTCCCATTTGCTTCAATCTCTCCAAGGTTGAGGCTTACTATAGCCTTACTCCTAGGTACCCCTCTAGGGTCTTATCTTCACTAGAGCAATCGATTCTACTAGTTGGGTTCACAACCCCTATTATCAAATCTTTTCCCTAAAGACCTTCTTAGCCAACTCTTCTCACTTGTAGTCTAGGACCTTTTCAACAAGCATATAAGGTGTGTTGGTGTCCCTCATACTTCTCCCTAACCATTATTCCCCTTCTGGTTTACTTGTCAACACACAAAAGTTCCCAATAATGCTTTATTATAATTAGGTCTAAAGGAGACCTAAAGCAATTAGCCCTCTAGATTGGGTAAATTGGAATTTTCTCCTAGTCCTTCTTAACAATACCCCAAAAAAATGATATTCTAATACCCTTTTTAATGGGCTATAAACCTTCATAGATTGGGATATGGATTTTACAATTTACTGTGTTAACTCAAAATGGGTCAAATTAGCTTATAAACCCTTAAATGGAAAGGGTTTACCAAAACACCTATCTAGTGAAGGTGGCATGTGATTCATTATTCTCCTTTTCTAAGGTCATTAGATCAACCTTAATTTAGCACCCACACTAATTGGGAGATCTTCTCATTTGATTTAGTTAGACTCCTTCCTAGGCCTTCTCTTTGACTTTTCTAGGGTTCTCTCTTCAACCTAACTCATTAGAGAATTCCTACAATCTTCCCCAGTTCCTAAAGATCTCTCTACCAATTTGAAACTCAACCAAACACTTAGAACTCACGAGTGTAAGTTCTCTTCACTTTTCACCATGACCATAACAATTATTATGTAGGGATGTTGGACTCCTATACTATCTATTTCACCCATTCCTGGCATCATTATGAACATTATTGTGTTACCTTTCTTATTAATCTCATGAAACTCTATATTTAAGGGCTAGTAGCCTTTTAAGTCTAATCAGGCCTCCAAATCTAGTTTTTGTTAATAATTCAAAAAACTTTACAAAGAAGCCCCCAAAATAACTCTTGGTCAATATACCTTTTGGATTCTCTAAATGGCTTTTAGGATCTTGGACACCCAAGGTGTTTTTACACCTCCTCAATATGGGCCTATTTACCAAGGGTTTGAACTAATAACTAGTTTATTGAACACATCTTGCACAAATGGATTCAACACTCCTTGTAGTTCACTCCAGGGATTCTGTAGACTCCAATCCACACTATCATCACTCTCAAACACTTATGACAATCAATGCCTACATGAAAATTTAGTCTATCATTGTCTTGCTCCTTGTCAGCTACCACAGGATCGCCTAGGGAAAGACATTAAAAATAGAAAATTGCATGCACTCTCACCAAAAATTGATATAATACACTATAAAATGAGGGTGCTTTCATATCCCAAATAATTTTGAAGTACCCATAGTGGGATTCCAAGAAAACTGTCATTTTATTGACCAAACCCTAGTTCTAGTAGTGACAGACCAATGGATTTGTATTTTAGCTAGACTAAAAAAATCTCAACAAAAACTAATACCAATGTATAAAGCAAAAGGAATTGAAGATTAATAAATATCCACAACAAGAAAAAGATAAATTCAATCCATCGAAGTGGAGTTGCTTGAGTTGCAAGGGAAACTGTGATAAATCGTCATGTAATTGCACCTTGTTTGTTATTGAACTTCAACAAATACTCCAACCAACCCTTCCAAAATTCCATGGTTGGTCTTATATAAACCAAAAAAAATTGTTCCAACTATTGGAATTGACCCCTAACTATATCTGTGCTATCTTGTAATTTTTGCCCAATTGTTGTCATTGACAACTTTTCAAATTTTGAGCAATTTTACCTATATCACTCTACTATAACCTTAAATTGATGAAGAATGCCTTCCTTGGCTGTATGAGACATTTTTTTGGGGCTTCATTCAAAGCCAATGCTTTGCGCAAAGCACCCTAAGGGCTTCATGCGAAGCCCCATATGGAGGCTACTTCACACAAAGCTTGTGGTGGTGGGTAAGCACATGGTATGTACATGTTCTTCTTCTTTTGTGTTTTCAATGAATATATTATCATTTTATTGAATTTTTAGTTATTTTTAATGAATGTTTAGTTGTTTATAATAAATATTTTTATTATTATATCAAGTAATTAGTTTTTATGTTTACATGTTTTTTGTTGTAGAAATTTTATGATAGAAATTAAAAACACTAGGTCGATAGTTTCACACAATAATTTAGTTAGAAAATATTGAAAAATCATAGTTCAAACCATAGTTTTAAAAACCTCTCTCTCTCTCTCTCTCTCTCTCTCTCTCTCTCTCTCTCTCTCTCTCTCTCTCGTCACATATATATTTAATTTGTATACATTTGTTTAAATGCTTTAGATATTTAGATGTGAAATTTAATGTTCATTTTTAGATGTATGTATTTTATTATTATTATTATCTATGCATGTACATTTAATTTATTTTGATGCACACATGTACATTAACACCTATAAACACCTAATATGACCTATTAACATCTAATACATGACCTACTAGCAACTAATAGGGCCTCTTAAGATATAATGAGACCTGTTAATTCTTATTATTACTTAATGGGACCTATTAAGAAATAAAATTCAACTAATAACACATAAATTCTTGACCTAATATGACCCATTAAGACCTTAGATTACTAATAGGACCTAATATGACCCCGTAAGACCTTAGAGTACCAATAGGACCTAATATGACCCTTTAAGACCTCATATTACTAATAAGTTCTGATATGACCCCTCAAGACCTTAGATTAGTAATAAGACCTAATAGGACCTATTATAACCCCTTAAGATCTTAGATTGCTAATAAGTTCTAATAGGGCCTAATATGACTCCATAAGACCTTAGATGACTAATAAGACCTAATAGGACCTTATATGACCCCTTAAGATCTTAGCTTACTAATAATATCTAATAGGACCTAGTATAACCCCTTAAGACCTTAGATTACTAATATGACCTAATAAGACCTCTCGAGACCCTAGATTACAATTAGAACCTAATATGGCCCCTTAAGACCTTATATTACCAATAAGACCTAATAGGACCTAACATTACCCCTTAAGACCTTAGATTACTAATATGACCTATTATGACCCCTTAAGACCTTAGATTACTAATTGGGCCTAATATGACCTCCTTAAGACCTTAGATTACTAATAGGACCTATTATGACCTCTTAAGACCTTGGATTACCAATAAGACCTAATAGGACCCCTTAAGACCTTAGATTACTAATGAGATCTAATAAGACATATTATGACCCCTTATAACCTTAGATTAGTAATAGGACCTATTATGACCCCTTAAGACCTTAGATTACTAATAGGACCTAATGTACACTAAGAAAGTGCACTCCTCTAAACCCTTCTATCCAAGGTGTTCCATAGATTGGAAGGCTTGAATAACGACTTAGAGCTCCCCTAGTCATGGAGTGCAAAGGCATACAAACAAGCATAAAGATAGCTCTCAACTGAGCCTTAGAAATGTATCCCTTGCTAGTAAACCATGAAATGGGAGATTCTTTATATGAGAGAAAGATTGCTAGTGCCAAAGAACTCTCAAAGTATGCAATGCAAATGACACTGTGCTAGCATGAAATGCAAAGATGCAACTATACTAACAACATGAGAGTGTTACAAACCATTTAATTAATCTAAGTGAGCTATGTTATTGAAAAAAGGAAAACTAAGATAATGCAAGTGAATTAAACTAGTATGATTATGCAAAGAATGTGAAGATAGAAGATAGAAGTTCTCCACAAAATACTCCAAGTAAATCTATGAGAAAACCTGCAGCATAACAATAGCTCAAAATCAGGATCCTTAGATGAGGAGAGAGTTCTCCCTTTTAAGGGTGTACAGATGATTGAGATCAAGATCAAGAGGTGAATGATCAAGGGTGGGGGTAGACTTTTGACATGATCCATCTACACATTCGTCTCCTCTAATAGAAATGAGTTGACTTTTGGTGTGAGATAAAGTCTTTTATTTTATTTTGTAAATAGGAAAATGACTTTATGTGTGCACATTAGAGTGGGTTGGAATTGAGGCCTTTTATTTAATTAAAAGGGGAAATGTTCTTTTAATCAAATATGGACTTAGGATATTATAGTCAAACTATAGGTTAAAATCAAATAAATTGATTTTTAGAGATTTGGTCTAGACAAACGATTAAATAATCTAGAGAAAATGTTGAGAAGGGGGCTAATAGTCTAAGTGACCATTTTTAGGTGATTACATTTGCCCCTCTTTGATTAATGTGTAATCAATATGGGAACACATTATCTTAAAGAATGAAGAAGCCAAGTAGTCAACAACTGATAGAGAGATTTGGTTTCAAAGAATGAAAATGTAGAATTAGATAGCAAGTCTTAAATGCATAGCCTAGTAGCGACAGTATAGAACATTAGGAGAAAGAGATGATATCAAGACTCAAGAAGAGTACAAAAATCAAACACAACAAATAGATCAAGAGCAATTGGAAAGGTAAAGCATATGCTCCTGAGAAATAGATAATCATAGCAAGCAAGCAATTTGTAGTAGTAATAGAATATTCCTACCCCCTTAGGATTGAAATTGAAATGAGGTAAAGGGGATACAAAAATGAGAAAAATATGATTAAATTAAGATAAAGCATGGTCCTTGATGACAAATAATCAATTAGAACCCAAGAGTGACTATGAGGAAGTGATAGAATGCCCTAGTTTGACTAGAGTTGACCAAGAAGGATAAAGTATGAAAATTATGTCAAATCAAGTAGAAAGATGATATGGAAGTGACATGAGGTGAATTGAAGCAAGTAAGAAGTGTGGAAGTGATGAAAACATGAAGAAATGATAATGCCCCAATGAAGATTCAAAGATTAGACCTCAAAAGGTCAACTAACTACATAGAAGAAAACAAAATTTTAAAATACAATTTTGACTATCAAGATGAACTCAGATTTGGATTTTGATCCTAAAAATGGTTCAGGATGTTAAAATTAGCCAAGGGTGCAATTTTTATGGAATTCCAAGGAGCTTGAAAAATGGATCAAAATTGGGTCAAAGGACTATATAAGGGGTCCAAGGGTAATTTTCAACTCATTTTTTCTTATGTGAATTTGAGAACTTTGAGTGACCCGAGAGAGATATCAATGGCTTTGACAAGTATTTTGACTCACCAACACTGATTTGAGTGCAACCAATTGCATATTTGGCCTCCAGAGTATGAGGCCCTAGTAAGTTATCAAAATTTTCAAGCTTTTTGGTTTTTGTTTTTTTCACATTTTGGCATGTTTTATGCAAAATAGTATTGTGCGAAATATTGTGTGATGTTTTAAAAGTATCGTACACCTATTATGATAAGTATCGCAAGATACTTCTAACAATAATTTTGTATCGCACACATATTACAAACTGTGTCACATTAGGGGTACCCAACAATAACATGATACCTTGCAAAGTATTACACAACACAAAAGTGTCATACACACATTATGAGAAGTATCACATGACATATTATCAGCAAGAAGTATTGCACTACTATTGTAAAAAGTATCGCATAGTTTACTCTTGAGCATTTTCACATGTTTAGAAGCATAATTTGATCGTGCTACTTTGGATTTTTTAATTTCTTAGATGTTTAGATATTTATTTGATCCATCATAATTAATACAAATAGGAGACTATTTGATTAGTTGTCATCATTTGTATGGAGGCCTTATCAACAGTGTGTGATGTGGTTAGATGCTTGGGAGATGGAGTACATGTTCTACAACAGACCACTCATGGGTAGACACTTGAAGATTGTTAAGCGGTTTGTGATAAACAGAGTGTGGAGACAGTTTGAGCATCGACAAGGTATTTCTACTAAGATGACTACATATGCCCACTTTAGGGGGAGGAGGATCGTGGATGGTTACCTGTGTTGGATTATTAGATTTCCCTAAGGGATACTATAGCTCTACAATGTGAGGCATGGAATTATCATCCTGATCTCACAGATGCAGGAGCAGAGCCAGCCTATCTCCATGAGATGTAGAGACACTCATTTCCTTTGTTTGTTGGACTGGATGCACTACCTCAAGAAGGAGGGAAGGGAGGGGATGGTGGAGACAAAGGAGTTAGATGGATGGAGGTTGGGAGTAGCTCTCGGGGTGCTACGGGGAGGCAGACACGGTCGTAGATCTGGGTCACAAGGGAGGAGTAGGGTGAGGAGTGTTGGTATCTCTAACCATAGTTGTCTATTAGTGTTAATCACTTAGTCATTTATAAGGCAAAATTAGATGATCATCACTATGACCGAGCTACTCTACATAGGTCGAGTCATGTACATAAGATAGTATGTATCAAGTAATTCTATAAAAGTCGAGTAAGTATGGTCACAGAGCAATTTTCTATATGGACTAAGCACATTCATTGATCAAGCAAGTCATCAGCGACTGAGTGAAATTCCAAGTATATAAGTACCGAGTGATATAGTGTGTGTCGAGCACAGTATATGTTGAGCATTAGAAGATTAATAAAGGTCAAGCAACAACAATGTCGAGCTCTAGTAACAGTAGAGATCGAGCAATGCACAGTCTATATAAAAGTTAGTAATGGAATAGACTTTTAGGCAAAATGATTATTGGGTTGACTTGAAAGGATTATTTAAGTTTTGAAGAGGTTTTTATAGAACATTTAATACTTGAAGAGGTTGTTACAGAGCATTTACATGGCGTGGATCACATATCCTCATGTGTATGTTCAATGATTAGGATGAAGAGGAAAAACATGGAACCATCTAGAAGACACTTCATGGAATCTTTATATAGGGATTATCTTAACCTAGATCAAGTGTGCAAGTGATTGTGTACGTGTGTGTGAAGATTAGAGAGGAGAAGATTAGAAGTCATTCAAGGGTTATGTTATCATCTAATAGAACAAGTGACCTATTCATAAGCAATGAAAGTGGAAAGGAAAGACAAGAGTATCATATCAAAGGAGAGGATTAGTTAGAAAGGAGAAGACTTGAAATCAACTTGTAGAGCAAACCATGAGTTAGGCAGTTAGTCAGTTTTAACAGACTTGAATCAAGGTACATCATTTAACAAAGTGGTCTTAAAAAATCTTTGTAAACCTCCTAATAGAGTCCTTACTTAGTTGTAAGTGTCAAATCCTCTAACAAGGTGAAACCTAATAGTTTCTTAAGTCTTTAATAGGACAGACTCCTGACAGAGTAGATCATATATTATGGTTAAACATTGTAACCTTAATTGGATAGCTTTATTACTACAATAGTGAAGATTTGTAGGTGTCATCCCCACCCTAGTTTTACCTTCATCTTGGAGGGTCCACTAAGATAACTGAGAGGCCGAGGGGGGTGCGGGGGTGAATCAGTTATTTGATATTTAAAACATTCATCTTCTTTGAACAAACTTAACCATTCGACCAAAGTAAAAAAACAACCATAATAAGATGCATATAGACAATTAGACTAGATATGCTAACTAGGGAAACCCTTGATCAGAGGGAAAACCCCAGTGGGAATGATGCCTGCAAGATGATCTACTAATATAAATATTCCTTGTTAGAGGATGGACCCTGTTAGGAGTCTCTTACAACATTTAGTATATAGAGTCCCTTTTAGGAGACTTTGAATCCCTGTTAGGAGATTCCAACCTTGTTAGGAGTTGTGCAAACCCTTTTAGGAGTTGTAGTACAATGTATGCAAGAAGAGCCCCCTACCCAAACATGCAATTTCAACTACAAGAAGAGCTCACTGTTCAAACATGAAATTTACTATTATTTTCTTCTTTCCTTTGTTCTATCAACTGAACCAATCACTGTTAGATCTTGTAGACCAAGTCAAAAACCTTGGATCCAAATATCAAACCTTGGATCACTCAACAAAACCTTGACAATGAAGTTTCCTTCACTTCCACACTACTTTGCTCAACTTTGTATTCCGCTCTCTGTGCTTACAATCTCTTCACATCAAACACAATTCATGTCATACTTGATAAAGTAAAATTTCCTTCCTTAATATTGAGTCCTCAAAATAATTCCTTGAGTTGGCTATTAGACCTTCTCAATTAATTATTATAGGAATACATTAAGAACACATTACACTTAGCAATAATATTAATCTTCCACCTTGCAACTTGAATATCTTTTCGTACATGCAATATTATGATGAGAGAACTTAGCCATGTTATCACCAATATGTCTTCTTCATGTCCTCAACCTCGATCCTTAAAATATCAACTCTATTAAGAGATATAACAAGTTTACCAGAACATGCCCCTGTAAACTCTATCTCAGAAAAAACATCACCAAAACTTATAACTTCTTCTAGACTTATCATTTCTTCTTTCGATGTTAATTGCATATTCTAGATACTTAGAAGTATCTCCCATAACCTCTGATAGTTATAATACTCAACTAGCCTTTCGTACCAACTTGATCTTTCCATTGTTCTTGTGTCAGATACCACATAAAACTATTATGTTGACATCAATGACAAACTCAATCATGAATGCAACATATCATCATACTAACATATCTACAGTACTCCCCCATAGGAATATCATTAGCATTCATGTTTGCAACAATCTTCCCCTTTGGCATTAATGGAAACATAGATGAAAAACATCTAGTTCCAAGAATACCAACAAAAGACTATTCATCTTACTTTTCAAATCCTCTTCATCAATCATTCTCCCCCATTAATATACCTCAATGTACTTTCTATCAAACTGTTATTCCATTTTATACTCGTGTCAGACTTATTCAACTATCATGCATATTATTTTTCCATGCTATTTTTCATGCCGAACATCTCCCCCATTGATCAATGTCAAAGGTTTTTAGCAACCAGCTTTACTGTATCAAACTTTGCAACAATTAATTCTTGTATAGATTGAGTGCCAAAAGACATTGTTCGAGACAACATTCAACAAGAGTCCTAGATGACTCTGTCGATCATAGATACTCCCCCATATAAGAAGGATCAACACTCAATCCTGACAACAATTGTGCTTTGTTATACTAGACCGATGCACTTTTGCATCATCTACTCTGATATAGGAAGGGGCATAACCCCAAGCATACCTCGCAAATACTAAGTCTCTCTAGGAAGAGGCTTAGTGAATATATCTGCAATCTGCTCTTTAGTGCTCACATACTCTAATCTAATTTCCTTTTCTGCAAATTTCTCTCTCAACATATGATACTTAATAGAAATATGCTTGGTCTTAGAATGTAACACTGGATTAGTAGACATATTTACCATACTTGTGTTGTCACAATGTATAACAACAAGTTCATTGATTTATATCCTTATATCCTTTAACATCTACTTCAAACAAATTGACTTGATTGCAATTGTTTGCTGTTGCAACGTACTCTTCTTCTATTGTACTTTGTGATGTGCAATCTTTCTTCTTGCTTAACCAAGAAACCAATCTTCCTCCAAGAAAGAAGGCTCCACCACTAGTGCTCTTTTTGTCATCCATATTGCATGTCCAATCTGCATCAATATAAGCACTTAGAGTGAAATCATTAGATCTGTCATATCACAATTCAAACTTAGATGTTCCTTTCAGATATCTAAATATCCTTTTGACTATTACATAATGTGCTTCTCTGGGATCAGCTTGAATCTTGCAACAATTCCAACTGCATTTGCTATATTCGACCTTATGTGAGTCAAATATTGCAATCCTCTGATCATAGATCTGTACTTTTTCTACTCAATAGTAGGTGTCTCATCCTTTGTAGATAACTTGTATCCACTTATCATAGGTGTTCCAATGGGTTTGCATGTTTCCAAACCAAACCTTTTTAGTAAATCCTCCAAGTACTTAGTCTAAGAAATAAAGTTTCCTTTATTTTGTACAATTTGCAATCTTATAAAATATTTCATTTCAAATTCTTTCTTCATCTCCTCATCAAACTTCTCACTTTCTTCATCATTTCCTCCAAATATAATATCATCAATAAATATTACCAAAATCATCAAACCGTCATCAATTTCTTTCCAAGACAGATTACTATCTGCCATACCTTTGCTATATCCAAGCTTTGCCTAATGTTTGTCCAACCTTGCATACTAGGTTATAGGTGCTTGCTTCAATCCATACAATGCTTTCCTCAATCTGCATAATATGTCCTTGTCATCTATTGAAGGACATCCTTCAAGCTGCTCAATGTATACTTTTTCTTCAAGTTCTCCATTTAGAAATGTTGACTTGACATCCATCTAATACACCTTGAATTTCTTATGTGCTACATAGGCTAAAAATAATCTTACTGCTTCTATTCTAGCCATTGGAGCATAGGTCTCCTCATAATCTATCCCTTCTTGCTGTGAGTACCTTTACATACCAATCTTACTTTGTTCCTTACAACTTTGCCTTGTTCATTCATTTTGTTTCTAAATACCCATTTAGTTCCTATTACATTCTTGTTTGCTGGTTTGGGGACCGATTCCCATGTCTCATTCTTTACTATTTGATCTGATTCCTCTTTCATGGCTCTTTTCCAATAATCATCTTTACATGCTTCATCTGCATTCTTAGGTTCAACTTGAGATATCAAGCATAGTTCTTCATTGACTTTGCTTCTTGTAATCACACCTTTGTCTTTGCTTCCAATGATCTGCTAGGATGGGTGAATCTTTATCATATTCTTTCTTGAAGTAGGAGTTGCTATCTCAACTCTTAACTCTACCAAAGGTTCTAAGCTTTGTTCTTGCCTTGGCTCTTCTTCATTATGCAAATCATTGTTAGTCTCAAGAAATACTTCATCATTCCTTGGTTTAGTAACAACATCATCGTTTGAATTGTAAGCAACTATTTTCTCTTGTATCCTAAATTTCTCATCAATTCTCACATTTGCACTTTCTATAATAGTTACCAAATCTATTTCTTCTGATACTTTCTTTTCATTAACCAATCTAGACTCATTAACATAGTCTTTCAAGGACTTTTGCTACTTGCTCTAAATTCTTCAACTTTATCAAAGAGTGGATTCTTTCTATCTTTTCTCAATCTCTTAGGACATTTACTTGAAAAATGACCAAACTCTTTACATGTCCAACAAACAAAAATTGTCATACCTTTTGGTTCTCTCTTTGTAAGTAGATCAATACCTTTCTTTATCTTTATATCTTCTTTTGATTTGGTTCTATCTTCTCTTCTGCTACTGTTCCCTTGAATACAACAGAAGGATTATGGATCTAAAAAATCAATATTCTACTCTTTAAACAAATCTGATAACTCACCAAGAATTTCCATCAGTCGGATGTCAAAATTTCCTCTACCAGATGTAGGAATATCTTTCTTGAACATGTTCACCATGGATCTGCCAAAGTTGTTAAACTTTATCTTCAAGGACTTGATGCTCTGATACCAATTTTTAGAAGCAATAGTCCACCAAGATAACTGGGAGGTTGGGGGGGGGGGGGGGGGGGGGGTGAATTAGTTATTTGATTAAAAAAAAAATCATCTTCTTTAAACAAACTTAACCATTCAACCAAAGTAAACAAAAACCATAATAAGATGCACATAGACAATTACACTAGATATGTTAACTAGGGAAACCCTTGATCAGAGGGAAAACCCTAGTGGGAATGATGCCCACAAGATGATGTACTAATGTAAATATTCCTTGCTAGAGGATGGACCCTGTTAGGAGTCTATTACAACATTTAGTACATAGAGTACCTGTTAGGAGACTTTGAGTCCCTGTTAGGAGATTCCAAACCTATTAGGAGTTGTAGTACAATGTATGCACGAAGAGCCCACTGCCCAAACATGCAATTTCAACTACAATAAGAGCTCACTGCTCAAACATGCAATTGACTATTATTTTCTTCTTTCCTTTGTTCTATCAACCAAACCAATCACTATCAGACCTTGTAGACTAGGTCACCTCAAATCCAAATATCAAACCTTGGATCACTTAGCAAAACCTTGTCAATGAAGTTTCCTTCACTTTTGCATTGCTCTACTCAACTTCACATTATGCTCTCTCTCTGCTTACAATCTCTTCGCATCAAATACAATTCATGTCATACTTGATAAAGGAAAATGTCCTTCCTTTATATTGAGTCCTAAAAACAATTCCCTAAGTTAGTTGCTAGACCTTCTCAATTAATAATTATAGGACCACATTAAGAACACGTTACACTTAGCGATAACATTAATCTTCTGCCTTGCAACTTGATAATCTTTTTGTACACACAATATTATGACGAGTGAACTTAGGCACATCATCACCAATATGTTTTCTTAATGTCCTCAGCCTTGATCCTCAGAATATCAACTCTACTAAGAGATATAACAAGTTTACCAAAATATGCCTCTGTAAACTCTATCTCAAAACAAACATCACCAAAGCTTACATAACTTCTTCTAGACTAATCATTTCTTCTTCTAACATTAAATGCATATACTAGATACTTAGAAATATCTCCCATAACCTTGGATAGTTATAATACTCAACTAACTATCCATACCAACTTGATCTTTTCGTTGTTCTCCTGTCAGATACCATAGAAAACTGCCATGTTGACATCAATGACAAACTCAGTCATGAATGTAACATATCATCATAGTAACATATCTACAATATTCCCCATGGGAATATCATCAACATTCATTGTTGCAATAGTTTTTGGGTAACAAATATTGTGCTATGTGTTATTACTTTCATGCATGTGATTGAATTGATTTACATATTACAACAAGTATACATTTATAGATTTGCATGAATAAGTTATTATTGGACTTGGATGAATTTGTGAAAAGTTATAAATTGCTATAGATTATGATTCACCCCGCCACCCCCCTGGCGCCCCCCCCCCCCCCTGCCCGCCCCCTCTTAGTATCTAGTTTAGTCCTCCATAAATCAACAACTAGTATCAGAG
Organism: Cupressus sempervirens; assembly: GCA_028749045.1. Taxonomy (NCBI): domain Eukaryota; kingdom Viridiplantae; phylum Streptophyta; class Pinopsida; order Cupressales; family Cupressaceae; genus Cupressus; species Cupressus sempervirens. Next base: position 564,911,084 of record CM053791.1, read on the forward strand.
CTCTCCTTCTCTAAAGGAAGCTCAAAGGCTTGGAGATTAGATCTTGGAAGATGGAGGCTTTCAAATAGGACAAGTCTATTGAGAATCAGGTGATCAACATCCAACTCACATTGTAGAAACTAGAGAAATAAAGACAAGATTTGAAGGATTCCCTAAAAAGGAGAAAAGAAATTGTCATCTAGATAAAGCAATTCTCTTATGAAGAAGTTGAAACTAAAGGACTATTCGAACCAATAAATTCTAAAGACAAAGCATCTATTGAACTACTTGAAAGGAACAAACTCCTCAATGAAGAGATAAGGGAATTGAAAAGAGAACATGAAATCCAATCAGTGAGACTATGTGGAGTGACTAAACATAGAAAGAAAGCTGAAGAAGACAAAACTAGGGCAGAAGATGACAAGAGGGTAATGGCTACCAAACTAGAAAAAAAGATATTGGATGTGTAGAAGCTCACAAATACACAAATGGATATAATGAATCAACTATTGACTACAAATTAGATAATGAATCACAAGGATATGGATATTGCAAATCTGAAATCTCACAATGAGACACTAAAGAACGAGAAGGAATCTATGGAAAAATTCAACAAACTAAAGAAAACAATGAAATATTTTGAAGAACTTATGAATTCATCAAGTTGTTCTAATGGGTCAAGACATTCATGCACTGAGAAAGGAGAATCATCCAGGATTGGAGAAATGAGAAATGCCAAGTCAAAAGACAAGCCAACTTGCTATCAATGTGGAAAAAATGGTCATACTACAAATATCTGTCGAAGCAAACATGGTATGCAAAATTCTAAACTTAATTTTATTGGTTACTATTTCACTGCAAGAAATATGGATGATCAATTTTATGAGTGTAGGTCAAGACTGAGGAATACACCTAGTACACCTAGATTTGAAGGATACTATTACAACTATCAGAAATATGGGCATAGAGCATTTGAATGTAGATCAAAGACAAAACCCTGCTAGCCAAATTAGAGAAAGAATAATTATGCATTGAACGATGCATGTTTACAATGTCACAAGTTTGGACATCAAAGCAAGAATTGTAGGACTCAAGTACATTCAGACAATCAGATAAAGGACAAAAGAAAAGGCAAGGTGGATATTGAGGAAGTGAAGAATGAAATGAACTAGACATGGAAAAAAAAACTAGAAGATGGATATAGTGGAGTTAATGGAGCTGAGGTCACCCAATCCAATGGACAAGGTGATAATGCCATCTCTAACTAAGAAAAAGAGGTATGTATGGAACTGTATTCTTAAATGATACATCATATAACAATTCCTTAGATAAATGTGTGCCAAAAGTTCATATCTGCATGTATAAGATGCATAAGATCAAAGTTTGTGAAAGATTGTTGAGTATCAATATAGTGTCTGTGTTGATCGAGCGTTGCAACATAGACTGAGCGTTCTAATAAAGACTAAAGGCTATGGACAAGATTGAGCTATTATGCTAGCTGGCTTCCACTCAATGAAAGACACAACATTAATGGAAAACATAATCAATCAAAAGATGAGGTATATAATAGATTTCAAATACATTATTTAATACCTTGCATCTAGGGTTTTTACGAGCTCTAAGTAATCAAGAGATCAGGTGATACAGAAAATTCAAGCAACCAATAGAGATTTCAAGGAGTGAATTGAACAAAAAGGTTGAATGAGAGTGTGATCGAGTGTCGAATATCCACAGAAAGAGATACATCAAACCCTAGTTACGATCATGATAGCTTCATCGACCATTAGAATGAGCCAAAATGTTAGTAAAGTTCAATTGGTGATGAGTGACTCCTGTCCTCCACCTAAATTTTGTGCTATTCTAGATTTTATTGTTAAAGGAGACTCAAAGGGTGTGTTATCCTCAATACCAGCTAAAGTCATCATTGATTCACGATGTCAAAAGTTGCTACATGTGCAAAATTGGAGAAGTAGGAGACTATAAGATCAAGGAAACTTATGAGAAGCAATGTGATGAAGGAACCTTGAAGGATGAGTTTAAGATTGTTGAAAGGAAATGGTTAACTTGAGCCCTAGAATTTCTCAAAAAAATTAGAATGGAATGGATCAAAGTTGTTATAAGCATAATTCATGATATTAAGCACTGGCTACAAAATAGACCAGTGGAAATCAGAAAGATGATGATGCATGGGGTAACTGGCTATCCAACCCTAGATAGGAAGAAAACCATGTGATGCTTGAGCTGAGGAGAAGTTGAGGCTAATACAAGAGCCGAGAGGAACGGATGTGATCTATCCATTGCAAGCATTTCTAATCCACTTATAGAATTTTCAATGAGAGTCATTGCTCACAAATTCTATCAATCTAGCATATTAAATAGTGTGCCAAGTATGGTTGTGGACCAAGCATGGAAGATTGTGATGAAAGATCATGAGTATGATCTTACTGGGATGCAACTGTTACAATTGGCAGAAAACCTATAATTAATAAGAAAGGCAAAGAATTCAATGTGTAAGTTTGGTTCCTTAATTTTTTGTACATTATTTTATATTCAAAAGTATTTTCCTAACATAAGTAGTATTTTATGGGAACAAGACAAACTAGTTGCAAGGAAAATCAATGAGTTTACTACTCAATTGGGAGACAATTTTGATAATGCAATGAATACACATTTTGATGAATTCAAGTTGAGAATGAAAAGGAGAATGAGAATTTCAGAGGAAATGGTCACAAAATACTACAATGACATTTATTTTCTTGTTGATACGGACAATACATTTTTGCAAGCAGTAAATCCAAGGAAGGCATGGCTATAAAGTTTTGGATATGAAATAGAGATTGATGATGTTAGTACAAACATTGGCACATTATTAAAAAAAGAGATAGATGTCGAGGCAAAACCATTTGGAAGATATGAAGAAGCAAAGACAAGAATAATAGTAAACATCAGGATAGCTTCCACAGAAAAGAAAAGGAAGAAGATGATTAAAGACCTATAAGCTAAATTAGGCACCCTAGGAAATGGAAAAGAACAATTGTAATTGACTCAAGGTCTTGGTGAAGATGAAGAACAAGATAGTGGTGATGAGGAAGAAGAAGCTGAAGAGGAAGAAGCTGACAAGGGTAAAGCCCTAGTTGTTGTCATGCCACCAAGCAAAAAGGCTCAAAGATCAAAGAAGAAGAAGGCGGTGACACCTCCACCACCAACTAAGCCAAGGACCAGGGCAACTGCTATTGTCGAGCAATCTATGAAGTTGAAAGTAGCATAGACTACTGAGTCAAGTGAGCCTTGAACTAGGAGAAGGAGATTGGTTAGAGGACCACCTATCAGGTAGATCAAGACTATTGAAGAGGTATGTGACAACTTAAGAAGATCTATAGGTTTATCTAGTTTCAAATATGTGATAGAAATAAAGTTAAGGAAGCTATGGTAGAAATGATTGCAAATAAAAAGCTAGCTCCTAGTGCAATCGAGAAGAAGATACCGAAGGATGTATATGATATATTAGAGAGGAAATGACAACAGGTTGAAGTAATAGAAAATCAGATAAGAACTAACACACTAGTTAGAGTTATGCCTAATTTGTCTCAAGAATAAAAGGACACATTTTTGAAACATCATAAGAGTAGATTTGTTCCTCAATATAGAATGTTCTTGATACTACAAAATAAAGGGGAAGTTATATGACAATAGAGCGAATTATTGTGAAAGAGCATTTTTGGGCTTACAACAAAGAAGGTAGAAACTCTGAATATTAATGATAAACACAGTAGTGAAGAAAGCTCAGGTGTGCCAAGTCCACAAGGCAACATGTCTCCTATCCATTTTGACACCCCTAACACTCCAGAAGCCAAGAAGTCAAGGCTTACCAATGAAGAAGAAGAAGATGAAGATAAAAATGATAAGACTATTTCAACACCTCAAATTAAGGGAAATAAAGAATTAAATAAGGCTAAACCAAGTGCTATTGTTGTTGTCTCAAGCATTGATGCACAAGCAAGACTGAGCCGTGACACCCCCTCACCTACTCCTAAGGTAGTGTTGAGTAACAACGCCCCTTCATTGAAAAGGAAGAGAAAATAAATAAAGGATATTTCACCAGATAGTGAAGTTAGTTTGGATGAACATATTGAGATGCCACAATTTGATCTAGCAAATTTCACCTTTCAGCAAAACTTTTTGCTACTATAAATTTTGAAGAGGAAAAAGAGGTGAGAAGAGCTCAGGAGAGAGTTAAACCAACAACAAACACTACAAGATGTAAAGTATGTTTTTCTTGATGCTTTTGACATACAAAATGTAGATGAAGAGACACCAATCATTGATCAACTTATACATATCATTGATCAAGTTAGTGAAGAAAATTTTGAATCCAAAGATAAGGTAATGGATTGTCAACAAGAAGAATTGAGACCAAGGTTATGGACAAAGTCTTCATAACTATAGCTGAGTAGAAAGTGCTATTACAGGAAAAAATATATAAGTAATGATGAATCTTACACAGAGGGTACAACATGTGTACACAATTTTGTCAGATGTCCCAAGATTTACATATACTATTCAAGCACAAGTAGATAATACTCAGGCTGAGATGAAGGCATCCAATAGTGTCATCTCAAAGTCAGTAGGATCTAGCATAGATCACTACAATATTCTACTAAATGCTCAAGGTACAATGGCTGAGCTTTAGGTAGTTGATAGCACCATGAGATCCAAATTGATCTCAAGTCAGGCAATGTTGATACCTCATTTGGAGGTCATGCTGAGAGAACTAAAAGGATCTTATCACAGAAGATCATAACTTATCAATGGCTAAGAGTCTAATTGATTTAGCTACAAGACTACAACTACATAATCAAATTTTGGAGGCAAAAAGAACCACATGGAATCGTGCACTAGCCATGATTACCATAGTTCACAAGGATTTCATTTAAACATATGGATTACTTCAACTCTTTCAACCCTAGCAGTAGTGACATCAAGTGTTCAAAAATAAGAGGGAAATATATACACAGAGAAATGTATATAGGAGTATCATGTACAAGAAACAAATAAAGGTTGTGATGAATTTTTGTATTCATTTTTCACAAGTCATAAGACTTAGGGGGAGCTCATTTTTTTATTGATATGACAAAAAAAAAATTCAACTAATGTTAAAGGGAGATATTTTTGGTATGTCTAACTACTATTCTCTATTAGTGTCAATCACTTATTCATTTACAAGGTAGAGTTAGACAGTCATCATTGTGACTGAGCTACTCTACATAGGTAAGTCATGTGCATAAGATAGTATTGTAATGTCCCCTTTTTGGACATTTCCTTACTCGTTCCGTATTTGATAAGTTTTTGATAATAATCCGTATATGATAAAATTTTGTCTATCATTTGCTCTCGTGTATATATATGTTATTACAAGTGAATGGTCATAGATGGTTGCAACCCTTCAAATAATTAACTACTTGTTATGGTGAGGGTTTAATAATGATTATTAACATATATTTAATAATATACATTAATATTTATTATAAATGTATAGCATTTATTAATTATTTAAACTTCCATATTCGTAGTGTATCCTTGGGCTTATGGATAATATAAGCCATCTATATAACATAATAATGTTGTCACCATTATTACCATCCTTATTATATATATATATATATATATATATATATATATATGATATTGTATTTATATTAATTCTTTTATCCTTATTATACTGATTAATCAATTTATTATTATTAGTTATTAATATTACATAAATTAAATATATTATAATCTTTTATTTATTTAATATTTATTTATGTATGTAATACAATTACTACCGGCTTGATATACATATTGCATAATTCATTTATTCATTAACGTATATTACTAATAATGTTTATATTTACTATTATTATGAATTATGACTAATATTTATTCATATAGTGTATCAATATTATTTCTTTGTGAACAATCGATAATAGCGTATGAACTATTATTATATTTTATCCAATTATAGGATCCCCTCTTAAAGTATGATATAAGGATAGGGTAATATATATGTATTAAGGTACATATATACAAAGGCATGATATTAATACATTTGATATAACTACGTAGTATTGAAGAATCATTCTAATCAATGAAATGTTGACTTGTTTGATTTTGAATATCAACTCATTTAATATTAGAATGGAGGTTGATGAATAATAATCTACAAATGATGTGATAGATTTTTTTTCTCTTGGAGACAAGGACATATTAATATGTTAACTTAATGACAAATTATATCATTATTATTAATAATTAATTTATCATTAAATCTTATAAATATGGGGACATGACAAGTATGTACCAAGTAATTCTATAGAAGTCGAGTAAGTATGGTCACAAAACAATTTTCTATATGGATCGAGCTCATTCAACGATCGAGCAAGTCATCAACAACCAAGTGAAATTCCAACTATATAAGTACTTAATGATATAGTATGTGTTGATCACAATATATGCTGAGCATTAGAAGATTAATGAAGACTGAGAAACAACAATGTCAAGCACCAGTAACAATAGAGACTGAGCAATGCAGAGTCCACATAAAATTTAGGAATGGAACAAAGTTTTAGGAAAAATAATTATTAGGTCAACTTGGAAGGATTATTTAAGTTTTGAAGAGGTTGTTATATAATATTTATACTCAAGAAGAGGTTATTACAAAGCATTTACATGACATGGATCACATATCCCCATGTGTATGTTCAATGATCAGGATGAAGAGATAAAACATGGAACCATCTAGAAGACTCTTCATGGAATCTTTATATAGCGATGATCTTGACCTAGATCAAGTGTGGAAGTGATTGTGTGCATGTGTGAAGATCAGGGAGGAGAAGATCAAAATTCATTCAAGGGTTATGTTATCATCTAACCAAATAAGTTACTTATTCATAATTAGTGTAAGTGGAAGGGAAAGACAAGAGTATCATATTAGAGGAGAGTAGAACTTAGAAAGAAGAAGAATTGAAATCAACTTGTAGAACAAACCAAGAGTTAGGTACTGAGTTAGTTTTAATAGACTTGAATTAGGGTGAATATCTTAATAGGGTGGTCTTAATAGATCCTTGTAAATCTCCTAACAGATTCCTTACTTAGTTGTAAGTGTCAACTCCTCTAATAAGGTGAAAACTAATAGTTTCTTAAGTCTTTAATAGGATAGACTCCTCATAGAGTAGATCATATATTATGGTCAAATATTGTAACCTTAACTGGTTAACTTTATTATTATAGTAGTGAAGATTTGTGGGTGTCATCCCCACACTAGTTTTTTACCTTCACCTTGGAGGGTTTCTAGGTAACAAATATTGTGTTATGTGTTATTAATTTCATGCATGTGATTTAATTGATTTACACGTTACAGTAAGTTTACATTTATATATTTGCTTGCATAAGTAATAATTGTATGTGGATGAATCTATGAAAAATTATAAATTGCTATAGATTTCGAGTCACCCCCCTCTTAGTATCTAGTTTACTCCTCCATAAATCAATAAGGAGGATGAGGAGGAGTCAGAGTGACAAGTTGGAGGAGGGTGGAGAGAGCAGGGCCTAGGTAGGAGCAACCTATGGGAGGAGACAAGGAGGATCTGAGGGATGCTTGGATTCATACACTAGAGTTAGAGCTACAATAGGTAAAAATTTCCATCGTTGTGTGGGATCAATAGGTCATTGATGAGCCTATATGCAACAAGGAGTTCCAGAGAGAGAGGGACACAACTAGATGAGAGGTAGAGCATCATGATGCACAGGTGGCTTACCATTATGCTGCATACAGGGGTGTGGTACCCCCAGGGCAGAGACTACCTAATTATTCAAAGTGGGTAGGGAGATGAGAGGGTACAATACACCACCAGATGGGAGACAAGCTCCTTCACCATGACCATTGCCTACCTAGGAGGGCGAGAGTCAATCCTAGGCCAGAACTAGGTCTAGAATGTGGTCCTCATGACACATTTTGATTTACATATGTATTTTGAGATAGCTATCTAGATTTTGGATCTCACATGTACATGTACTCTTGATTGATTTCTATATATGTGTGTGTGTGTGTGTGTGTGTGTGTGTGTGTGTGTGTGTGTGATACTGGATTTGATTGGTTTTATTGTGTACTTGTCTCATTTCATGCTCAAGTGGTGGATTTCTATGGATGTTTCGGTAATTGTGTTTATATTTCCATGTGATATTTCTCATATGTGTTCATGCTTATGCTCATGTTTATTGTTGGAAATATAAGGTAGGTTAGGTTACTAAGAGGGGAGGAGTGAGTTAGGAACCAATAAAATCTTTAACTCACTTCACTCCTTCATATATTATTTTGATATAATTGCATGCATAAAATAAAGAAAGCAATAAAACATTCATAACAATTTGACACAAGATACGGTGACCCAAAAACCTTCAAATTAGAAAGTAAAATTGGGGTGTGGATGATACCCACAAGTTTTAGTACTACAATATAAAGTTAACCTATTAAGGCTTACAACTGACCACTTCTGGTGATCTACCCTATTAGGAGAAATAAGGACTATTAGGTTTAGCTTGTTATAGGATTTACAAACATATAGTGAAGTATGCACTCTATTAGGAGATTTAGCAAAAGACTATTAAGTCCACTCGGTTAAAGGATTTAACTGATGCACATGTTAGAATGAATCAATGGCTGATCTCTAATCTACAACTTTGATTTGTTGAATGAGATTCCTTGAATTGCAATGATCACCTTACTGTGATAGATAAATCTCTGTTGTTCTTATACTTCTTGTAACCTTCTCCAACTCACACTCAAATACTTCATGTATCTTCCTATTGACACACTTGGATATGATACAATGAGTTACATATATATCAATCCAAATAATTACCTTCTGGAGTTGACTACGATACCAAATTCATGATAATTCACAAAGTCGACACAACTTCTGTAACTAGGGTTTAGAAGACAAACTTGGTGATGTTCTAACACTTGGTAAACACTGTCAACACTTGGCAAACTTTGGCACTCAGTTGAAGTTGAAGCTTGGTCAATATTGATTACTTCAAGTAGCACGAACTCGGTTAGCACTATGTGCCTCAGTGAACATTGAGAGACTCGATAGATGTTGAATCACTCAATTGACATTGCATGAATCGGTCAACACTAGATTCATTTTGTTAACACTACAAGCTTGGTAGACACTCTAGAACTTGGTTAACACTACAAAGCTTGATTAACATGAAGATCTTCATCACTTGTACTGGATAGCTCAGTAGACTCTGCTATGCTTGAGCTATATTGTAAATTGTCTCAGATGCTCAGTAGACATTGTGTAGCTCAGCATGAACTGTATTCTGACTACTCAGCACAATAGCAACTGAAACATTTGGTTAACACTATTAGATGAATGATAAGCTCGATAGAAATTATAGAGCTCGATAGCAATGTAACCAATTGATGAAGTGTTAAGTTACTAATAGACAAATTGACCTTAATGACAACAATCTTGCCCTTTGGCATTAGTGACAAAAACACTTATCATACCAAAAATTTGGATTCTTAAAATTTACAAGTCAAAAACTTCCTTTATCAACATTCTGTGTCTTCAACTTGGTTTTGACTTACTGTTGTTGTAGCTCGGTAAATTACTCCATTTTTCAAAAAAATTCAAAATTGCTTTTATATACATATTTTCTACTTATCTGTACATATTACTACTCCCCTATAGACATATCTCTCCTATACATATAGCTGGAGTATAAATATATCTTTTGCATAAACATATCTTCTATACACATAATCTTCTTCTCCCCTTTATCAATAGTATTCTCCTCATTATTATTAAACATATCTTCTCCCATAATCTATATACATAATCTTCTTCTCCCCCTTTTTGACATAAATGCCAAAGGTGTATAATATCTACAAGTTAATACCAAAATGTGACAAGAAATCATAATGTACCTTCAAAATTAGTACCATAGTCTTGTCCCAATTTTCTTGTAATACCTTACTTGCATGCAAGGCTATTTGAACCTCTACTGATAGTTCCATCATGTGGTCAGCTATGGAGAAGTTATTATCATGGATGAGTGTCTTTGCATGTTCAATGTGCTTTTGCACTGCATCCATGTTTGGAAGAATTGTGCCCTAAATTTTTGCAAGTGTGGCCCTAATTCTGGCTTCTTCCCTTAGCAATTATGCCTGAAGATTTGTCAAATATATAATTTTTGTAAAGTGTGCAAAACTACAACTCAGATCAAGTGATAGTTGGTGTGTACTTTCCTTCATCTTCTCATCTATCTTGGATAATTTATCCTTGATCTCCTTTTGTAAAGATAGGCGTATCACTTAACTTGACAAATAATGAAACAACATTATTGATAGATGTTCTAGTGTAGCAAGGATAATAGATAGTTCTTCTTGATGTATAGCAATTTTCTGTGCTACCTGCTCCAAAAATTTATTTTCAAATTTTCTCTCAGCTCATTGCAACAATTTTTTTTTGTCCATTCATTTCTTCATTATACTTGTGACAATTTCAGCTAATTGATCCATAATAGTTTATTTCTCATCAACCTTAATATTTAGAGCATCAACAAATATGCTCTTTATGTCCTCAAGGACTTGATTAATCTTTTTCCTCTCTTCTCTAAGGTTCTTTTGCTTAGCCCTTTTCTTCTAAAGTTCTCCAATGGTATCCATCTCTTCTAGAGTGAGGTTAGAGGTATCCCAATTTGGAATAACAATGTCCTTATCTAGATCAATTTCTTCCTCTTCTTTACCCTTTTCCTTTGGAGTGGTAGAATGAACAATTTCTTTTCCTTTACTCAATACTTTAGTGCTTGGTTGAGGCTAAGTCTCAACTATCATTACACTTGCCATGGTGGAAACAATAGTGGAAAAAGTAGGAATAGCACCAAATGTACTAGTAGTAGAAATAAAATTAACAACATGAATACCTTGTTGTTGCTTGGTCAAGCTTGATGCTGGGAAGACTTGTTGCTCAATAGATAAAGTATTGGGCATTTAGTCATTGAAATACTTGGCAAAGCAATTCTAGAGATTGGTTGGGTGCTTTCTATTGTATATTTGACCTTAACCAACTTGATAGATGTCTTCTCTGAGCCTGATTGCACTAAGGCTTTGCTCAGAGAGTGAGGAAAGGAAGTCATAACTAATGCTACAATCTTTTCAGCATTAGTTTCTTAATACTTTGTATTTATAGAATGTTTTCTCCAGTGGCTTCCTACTCTTCTTCCTCATTATCAAGATTGAGATCGTCTATCTCATCATCTTTGATTTCTACTTCTTCTTCAGCATCAACATCTTCACCATCTTTGTCATCAACATGGACAACAAAGTCACTAGGCTTGTGCAACCCATAGATGTTTTTCGATGTGGTAGTAGAAAAATTCACCATAGATTCAATGTCCTTTAGCAATATTAGACATGTATTGAATTTGGGTGTGAGCTTCTTCTCATTTTCTTTCAATGATTCCTTTACCTCTTTCTCACTGAGACTCAACATAACCTATCTCAAGGTTTGTTTACCGACATCTTTACCAAATTTTATTGCACTATCCCATTGAGTTTTTATTGCTTTCAAAAGTACATCAGGAACTTGATGTGTAAGCTCATCAACTGAATACTTTGCTTACCTAATTTTGTCATAAGGGTATCCTCAATTTGCTTTTTCTCTTCATTGCTCCTAGTCTCATACTTAAGAGACTTGAAACATGTCATAACTATTCCTTGTTCCATCTTCTTCAATATTTTTTGAAGGGTAGAGGTAGACCTTTAAAAGATAATATGTTCAACTTCATGTTCTTCACCCAACTTCAACTTCCTTCTAGAATTAGTAGATCTTCTTGTAAACATAGTAGGAGAAGACTTGGCAGGTTTGGTTATTATAACTTTCCTTTTCTTCTTTGGAGGCTCCTCTTCCTCAAGTTCTACTTCCTCTACTTCATCCTCTTCATCTTCATCTCCCATATAATATCCTTTTCCTTCTGCCAACATTAGAGGAGAGTTTGATTGCTTAGAGTCTTTGATTATTTTCTCTATCCTTTTCCTTCCTTTGTTCACTGCTTGGGGTAGCTTGATCTCAAGCTCAATTCTGGCCTTAGCCTCTTCATAAGTACCAAAATATGTTGCCTTAGGATCCACAGACTCATTCGATAGAGCTTCAATGATATCTTTAGTGTCATTAATGTTAATTCCAGAGGTTTAACCCATGCCACTCTAGGCCTAATTGCCTGAATGTAAACCTTGTCACAGTCAACCATAAAACATATATCATCTTCATAATCTTCTACAAGTTTCCTGGGTATCCTAAATCTATTGTGCATTTTCTCCTTAAATATCTCAAATTAATTTTCCATAATACTCTCAAAGTTTTCTCCCATTTCTACTATGAATTCATTTATTTGATACAGTATTGAGGTATCTTTCTTCCATACTACAGTTCCTTTAGAAGGGAAAAACTTTCGAACATAGAAAAATAGACATGTCAAGAGAGAAACAAACTTACATGGATGTTTCTTTAATACTCAGATGCTATCCATATTATTGCTTAATTAATTCAACAGCAGCTCGACAAGGTCAAAGGATAAGTTGTTCTTTACTACCTTGTATGCAAGGTCAACCACTTCACATGACACACTTTTCAAATGACTTGAGCTATAGATTTTGTGAGCAATCACATGGATACCAAACTTCAATTCCATGTCAATTACACCACTAAGCTTCATGCCTCTTCCATCCCATTCGGCAAGAGTCCACTTTGTCAATTCGATCTAACCTAGAGTTTTAGCATGGGTAATCCAGTAATCTTGTGTATCATCTTTTTGGTTATCAAAATAAGATAATCTAACCACAACTACATGTTATGAACATGACTCAAAATTAATTTGATCCAATTTACTTGAAAATTCCTCAGCATATGTAAGATATGTGTCAAAACCTTTGTCTCCAAATATTTGTGCTTAGGTTTTAGAATACCATCCACACATAGTTCATTGAATGCTTCATTCATCTTTAGGGTTCCAAGCTTCTGAATAGAATAGTGATAAAATGAATGGATGTCATGAACAAGAAGTAACTTAGGTGGAATTTGGGATTACACTCTAGCAAGGTCAAGTGCCTTTGCAATTGTTGGACTCAATTTGAATGTGGGAGCTTTGTGATTAACTCCACGAACCAACATTTCAAAACCTTTCTTCTTGAAGATGCCATCACTCGGTACGGTTTTGAACATGAGAGTAATCTTCAACAACAACTGCTTAAATCACTCGAAGGCTTTGAATTCTCTCTTCACTATATGCTCTAAAAATTTGCAATGAAATAATACATTCAATTTCCTCCTTCTAATGAATTTTAGTCTTTACGATCACCATTAATGCTTCGTACACATATCTACTCAGTGAAAAGCTGTCCTCCACTAGGTTTGGTCTTTAATGCTCATAAGACACCTCCAACTCAGTAAGGTCTCCTAACTTGGTAGAAACCACCAACTCAACATTTTCATCCTGAAAAAGATATGCAACCCGACCTTGCTCGGTAAGGTCTTGAACTTCTATTATCACTTAGTGATCCTTGTGCATCTTGAATGTTGATATGGATCTTTCTGCTTACTAGCCATAACTCATGTTAGATGATTTCTTCTAAATCATAGCTCCAATGATCTCCATAGGGAACTAAGTTTAAATGATTGATCCATCCAACTCATTGACTTGGTTGTCAACAACTTTAGGACTTTGACTTGCATTCTTTGGAGATTTTTGCACCCATTGCTACCTCATTTGTTTTCTGATGTTAGATTTGGCTTTCTTTTCATCTTCAATTCTTCTTATGTTCATATAATTTTTGGCAAGATGTCCAAGTTCTATACAAAAAAAAATCTCTTTGTAGTGTCTCTTTTCCTCATGTGATGTTTTACACAATTTGCTCCAATGTGCCCAAGCTCACCACAGTAGTGACATCTATACCATATGTTGTAATCCCATCCAAATATTGCTTTCACAATTTTTTCTATTGGATTCCACTTCTTGGTCCTGCACTCTAAAGATTTGTGTCCTTATTTGTCACAATTGTGACACTTTCCTTCAAACTTAGATTTCTCTTTGCATTCACTTGCTCCATGATCATGCTTATTACAATTGTAACACTTTCCATTGATTTTTTCTTTACCATTGCTCCAACACTTATTTGATGTATGACCTATCTTACCACAATTATTGCAATTAGGTCTTTTGTTCTTTTGAGCTCCTTGTTGAGATGATTCACCTTCTTCTGTATATCCTAATCCATCTTTGCCTTTGTGTCTATATTGAGTTTTCTCATTCAATTGATTCATGCTTTCTTGAGATTTCATCATTTTCACATTGGTTTGCTTTTCCATGCTGAGATCATTCTGTAGTCATTCATTCTCCATCCTTGGATTGATAAGCTCTTATTTGCATCATTGAGTTGATCAATAAAGTCTGATTATTGAAGGGATGGTTGTTGAATTTCATTGTCATTTTCTTCTATCTCTTCTTTGGATTTTTCCTTTTGTTCCATGACTTCACATGATTTGATTGATTGGATTTCTTGCTTTATTTTCAGCTTTCTCACTTCTTCTTGAATATTATAATTCTTCTCAAATAGGTCTTTGATTGCTACATCAGCTTCATCTAAATTTATTTGTGGGCATAAGTCTTCAATTCTTTCTTCAATGTAGAGATTTCCATCCATTTGTGCTGTAAGATCTTTCCTTCTTTGCAATGATTGAGAGAGTTGCTCCTTTTCTTTCTTGAGTTGTCCAATAGCTAATTTTAGATACATTTTTTCATTCTCAATAGCCTTTTCTAGCTTGAATACCTCCATTTCCCCTAATCTTATCTCAAGCTATTAAAATTTTTCTATAAGAACCAAAAGTTCTGATACCAATTGTTGAAAATATAAGGTAGACTAGGTTACTGAGAGGGGAGGGGTGAATCAAGAACCGATAAAATCTTTAATTTAGTTCACCAATTAATCCTTCATATATTATTATAATCTAATTGCATGCATGAAAGAATGAAATCAATAAAACATTCATATCACTTTGACACAAGATATGGTGACCCAGAAACCTTCCAATTAGAAAATAAAATTGGAGTGGTGATGATATCCACAAGCTTTAGTATTGCAGTATAAAGTTAACCTGCTAAGGCTTACAATTGACCACTTCTAGTGATCTACCCTAGTAGGAGAAATAAGGACTGTTAGGTGCACCTTGTTAAAGGATTTACAAACATACAGTGAATTATCCACTCTGTTAGGAGATTTAGCAAAAGATTGTTATGTCCACCTAGTTAAAGGATTTGACTAATGCACTTGTTAGAATGAATCAGTGGCTGGTCTTTGATCTACAAATTTGATTTGTTGAATGAAATTCCTTGAATTTTAATGATCATCTTATTGTGATAGATAAATCTCTATTGTTCTTTATACTGCTTGTAGCCTTTTTCAACTCGCATTCATATACTTCATATATCTTCCTATTGACACACTTGGATATGATACAATGAATTACATATATATCAATCCAAATAATTAATTTCTAGAGTCGGCTACGATACCAAATTCATCATAATTCACAAAGTTGGCCCAACTACTGTAACTTGCATTCAAAAGACAAACTCAGTGATGTTCTCACACTCAGAAAACACTGTCAATATTGGGAAACTCTGGCACTTGGTTGAAGTTGAAGCTCGATCCATATTGATCACTTTGAGTAGCACAAACTCAGTTAGCACTATGTGACTTAGTGAACATTGAGAAACTCAATAGATGCTGAATCGCTTGGTTGACACTGCATGACTCGATCAACACTAGATTCATTTCATTAACACTACGAGCTCGGTAGACATTGTAGAACTTGGTTAACACTAAGATCTTCATCACTTCTATTGGATAGCTCAATAGACTCTACTACACTCGGGCTATATTGTAAAATGTCTTAGATGCTCAAAAGACACTGTGTAGCTTGGTATGAACTGCATTCTAACTACTTGGGTCACTATCATCTAAAACACTTAGTTAACACTATTGGATGAATTATTAGCTCAGTAGAAACTATAGAGCTCAGTAACAATGTAACCAATTGACTAAGTGTTAAGTCACTAATAAAAAAATTGACCTTAATGTCAATAGTTTATATGATCATGGATGTATATGTCTCATAGATATCTTAGCTCCTCATATTTATGATGTAGAATCATGTTTTGAAAATGTGATACTTGGATAGATTAGATTTGATGATGAGATTAACCCCTTGTGATGATAGGTGTAGAAGAAGCAAGATAGTGGATGTGATCGATAAGGAATGAAAGACACAATTGAGAGGAAGAATGAGATGAAATGAACATAGTTTGCTGACGTGTTATTGAAATGTGAAGGGAGAGCTCTCTCGATATGAAAAATGCAAGACTAAGCTAGAATGATCTTATAGTGCAAATTAATATGCAAAATGGTTTGCTTGCAAGGGACACATAACTTTTAGACTCTAATTTCATCGTTGAGCATTATTTGGGGATATCAAAAGATCATACAATGCTCACTAGTATAAATACAAGGATATGAATATGATCTATATTGGATAGATATGTGGGAATCCAACCTAAGCATCAAAGACATGTAAGTTAAGATGACTAATGCAATTAGATTCCCTAAGTTTAATATAGCAAGATTACACTTGTATCAAGGCATAAGTGCCACGATAACCCTCTAGTGTGGTCTTGTGAAAATAGTCAAGGATGATACAGTGTAGGCCCAAAGTGTTAAGTAGGATACACACAAAGGCTCTCAACACCTTAGACTACCAGAGTATACCCACAAGTAGAAAACAAGTAAAATATTCCCCATGCTCTCAGTCTTCTAGTTCACGACATCTTGGAAAGATTATTAGAGAGGGAAAACTCAACAAAGAAATCATCATGAATAACACACAATAGAAAATAAAGTTCAATCAAGTCTAAAAAAATGCAATATTTAAGTGTATGTATATGTGTAAGTCACATGGCCATTTATTTTAGACTCACATCTGATAGTGAGAAATATCATAGCATCCTAGACTAAAACTAAGGTATCTGAAAAGTGTTGAGAAACACCCAATGTTAAGGGGTAAAGTGTTTTAAAATATTGTTTTAGATGAGTTTCCAGAGAAACCCTAACGAACAAGAAGACCTTGATAAGCTAGGCAGTTGTGCCCCCTATACAAGGATAAGAGTTGATTCCAAGCTAGGAAAGGTGTCAAAATGAATATGCGTGAAGTGGGATTGATAGACATAGGTGCAAGGGTCTCAAGGAGCACCTATTTCTAGGTTTTCACCACTTGGAAGATTTTTTAGGACTTTTTCTAACTTTTTTGGTGATGCATCGAAGTGCCTATTGCTAGGTTTTCATTAGGATGGTCATTTTTTAGGACATTTTATACTTTTTAGGATTTTTTTAGCATCATATATTTTTTTGTTGGATTCTTTCAGGATCATAAGGTATGTAAAAATAGCTCATCCATGTGAGCCTTAAGCATAGAAATTCTTCAGATGTAGAATATTAATAGTCTCAGGGAGTTCCTCTTCCTCTATTGTAGAAACTTAATAGAGCCCCGATCCGAATGTTGTTGTGATGATGTAAGTGTGTAAGCTAAAAATGGAACTCAAGACTCATACTTCAACATAGTCCTTATTTGTTAAATGCATCCAAGAATGAACATTAATTGTTCATCTCAAATGATTAACAAGGCGACTTGTTGCCTTCTATCTAGGTGGGGTTTTGTGCTCTTAGAATGCGTTTAGTAACCATGACCACTACTAGAATGAAGGATTTCTTTTGTATGTATGCAAGATTGAACTATAATTAAACTAAATGTATGCAATCTTGAACTATGAACAAATAAAAATTAAGCTAGATGTATGAAAAATAAAGCTAGAATTCATATAAGCTAGAATGATAGATCAAGCAAGCTAAATATCAAGAATGCTAGAAATGCTAGAAGGCTTAAAACTAATAGAATTATGATGCATGAGAATTCTCTATATATTTTTAGATCTTAGAATGCCTTGTATTTATAGATTTTTCAAGGGCTTGGGGTAGAATTGAGAATTTACTATGGTGAAGGTAAAAATGAATTAAAAATCATTTTAAGGGAATCCACTTTGATTTAAAAATTCATAAATGAAGGCCCCATTTAGATTATTTCATTCAAAATGGAGAACCTATTTTGATTAAAATATTGAGCACTTTGAATGGAATAATGATTTATGAATCCACTTTGGGATAGAACAATGATTTATGAATCCACCTTGAATAAAGAAATAATTTAAATCCATTATGAATAAACAATGAATATCCTTAAATTCCACTTTGAGTAAAATGTTCATTAGGGAATAAACAATGAATATCCTTGAATTCCACTTCGAATAAAATATTCATTATGGAATAAACAATGAATATCCTTATATCCCACTCCAAATAAAATATTCATATGTCAAATGGGGTCCTCTTTTAAATATAAAAATAATATTTGTGGATAATTGGTTATCTAAATTAATTTGAAATTGATATTCATGTGTACATTTCAAATGGGTTCAAATAGTTGATTTGTTTGAATTCTTTTAATTATTTGATTCAGTTAATTCAATTTGAATCTTCACCATGAGATATAATTATGCAATTAAAAGAATTACCAATTTTGGGTGATTACATTTGCCCCTCTTTGAGTTGATGAGTGAGTAGCGCATTGATTCAAAGAATAGTCTAAATTGAAGTGTAGAATGAGAATTGAGATCGGTTCCAATTTTGATAAGAAGATTGATTGATAAGATTTTTAGGACTATCTTTAGAAAAAAGCTTAGTCCTCTAGAGTAAGGGTTAGAATGCCCCAATACCTATCTAAGATTGTCATGATCTATAGAATTGTCCCTAGAATGAGGCTCAATCCTCAGGAGTCAAGGTTAGAATGCCTCGATACCTATCTATGATAATACTAATCACGATTCATAGGATTTCCCCTAGAACAAGACTCAATCCTCACCAGTCAAGGTTAGAATGCCCTAATATTTGTCCATTAAAAGGTGATTGAAAAGAGTTTTAGGACTATCTCCAGAACGAAGCTTAATTCTCTAGAGTTAGGTTTAGAATGCACCAATACTAGTCTGTAAATAGATGACAAGACTTATCATGAGTCATAGGATTATCCTTAGAACAAGGCTTAATCCTCAAGAGTCAGGGTTAGAATGCCCTGATACTTGTCCATTGAGCTATGATTTGAGTTGTCAAAAGTTTGATCGATAGAAAATTAATGACTTGATTGATCAATACTAGTTGATGTAAGGTTTGATTTATGATTCAAGATTTGATTGAAGAAGCAAGATTTGGTTAATAGAAATGTAATGATGTAATCAACCTACCCCCTTGGGAACAAAATAAGAAGATGATATGTCAACAATATTGATGTAGAGAAACAAATTGTGATTTTGATCCCGAAAATAGACTCAAGATTATCGAATTCAGAAGAGGTGAGGAAATGTAAGTCATGGTGAATATTCTACCCCCTATTTTGGAAAACACAAGTCAAAGAGCTATGGGATCTATGTGGAGTGCAAAGCTAAGAGAAAATGCAAACCTATAGTGAATGCAATTCTAAGACTTTGGTTACTAAACTCGTAAGTTCATCATAGAGAAATATGATATAGTACAATCACCATTGGTTCAACCATGGAAGTATGAATACTTTATCATTCCCAATTAATATGTACATGAAAAAATTATTTAAAATAATTAAAAAAGTACGATAATTACAAAATTGTCGCAGTAAAACACCACAGCCCAAAAACAAAGAAAAAGTTTATATTTTCATCCTGGCTTCTGTAGTCTCAGACATCATCGAGTTGCTAGAAAAATAATGACTGGAAAAAGTAAAAATCATGTAATCTTCATGTACATGTTTGTTTGAAGAACAATTATATACAATAGTATGAAAATTTTCACCATGCATAAAATAAAGCTAGTGATAGAACAGTGTGTGTTTATCGGCAAGTGTAAATAACAAACCTGTTGTAGCAAATAGTTGAAGGTTTTTCTATTGTGATAATAATTTTGGATGCTCATAGGATTTGACCAAGTAAAGATTGAATAAATTATTGTTATAAAGAATCTTACAATTTGCATTGCATGCGATGTATTTGTCGAAGTGTGCCAGTTTTGGCTTGTTTGGAGGACAAGCATGAGCGCACATGGGAAGCATCTTTTGGAAGAAACAAGAGTGCAATGCAACTGTCAAAAGGCATTATGTTTGATGTTTTGGTAAGATGAGGTTGGTTTTTGTGCGATTATTATGTGTTGTGAAATGTATGAAAATCAATCAGAGTGGCATTATTGCATGTCATTTTGAAAAATATGGTGGACAACTCTCTTGCTCCTAAGAAGTTGGTAGTGTGTAGCAGAAGGTATTGAGATTTTTTTGCCATAAATAGGTGAGCCAGTCTTAATGAGTTGATTCATAGTGTTTTGAAAGCATAAAAAAACTCCAAAAATCCATAAGAAGATAGTTGTATCTATTTGTGTGCAAAAATAGCCATGGCAGGATCACAAGAAAATCACAACAAGAGTATCAGATGGGAGAAGCAAAGCTTGGAGGATGGGTGGATGATGATAGTGATAGTGTGGCAGATAGAACACATTGGAGAAGACATAGAAGAGCAAAGCATAACAGATCAAAAGCAAGTGGAGCATCCTCTCATTGAAATGTGTGTCGATGTGAACAGGAAGCTGTAGAGGCAAGTCAAGGTGAACTGCCCAAGGATCCAACAAAATAAAATAAGGAGGATCCTACCCTACTGCAAATTTTAGCTAAAAGTGCAACACAGATCGCAGGGCAAAATGAAAAAGTGGAGGAGACTGAATCTCTAGGTGGTGGGACGCAATTAGAAGATAGTAACGTGCATGTTTGCTTTACTGATAGCTAGACAGAAGATCAAATGCCTATAAAAAAGGCTACCCCAGTCATTGAGCAAGGAACTATGGTGAAGCCAGTAGCATCACCATTTTGGTGTGGAAAGAACATCTTGGGGGGAATGATTGACTTATCTGTAGAGAAGGCAAGTAGTTCTATTATGTCATCATTTCATCCTTTCAGAGAAGTACAACTTGGTATTGTCTTGCAACTAGTTCATGATGCAGTCATGGTGATGGAAGTAGAGCTAAAGAGAGTATTGGTGGTAGAGATAGAGTGGGCCAATAATGTAGAGAAATATGCAAAGTTCTTTCAAGGTTTGATTGAGAGAGCTTGAGAAGATGGAGCATGCAAGGAAGCGAAACGGGCAAAAGCAATGTTGGCAGCAGAACAATAGCGAGCAGAGACTGTAGAGGCATCTCTAGTAGCAGAGCAGGCATCAATGAAATAATTTTTCAATGAAATGGTATTGTTATGAGCTCAGGTTGAAGAATTTAGAGAAACTATGGCAAAGACATGCCATAGCGTATCGATCACAAGATCAATTAAATGCCACTAATGCAAGGATCACCCACTTTATGAATGAGATGCATGAACTGAAGCATGAGAGGGAGTCCTAGAAAATGACTGCAAATATGTACAAGGTAGAATAAGACATCACTCAGCAGGAAACAATGCTACTTGGGGCAGCGAGACTGTGGTCAAATATGAATGAAGTCTAAGAGTGGTTAGAGAAGCTTGCACAAGAGGCGACATACTACATGGGATTGTATCATCAGGCAGTCCCTCCAGAGCACAGGAGATGAATATCCTTCTCACATAGAATGTTTATGACACAAATAAATACTATGTTGAGACATGGCCATATCCTGATTCCTATAAATACAATTTGGGAAGGTGCAAGATTGACACCAGAAGCTTCATCATCTGGAACTATGCAAATAGGAGTGGGAATGCCACTTGTTGGGAATCCAAATATCCAGCCTCCATGAGGAGGAGCTCAATGAGCATTTTTTTAATGTTTTGGCTTTGTGTGCTTGTAATTGATGCTTGTTATTAATAAAATGCATTTTTTTTGTTTTCCAAACATTGTCTCATATATCTATCATATTGTGAAAGTGTTTTTGACTTTAAAATGTAATTAGTTAAGAATATCAACTTGAGACTTGACCAATGTTTTCATATGAACCCGATCAAGGTACGCAAACTTGTCCCAAAGGAACAACAATTATAGATGGATACTAGATGGATATGAAAACATTAGATCATCGAATTTAATATTCTTAGCATTTTAAATTTGATGATAGTAAAATGAATGTTTAGAAATTTTTGGAATTTTGTGAATGTTTTTGGGATTTTTAAAAAGTTGATTTTTTTTATTGTTTGATTTGGTTATTCAAAATAGTTAAATATACATTCAATATAGGGTCCCACCAAAGATTTCATATAAAATCGGTCGAGGTATGCATACCTATCCTGAAGAAGCAACAATTATAGATGGACATCAGTTCAACATGAAATCAATGGATCATCGGATTGAAATATATATGCAAAATTTTGAATGTGTGTATATATATATATATATATATATATATATATATATATATATATATATATTTGTAGTTTTTAGATTTTCAAAACCAAGTTCAAATGTAGCTACTTGTCTAATTGGATTGGTGTCATGTTTGAAAGTTGGAGTGTGAGTATGAAACATCTCTATAGAATAGCGATAGTAGATAGATTCAGTTTGAACAATTGGTGATTGACGCAAGAGAGATTTTTGTAGAACACTAAAGGAATCTCATGGTAGTATAGCGATAGTAGATAGACTCAGTTAGGACAATTGGTGACTAACACAAGAGAGATTTTTTGAAAGTATAGGACATTGCCCTTAGCACAAATAGGTTGCCCCCTAGACTTATGACTAGTTTCAATCCATGTAAGTAGGATATTAAACTAAATCAGGAAATTGGCAAAAATAAAGGCACTCAAAGTAAGAAAGCTTTTTTTTTTTTGGGTATTATCAAGGTGTCTATGGATAGGTTTTCACTAGGATAATGGTTTTTTTAGGACTTTTTTTTAAGGGCATGATCTAGATATTCACAAAAGAACTTTGGACCAAGAATCAACTGTAGAATCTTTATAGATGAATGGTATTGATTAGATCCTTGAGTAATTCTCCTTCAGTGGTTGAGATTTGGTGTGTACTAGATTCAAACATAGTAGTAACAATATAAGGACCAAGCCAATTCGGTTCAAATTTTCCCTTCTATATCCTATGTTGCTGGTTGCAAGGGTTCTCTCTTGAAATGAGATCACCCACTTGGAAGTCCTTGGTTTAACTTTCTTATTGTAACTCTTAGACATTCACTTCTGATAAGCTCTGAGATGATTAAACACTACTTGTTGATGTTCATCCAATAGTTTTAGCTCTTCTAGCCATGATATTCTATAGTCATCATTGGTAATGAGGCCTTTTCAAGAGACTCACAAAGTAGGAATCTCAACCTCAATAGGAAGCATAGTGTCTACTCCATATACCAAAGAAAAAGGTGTTGCTCTAGTTGGTGTTCTAATGCTAGTTTTGTAAGCCCATAGAGTTGGATTTATTTGGAGGTGCTAGTCCCTTCCAGATTTGTTAACTGTGCAATGTAGGATTTTAAGGATAGCCTTACTGGATGCTTCTGCTTGTCCATTACCCTGAGGATAATAGATGGAAGACCAATGTTGTATGATTTTTAACTTTGAACATAGCCCTTTGAGATCCTTATTTTTAAATTGTCCTCCATTGTCAGTTATAATTGAGGAAGGTACACCATACCTACAGATGATGTAGTTTAGAATGAACACAGCTATAGTTTTTCCAGTGGCATCAGTAAGGGGTGCTGCCTCTACCCACTTTGTGAAGTAGTCTGTAGTAGTAATAATGAACTTATGTTCCTTTGAGGAAGATGGGTGAATCTGACCCACAAGATTGAAGGCCCATTGTTGGAATGGCCATAATGTGATGATTGGAATTAGCTCCCTACTTGGAGCATGAATCAAATTACTATGAAGTTGCCACTGTTTGCAAGATTTAGCATATTGTGTAGCTTCTTTCTCCATTTCTGGCCAATAGTAACCAACTCTAATAAGTTTGTGAGCTACTATCAGGCCGTTAGAGTGTGATCCACAAATACCTTCATGTATCTCAACTAAAGAATGTTTGGACTCATCAAGTTCTAGACACCTAAGGAGGGTATCGTCTAGACCTAATCTATATAAGTCATCAGCTATGATGACATACCACGATGCATTGCGGATAAGATGACATTTTTCATTCTGAGTTAGATTGTCTGGAACAATTTGGTCACGTAAATAGGAATAAATATGATGGTAGTGAGATGAATTGTGTCCTATAATAGAACAAATCATCTAGGAGTTAGGAGATTCATAGGCAGGGTAGTATAATGCTTCCATCAGGAACTTGTGTCTAAAGTCATTATTTGGTACTTGAAAGGTAGACGCAAGTGTAGCCATGGAATCAACTGCTTTATTATTTGCTCGAAGAATCTACTGGAAGGTGACACATGCAAAATATTTCTTTAGATCATCAACCATTATCTTGTAGGGAATGAGTTTTTCATCTTTTTTTTAGTAGAGGTCATTGATTTGATTAATAACCAGTTGTGAGTCTCCAAAGATGTTCAGTTCATCAACCCTTCGTTCACTAGCAATTTTCATCCCATTGATTAAGGCTTCATATTCAACAATATTGTTTGAACAAGGAAAGAAAATATTATATGCCTTGGGGAGAGAATATTGTTGAGGGGTGATAAATAGTATTCTAGCACCAGATCCATGTTAAGGACCCATCAAAGAACATCTTTCATGTTTGTTGTGTCAATAACAATTTGGACTCATTTGGAAACTCAATGGTCATACGGTAGTGATCTTGTAATGGTGCATCAACCAAAAAATCAGCAATAGCTTGTCCTTTTATAGCTTTCCTTTCAACATATTAAATGTCAAATTCACTTAGTATCATGACCCATTTTGCTAGCCTTCCAATCAGTGTTGCTTTGCTCAACAAATATTTTAGTGGATCAATTTTTGCAACTAGTCTTGTGGAGTGGTCAAGTATGTAGTGTCTAAGTTTTTTTGAAGGAAAGACAACTACTAGACAAGCCTTCTTAGCTGCAGTGTATTTCATCTCATAAGATACTAGTGTGTGACTAATAGAATAGATTGCTCGCTCTTTCTTGTTTTGATCTTCTTGAGCCAATAAAGCACCTAAGGATGAATCTGTAGTTGAGATGTACAAGATAAGAGATTTTCCTTGAATAGGAGGCATTGGTATGTGTGGATTGGCAAGGTATTTTTTTATTTGAGTCAAGCTTTTATCACATTCCTTATTCCATTCATAGGTCACACCCTTATGCAAATTTTTGGTGAATGGTTGTGAATGATCTGCAAGTTGTGAGATGAACCATTGAATAGATTGAAGTCTCCCTTGTGATCCTCTCATCTGACTTATGTTTTTAGGTGGAGGCATTTCCATAATAGCTTGAACCTTTTTAGGGTCCACTTCTATGCCTTTGGCTGAGATAATGTACCCTAGTAATTTTCCTGATGTGACCCCAAAAGCACATTTCTTAGGATTTAGTCAAAGATTAAACTGCTCCATGTGGTCTAAGATAGGGCCCAAGTCATTGAGATGAGTGTTTCTGTGCATACTCTTTGCTAGTGTATCATCAACATAATCCTCCATAGTTTTATGCATCATATCATGAAAGATTGTGGTTACAACTCTTTAATAGGTGGCCCCAACATTTTTAAAGCCAAATGGTATCACATTCTAGTAGAATGTTCCCCAAGCACATGTAAAAGATGTTTTCTCTTGATCTTTTGGTGCAATTTTTATTTGATTATAACCAGAGAAACTGTCCATTAGTGAATACATTTCATATCCTGTTGTCATATCCACTATCATGTCTATGTTTGGTAACGGAAAGTCATCCTTTGAACATGCTTTATTGAGATCCCTAAAGTTAGTGCATACTCTAAAAGACTTTTCTGGCTTAGAAACTAGCACTATATTAGAGATCCATTATGCATAGTCAATTTCTCGAATGAATCCAACTTTTAATAGTTTCTCTAATTCTACTCTGATCAGTAGTGCAATATGGGGATGCATCTTTCTTAGTTTTTGTTTCATAGGCTTTACTCCTGGTGCAATGGAAAAATGATGCATAATGAGGTTAGGATCTAGACCTAGCATATCATAATATGTCCATGCAAAGTTGATTTTCTTGGAAGAAGATGGTAAATTTCTCTTTCTCTTTAGCTGATAATGATTGTGTAAAATGTATGATCTGTGGATTTTCTTCAGATCCCAAGTTCACTGGTTGTGTTGGCTTGATCAGTATTAATGATCTTTCTTGAATATGACTTGGAAGTGTATCTAATATCTCATCTTTGGGTGCCTCAGAGAGGTTTTCACCTTTAGATGCATCTTTTATTTTTACTATTTTAGGCTCTGATACTGCAACAATGTGGTTTTCAATATTAGAGCACTAGTTCTTTTTTCTTTTGATTATATGACTGAGGTATTTGATATCAAATTCAATCATTCCTACACTTTTTCATTGGTGGAAGACATTACAAGTTCGATAACATTCAGGTAACAGGCTAGAGCATAGTCATTTTGGAACATGGGGACTTCACTGGATGTAGAATTCTGGTTCCAATCTATAAGCTTAGGATGTATGAGTTAGAGAGAAGTGACCGGTTCTAATGCATTCATGGTATAATCATCAAAAGAATGAACTAATAATTCAAGGCCTAGAGAGATTTCGTCCAAAGGTATATTCAATTCACTTTGATACCTAACGTTATTAGAAGAGAAGACGTCAGTATAAGTAGAATTAGACTCATAAGTCCTAACCCTAGAACTCTCTCCTATTTTGAGTTGGTTTTCATATGTATGAACCATGTCCATTGCTATATCAATAGTTATATCTAAAAGAGAGTCAGACTCATAATCATGGGAGTCTGTACTACTTTCAATGTCTTGAGCTTGGCTAGATTGACCCTATTTAAACATTGTAGATTGGTATGAATCATTGTGACAATGAGAGTTTGCATTTTGAGTTTCTCTTAATTGTTCAATTGTTTCATTAGAGTCCCTACTAATGGTAATAATACCAACTTGTGGGATAAAATCATTAGGTTCTGCTAGGAATGCTTCGATGTCAATTAGAATGAAAAAAAAAAAGTATCTTGCCCATCATAATTTTCCTCCACTTTTTTAGGTTTAGACTCATTTTTAGATTCAGGTGAACTATTAGGTATTGACATGAATTTAATCATTCCTAAGTGAAATGGTGCCCTTTTGAATTTGGTGCAGGGGCACCAAGGATTAGAAAGACTAAGGCCATACATGCATTCAAATCATGGAAGTCATATAATGAAGACCAAAGGTCAAAGGAGAGCAAAGGCATCTTCAATGGAAAACAACACATCAACTACCATATTCTGAACCTATAATGACTCTCATATAATATAATTGCTTTCATGTTTGTAATGTCCTCATAAGGACTGATAGACTGTTTGTAATGGACTAGTGATGTCAAACTCTCGAATGATGTTTAGGAGTCTAGTTTAGGGTCAAATGTCGAAATAAGAGTTAGTATTGGGTTTAGACTTTTGTTATTTTAATACTTTAACATCCACGATTACCTAGTATCAGGTTTGTTACTATTTTAGATTAACTATTCAACCTAACTGATAAGAGTTGGTTAAATCAATTTGGAGAAGTTATTTGTTGGAGTCTTCTATTTAGATGAAGTCTCTGTTATGAGACAAGGGAGAGAGAGACTGGTGGAATACAACAGAGAATTAATGTATGAATTGGCGAATAGTTGAATAACAAAGACTTCATGGTTCCTTTTATGCAATTCATTTACTCTTAAAGTCTAAATCTGGTCAATTTGATGTGCTATTGAATTAGTAAGGCTCGTATTCAAAATTAATTATCTTTGAATGTATTTTATATCATCTTGAATTCACTGTTGTGCCAATTTGTAGAATATTAAATTTTCTTTGTTCAAGTTTGTGACTGGAGCAAGGTAGGAAATGAGAGCCATTCTGTGAATATAGAAGGCCTAATCTTCATGGAATGGTGCAACTAACATGTATTATACAACACTAATCATGCATATGTAATGTTGGATAGAACAAGAGTGATCATGATTCAAAACTGTAATAGGAAGCAATGAAAATGGTGGTTCGAGTGTAACGGTGGATGATCTATCCTCATAAGACATTCATATTATGCTTGGGAATGGTTTATCATGATGAATGAAAGGTGAATCCATCATTAATTTGGATTGGAAGAGTGTGGAGATTGGGTTTTGGAAAAGCCTTAAGGAGTGAAGGATTGGGGAGCCCGATTTAAGGGGGATTGTGTCATAGAACCATAGGAATAATTATCTTCAAATTTAGCCAATTTGTATAGTCCCAAATATAGTCCTAGGTGTTGGAACCATTAGAGGGAACTTAGTCTTTGAAAAGTGAGATGCTTATTTATGCTTTAGAAACAGGGTGATGTTGTGTATAATTGTAGTGGTAAGTGGTAACCATACATAATCCTTTGCTATGTTATAAAAAGTCTTTATAAGTATCTTTGGATCAAAAGATATCTTGAGAAGAACCAAAGTCATCCCTATTCCAAGCATACAATAGAATTGACAGGTAGGGTATGGACAGATATCTTGAGAAGAACCAAAGTTATCCCTATTCCAAGCATACAACCGGACTGACAGGTAGGGTGTGGTGCATTTGAGTCCAATTTATTGGAGCATGGGTTTGTCATACAACCTTAGAAATAATTGAATCACTATCATTAATATCCTATAAAAATATATTTTAGGATTACTGTGGGAAGCCTTGATAAGCTTAGTTTTGATAACATTTAAGTTGTTTGAATAAGGCCCAGTGCCTGAAACCCCCTTGAAATTATCAATTTTCTTCGTGTTTTGAATACCACCACCCTATCCTCTGTAGAGAGCAAAAAAAAAGTGTGCTATATGGGCTTTCCACAAAACTTTGAAATTATATGTATGTATTCACATTTATAATCTTTTCCAACCATTGAAATGAATGCAAGAATGTTGCATCTTTTAAGAATAATTTCTCAACTAGGGTAGAGTTTAAAACCCTTAATCAATCATTAATAACTTCTATAAATGAAAGAATGAAACCATTCCTTTTTGTGAGATTCAATAATAGTGAGTTTCCAACATTTTCTCCAAGTTATAGCCAAATCCAAGCATAATATGAATGCCTTATGAGGATAGATCATCCACCATTACACCTGAGCCACCATTTTCATTGCTTCCTATTACTGTTCTGAATTGTGATCACTCTTGTTCCATCCAACACTACATATTCATGATTAGTATTATATAATACATGTTAGTTGTGCCATTCCATGAAGATTAGGCCTTATATATTCACAAAATGGATCTCATTTCCTTAAACCTTGCAATAGTCACAAACTTGACCAAATAAAATTTAATATTCTGGAGACTGGCGCGACAGTGAATTCAAGATGATATAAAATGCATTAAAACATAATTAATTTTGAAGACGAGCCTTGCTAATTCAATAGCACATCAAATTGACCAAATTTAGACTTTAAGAGTAAATGAATTGCATAAAAGGAACTGTGAAGTCTTTGATATTCAACTATTCACCAATTCATACATTACTTCTTTGCTGTATTCCACTAGTCTCTCTCTCCCTTGTCTCATAATAAAGACTTCATCTAAATAGAAGACTCTAACAAATAACTTCTCCAAATTGATTCAACCAACTCTTATCGGTTGGGTTGAAAAGTTAAACTAAAATAGTAACCTAATACTAGGTAACCGTGGATGTTAAAGTATTAAAATAACAAAAGTCTAAACCTGATACTAACTCTTATTTTGACATTTGACCCTAAACTAGACTCCTAAACATCATTCAAGAGTTTGACATCACTAGTCCATTACAAGTAGTCTATCGGTCCCTATGAGGACATTACAAACATGAAAGTAATTATATTAGATGAGAGTCATTATAGGTGTCAGAATATGGTAGTCAATGTGTTGTTTGCCGTTGAAGATGCCTTTGCTCTCCTTTGACCTTTGGTCTTCATTATATGACTTCCATGATTTGAATGCCTGTATGGCCTTAGTCTTTCTAATCCTTGGTACCCCTACACTAGAATCCTAGACCAGCTGTGTCCTTAGGTCTTCGATATTTGGATTCAATTGGATTGATCAATCCTTTGTTATTTTTTCCTGTAGGACCCTTTCCTTTGTAGCCTAGTCATTTCATGAGTTTAAGACCTTTCCCATATATTTCAAAATTTATCTCACAGTTTTGAATTTTAGCATCCTTTGTATCTGGACATTTGTATATCCAATTTGAAATAGCTCTCTCTTCATCCTTATCTTCTAGAGGTATAGTTTCTTGTACAAAAGAACCATTATAAATAGCCTTAGGTAGTGCTCTAGAAGGTTTCATTTCTTCAGAAGGTCTCCCATAATAGTGAGGAGATGGTCAAAGTGAAGTCAAAGATAGTACAGGTTCTATCTTGTATTCTCCCATGCTAGTATCTTTTAGTTTGAGAGATTTCACTATGTCTTGCATCCTTCCATCATAATATTTAGTAGCATCTCTGTTTGTTGGTACCAAACTATCAATAGTTTGATTGAGGGTATTGCAAGTATAGTTGACATTGGCAGGTATTGTCACTTCTTCTCCTTGAAAAGGAAACTTTATACATTGGTGGTATGTAGAAGGAACTACTTGCATCTCATGTATCCATGGTCTACCCAATAATATATTATATGCTAGAGGTATGTCAAGAACTTGACATATGGCATTCCTCTTAATAGGTCCCACTTGGATGGGGAATACAACAAGTCCCTTGGATTTTCTTTCTTCTTCATCATAGGCTTTTATAATAATTCTCCTATGAGGATCAATAGATTCTTCATCATAGCCTAGTTGAGTCAATAGACTAGCAGAACAAATATTGAGACCAACACCATTGTCTATCAAAACATGAAGGATGCGCTTCTTAAGGATCATGACCCCAATATGCAATGGTTGGTTATGTGGATGACTCAAAGAATTATCATCCTCCTTAGAGAAAGATAAGCAATGTGGCAAAGTTAGATGACCTAACATAGATTGAAATCGATCAAGATCTAAATCCTTAGGTGCACTAGACTTAGATAGAGCTTTGTCAAGAACCTCCTTATGAGTAGACAAGATTTTTAATAGTTCAAAAATTGTGATCTAAGCTTGGGTTCTTTGTAAATGAGCCAAGATATCATAGTCCATAGTATTAGAAGTTGATATTAATTTTGTATGCTGGTTGGTAGTACAAGTAGTAGGTTCATTTATAGTTTGTTCTAGTTCAGACGTAGAAGGTACAAGACCTGGGAGTACTAGTTTTGCACATGATCGTGTGATAGCATTGCACCAAAATGAGATTGTTCTTTATCAAGTTTAGAAGTTGTAGCTCTGTTAAGAACAAATGGAGTTTTTGGCTTGGTTTTGTTGTCACTAGGCCCCTTTATGGTTAGGACATTGCAATATTCAGACCCCACAGGTTCAACCATATTGATCAGATCATCATCGTTGGTATATGTATAGTTAACCTTTGTGTTATTCTTTGGAGTAGATGTTGCTCCCTTTTCATATGGAAAAAATGGTTCTTTGAATGCTTGTGATCAACATTTTTACTATGATCTCCTACAACTATCTCACCAACATCAATTAAATTCTAAATTTGGTGTCTCAGTTGTATGTAGTTGTTTGTTCTATGACTGGGGTTTTGGTGATATTCATGGTAGTAATCATCACTCCACCATTTGGGTCTTGGTTGTGGATAATATGGTCGAAGATTGTCTAGAGGACTTATGAGTTTTTTTTTTGAAGTGTCTTGTAAACCACTTCCACTGGTTGACCAAGAGGTGTATATTCACGAGGTGTATAGTCATGCTTGGGTTTAGTAATCCAAGGCTTATCTTTAGAAGCATTTTTAGTTAGTTTAGCATTTCTATGAGCCTTTTCAATAAATTTAGTTGCTTGTATGTTGTTTGTGAGATTGAAGGCAATTTTAGGAGGTTTAGGAGTGACATTGTCAACTACCCCATCATTTACCACATCACAGTTTTTGTTGATGTAGTTGGATTTTTCTTTCTTTGAGTTAGACCCTTGTTTGTTATCTTTGTATAGGGTCAACTCTCCTTTCTTGACCATGAATTCCTTTATGTGGACAACGTGTTTAATCATGTCATCAAAGGATGAGGGTCCTTGCATTTGTATTTTATGCCCAAAATTAGGTAGGAGGCTATCCATAAAGATGTCAAGCTTCTCAGTCTTGGGTATCTTGCAAGTGTACTTAGCATATAGTTGCCTCCATCTTTGGAGGAAAGTCAAGAAAGGTTCTCCTATTTTTTGTTTGAGATTGCAAAGATCTTTGATATTAACTGGATGTTGCATGTTGTATGAGTAGTTTTGAACAAACATGTTTGAGATTTGGTCAAAGGTTTTAATCCCAGGGGGTAATCGTAAGAACCATTCCATAGCTAGTCCACCCAAACTACATAGGAATAGGTGCATAAGATAAGTTGGTCATGCATGAAATCCATAGATAAAGCACCAAATTCCCTCAAGTGATCTTGGGGATCAAAATTACCCAGATATTTATCATATTTTGGAAGTTCAACTCTTTTAGGAAAAGGAGGCATGGAGAGGTTTTTGTCAAAAGGAAACAGACAAATGGTATCTAGTGAGAATTGGTTTGTTGATTTGTCCTTTTCTTTCATCATTTGAAGTAGTTGCTCTTGCATGCTTTGGATTTGTTTTTTCAATTTCTTCCTCTTTAATCACAAGAGTTTCTATATTGTAGCCTAAGAGTAATTTAGCTCCTTCTTTAGAAAGCTTAAGAAAGTATTTATCTTTCTCCTTATTCATGAGGATCTCCATCATTTTTTGAATTTTTTTGCATGTTCGGGCTTGTTATATGTCCTCTTGGGTTATTTCATCTTCATCATTGCTAGGGATGTTTTGATTTTGATTTTTGCCTTTATCAAACTTCCTATCTTCATCTTGATTTGCATCATTACTATGTTCTCCTTGTTGCTTTGGACTCTCCATTTTGTTATGCAAGTTTTCAATGTGTAGGAACTTAGTATGAGGAGGTGTGTTTGTATTGTCTAAATTAGACTCAAAACTAGAATGTTCTTGAAAAAGTGGATTTTGCACTTGACTAGAAAGACTTGTTTGACGTAAGGTCAAATGACTGGTGAAATAGATCGAGATGATCTTTCACTAGGTATACTAGGTGAAGAAGACCATGGAGAAGACCATTAGATCACTCTATGATACTTAGATTATGTATAGGAATTAGAGTGATCTCTACCTTGACTTCTGCGTACAGTGCTTCTAGCTCGTCGTATAGGAAACATACGTCCACTTCTAGTTGTAACAATCATAGACAAAAACTTCTAGTAATTGAAACTTAGGACCAAAATCAAAATTTTGTCTCAAAGGTGTATAGTATTATCAAGGGTGATGTTTCCACAATACGAATAGTGAATAGAGTGGCTAGAACAACCAAGTTTGACTATCGTAATAGCAAGGGATAACAACACGATAAAACAAGTAGAATAGTGAAGTGGTGAGACTAGTTCAAATGTTGTTTTCAAATGTTGAATTGAGAAGATTCATTTTTAGACTATTACAAACACAAAAGTGTATAAGTGTTCATGAATAGAGACTAGATGTCTCATACTTGAAGTAGTTCATTGGACAATTTTTTTGGCTTTTAGACAGTTTTGAGCAAAATTTTAGGTGACCAATTACAATATGACAAGTTTTTTTTTATGTGTATTTTGAATAGTCAAGCACTCCAAACACATCAACAATCCTATCAAAGGCTTTCAATCTAGGATATACATAGATCAACTATGAGGTGTCCTTGATATACACAAGGTATGGAAGGCCCATATCTATAGATGAAAGAAAATAATGCCACACAGTCAGGAGGAGATGGTAACCCAAATCTCCACCTTCACTTCTCAAAGGTATAAATTTATGTGGGGCTTAGCCAA
Organism: Cupressus sempervirens; assembly: GCA_028749045.1. NCBI lineage: Eukaryota > Viridiplantae > Streptophyta > Pinopsida > Cupressales > Cupressaceae > Cupressus > Cupressus sempervirens. Next base: position 564,945,213 of record CM053791.1, read on the forward strand.
GAGTGAAAAGATTATACTTCCAAGAGAGGTGTCTCTTGATTTACCTCTCGATATTTATACTCTACCAGAATGCAGGAGTTGAATTTGTCCCAAGGGGTGATGAAGTCCCCAAGAAAGCCTCCTAAAAAATTAAAACAAGTCCACTTATTTCTTGTGCACTCAAGATCACCCAAAGGTGCAAGAGGAGTGAATAAATAAGTGGCCATGGGGTTTAAAAGACATTTGTTCTTTCTTAATGAATCTTTAGATTTTGTAATCTACTCTTGAAGACACTTGTGTTTAGCATGAAAAGTTCTTTCCAACTTACAACGTCATCAACATAAGAAATCAATAGGGAAAAGAACCAATCCCTCTATGCATTCAAGATTGAATGTATTCATTTTAAGCACCAAAATTCAAATATTTCATTACAATGGTTCTTTAATCCTTAAGCACTCAAGAGTGTGTTACTAACATGCATTCCAATGAAAATGTGTTCTCTTCAAGAGTGTGTTTTAGCATTCATTCCAATGAAAAACTATTGACATTAAGTCAAGTTTGATATTAGGGACAACACTTAATCAGATTGTGTATGGCTATTGAGCTCATTGAATAGTCTACAATGTTTTCCATGTAATTTAGTAGCCACCGAGCTTTATAGTTCCTATCAAGCATCCCAGTGGTTACCAAGTAACTTCAGCTAGAGTGAAGTCTAGCAGTTCAACCCGAGCAGTTTAGTGGTTACCAAGCTTCACAGTTTCTACCGAGCTATTAGTTCATGTGAAGCGAAGTTAGTGTTAACTGAGCTATATGATGATTAGTGTTTATCGAGTGTAGTCACGATAAATGAGTAATTCAGTATCTACCAAGTTACATAGTATCTACCAAGCCATCGTTGTAGACTAAGTTCAAGACTACTATGAGATGATTAGTATGGACCAAGCTTCTACTTCTACCAAATGCATGACAATGTCTAGTAATGATAGTGGATGTCATGTATTAGAACTTTACCAAGTTAGTCTTTAGAACCCGAGTGTCTTCATTTGAGCCGACTTTGTAATATTGGTGTTAACTTGTATATTGGTTGACTTTGTAATTTTGTAAATTGGATTGATATATATATCTAATGTATTATATCATATCCATATAGATGAATGTATGTATGCATGAATGAAAAGTTAGAGTGAAGAATATGTAAGAAGCATACGAATGTGAATCAGTTGCAAAGTGTATTGTAAGGCTATATCAACAAAAGAGTAGCATAGTCATATCTATCACATAGAGATGATTAGTACTTCAAAGAATCTCTATCAGCAAATTAGTTGATTTCATTCTAATAGGTGAACCATTCCAAATCCTCTAACAAGGTAGACTTAACAGTCTTTTGTTAAATCTCTTTACCGAGTGCATACTTTATTATATGTTCGTAAAACTTCTAACAAGTTGGACCTAGTAGTCCTAATTGATCCTAACAGGGTAGATCATCAGATCATTGTAAGCCTTAATAGGCCAAATTTATGTTGCAGTATTGAAGTTTTGTGGGTATCATCCCCACCCCAGTTTTACTTTCTATTTGGAAGGTTTCTAGGTCACCAAATTATTGTGTTCATGTGCCATGAATGCTTATGTTTTTAGTTTCTCATGCATGCAGTTAGATCTGATTTAATGAATTAAATGGTTATTGGATTATTGCAATTAAGATCATAATTTGGTAAAGTTTTTGAGGTTACTGATTCACCCCTCCCCTCTTAGTAACCTAGCATAGTCTTGACTATTTCGAACAATTGGTATCAGAGCTTTGTGGTTCTAAGGATAAAGCTTGACAAATTGAGGAAAGATCAAGGACAATGGAGATATTCAGACTTGATAAGGCAATTGACAATGAAAAGCTAGATCTAGAAATGGCCATTGCAATGCTCAAAAAAGCTAAGGAGCAAGTTTCCCAATCCCTAAAAGGAAGGAATTTTCAAATCAGATGAATGATCACCAGTACATTGAAGAAAAAATTGAAGACCTTTTCTCTTCAAACAGTTTAGATGAAGCAAATGATGCAATCAAAGAACTTAGAGAAGAATGGTTCCCTGCAAGAAGAAATAAGAAAGCTCAAAAGAGAACAAGAAATCCAGTCAGTAAGGCGATGTGAAATCTTGGAGCAAAGGAACAAGATGAAAGAAGAAATGGATGGAAGAATCAATGAGATCTAGAATCAATCCCTTTAGCATGAAGATCTTATAGATCAAATCTCCAATGCAAATGAAGAAATCATGAGTCAAAGATAGATCAATGAAAGATTAAGGAATGATCTAAATCCAAAAAGACAAATCAATCAAAGAATGAGAAGTGAGCTGAGATTTGAAAAGAAAATTAGTGAAAGATTAAAAAATGACCTAAACACTAAAAAGCAAATCAGTGAGAGAATGGTGAAATCCCAAGTAGACATGAATTAATTGAATCAATTGAATGAGCAGAATCTATATAGACAAAAAGGTAAAGAAGGAATTAGATACAAAGAAGAAGGTGAATCCTCCAAACAAGGTGCTCAAAGGAATCAAATACCTACTTGCAATCACTGTGGTAAGATAGGTCATACATCAAATAAATGTTGGAGTAATGGTAAAGCAAAATTCAATGGTAAATGTTACAATTGCAATCAGCATGGTCACAAGGTTAATGAATGTAAAGAGAAACCAAAATTTGAAGGCAAGTGTCACAAATGCAAGAAACAAGGTCACAAGCATCAAACTATAGAACCAAGTCATTCAATCTAGTAGAACAAATTGTGAAAGCAATATTTGGTTGGGACTATAACACCTGGTACATATGTCATTACTGTGGAGAGTATGGACACATTGGCATGAACTATGTTAAACATCACACAAGGAAGAGAGATACCACCATAAGATGTTTCACTTGTACATAACTTGGTCATCTAGCCAAGAATTACATGAATACAGGTAGAATTGAAGATGAAAAGAAAGCTAAAGCAGACAATATCAGAAAGAAAATGAGGCAACAATGGATTCCTAAATCCACTAAGGAAGCTATTCCAAGTAATGATGGTCATGTCACTCAAGAAGTTGGTGACTCCACCATTTCCAACTAAGTTCTTAAGCAAGAACTAGAACTGCATTATCATGATCACATTTAAACAGTTCCAAAATTGAAAGGAAGCAAAGATCCAAATCAATATTCAAGATACAAGGGGATCATAGAAGATTAGTATCAGTTATCTCTAAGTTACTTTATCTACCAAGTAGGGTTAAGTCATGGACTCTACCAAGCAAGGTCAGGAGTAACTAGTCACACATCTTTGGTTACCGAGTTATGAAGCATTCATTGAGTGATCCAAATAGATAGTGGATGACAACCTATCATGCATAATGATGTTTTCATAGCTAACTTTGTATCAAGCATTAATGCTGAAGTATTATAAAAAAGGTAGGATATAAAATTCATTTTTCACCAAAATTTTTAAAAGTATTGTTGCGATCAAGTGAATTGGAGAGCGATTTTGAACAGAATTTGCAATAAAAAATTTCAAATTCTTTCATAACCTACCAAGTAGCCATGGCAGCATCAAGCAATAGTAGCAAGGCAAAGAAAGGGTAAGAAATGTTGGTCCAAGGAGTCGAATGGAAACCACTAGATTTAAAAATTGTACCAGCAATTGCAGAAACCCTTGATCCAAATGGAGCTCAAACACAGATCCCTCCTAAGGTACTACTCATTAATGATATCCAAACTCATTTTAAGTGTTCAATTCAAGAAATTGGAACCCTAGAGATGGATGATGCCCTAGGTGAATTGTGTGTGAATGGTGTTCTTAAACCCGAACATAAGCACTTGGAAGATAAGGGTTTAACCACATTCCCCACCTGCCCCAAAGTTTCCAAATCAAATGGATCAGATATATCTTAAGTCAAGTTCACAACGGTCAGTTATGGCTTGAGGAACTAGTTTTGATCACTAAGAAGATGATTTATCACATGAAGACCAAGCTTGAAAATGATTGAGACTATTATTAACTTAAAAAAATACTACATTGGTAGCATAATTTGTATATTGTACGCATCTCAAGCTGGGGAAGCCTTTCGAAGTATTTTTAAAATTTTGGTACTCCAAAGCCAAAACTACTAAAACCCTAGGTTAAGTGGAGTTAGAGAAGAAAACCCTAGCCGAGTGGGATAACAGAGGCATGAAGATTAGTAGTGTAACAAATGCAGAACTAAAATTCAACATACATGTGATAGCTCACAAGATCTACAGTTCTAGTTATCTAAATAGTGTGTCATGTGAAGTAGTAGACTTGGCATTCAAGGTCATGAAGAACAATCTATCATATGATCTTGCAGACTTGTTGAAACAATTTAACAAAAACATGGAAAGTATAAGGATATCCAAGAACAATCCTTGTAAATTCAGTTTATTGTTGACATGCCTATTTTTCTATGTTCAAAATTTTTTCTCTTGTAAAGGTACAGTCGTATGGAGAAAGGATGTGCCAGTTTTGTATCAGATTAATGAGTATATTGTAGAAACGGATGAGAATTTTGTCAGCATAATGGATAGCTACTTTGATGTCTTTAAGGAGGAAATGAATAACAGATTCAAGATTCCCAAGAAATTGGTTGAAGATTACAAAGATGATGTTTGTTTCATGGTAGACAGTGACAAAGTCTACATTCAGGTAGTAAAAGTTGTATGGGTAAAACCTCTTCCCTATGAGGTGAACATTGATGAAGCAAAAGACATAATTGAAGCCTTGATAAATGAACCTATTGATCCAAAGGCACCACACTTTGGAACATATGATGAGGCCAAGTCAAGAATAGAGCTTGAAATCAAGCTACCACAGGTGGTTAACAAAGGCAAGAGGAGAATAGAAAAACTCAAAACCAACACACCTCTTATGTTGACTGAGGGTAAGGGAGAAGATGTTGATGAAGAAAAGGATGAAGAAGAGTTAGAAAAGGAAGAAGAGCCAGTAAAGAAGAAAGGCAAGGTGATCATCACCAAGCCACCCAAGCCATCCACTACAATGTTTACTAGGAGATCCAAGAAGAAAGGTAGTGAAGTTGTGTTTAGCAAGCCTCCTACCACCTTCCAAGAAAAATTGAAACAATTGGAAGAAGGTGCAGGCATAACCAACTTCAAATCACTAAAGTATGAGATTAGGACAGAGGCTGAGAAGAAATAGATTGAAGAATTGGTGCTAACCAAGATGGGCAAATGGAAGTATTCCCTTGATCAGATAGCCTCCTAGATCTCTAATGAATTGTTAGAGAAATTAAAGCTAAGATGGGGCTCTGGTACACAAACCACAAAAGATATCTATGAACAAACCTTGAGGTAGTTGTTACTGAGTATCATAGATGCTGAGGTAAAAGAGTCTATGAAGAAAAATGAAGACAAGATGACTCTTAGATTCAATCCTTGTTTAATTTTGTTAAAGGATATAGAGAATGTCGTCAAGAATGCTACACATATGTGGAAGAATATTGATCACTTGCAGTAACAAAGTGACTTTCCAGTAGAAGTCAAGGATGATGACAGTAATGATGAGGAAGAAGGAACATACTTTGAGACAATACAGTTTGACAATGAAGAAGTTGAAGAAGATAAAGAGGAAGAAGCTACCAAGGAAGACATAGAAGATGATGAGGAGATTGATCCTATGAAGATAGAAACAATAGTCATTGTCTCACTTCCTCACTCTCCAAGCAAATCACAAGCTACATCAAGTTCGGAGTCAACTTTAGCAAGTTTGATTGTGACCACAGAAGATACATCAAATGTCCAATCACTCTTCACTCCCTCATAGCTCAACACAACACTAATGGAAGTGTCTACCACTTAATCTACCAACCTATAGCCTCCCTCTTCTTCAGTTCCTGAGTCAATATCATCAGCAGTGAGTATAACATGTTCTACAATTTTATGTTCTTCAATAGTAAGTACAGTTTTGAGTTCTACAATTTTGGATTCTACAGTTTTGTTTTATACAAGTTTGGATACATCTATAAGTACTTCAATTTTGGATTCAGTAAGCATACTAGTTAATATTCTACCTATTAGTACTATATTAGTTTTTACAGCTAGTCCTACTATCTCTACTATTGTTTCCATTCTAGATTATAAGGCATTAAGTACAAAGGTAGTTGAACCTAAGGCTCAACCAAGTACAAAATTTTTGAGTGGAAAGGAGATAGAGGAGGATATTGACGTAGATGAAGAGATTGAAATTCCAAAGTGGGATTTTGATAAAGCCATTGTAGATCAAATAGGCCCCTCGGGCTTGGTATGAGAAGATGTACTCTTTTCTGTTTTCTACAGGCTTCACCCGCTGCCATTCTGATCCTATAGTGTACATTCAAAATCTTGGAGATGAAATCTTGATTCTTGTCCTATATGTTGATGATCTTATCCTCACGGGTAGCTCATCCTGTAATGCCCCGCCAAGGGATCCAAAGAATTAACCTAGAATTTTACTAAGATTGGTAGCATTTTTTTTTTAAAGAAAGTAAATACCACATATAACTTATGCACAATAATGGAAGCAATAGCAATGTCCATCTAAAAGTAAACATAACATACATAACAGATTACATTCTTTAAGATCCCTTAACGTTGAATTACATCCAAGTCAACTAACATTATTGAATCCATCTAGTACAACAACCACATGAAATAATAATGATAAGTCCAATGTTCATACATTACATTTCAATTGCTTAATCATCCACTGTACATGTCACAGGGTATGAAAAGCTCAAAAGAATATACATATGTAAAATAAGGTACATCATCCTATTCTAATCCATGATACATCAAAGTAAAGATAATCACATGATACACATGATACATCATCATAGAAGACATATACATCCATCATAAAAATAAACATAATAAACTAAGTGCACGATTGCTCCCAACTGTTAATAGCATCATTAGACCATCGTGGGCCCTAGCCATCCCTCTGTGCGTAACCTTCCAAATCACCGAAGAGATCATCGGTATTAACATAGTAGGAATGTCACTCTTAACATATACTATATCATATGCAAAAAGTAATCTAACATGAAAATATAAGCATAAGATAACATCATCTAACATATGCTAATCATCAATGAAAGGATACATATCCACCATCATGAAGGACACATCAGCCACGATGTCTCAATGAATCTCAAATGATAAGAGTGGAAAAAACACTACCACTTGACCGCGTGGTACCTAAGTGGTCCACTCCCAGCGTGCTGAGGAGATAATCTCAAGTCCCAAACAGGCTATCAAAATCACATAACACAAATCTCTATAAGTCCAGGAATCCTAAAAGTATACTAACTCAAAGGTTCCAAACACAAAATCGACATCTAATCCCAGAGGCACACAAAGACATGTAGGAACCTACTATGCAAGTGGAAAAGTGTCATCGAATTTATCACGTACAAGTTACCCTAGCAGTTAGCTAAACTCCACGGGTCCATACTGATCTCATGAGGCCACTAGTATCCTCTCATACAGACGAGGCATACTATGGAATGCAAGGTCGCAACCATGCATTCTCTCTACTCCCATCCTAGTCTATACAAGCACTCAAGGCATGGGCGAGAACCAAAACACTTATCTCTTTAGGTTCATTTAGTTAGTATTAGGTGTGAATGTTATCACTTATTAATCCAACTCACAATGAGTTACCCTGGCAGCCTCTTATGGCCTCGGCCCCCCATTGCAAGCCACTTCCCGACACTACATGCAGATATCCTACCCTAAGCTCATGGAATCATAAATCTCAAAATCACAAAAGATAATCCATAATAAAATCATCAAATATGCATAAAAGCATCAAATCTCCATGAGCAAGCATCCATAGAAAATCATGATCACAACAGCTCTCTATTGGCAATTGAAGTATCGCTGATAATCAAAAGTATCCATTGGTTCTCAATAACCAAAATATATCTCAATCATACTGATCGACGACTCCAAAATGGTTGAGTCAAGCATGTCACAACATGACATCATCAAGAATAAATCCACATTACAGTCCCATCATGGCAACTAGAAAATAACCAAGGATAACTGATTGATGACCAAAAATGGTTAAGTCAAGTGTCTCATACATAAGAATCTCAACTATAACAATCAGTAATTACAACCAATACATAGAGCATTCCATCACATAACCATGGTTGGGTTTATAAAGATCGAGATTAAAACATCATCATGACATCACAATCACATAACCCCCAAGCCTCTGGTAGACGTCCTATAATTGGTCAACACTAGTCAACCCAAAACCCAAAACAATAGCATAAAGAATACAATGAAAACACATGTTTTAATTTTGCTAAATTTACAAACTTGAATTAAATGTAGAGGTCTCAGTTTATGTTTCCAAGTTTGGAGAATGAATGGAAGAACATTTTGTACAGTTTTCCTAACACATGTATTGTTTTGGATGAAGAAAAGTTTTCCTTAAAATCCATCTTCCAATTATAATCTTTGTTTGAAAACGTCCCCCACCAAACTATCAATTAAATTTCATACACTTTATAAAACAATTAATTAAATCTTGAAAATTATACAAGAGTTCACCATTATAAAAATGAACCTTTGATATAAATCATTTATCAATTATATAATAATAATTCAAATTATTAATAACATATTTACATATTACATATATATATATACATACATATATAAATATATAAATAATTATTATTATTGCATTTTATAAAATCAAATTAATAATTTCGATTTATACCATATAACATGTGAAAATTTAATAACAATGAAAGTCGAATTCATATGAATCGACACACATATATATATCAGTGTGTACCACCGACGGTACGCAGGACCCTGCGGTCACAGGGCCTACCACGTCAGTGGGTACTGTGTACCCCTGCCGTCGCAGTACCTGCGACAGCCGGTACACTGTGATCGCAATGGGCACGGGGGCGCGGGTCTCGTCCCTCCCCCCCCCAATTTAATGCATATCACTTTTTTTTAAATCGCATAAGTGATTTTCCATTTGTTGGTATGCGATTTCGATTATAATAAAGTTTAACATTTAAAAAAAATAAAAATGTTTTCGATTAATGGTATGATATTCAATTTTTAATTAAATAAATATATATATAAAAGTATATATATATATATAAAAGTATATATACATATACATATATACATATATATATATATATATACTTATATATATATATATAAAAGTATATATACATATACATATATATATATATATATATATGTATATATACATATATATATATATATGTATATGTATATATACATATATATATATATATATATATATATATATATATATATATATATATATATAAGTATATATATATATATATATATATATATATATATATATAAGTATATATATATATATATAAAAGTATATATACATATACATATATATATATATATGTATATATACATATATATATATGTATATGTATATGTATATATACTTATATATATATATGTATATGTATATATACATATACATATATATATATGTATATATACATATATACATATATATATATATATGTATATGTATATATACATATATATATATATAAGTATATATACATATATATACATATATATATATATATGTATATATACACATATATATATATGTATATATATATATATGTATATATATATATATATGTATATATATATATGTATATGTATATATATATATGTACATATACATATATATATATACATATATATATATATATACATATATATATATATACATATATATATATGTGTATATATACATATATATATATATATATATATATATATATATATATATGTATATGTGTATGCATATTCAAAAATATCAACAGTTTATTTAAAAATTCCAATTTTCAGAATTTTCTTATAAACTTTTAATCTCAAATTTATCCAAATATTAATCTAATGGATTTTGCTACGATTTAAACCCTAGCCCCGTGTTCTTTTTAGATCTATGCATATAAGATTCTCAAATAAATGTAACTACCCATATTGAGAATATATACAATTAAAAAAGGAAAAATTCTCAGAAGACATATGGAAGACACGAAGAAGATAGGGAATGCAAGATGCGGAAATAGGATCAGTAAAATCACAAGAATCTACCTGGATTCTGATGCTAATTCACTCTTCCTCAGAAAACCCGCAGAGCAAGCTCCTCCCTTCTTTAGAGTTCTCGAGTCCTCTAATGCTCCAATTGCTCTCCAAATGCTATGTCTAAACTTAGGGAGGGGTGTTAGAGTAAATAATTATTATTTACCCTTTTACTTAAGTTTACTTAGTTAAATGCATTTATTTATTAGTTGTAGTCTAGGAGTTGTTGACAACACAAGAGTTTGTTCCTATCTAAGTCATACTTATCTTGTCACCTTGATCAAGGATATCCCACCTTTTGTGAATGTATGCTTAGTTGTCAATCTTATCTCCTAGCACTTTCTAGCTTGTTCTACAAGCTTCCTAGAGGCCTTTATAAACAGGCTCTCCCTTTGCATTTTTGTACAACAATTTCATTTTCACATTGTTGCAATATAATTTCTCTTTGTTGCTTCAAACTCTTGTTCCTTCCTTCTTCAGTTTCTCTTCAGTAGGTTATTTGCATGCAGGTGATCTTGGTGCACTGTGAAGTTGGCTTTTATCAACTTCTACAAAATTGAACTAGAATTAAACTAAATGTATGCAATATTGGATTATGAACAACTAAAAATTAAGCTAGATGTATGCAAAATAAAGCTAGAATTCATATTAGCCAGAATAATAGATTAAGCAAGCTAAATATCAAGAATGCCAAAAATGCTAGAAGGCTTAAAACTAATAGAATTATGATGCATGAGAATTCTCTATATATTTTTAGCTCTTAGAATGCCTTGTATTTATAGATTTTTCAAGGGCTTGGGGTAGAATTGAGAATTTATCATGGTGAAGGTAAAAATGAATTATAAATCATTTTAAGGGAAACCACTTTGATTTAAAAATTCATTAATGAAGGTCCCATTTGGATTATTTTATTCAAAATGGAGAACCCATTTTGATTAAAATATTGAGCACTTTGAATGGAATAATGATTTATGAGTCCACTTTGGGATAGAATAATGATTTATGAATCCACCTTGAATAAAGAAATAATTTAAATCCATTATGAATAAACAATGAATATCCTTAAATTCCACTTTAAGTAAAATATTCATTATGGAATAAACAATGAATATCCCTGAATTCCACTTTGAATAAAACATTCATTATGGAATAAACAATGAATATCCTTATATCCCACTCTGAATAAAATATTCATACGTTAAATGGGATCCTCTTTCAAATATAAAAATAATATTTGTGGATAACTGGTTATTTAAATTAATTTGACATTGATATTCATGTGTATATTTCAAATGGGTTCAAATAGTTTATTTATTTGAATTCTTTTAATTCTTTGATTCAATTAATTCAATTTGAACCTTCACCATGAGATATAATTATGCAATTAACGTATTGACCAATTTTGGGTGATTAGAATAAGGACCCAACTTGTTAGGCTCAAATTTTCCCTTCTATTCTCTGTTCTATTGGTTCTTAGAATTTTCTCGAAGAATGAGTTCACCCACTTGTAAATCACAAGGATTGAATTTTTTATTATAGCCAGTGGACATCCTCTTCTGATAGGCCCTCATGCGGTCAAAAGTAGCCATGCACTACTCATCTAGGATTTCTAGCTCATGGATCCTCACATCTCTATGGTCCTCATCATAATTAAACCATGTAGAGAGACTCACAATGAGGAAATCTCAACTTCTAGAGGGAGGACAACTTTAGAACCATAGATCAATCAAAAGGGTGTAGCCCTAGTATGAGTACATATAATAGGTCTATAAGTCCATAGTGTTAGATTAATTTGAAATGCCAATCCCTTCCTAATTGATGAACTTTTTTATGTAGGATTTTCAATGGTATTTTTTTTGAGGCCCTATTTTGGAAATTCCCTTGAGGGTAGTAGATAGAGGATCAATGTTGCCTAATCTTGAATTTCCTATATAATTTTCTAAGGTCCTTATTCTTGAGCTTCCCTCCATTATCAGTGACAATAGAGGATGGAATACCATAGCGACATATGAGATGGTTGAGTATGGATAGGGCAACATGTTTTCCTGTAGCAACGGATAATGGAACAACTTCAACCCATTTCATGAAGTACTCAATCACTGTGATGATAAACTTATGTCCGCTAGATGAGCTTGGGTAAATTTTACTACCTAGATCAAAGGCCTATTGTTGAAAAGGCCAATATGTGATAGAAGGAATAAATTCATGCCTAGGATTGTGAATTGAATTATCATGTAATTGATACTTCTTGCATGATTTGGTGTATCAGATAACATTAGCCTGCACAATCGGTCAATAGTAACCTACCCTAAGAATTTTTTGAGCAAGTGCAAGGCCATTAGAGTGTGGCCCACAAATGTCATCGCAGACTTTAGCTAATGCCTTTTTGTACTCTTCTATCTCTAGGAACATAAGAAGTGTTTCGTCTAGACCCTTCCTATACAAGTCACTAGAGACAAGGCTATAATGTGAGGCATTGTGAATGAGTTGACATTTTTTTGTTGTACACGAGGTTTTCAAGAATAAATTGATCACATAGCTAGGAAAATATGGTGGAATAGTAGGAGGAGTCATGGCCGAAAACAATGCAAATTATGTGGTTGTCAGGGGAGTCATAAGTAGGGTGTTAGAAATAGATAATATTGAGAGGGGGGTGAATTGATATTCTACAAACTTTTTCCTACGACCACATATTGTTAATTACTTTATAACTTGCATATGAAAGTAAACCAACAATACATAACAATAAATATAACCATACATAGTAAACCAACAATACATAACAATAAATATAACCATACATAGAGAGAACTCATAACACCATTATTTGTTAACTAGGGAAACCCTAGCCAAGGGAAAACATATAGTATCTCGAGTCCTTGCTAGAGGACTAGGCCTTGTTAAAAGCCTCAAACCTATTAGGAGTTGCTTCAACCCTATTAGGAGCTGGTAGAAAAATTACAATGAATGTAAGAAGAGCCCACTACCCTAACATGCAATATACAATTAAGTTTCTTCACAAGAGTAGATATACATACAATGTTGTTTTACTGTTGTACTTCACACTTTCTCACATAATACAAATCTTGCATATATATCCTTTCCAATAGTTTTTATCACATACATATCACATTCACTTGATTTCTTCACATCATATCACATCACTTGTCATCACTTTCTAGCTGGACAAGGTATGATATTTACTTATACCTTGCAAATAATAAAAAATCTCAATCAGTAAGCCTTGATGCTTTCACACGCTTGACTGATTATAAAATAACTTTGGGTAAACATCTAGGATGTCGATCCACCATGATTAAATAATTATTTTGTTTCCAAAATAATTCCTTAAGCCATATATTTCAAAATATTGACATACTCTATTCTGCTCTGTTAATTACATGTGCCAATAATCCTTTTGTAACTTATGTTGTAGTGTTAGTAAAGATCTATGCATAGACAAACATCATCATGACACTATCATCTATCACTCCTCAACTGTGCATGAGCTAACTTGAAGCTTATCATTTGTACATACCATATATGTGTATGTACTACTCCAAACTATCTAACACTTAGACAATGTTCTAACTTTTATTACATCATGAAATACCAAAATGGATATGTTTCCATAAATGAAAACACTCATATATCTACCTAGCCATATTCCCAAAAATATCCCCCTTGACATTGATGGCAACATTTGGAAAAGTTGGCTAAGTCCCAAAATGATGTTATACAAAATAAAAACTAAAAAATAAATATAGAAAAGTTGCCTTCAAAACTTGAAAAAAATGTATTCATGTTTTGATGGGTCATTACATTCATTATCACTTCTTTACAATACATAGCTAAGCCCCCTCTTACATATACATATACAATTTTGCATACTTCTCCTTTACATATACAAACATGTACATATACAATTTTCCTTACATACTTCTCCCCCTTTGACATCAATGACAAAGGTGTCAAAAATCTGTACAGACAAAAACTTGTGTTTCCTTCCTCTGATCAACTTGAAATTCTGGATATAAAATCTGTAAAATCATGTTTTAGCTTGTCAAAATCCTTCTTCTATTTTTCCTAAACTATATTAGGTACACTTGATGAGTTCATAAAGTGCATAGGATGCCACTTCCACTATGCTCAAGTCAGTATAGGCAAATTTATCATAGGATGCCTTTGCTGCAAGACACTCCTCCAATTGCCTCTGCAAATGATAACTTTAGGAGATATATATTCTCTAAGGACAAAGAATCTCTTGATTAGCTTCTCCTTAACAAATTCAATGCTTGTTCCAATATCTCCAATGATATTTTCTCCATCTCTATTCCAATATCTTCAATGATTGCCTCCAGTTGTTGTAATCTGATAGTGAGTGTTTGAAACTCACTTATTTGGCTTTTGATCAGATTATCAAATTCTAATAGATGATTGTATGACATTGCACATTGTCCATACAACTTCTTACCTTCATCTATGCTCTTTCTTATCTCTTTAATGCATACATTTAATGCCTATAAATCATTCCTGACATTATTACATACTATGTCAAACAATGATGCATTATGTGTTGTTTGTGCTTATATTGAAGCAATATTAGACAAGGTGAACTCTACATCAAAAGATCTTATCATTTCTTTAGCCTTCTTCTATAAGTCTAGTTCTGTAATAGTGGATTGCACTGTCTTCTGCATTTTGTCCAAAACTTCTGCCAATATTCTCTCCAAACTCTTCACAGACTTATTCTTCTCAAGTAGCTTTCTCAAAGAGCTCATTAAACCTTTATGATCATTTTCATGATTAGATAATGTAGGCTACTACTACTACTATTGTTGGAATGAATGAGATTGCTTTGAATTCGATACTTTTATTTTCATCCTCTTGTCTCTTCTTCTCCTTCTCTTCTTCTCTCATTCTTGCTTCCTCGATTTTCTTTTTCTCTAATCTCTCTTCTAATTTCGCTTTCAACTTCCCATATTTAAAAAAAATAAAATTTCTTGCTCTTTTCATTTTCTCTTTGATTCTCTCTTTCTTTCCTTTTCCTCTAAGTTCTTCTTCTCTGCAATATTCTTTGCTTCTTCATCATCCTCTTCATCCAAGCTAGAATAGGTAGTAATACTGCCAACACTGTTGGTTCTATATCCTACAAAAGGGTTCTCCTTAGCATCTATAGTTATGTGTATACTATCCACTTGCATGGATTCAATACCAATAACTATATGAGGAGGCGAGTAAGTTTTTTGGGTTTCCCCAACCTCTTCTTCATTGCTAGTAGGAGTACTAGCTTCAACATAACTGTATGAGGAGGCGAGTAAGTTTTTTGGGTTTCCTCAACCTCTTCTTCATTGTTAGTAGGAGTACTAGCCTCAACATATTGTTTTAGGCTGTGCACTTTCCTTGGTGACTTTAGTTATGGAAGTCATATACTTCACTATGGCTTCTTCAATTTCCTTCTTTACCTCTTCATTGTTGCCTCCCATAAGAAGAACTTCTCTTCTTTTGTTCCTCAACAAAGGCTCAATGCCTTTCAAAATATTTTCTATGTCCCCCTTATTACTAACTCCCCACAATTTTTGAGTCATATTTTCTCTCAGTTTGGTTTCTTCCTTTGCTACTCTTTTCTTCCTATTTAATAATCTATTGTACAAATCTTCCAGTGTCTTATTTTGAATACTATCAAATCTCTTATTCCTCAAAATCATGTTTCTTACAATAACATTATTTAATTGTCTCCTATCCATGTTACTGTACAAACTATAATACTTATTCAACTAAATAATACTGTCATTATTTATAATCTTTATATTTAGATTTTCAACTGTAGGCTTCCAAGCTTTCTTACCAGTTGGTGTCCTTCCTTCTCCAACTGCCTATTCCATTGGATTTTCTTTAGTCTCTTCATCAGATTCCTCATAATCACTGATTTGTAATGTCTTTCTTGTTTTTCCAAGTTCATTGGTGGTCTGCTTGACCCTTTTCTTGGGATATAGTGTTGGTTCTTGCTTAGCTTTCACTAATCTCTTAGATTTCCTCTGCGTAGATGTTGTTATCAACACAAAATCATCATATTTCCTCTTTAGCTAACTAGATTATACCCTGACTGGTTGTACTTGTACAACTGTTGCATAAGCTGCAATAGGTATTTGTGAAGTAGACCTTGCTACTATCACATACATAGATGGTGCTACAATGAAAATAGGTGTGGCTACCAACACCTTAGATTTCCCACTAGCTTTCATCTCCATTCGTATACTTTTGATTTCATTGAATTCTTCACTTGTCATGTCTATCTCCTTAAGAATAGATTCTATCTTCTTTTCTAATTTATTTTTGATCTCTTTACTTTGAAGTTTAGAATGAACTTCCCTTATCTTCTCTTCATAAGTACCCCATCTTGGACATTCAATGTCCTTTTTAGACTGCAATTTGATCTTTATGTATCCTTCAATGAGTTCTTCACTCATTTCATATCCTATGGGTTCAATAAAATTTACTCTAACTTCCACTACTTCCATACAAGTAGTATCAGTCTCTACCATGAAATATATTTCATCTTTATATTTCTCCACCATAGAGGGAGGGATTCTATATCTTTGCTTCATTTATGATTGGAAGCTTTTCATTGTCTTGTCAATGTCCCTATCTCTAACATCTTCAAGTCTTTCCCTGTAACACTAAGTGACCATCTTCATAAAAAACTCATTACTATTCCAAATTTTCATACTGGGAAACTTCTTAGTTGCGTAGAAAAATAGATGTGTTAAGAGAGATTCAAATCTCAAAACTAAATTCTTAGTTTTCTTCAACTTTTCCCATTATTACTATCAAACTTAGGTTTCTTACAATCTACTACTTTATGTCCATAACCATGACAATTATAACAATAGAAATTAGTAATAGGTTTAAAATACTTACCTGTACAATCTCTCTTTGTATGACCAACTTCATTGCATATGAAACATCTACCTCTGAATTCATGTCTAACTTCCTTAAATGACTCAAATTTCTTAGGTTCATCAACTTGTTCTAATTTCTTTGGCTCATCATGTTTCACAGACAAATCATAGTTCAATTTCTTTAGATACTTCTGTAGTTATGCTTGATTCAATCTTACTCGGATCGGATTCTTTAGGGGACTCAACAACTAGAATTGGTTCTTTTCTAATTTCAACTTTCTTGGCTGATTTCTCTCCAATAAGATATCCAAGGCCTATCTTATCATAAGAGGGTCTCTGGTAAAATATCTGTTCATCAATTTTCTCACTACTAGAATAAAGGTTCTCTAATTATTGTTTAGCTTGTGTCAATTCTCCTTTCACAATAGTGTTGTACTTTTCTAACTCAACATGTTCTATCTTAATAGAGTCTAATTCAAATGTTACTTGAGTAAACTAGGATCTAAGGTCTGCATTCTTAGATTTTAGATCAGATTCAATTTTGTTATCATCTTTAATAAGACTTAAGTTCAACAATTTTCAACTCATGTTTCAAGATCTCATTTTCTTTCTTGAGGATTCCTAATTCATCATTGTCACTAATCTACTCATTTGATTCCTTTTTTGATTTTAGATCATCAATCTTGTCTTTCAATTTTCCAATGTAAATTTTTGCATCGTCATGCCTATCTTTTAGGTTATCTCTTTCTTCTATAGGAAGATCAATTTGCTCAAGAGCCTCTTCAAGATTTCTCTTAAACTGTTCCTTATCCATAGGGATATTAGTTAAGCTATTAAGCCTCTTCTAAGTAATTGTGCTCTGATACCAATTGTTAAAAATAGATAATACTGAGAGGGAGGGTGAATCAGTATTCCAGAAACTTTTGTCCACTACTAGATATTGTTAATTACTTTATAAATTGTATATGAAAGTAAACCAACAATACAAACCAATAAATATAATCATACATAGAGAGAATTCATAATACCATTATTTTTTAACTATCAAAACCCTGGCCAAGGGAAAATCTTGGTGGGGATGATACCCACAAGATGATCCACTAAACAAAAGAACCTTGTTTATATGTATATTGACCCTGGTAGGAGTCTATGAATACATATAGTGTCTCGAGTCCTTGTTAGAGGACTAGGCACTGTTAAGAGCCTCAACCCTGTTAGGAGTTGGTAGAGTAATTACAATGAATACAAAAAGATCCAACTTCCCTAACATGCAATATACAGTTAGGTTTCTTCACAAGAGTATATATACATACAATATTGTTTTACTTTTGTACTTCACACTTGCTTGAATCACACAAAGCTCACTTATATATCCTTCACAATAGTTTGCATCACATACATATCACATTTTCTTGATTGCTTTGCATCATATTAGATCACTTGTCATCACTTTCTAGCTATGCAAGATATGATCTTTACTTATACCTTGCAAATAATAAAAACTCTTGATCAGTTGGCCTTGATGCTTTCACACACTTGAATGGTTATAAAATCATTTTTCGTAAACATCTAGGATGTCAGCCCACGATGATTAAGTAATTATTTTGTTTCCAAAATAATTCCTTAAGGCATATACTTCAATTTATTGATGTACTTTGTTCTGCTTTGTTAATTACCTATAACTTACATCGTACTAGCCATACGCATATGTGCATCAACATAAATCATCATGACATTGTCATCTATCACTCCTCAACTGCACATGAGCTAACTTGAAGTCTATCATTCATACATACCATATATGCCTTTGTACTACTGCAAACTATTTAACACTTAGACAATTTTCTAACTCAAAGTGAGACTTATGTTCTTACAATTGTAGTATAAATGCTAAAGTGGCCATAAAATTTGTAACCTTGTTTTATGTCCTAGGAATATGCTAGAATATCACAAATGTGACTTAATTCCTTAGGGCATCAATCAACTTCTTATAATGTACTAACTTGTCATCCTTAGTTTGGTACTCATTGTTGACTTGATTAATGAAAATTTGAAAGTCTCCATAGATATGCAATTATATAACTCTCCATTCAAGAGAGAGTTTAATCCTATTAGTTAAAGCCTCAAATTCAGTTATGTTGTTAGTGCATGGAAACAAGAATTTGTAAGACTTTGGGATTGTGTAGCCATGGGGTGTGACAAATAAAATCATAGCACCAACTCCATTTTGAGTGTGTGAGCCATCAAAGAACATCTTCCTTGTCCTTTCATTGACATACATAATATATGTGTCTAGAAAGTTAATTTGCATTGGAGCATTATCTATAATTGGGAATTTAGTAAGTTGATTGGTAATTTCCTGTCCTTTAATAGCTTTACATTCAACATACTAAATGAAAAATTCTGAAAGAATCATCATCCATTTGGCAAGTAAACCCGTAAGTGCAACTTTACTTAAGAGGTATTTTAAAGGATCCATCTTTGCAACCAGCTGCGTGATATGCGCAAGCATATAATGTCTGAGTTTTTGGGATGCAAACACTACTATTAGGAAATATTTTTAAATGTTCTTATAGTTAAGCTCATAGACCACTAAGGTATGAATGATATAATAAATGACTCTTTCTTTCCCATTTTCATCTTCTTGTGCCAATAAAGTACCTAGTGAATTTGATGTAGTTGAGATATAGGGGATCAAAGTTTTCCCTTGAATCAGAGGCATGAGCGTAGAAGGATTTTCTAGATATTCCTTGATTTGAGCCAAATTTTTCTCACATTCTTCATTCTAGATATAGGCAACACCCTTATGCAGATTCTTATTGAAACATTGTGACCTATCAACAAGTTGAGAGATAAACCTCTAGATTAACTGAAGCCATCCTTGTAGACTCCTTAGTTAGCTAATATTTCTAGGAGGTGGCATTTCCATGATAGCTTGTGCCTTTTTAGGATCTACATCTATTCCCTTAGTTGAGATGATGTACCCAAGCAATTTTCCTAATGTGACACCAAAAACACATTTTTTGGATTGAGCCTACGTTGAAATTGTTCCATACAGTCTAGTATCAAGCTCATGTCTGACAAGTGAGTCCTTCTTTGTTTGGATTTTGCAAGATAGTCATTAACATAATCTTCCATGTTTTAATGCATCATATCATGAAAGATAGTGGTCATATGCCTTTGATAGGTAGCCCAAACATTTAAAAGCCCAAATGACATCACATTCCAGTAGAAGGTTCCCCATGCACAAGTAAAAGTTGTTTTCTCTTGGTCTTTTGGAGCTACCTTGATTTGATTATACCTGGAGAAACCATCCATTAGGGAGTCCATTTTGTAATCCACAGTCATGTCAATGTTAGGTAGTGGAAAGTCATCCTTTGGGCATGATTTATTGAGATCCTTAAAATCAATACATACATGGATGGATTTGTCATGTTTTAAAATAGGCACAATATTGGAGATCCATTCCGCATAGTCAATAGTTCAGATGAATTTGGCACTTAATAGTTTTTTGAGCTCATCTTTAACTAACAATGCCACATGAGGGTGCATTTTCCTTAGCTTTTGTTTTACTGGTTTGATGCTAGGAGCTATGGAGAGATGGTGCATGATGAGTTTTGTATCCAAACTAGGCATATCAACATAAGTCCATGCAAAATGATTTTATTTTCCTTAAATAACTCTATAAATTATTCCTTCTCTTCCACTGATAGGGATTGAGCCACATCTATTATCTTAGGAGACTCCTCAATAACTAGATTGATTGGTTGCATCAATTTGATCAACACTGATGACCTGTCTTGAAAATAGCTTGGGAGACTACCAAGAACCTCATCCTCAGGTGCCTTGATGAGGTTTTCACCCTTAGATACATCTTTATTTTTACTATTTTTTGGTTCAAATACTATGACAAAGTGGTTTTTTCCATCTGAATGCTTGTTTTTCAATTTTCTCTTTATTTTATGACTAAGGTACTCGATATCTATTTCTACCATATTAGTCATTGGTTCACTGGTGGAAGACACCACAGGTTCAATAGCGTTTAGATGGTAGGCAATCTCATAGTCATTTTGGAATGATAGTAGCTCCGGTCTTTGATGTTGAACAAACCAATCTATGAGATTGGGGTGTATGAGTGTAAGGGAGGTGGAAGTTTCAAGATTGTTGACATGAAATGAATCATCTCTAGTGACAAGAGAAGTTGAGCCTATAGAGAAAGCTCCAAAGGAATCTAAATCAAGAGGAGGCTTAGAGGGATCAATGTGATCCAATAAAGAAAATTATTAACCAAACTCGTCAGACCCTACACTAGGTGTTAGGATTAAACCTCAGATAGAAATAACAATTACATGCAAATATAAACAATATTAGAAAATAATAGATCACAAAAAAGAACACAAGACACCAAGATTTAATGTAGTTCACCCAATCCCTAGGCTACGTCCACCAAACAACAAGTCTAATATTATTATGATCCAGTGATTACAACGTGATTACAATCCGTAATCCCTTACAGCTCAATACCACCGTAAGAACCAATTTTCACATCACTCACTATAAAACAATCCCTAACCCTAAGCCCTTTTATACAAGTATTTTTTCCACTTTAGGGTTACAACATATTGGCCATAAAGTGGAAAATATTAGCCCAAACTTGTGGTGAATCGATGAATAGTGCAAAAATTTTTTTCAAAAAATTTATGAAGTATGTACAGTACTTCCTTGATCAGTCACCATAAACTAATACTAGGGTTGTCAACCATGTTGGGTTGGGTGAAATAGGCATGTATGATATCCACTCCTAACTCACAAAATGCATCTAAAAGAGACTCTCATTCATAGTCACAGAATTAGTACTCTAATTCTGGGCTAGAAGATGAGCAATATTTTCTCTTATTTTACCTTTTTTGGAATCTTCATTATTAGATTCATTGGATTCATGTTGTCTAGATGTAGAGGCTTCAACATCTTTGTTGGTAATCATTGGTTATTCTCCGTAAAGAAGGAAAATAAAGGGCATGAAGTCTTCTTCTTATGTAATGGGGGTAACAAAGGGTTAATCATCATCTTCTGATTCACTAGCCACAAGGACCTTTCAATCAAACTTTGGCAAGTCATCATCTACCCAAAAGCCTAGACCAACAATATCCTTGATTTTTTGTCCCTTAGTGTAACTTAGGGGTTCCACAAGAGTTTTTTTTTTCACCATTCAAGAATCCTTGACCATGATAGCCCATGTTTTGAAAAAACTTATAGCATTTTCCATATCATTTGGAGAAATAAGAGTAGTAACAATGACTTCCTCAACATCTTCTTCTTCTCTATAGATCTAGTTCCTTATGGCTTGGTCTTACTTCTTTTCTTCTAAAGGAATGGATGACTATACAAAGGTTCTAAATATAGTCATGGCAGAAATTGAGGGCTTCATTTTCTTGGAAGGTTTCCCATAAGATCATGGTGAAACTGGTAATGCAACTATAGAATCTAAAGTATACTCTCCCATGCCAATACTCATCATTTTTAGTTTCTATTAACATTCTATAAGGGATGGTTTGACCTCATAAGAAGAAAAATTGTGTAGTACTAGCATTTTTACAGTAGTGAACATGTTAATGGACATGGAGTTGTCCCCTGGAATGATAATCTTTGCACCATTGAATGAGAACTTTATGCATTGATAGTATGTCAATGACCCAACTTGTATTTCATGGATCCATGGTATTTCTAGAAATAGATTGTATGAAAGTGGGATATCTATGACTTGAAAGACCACATCCTTTTCTATAGGACCCACATAGATAGGTAGCACAATTAGGCCTTTAAAAGACTGTTCAACTTCATCATATGCCTTGATAGTAATTTTTTCATCTAGGATCAATGGAAAATTTAGAAATTCCAAGTTGTTGGATTACATTGAAAGAAATAATGTTTATCCAAACACCATTGTCTATTAGGACTCGATGAACTCGAGTGTGAAAGATTTGGACTTCAATATGGCGGGCTATATTGTGTGGATGACTAAGAGACTTGTCATCTTCTTCAAAAAAAGTGAGATAATGAGGTGAGGAGATGTGATTGACCATAGCTAGGAACCTCTTAGCATAAATATCTATGAGAACATTGGCTATTTGTAAAGACTTTTCAAGGATATCCTTGTGCAAAGGAGACAACTCTAGTAACTCAAAGCTAGAAATTTGTGTAGGGGTTCTCTGCAATTGACTGACAAGGTTGTAGCTAGATATGGCTAGTGTAGTACCTATTTGGAGGAAGAGGTATTCTTGGGATCTTTTTCTACTTTGAGGATAATCTTAGATTTCCCCTAGTGACAATGTTTAGTATCTCACCATGCAAAGAGGAAGATTTTGCCACCTTAAGAGCCACCCTAGGCCTAGTGCCTCTATAGTTTTGCTGAGAGTTGTGTGTTTTCAAGACTAATTTATGCTTTTCATCATCAGTGTCATAGTTTACTTCATTGTCAAATTTAGGACCCATCATGTAGATGCTTTCAATGGGTTCCAACCTGTTGATGACATTGTTTGTGTCAGTGTAAGTATAGTTGATCTTAACATCAGGATTCTTCTAGTTAGCATGGCATGAATCCCCTTTTTCGTACTTGGGTAAGGGATTCTTAAAGGCTTTGTGATCATAATTCTTGACTAAATCATCTATAACAACCTTTCCTCCATCAATGAGGCCTTGGATGACATCCTTAAGCTTATAAAAATTATCAATGTTGTGTTCCTTACTCCTACAATAGTTGCAAAGGTGATCATCTCTCCACCAAGTAGGCTTGATGGGTGGGTCACAAGGCCAGGAATTATTAGGTAGTGTGATAAGCTTGTTAGCAAGAAAGGTCTTTAAGACTACCTCATATGACTCAACCATTGGTGTGTAGACATGTTTTGGCTTTGAATACTTGTCAATCTTGTCCAAGGGTTGAGACTTTGAAGTCTCTTATTATGTAGTAGCATAAATAGCATTAGGAAAATGGAAGGCTAGCTCTTTTTTCTTAGGAGCATCTATGACTCCATCATTGACTATGTATTTGTTCTTGTTCCAAGGTTTGTCTTTATCCTTTCCATTTCCATTTCTATTCTTGTCTTTATTGAGCACAATGTCACCCTTCTTGACAGTAACATCCTTAATGTAGTAAGTGCTCTCAACCATATCATTGAAGGATGTGAATAATTGTTTTCTAAGGTCATAGTATAGCTTAGGTACAAGTGTGTTGACAAAGATGTCAATTTTCTTAGTTTCAAGAATTTGCCGAGGGTACCTTGAGTGTATGGATCTCCAAGGTTGGAGGTATGTGGCAAAGGGCTCACCTTATTTTTGTTTGATATTGCATGAGTTTAGCATAGTGATAGGATGTTGAACGATGTAAGAATATTGTTGGATGAACTATTGTGCAAGCTCATCAGAAAACTTGAGGGGGGTAAAAATTTAGTGAACCATTCCATAGCTTTTCCCCTCAAGCTCCTAGGAAACAACCTCATTAGATAAGTGTCTTTGTGCATAAAATCCATGCTAAGAGCATAGAAGTGTCATACATGATCATGAGGGTCACCATTTTCATCGTATTTATCACATTTGGCAACCTCTATATCCCTAGGAAATGGGACCATGTAGAGAATCCTATCAATTGGAAGAGCACATATAGATTCAACAAAAGAATTCTTAGGTTGATCTTTGGCTACTTGCAGTTGAGCAAGTTAGTTTTTGAGATCTTGCATCTCTTGCCTCAAGATTTCAGCCTTAGTGGTTTCTCTCTTTTTTATGATCCTTTGGAAATCATAGTCATGGGGAATTTTCCATCCCCTAGAGGTCATATATTGGAAATATAGGTCACCGTTTCGTTCTAGGGCTTTTAGCATTAGCCTTTGGGAAACCTCATCTTGTTTGAATCACATAAGATCCTCACTAGTGATTTCATAATTTACCTCACTTTCAAGATGTAATTGTGAGGGTCTAGGTGGTGATGGAAAAGCTTATGTGTGGAATCTTGGAGATCTAGGAGGCATGTTGTTTCTATCATTGCCATCGATAGGGTTACTCTTGAAAGGATTACTATAGTAACCATGTGCATGTCTATTCTAAGAGTTATGTGCATGTGTGTTAGTATCAACTTGATGATCAGACTTCTCCCTAGTGGTCATCTATATAGCCTCTTGTAGTCTTTTTTTTTCTAAGCACGCTTGTTCTTCTTTTTGTGTAAAGAGTTGCTCTAGGTGGCGATTCGTCTCTTCAGGCTACATGGTGAGTGAAATATTGTCTACAACCCTAGGATTGTAAAAGGGAGTATTTTAGAAGTTCTCAAAGCTATAGAGTGGATTATTCCAAGTGTTAGCCTCTTCTTGTTTGTTAGGGACATGCTCTTCCTCACTGGCTTGCCTATGAGGACACCTAGTCAACTAGTCAAAAGTGAATGAGGGACAAATTCCTTGACCAACTTGGAGCCTAGTCACAACTGACATGTAAGGATATGTGTTTGTCTAATGAGATGAGAAAAAAGCTTATCAAATTAAGAGTTCAAAATGATCACTTTCAAAGATAAAATAAGCGAGTGGCTTGTCAAGAGTGCTCAAGAACTTACAACACTAACAACTCGAGCCAAGAAGTTGAGCAAGAAGCTTGATATCAAGTAGCTAGAATAGTAAGGTAACCAAATTTTGACAAGTGATCATTAGTGAAATTTTATCTCACATTTGACAAACTACATCCATCTTTTCAACTCAGCACAACACCAAACATGGAGATTTCAAACCAAATTCAGGTAGGAGAAAGTAATGACACCCCTAAATCATATATGAAATAATTATGACTTAATTCTATAAGTAGCAGAGGTTGGGTGATAGTTCTCAATAAGCCATATGATATAATATCAATTAAAATTATCATACGATAATCCTTTCTACAGTCAGGCGATACTTTTTCAGCATGTGACAGTTTTCACAAAGCGGTGTGATAGATCTTATAGCTAGGGTGTGATAGAGTTTTGAACTGACATGCGATACTTTCTCAGGTGTGAAGTATCACATGATATTCTCAGAAGGCCATGTGATAAAGGGTCAATGAACTGTGAAAAATGAAACTTAATGCCTAAAATACCTATGTTTCAGTTCATCTTTTTGGATGTATTAAACTAGAATGCAATAGTGATAAAATAGAACTTCAATTTGCAACAGTAAACACCATGGTTTGAAAATAGTAGGGGAATGAACATGTCTCAAGTAATTGAGCAAGGGACAAACAACCTTACCAATACAAGCCATTGAGATATCAAAATAAAAATCCTATGAATGTTAATGCCATGTTTGATGTTTAAGAATGTTTACACAAGTCTTGTCACATTCAAAAATACATCCCAAGAAGAACTACCCAAGGTTACAATTCATTACTCAACACCTTGGCCAACCCTTTATGACCCTTCACCTCACACAAAGTTGTTGTCCATGATAGATATTGGCTTTATCATGGAGCTTACATTGGCACAACCAAAGGGACACAAGTGATGAGTGTGAAAATCTTGGGGTGATCCAGGTAGTCCACTAGGGTCGATCCTTGTGCCAATATGTTGAGCAGATAAATAAGGTAGCTTCTATTCCTATGGTATTTAGAAAGGGTCTCATTTTCAACACTCCTCTTGCACCTATGAATAGGAAAGCCTACCTTGCAGTAGGTAACAAACCTTACAACCACAAGAGTACCTTAAGCATTCTTTCTTAGTATTTACCTCATGGTCCCAATCCCACAAGTACTTCTACTATGTGAAGAAAAGTGCTACAATCCCCAAGGATTTGGCCTATGTCAAGGGGTTTGTGATTATAGTGGGTTGGGTTAGTGAGGTTTTGGTTGTTCCCACATTGGGTTGTTCCTATTGGTATCTTTCCACCAATAGCAGGCCCTCTAAAGGTAATATCTCTCTAGGAGATAGCAACAAAATGGATCCACTCTTAGAGGTCATGATTTACGATTCACCTCAAGGGTATAGAGCATACTCTCTTATTTAAATCACTTGCCCCAAAAATTTACACTAAGAAAGTGCACTCCTCTAAACCCTTCCATCCAAGGTGTTCAATAGATTGGAAGGATTGAATGACAACATAGAGCTCCCTAGTCATGGAGTGCAAAGGCATACAAACAAGCATAAAGATAGCTCTCAATTGAGCCTTATAAATGCAACCCTTGATAGTAAACCATGAAATGGGAGATTCTTTAGACAAGATCAAGATTGCTAGTGCCAAATAACTCTCATAGTATGCAATGTAAATGACACTATGCTAGCATGAAATGCAAAGATGCAACTATACTAACAACATGAGAGTGTTACAAACCATTTAATTAATCTAAGTGAGCTATGCTATTGAAAAAAGGAAAATTAAGCTAATGCAAGTGAAGTAAACTAGTATGAATATGCAAAGAATGTGAAGATAGAAGATAGAAGTTCTCCACAAAATGCTCCAAGTAAGCCTATGAGAAAACTTGCAACATAACAATAGCTCAAAATCAGGATCCTTAGATAAGGAGAGAGATCTCCCTTTTAAGGGTGTATGAACAATTGAGATCAAGATCAAGAGGTGAATGATCAAGGGTGGAGATTGAATTTTGACATTTGATCCATGTGCACATTCATCTCCTCCAATAGAAATGAGTTGACTTTTCATGTAAGACAAAGTCTTTTCTTATAATTTGTAGATAAGAAAATGACTTTATGTGTGCACATTAGAGTGGGTTGGAAGAATGAGGTCTTTTATTTAATTAAAAGGGGATAGGTTCTTTTAATCAAATATGGACTTAGGACATTATAGTCAAACTATAGGTTAAAAATAAAATAAATTGATTTTTAGAGATTTGGTCTAGACAAATGATTAAATAATTTAGCCAAAATGTTGAAAAGGGGGATAATATTCTAAGTGACCATTTTTATGTGATTACACCCAATAGTTCACATGGAAGTTTTTATTGAATACATGTTCTCATAATTTACACACACAAGTACTTAATTTTAAGATAAAATTTAGTTCACACATGTTACTCATAGATGACATCCCATAATGGAGACCATGTACCCTAGGATTATAGGCAACCTTAGCCTTGAGATTATGGGAAACCTCAACCTTAGGTTAAGGAGCAAGGAGAGGGTCAAAGACATGGGCATGGACATGATCAGGGGTAGGGACAAGGACATGGACATGATCAAGGACAGGGACAACATGCTGATATACCCCTTATCCACCATCAAACTCTTTATTTGATGAGTATATAATAGTTTTCCACCACAAAGATTCAACAACTCAGATATTTGATTGTCAGATCTCAAGATCATCTACACATAAATATTTGTTAGTAGATTTTGAGTAGTCTTCAGGATCTTACTGATTGACTTAGATTATTGTTTACATTTGCACCATTGTCTATGGATAGGATTTTTGCAGAGCTTAGAGTAGAGGTCTTGGGTGATATCTCCTTAGAGTTTAGTTAGGAAGGAGATCATCAAATGAGAGGTCTTCCCTTTTTATTAGGGACAACCAAGGTTAAGGTATATTAGGTTAGTAAATGTGTTGTGCCACATATTTGCTTGTATGATTTACCCTTGATTACTAGTAGCACATGGTTGCTATCCTAATAATAAACCAAATACCATTATTTTTTGTCCAAGAGTTGTATGTGGAGATCTATTTGGGGCATCACATCAACTATTTAGATATTCCAAGATATTATGGTTAGGGATGTAGTAGAGTTATGAATTGTAATGAGTATTGTTAGGCTGGTCGTATTCCACCTAGTCATTGTGTGTTGGAGGGTTAGAAGACCCTAGCAGTGACACATTGATTGCTACTGCATATAGAGTTGTTATTGCTTCTTAGAGGGAAGTGGTTGATCAGATATGACACATTGTAGCTACAACTAACAACATTACATCTGACACTTTGGGTAGATATCTTACAAGTAGTGTTGAAAAAAATTGCTCAATTGTATATTGTCTTTGATGTTACACAAAATGTCATATCTTTACTGGTCAATGTATGCCTTGCTCACTCAGATTATGAAGAAAGTTTCCTATAGCTATCGAGCATTCTAGTGTTTTCTAAGTTGAGAAGACAATGTCTACCAAGTTCACTCAGGTGTCGAAGAGAAGTTCGTAGAAGTTGAGTGTTAATCAAGCTCACTCGGGTAAAAAAGAAAAGTTGGATGGAACTAGTGTTAACCAAGCTCACTTGGTTACCAAATGAAGTTGGAAAAGATGTAGTGTTAATTGAGTTCACTTGGTTAACATAAGAAAATCATTTCAGTGTTAGTGTCTACCAAGATAACAAAGGATTTTCTTGTTTTGGCATATTGAGTTTAATGGATTTGTTCATTAGTTCTAGCTGACTGAGGAGATGAATATTAATTATTCTAAGTTGTATTCAAACCAACTTGACAATGTATAAGATATAATTATAAGGTCAAGTTGAGGATTGCAAGTGTGTGAGAATGTGTGGAAGATAAGAAGATGCTTAGAGGAAGAGAATTAGAAGGATAAGCAGAATATCCTTGAGGAGCCTCAAAGATACATTCAATCAAGAAAGATCAAGTATTCAAGCCAGAATTGAGATCTAAAATTAGAAAAATAGTTGCATCAAAAATTAGTTCATATCATTGTTATTCTCTAACCATTGTAGTAG
This sequence comes from Cupressus sempervirens, assembly GCA_028749045.1. Taxonomy (NCBI): domain Eukaryota; kingdom Viridiplantae; phylum Streptophyta; class Pinopsida; order Cupressales; family Cupressaceae; genus Cupressus; species Cupressus sempervirens. Next base: position 564,974,926 of record CM053791.1, read on the forward strand.
TGTATCAAATCTCTTAACTGAGTTATCTTAACAACTATTTTCCAAATCCTCTAATATGGTGGCATTTCTAGATTGAAGTGTCTAAAGACCTCTAACAAGGCCACTCCTATCTAGGTAATTAAATCCTCTAATAGGGTCACACCTAATAGTGTATTTTGTAACTTTTAACAAGGTTGGCTCCTAATAGGGCTCACTTCAGAAGAGTTAAAAACATTAACTAGTTGCAATTGGTGGTTTTTCCCAAATTGGGTTTCCAAATTAAATCTTGGTGTCACTTGTGTTCATGCTATTTCTTTTATGTGCATGCAACTAAGTTAATTAAGGTTAATTACATATAATATCTTAAGATCTGCATGTTCAGTATTTTTTTATTAACAATTGATATTATAGTCCTTTCCATGTTACAACATATTGTTAGTGTTCACTGAGTGCTTGTGTGTTAACCGAGTAACAACAATTTCAACAAAGTTTATGTTTTGTATTGACATCTAAGGGATCTAGGATTTATTTTTATGGTAATTGATTCACCCCTCCCCTCTTATTTACTCCTCTTATATTTCCAACAATTGGTATTAGAGCTTTTGGTGCTTGCAGAGAAGGTTTCAAGGACCTAGGCTAAAGATCAAGATGTCTTACAAGAGAGAGATTCCCAAGTTGAATAGAAATAACTTTGAGACATGGTAGGAAATAATGAAGCTACATATAGCTACCATCAATGATTTAGATATGAAATATTTGAATGCTAAGTATAAGGCTCCTACTAGAACAATGATTATGGAAGAGATTGCTGAAAATTGCATCAACACTTAACTATGTTGAATTTGATGAGGTCAAAGGATGTGCTACTACTCATGAGATATAGATCAAACTAAAAGATATCTACGGAGGTGATGATAATGTGAAAAGAGCCAAGGCAAAAAGCTTGAGAGGTTAGTTTGATCAGATGAAGATGAGAGAGGATGAAAACATTGCAAAATATGTTGACAGAATCAAAGCTAGTGTTAGTGCAATAAAAGCCTCTAGAGGGAAAATTGAAGATGCGACAATGGTAAGCAAGGTAATCAAAACTCTTATTCCTATCTATACAATCAAAGTGTCATCTATTAAAAAGATGAGATGTGATCCAAATAATAAGATAACCTTGGATGCTCTAGTGGGAAGATCGAGAGCATTTGAGCTATATAACTATGATAATTATATTCCTAGTTTTAGCAATCTTGAGTTTTTTTTTGAAGCCAAGTTGTCACTCAAGAAGAAAGCTACAAAGTCTAAAGGAAAACAATCTAGAAGTGAAGAGGAAGACAATTTTAACAGTGATCTTGACATAGAGGGCATCAATTTATCCTTCAAAATTGTATAATTGATTTTTTATTGTCTTTCTCAACACTAATTTAGAGGCTCACAACCTTTCAATATTTCAATAATAGTAGCATTTTTTAATTGATATAATAATATCAACTTGGTTATATCAAACTTACCATCCTCTGTATCTTACATGGTCGATCAAACTATCACAAAAATCTTTCCAAAATCCAAATTCACTTTGCCATGGTCTATAACTTTATCTTCCTACCGAGCTCCTTCCTTACCTTTATGGGGTTCCATCTTCACATTATCATATCAACTCCTTCTTTTGCACATTATGAGATATATGATAGTGATGCCTAGATCAGGACTACCAAAATATATTGATATTGAACCCATCATATGCTTCAAGTTGTTATCAGGATGTCTCCCCATCTACACCACCTTCTCTTCTTTGTTTTGGGGTGACCACTTCCCAAATCCGAGTCATGCAACCTCTTTTATTAGGAATCACTCAATTGTTCACTCAAACCCAAGCCTCTCTTTGCTATTTTTAGTTTTCACTAAGGAGCCAAGCTCTCTCCATTTCTATGTTGATGCAACTCGTGTGTGATATGAAAAAAGTGGAAAGACATTACACCACCTTCTTCACAATCGAATGTATTCCTAGCCATTGAATCAACTCTCTAGATCTTGGAACTTGTAACAAATGACTACCATGTTCTTTTATCAAAGAATCTAAACTGACTTCATAGATAGACTAACAAGATTGATAGGGGTATTGAAAATGGAAACACCATAAGTTATAAACATATACTTCCATTAATTTAACCATCTATGATTACAAAAAGTGTGGCTTTCTGGCTATTGCTAGAGAGCCATTTGGAGTTATATCTATTCACTCTAAATTACCCTCTTTCAAGTTGCTATTGGTCTCTCCTCATTCGATTACATTTGTGTCTATTTAACACCAAACCTTTGACGGTTACAAACTGTTCAACTTCAATGACCGGTTACATTTTGCCCTCAACCTTTTGGTGACAAGTAGCAAATAAACCCATTTTGTATGCATTACAATATATTTTCAACACTAGACAATGGTTTTAGACATTCTCAAATGACTTAGATATATTAAATTCAAAGGTGGAGGTGGTGCTCCTACACCATACTCCTAAGCTTCAAAATTTTCAATGCCCTCATAGAAAGGCATTGGTGAGAATCTACATAATCTTCACCTCTTCATTATCACTAGATTAATGCCTCCTCTACTTTCTATATCTCATTCAACCATCACTTCTATCCATGGATTTTATGTTGGTCACCTTCAATGGTGCTTCATCTATTGCACAACCCAATCATCCATGCTGTATGTGTCCCTCACTTGAGAGTTCCATTATGCCTCTCTCCCCAATTTATTGGCAACACACAAGACCATTCCATGGTCTCCCTAGTATACCTTCTTGTCCACCCACTTGTAGCTGAGTGAACCAACACCAATTTTCAACCAAAACTTCAAAAAATAAATTAAAATAAACCCAACCTAGGGTTAGGTCTTGGTGTGAATCCTTATATTCTCAAGAGCTTCTAGCTCTAATACCACTTGATGCAAAGGGAATTAGTTTATCCTTCAAAACTGTATAATTCACTTTTTATTGTCTTTCTCAACACTAATTTAGAGGCTCACAACCTTTCAATATTTCAATAATAGTAACATTGTTTACTTGATATAATAATATTAACTTGGTTATATCAAACTCACCATCTTATTTGTCATACATGCTAGATCAAACTATTACAAAAATCTTTCCAAAAGCCAAATTCACTTTGCCATAGTCTGCAACTTTATCTTCCTACTAAGCTCCTTCCTTAGCTTTATTGGGTTCCATCTTCACATTATCATATCTACTCTTTTTGCACATTATAAGATATATGATAGTGATACCCAGATCAAGGCTGTTAGAATACATTGACATTGAACCCATCATATGTTTCAAGCCATTATCAAGTTCTCTCCCCATCTACAATGCCTTCTCTTCTTTTTTATGGGGTGGCCGCTTCCCAAATTTGAGTCATGCAACCCCTTTTCTTAGGAAGCACTCAGTTCTTCACTCAAACCTGAGCCTCTCTTTGTTTTTTTTGGTTTTCACTAAGGAGCCGAGCTCTCTCCATTTTCTATGTTTACAGAACTCATGTGTGATATATGAAAAGTGGAAAGACATTACACCACCTTCTTCACAATCAAATGCATTCGTAGCCATTGAATTGACCCTTCAGATCTTGGAACTTATAACAAATGACTCCCATGTTCTTTTATCAAAGAAGCTAAACCGACTTCATAGATAAACTAACAAAATCAATAGGGATATTGAAAACTAAAACACCATAAGTTATAAACATACACTTTTATTAATTTAACCATCTACAGATTACAAAAGGTGCAGCTCTCTGGCTACCACCAGAGAGCCATTTGGAGTTCTATCTATTCACTCTAAATTACCCTCTTTCAAATCCCTATCGGTCTCTCCTCATTCGATTACATTTGTCTATTTAACACCAAACCTTTGATGGTTACAAACCATTCAACTACCATGACTGATTAAATTTTGCCTTCACCTTTTGTTGACAAGTAGCAAATAAACCCATTTTGTATGCATTATAATATATTCTCAACACTAGAAAATGGTTTTAGACATTCTAAAATGACTTAAAGATATTAAATTCAAAGGTGGAGGTGGTACTGCACCATACTCTTGAGCTTCAAAATTTTCCATGTCCTCATGGAAAGGCATTGGTGAGAATTTGCAAAATCTTCACCTCTTCATCATCACTGGATTGGTGCCTCCTCTACTTTCTATATCTCATTCAACCATCACTCCTATCCATGGAGTTTATGCTTGTCACCTTCAATGGTGCTTCATTTATTACATAGTCCAATTGTCCATGTCGCATCTATCCCTCACTTGGGAGTTCCATCATGTCTCTCTCCCCAGTTTATTAGTAACACACAAGACCATTCCATGGTCTCCCTGGTAGACGTTCTTGTCCACCCACTTGTAGCTAAGTGAGCCAACACCAATCTACAACCAAAACTTCAAAAAAAGAATCTAAAATAAACCCAATCTAGGGTTAGGTCTTGGTGTGAATCCTCATACTCTCAAGAGCTTCTATCTCTAATACCACTTGATGCAAAGGGAATTAGTTTATCCTTCAAAACTGTATAATTCACTTTTTATTGTCTTTCTTGACACTAACTTAGAGGTTCACAACCTTTCAATATTTCAATAATAGTAACATTGTTTACTTGATACAATAATATCAACTTGGTTATATCAAACTCACCATCCTCTCTGTCTTACATGCTAGATCAAACTATCACAAAAATCTTTCCAAAAGCCAAATTCACTTTGCCACAATTTGCAACTTTATCTTCCTATCGAGCTCCTTCCTTAGCTTTATCAGGTTCCATCTTCACATTATCATATTGGCTCCTTCTTCTGCACATTATGAGATATATGACAGTGATACCCAAATCAAGACTATCAAAATACATTGACATTGAACCCATCATATGCTTCAAGCCATTATTGGATTGTCTCCCCATCTGCACCACCTTCTCTTCTTTGCTATAGGGTGACCACTTCCCAAATTTGAGTCATGCAACCCCTTTTCTTAGGAAGCACTCGGTTCTTCACTCAAACCTCAGCCTCTCTTTGTTGTTTTTCTTTTTTACTAAGGAGTTGAGCTTTCTCTATTTTCTATGTTGAGGAAACTCATGCATGATATACAGAAAGTGGAAAGACATTACACCACCTTCTCCACAACCAAATGCATTCCTAGCCATTGAATTGAATCTCCAGTTATTGAAACCCATAATAAATGACTCCCATGTTCTATTATCAAAGAATCTAAACTGGCTGCATAGATAAACTAACAAAATTGATAACGATATTGAACTAAAACACCATAAGTTATAAACATACACTTCCATTAATTTAACCATCTACAGATTACAAAAGGTGTGGCTCTCTGGTGCCACTAGAGAGCCATTTGGAGTTCTGTCTATTCACTCTAAATTATCCTCTTTCAAATCCCTATCAGTCTCTCCTCATTCTAATACATTTGTGTCTATTTAACACCAAATCTTTGATAGTTACAAACCGTTCAACTACCATGATCGGTTACATTTTGCCTTTGGCCTTTTGGTGACAAGTACCAAGTAAACCCATTTCGTATGTATTATAATATATTTTCAACACTAGAAAATGGTTTTAGACATTCTAAATTGACTTAAAGATATTAAATTTGAAGGTGGAGGTGGTGTTCCTACACCAGATCTTGAAGTCTTTGAAGAACTACTTTCAAGGAGATATCCCAAAGGCAAAGGAAAGTACAAAGGTAAAATTCCTTTAATCTATTTTTCTTATGAAGAAGTTGGTCACATTGTTGCAAGGTGTCCAAATAGAGAAGACAAAGATGAAAAGAAGAACAAAAAATACAAAAGCAAGAAGGATTTCAAAAGCTACAAGGATTACAAGGAAAAAGGTAAGAAGTCTTGTTTCATGGCAAAAGATTTAGATAGTAGTGATGATGATGAAATGATCTCTATTGCTGTAAAAGATGAATCTAATGACGAAGAAGATAAAATGGCACTTAGCTCTCATGTTGGAAAAAATGATACATGTATTATTGATAGTGGATGTTCTCATCATATGACTGGTGATAAATTTTTTTTTGAACATATGGAACACTATGATGGTGGAAGTGTAAGATTTGGAAATAATGAACCATGTTGCATAAAAGGAAAAGGTTATATTTCTCTAACCAATGAACTTAGATGTGATAATGGGTATTGAGTTGAAGGATTGAAATATAATCTATTGAATGTGGCATAGTTGAATAACATTGGATTCAAGGTAGAATTCATGAACGGGAATGCCAAGCCACTAGATGGAAAAGGAAATCTAGTTGGATTTGGTAACCAAACAAAAGGTAACTTATTCTACCTAGATCTTAGTGAAAGTTCATGTTTCATTGCTCAAGTAGAAGAAATCTAGTTATGGCATAAAAGGTTATGTCATGTGAACTTTGATAAACTAGTCAAGATAAGCAAAAACAAAAGAGTAGGAGGTATTCCTAGTTTAAGGAAACCTGACATGGGCCTATGCAAGAATTGTCAAATTGGTAAGATGGGAAAGACACATTTCAAGAGCAAGAACTATCATTTTGAAGAAGTCTTGGAGTTGGTTCATATAGACCTTCGTGGACCTATTGGCATTGAGAGCTATAGTGGAGATAAGTACTTTATTTTATTTATTGATGATTATTCTATGATGATGCCAGTAATGTATCTGAAAAATAAGTCTGAAGCTTTTCAAAAGTTTAAGTGTTATCTAGCAAGAGTAGAGAAGGAAACATGAAATAAGCTAAAATGTTTGAGATTAGATAGAGGAGGTGAATTCATTTCTAATGAATTCAATGAATTTTTCACTAAAAGAGGAATCAAAAGACAAGTATCAACCCTTGGTACACCTCATGAGAATGGTATAGTAGAAAGAAGGAATAGATCAATCATGGATTGTGCGAGAACCTTGATGATAGAAAAGAACGTTGCAATCAAACATTGGAAGGAAGCAATCAGTACAATAGTTCATACCTTGAACAAAGTACAACTAAAGAAAGACCCAAATTAGACTTCTTATGAACTATGGTATGCATACAAACCTAATGTAAGTTACTTGAAAGTATTTGGTAGCAAATGTTATATTTTGAAGGAGACTAGGAAATGTATATTTGATGTCAAAAGTGATGAAGGCATATTGCTAGGATACTCTAGTAGAAGTAAAACATACAAATATTTGAATCTAACCACTTATAAGATCATAGAAAAGTGCACATGTGAAGATTGATGAGTTTGCAGAAAAGAGTGAAGAAGAGAGCAACAAAGAAACTAAGGATTATAGAAAGTTTATTTACTTTGAACTTGATACATTGCCTAATCTAATTGTAAGTTAGCATAATTCACCTCCTGAGTCCCCAAAATCTCCAGAAGCACTTGAGTTGTAGCAAGTGTAACCTGAGTCATAGCTTGAATAACCTGAGTCGCATATAGAGGTTACCGAGTAGCAACCAATGCAACCTGAGTTTGAATCTTAAAAACCTGAGTCATAGATAGTGGGACTCAAGCATGATGTAGAAGACCATGTGGAACAAATTCTAAATTCAAAGTACCTATATTAGAAAGATATGTTAGAAGGCACCATGCACTTGAGAGGATCATTCAAGACAAGTTAGATTGTATAATGACAAGGAACAAATTGAAAGGTGCATGTTTGCTTAATGAATTTGACCTAGAATAGTTAAATATGCTTTGGATAATGAAAGTTGGATTGAAGCAATGAATGAAGAGATATAATAGATAGAAAGGAATAAGACTTGGTCTCTTGTTCCTAGACCCAAGGATAAGAATGTAATTAGCACCAAGTGGATGTTAAGAAATAAGCTGAAGAAGATGGAGAAGTTTCAAGAAACAAAGCAAGGTTAATATGCAAAAGTTATTATCAAGAGGAAGGTATTGATTATGGTAAAAAAATTTGCTCCTATTGCAATATTAGAAGGTGTTAAGTCCTTACTTGCTTATGTTGCATTTAAGGATTTAAAGTGTATCAGATGGATGTGAAATTTGCATTCTTGAATGAAATTCTAGAAGAAAAAGTTTACATAGAAAAACCTGAAGGTTATTTAGATTCTAAGAAAAAGGACATTGTTTGTAAACTGCACAAAGCATTATATGGTCTCAAGAAAACTCCCAAATATTGGTATGAAAGACTTCATAATTACTTGATGAAGATTGGTTTTCAAAGAACAAATGATACCAACATCTTATACATCAAAGAAGGACTAGAAAGAAGATTGTGTTGGAAAAAATCTTTGTGGATGATACATATTGGAAATGATGATTTATGCAAAGATTTTTCAGAAGAAATGAGTAAGGAATTTGAGATGTCAATGTTTGGGGAAATCAAATTCTTTGTTGGTTTGTAGATTCAACAAAAGAAAGATGGTATCTACATTACTAAATCTAAGTATATCAAGGAGATACTAAAGAAATTTGGAATGGAGGATTCAAGACCAATTGAAACTGTTGAAATCTAATTGAAAAGATCATTGATTAGAAAGATTTCTATAAGGAAGATTGTTATGTGTTTCAATCCTTGTTTTGTCGCTAATGTAAAACCTACTATTTGTTGGTAAGATAATTTCTTATATGTTTCAAGTACTATCACTTAGTTTATTGATGAGGATGATTTGATCAACAAGATGTAACTAAAGTACCTAAAGGAAAGGTTATGATTATGTAATAGAGTACAAGGATTAGTTAAGATAGTGATAAAATGATGTTTTGATGATCTACTTAAGGTTACAAAATGGATGGCTACACTTTGAAAATTTAGAAGAATAAGTTAAACAAAGTTCATCTGCCAAGCTTAACAAAGTGAATAGTAGGTGTCAGGAAAAGTTAGTTCAAGCTGAGCAAAAAGTTAGTTGGAGCCGAGTAAAAGAAAATTCTAGTAGATGCCAAGTAAGACAATAGATGTTGAGTAAATTTTAGTTGAAGTCAAGCACCAGTAAAATCCAATTGATATCGAGTGATGTAGTATGTACTGAGCATTAGAAGATTGATAATGTCGAGCTGCTGCATTATGACAAAGATCAAAGATTCGCCAAATAAAAGCCAACAAGTTTATTTTCTTGGAACTTGTAAACTAGGAGGAACATAAGATTGATGAGTTGGTGGCACATAATCTTATGTAAACTATTTTGGAGATGAATTCAAATGGATTCTAGGAGAAGTTTCTAGAGAAGACAAGATATGAGGTAGATACATTGTATCCTACCTAATCCATCCAAAACCCTAATTTAGACAATGGATACTAAGTGGGAAAATATTCTAATTTCCTGTATATAGGAATATTTGGTCATGAAGCAAGAGAGTTAAGATAGTTTAGTGAGAAAACCTAAGAAGGAGAAGGAGAAAGGGGTTTTGCTTCATCAAGTGACCCAAGAGAAGTGTCCATAATGGTGTACTAAGCAAGAAGGCTTAAGAAGGTGAATGATTGAAGAGTGAAAAAGCTATCAAGAATAGAATCCAAGAAGAATTGAGGACTAAACAAAGATTTGTAATATGCAAATGAAGTTGTAAGTTGTATCAAATCAAAGCTCTATTGTTACTTTCTAATAATTGTATCAGTCTAGGGTAAATCCTTTGGAGTAAGGTTGACTTAACAGTCATTGGAAAATCCTTTAATGAGGTGAATTCCAAGCGAATGGCCTAAAGTCCTCTAATAAGGCTCACTTTTAATAGGGTGATTGAAATCCCTTAACCGGGTGACATTTAATAGTGTGCATTGTAACCTTTAATAGGGTTGGCCTTTCATAGGGCATCACTTCAGAAGAGTGAAAAAGGAGTAGCATGTTACTAGTGGTTTTTCCCAAATTGGGTTTCCACATTAAATCATTGTGTCAAATATGTTGATGGATGTGTTATGTTTCATGGTTTACATTTTTGCAAGTTGATTTGATAGTAACATGTAAGTTTTAGTTGATATACAATGAATGCATGCACGGGTATGAATATTTTATGGGTTCACTGAATTGTGAGAAAAGTTTTATTTATACATTTGGACCTTGAATAACTAATTCACCCCCCTCTTAGTTGTTCTAAAATATTTCCAATAGGAACACCTATGTCTACTAGACATAAGATTTCCAAAATGATGATTCCAAGGAGGTAGATCAGATCACATACATATCAATGATTGGAAAACTTTAGTATGTTGTACATATTAGGCCTGATATTTCTCTTGCAATTGTTATGGTGGCAAGATTTTCAGCTAATCCTAAAGAAAATAATATGATGGCATTAAAGAGAATCATGAGATATCTGAAGGGTATCGAAGCCTATGGATTATGGTATAAGAAAGGACACAATTTGAATTCAAAAGCCTTCACTAATGCAAATTGGGAAGGAAGTGTTGATGATAGGAAGAGCACCAGAGGTGGAGGGTTCTTTCTTGGTAAGAGACTAGTGTCTTGGAGAAGTAAGAAGCAAAATAATATTTCTCATTTTACAATAGAGGTAGAGTATGTTGCAACAATAGTTAATTTTTCCAATGTTGTTTGGTTCAAGCAACTATTGGCAGGTATGAAGGTAGAAATCAAGGATCCAATGGTTATCTTATGTGAAAACACCAGTGCAATTAATATATCAAATAATCCTATGATTCATACCAAGACTAAGCATATTGTAATAAAATATCATTTTCTAAGATAATTGGTGCAAGAGAAAGAGGTAAGGTTGGAATATGTGAATACTAAAGAAAAAATTGCAGAAATATTCACCAAGCCATTACCTAAGGATGCATATCTAAGAGGTAAGTTAGGGGTTATTTGTTATGATAGGATAAGTTACTAAGAGGGAAGGGGTGAATCAATAACTTATAAAACTTAATCTTATTTACAAATTAATCTTTCATGTATTTTGATCTAATTTCATGCATAAGAAACTGAAAGCATTGAAACATTCATGACACTTTGACACACAATATGGTGACCTAGAAACCTTCCAAATAGAAAGTAAAACTAGGGTGGGGATGACACCCACAAGCTTTAGTACTACAGTATAATGTTAGCCTGTTAAGGCTTACAATGATCACTTTTGATGATTTGCCTTGTTAGGAGCAATAAGGACTGCTAGGTCCATCTTGAAAAAGGATTTACAAACATATAATGCAGTATGCACTCGGTAAAGAGATTTACAAAAGATTGTTAAGTCTACCTTGTGAAAGGATTTAGCTATTCCACTTGTTAGGATGAACTAGTGACTGATCTTTGATCTACAACTTAATTTTTTGAATGAGATTCCTTTGAGTGTAATGATCACCTTGCTATGATAGATAAATATTTGCTGCTCCTTATACTATTGTAGCCTTTTAATTCACACTTCTAATCTTATTAAATTTGCATCATATTTATGTCATTTATATCTCTCTTTTGGATGTGATACAATACATTACATATATACCAATCCAATTTACAAATCAACAAAGTCAGCTACAATGCAAGTTTACACAAAATACACAAAGTCAACCCAATTGCAAGAACTTGGGTTTTGAAGACTAGCTCAATGAGGTTCTGATACTCGACATCCACTATCAATGCTTGACATCATCATGCATTTGGTAGACGTAGAAACTTGGTCCATATTGATCACTTCCAAGTAGTCTGAACTTGGTCTACACTAGTGACTCAATGAATACTATGAAACTTAGCATATAAACTGATTCATTTGATTCACACTACATAGCTCAGTCAATGCTATTACTATGAACTCAATATAAATTGAATCACTTGGTTGACATTGTGTGGCTTGGTCAACACTTGATTCACATCAGTGTAACTATGAACTTGGTAACCACTGTAGAACCCAATAACACTAAGAAGCTCAGTTTACACTAATAATCACCAACCTAGTAGAGAATTCTCGACACAAACTGAATACTATTCCTTGAACTCAGTAGAAAATGTAGAACTTGGTAAAGCCTGAAATGCTTGGTTAAGACTGTTAACTGTACAATAAGCTTGGTAGATACTTAATATCTGAATAAGTGTGTGTGTCACTAATAAAAAAAATTGACTGCAATGTCAACAATCTCCCCCTTTGGAATTAGTGACAAAGACACTTATCAATCAAAATTGAATTCTCAAAAAGTTTCAAAACAATCTTTATTCTTTTCTTTGTGTCTTCAACTTGGTAAAGTATTCTATTTTCAGATTTTTCAAAATTGCTTTTGTAAGAGATGTTTCTCTTAATATCTGTACATGTATATAATATGATGTTGCTCCCCCATACATATATATCTACAATATTTAATACATCTTCTCATCTTCTCCCCTTTATACATCACATCTTTTCATCTTTTACAATATGTTTTACATGTTATGTACATTTACATCTTCTCCCCCTTAACATATGTTATATACATCTTCTCCCTCTTTTTGACATAAATCCCAAAGGTGTATTCTGTACAATAATACCAAAATGTGACAAGAAATCAAAATGTACCTTTAGAATCAATGCCATTGTCTTGTCCCATTTTTCTTGCAACACCTTGCTTTTGTGCAATGCAATCTAAACTTTTGCTGATAGTTCTGTGATCAACAATAGAGAAGTTGTTATCATGGATGAGGGTTTTAGCACATGCAATGTGTTTTTACAATACATCCATGTTAGGGAGAATCATGCCTTGTATATCTACTAGTGTAGCCATTATCTTGGCTTCTTCTCTTAGAAATTCTACTTGCATATAAGTTATAAATTTAATTTTGTATAGTGAGCAGAACTACAGCTTGGGTCAAGTTGCAACTATTGTGCACTTTCCTTTAGATCTTCATCAATCTTGGAGAGTTTTCCTTTAATTTCCTGAGTGAAAATTGAAGTGTCACAGAGTTTACTGAATAAAGAAGTTACATTTTTGGAAGAGGTCTCCAATGAGTCTAGAATAGTAGACAAATCTACTTGTTGTATTGCAATCTTTTGTGCTACTAGCTCCAATACCTTATTCTCAAATTTCTTTTCTATTCTCTGCAACAATTTCTCTTGTCCATTCAAACCTTCATTGAATTTTTGGACTACTTCTGCTAACTGAGCCAAAATTGGTTGAGAAGTGTCAACCTCAATGCTGAGTGCCTCTGCAAGAATATTCTTTGCATCTTCAAGCACTTGAAATTCTTTATTTCTTTCCTCTCTAAGCCTTTGCTACTTAGCTTTCTTCTATAGAAGTTATCCTATTATGTGCATATGATCATGATTTAGATTGGAGATATCCCAATTCAGGATAACTATCTCCTCATCAAGATCAATGTCTTCTTCCTTTTCTTTGCCTTTGCTCAAAACTTTTTTACTCGGTTGAGGCTTGGTCTCAACTGTCCTTGTACTTATTATTTGCATGCTAGGAATAGAAACAATAGTAGAAATAGTAGGACTGGTAGAAAAAGTAGATACTGCATTTATTGAAGAAATACCTTGTGTGACCAAAATTGATGGAGGAGGAAGTGCTGATTGCTCGATAGATGAAGTGTTGGTCACTTCTGTTAATGAAGTACTGATTTGAATAGGTGTGAAGATTGGTTGAGTGCTTGAACTTGCAATGTTTGACACAACCAATTCTATAGTAGCTTTCTTGGAGCTTGATGTCTTCAATGTTTCACTTAGAGAATGAGGAAGTGAGGCTATGACCACTGCTGTAATCTTCTTAAGGTCGGTCTCCTCAATGTTCTGAACCTTAGGGAGATCTTTATTAGTAGCTTCCTGTTCCTGTTCCTCATCATCTATATTGTCATAATGTGTTACCTCTTCATTATCAATTTCCTATTCCTTGTCATGTTCACCATCATCTTCATCCTTGTCACTGACATCAATAGCAAAATCAATTTATTTGTAAAGGTTATAAATGTTCTTCCATGTGTTGGTTGCATTCCTCACTACATGTTCAATGCTATTTATCAATATCAGACAAGTGTTAAATCTCAAAGTAAGGTTTTCTTCATTCTTCTTGATGAAATCTTTTATTTATTTATCATTCAAGCTCATCATGAGTTGCCTCAAGGTCTACTCATAAATATCTTTTGCAGTTTTCTTTGCATGCTCCCATCTTGGATTAATTTTCTCCATTAATTCATTGGGAATCTGCTATGCAAGTTGATCTGGAGAGTATTTCCATGTACCTAGCTTTGACACAATCATGCCTTCAACTTGCTTCTTCTCCTTTGTAGTTCTGGTTTCATATTTTAATAATCTAAAATTTGTTATGCTGGCTCCTAAATTAATTTCTTTCAATCTTTCCTGAAAGGTGGGTGGAGAATTTTTGAAAATTATATCCTTTGCTTCTTCACCCAATTTCAGTTTATTTCTGGATGTCCTCCTCGTAAACACTCTAGTAGATGTCTTTGCAGGTTTTTTTATAATAACCTTACCTTTCTTCTTTAGAGGCTCTTCTTCTTTTAACTTCTCTTCTTCTTCTACATCATCTTCCTCTATGTCATCTCCTTTAACTTTAGTCAACAAGAGAGTAGAGCTAGTTTGTTTTAACTTTTCTATTTTCTTCTTCCCTTTGTTGACCGCTTGAGGTAGTTTTCTTTCAAGTTCTATTCTGGCTTTTGCTTCCTCATATATGCCAAAATATTTGGCCTTTGGATCAATAGGTTCATTTAACAATGTCTCAATAATATCCTTGGTCTCATTAATATTAACCTCATAACCTAGAGGTTTGACCCATACAATTCTTGGTCTAACTACTCGTATATACACTTTATCACAATCAACCATAATTTTTTTTTCATATTTGTAGTCTTCAACAAGTTTCTTATGGACTCTAAATCTATTATCCATCTTGTCCTTAAGTGCATCAAAATAGTTATGTATGATACTAACATAGTTTTCTCCCATTTCTACTATATACTCATTGATTTATTTTCTTCATACAACTGTGCCTTTTGATGGGAAGAACTTTTGCACAAAGAAAAATAAACAAGTTAAGAGTGAACCAAACTTACAAGGGTTATTCTTGGAAGTTCTTATGCTCTCCATATTTTTGTTGAACTAATTCAACATCAACTCGGCAAGGTCAAAGGACATATTGTTCTTGACCACTTTGAACACGAGATAAACTGCTTCACAAGATACACTGTTTAGATGACTCAAGCTGTATATCTTATGTGCAATCACATGTATATCAAAATTCAACTCCGTATCAGTAACACAACTAATCTTCATTCCCCTTCATCCCATTTGGCAAGGGTTTTCTTCTCCAATTCTACCTAACTTAGGGTTTTAGTCATTTTTGCCTTAGTTAGCATTGGGAGCCTTGTGATCCAATGGATCATTTTCTTCATTATCAAAATAGGTTGTTCCAACCATAATTTTCCATTATGCACATTGCTAAGGATAAGTCCTATCCACTTAATCTAAAAATCTTAGGGCATGTGAGGAATGTGAGTCAAACCCTTCGCTTCTAGGTGTTGATGCTCTAGTTTTAACACACCATTCACACAAAATTTCTCCAACGTTTCATCCATTTCCAAGGTTCCTATATCTTGGATAGAACATAAAAGATGTGAATAAATATCATTAATCAATAGTACCTTAGCTAGGATTTGAGATTGTGCTCCAGTTGAATCTAGGGTTTCTGGAACAACCAAACTAAGCTTGAAATCTAGTGCTTTCCATTCAATGCCTCGAACCAACATTTTTGACCCTTTCATTGTCTTGCTACTGGAGGATGCCATTGTTTAGCACAATTTCAAAAAATATGGAAATTTTCAACATTAAATTGCACAGATCGCTTAGTTGCATAGAAATAGCACTTCGCAAAAAGCTCTTGAAAATTCACAATGACAAATGAATTTGATTTCACCTTTTTGATCAAAATTTTCCTTTCAATCACCATAAATGATTGGTATGATCACTTTCTCAATGATAAACTATCTTTCACTCGACTTGAATTAAATGCTTGGTAGGAACTTTCATGACTGTTACCACATAACAACTTTAGTAACTCCTCACCTTGCTCAACAGGGTCATGCAACCCACCCTTGCTCGGTAATGACTAGAATTTTTTGTGATACTTGATGATCCCTTTGCATCTTAAATCCTGATATGGATCTTTCCTTTTAGCTGACTGGAACTGATGTAAGATGTCCACTTCAGGATCGTAGTTTCGGTTCTCCTTGTGGAAATGCTCGAGTCACCCAATTCTTGAGTGACATGTTCTTCATTGCTCAAACTTGCATTCTTAGAAGATTTTGGAGTCCATTGCTGTCTCATCTACTTTCTAATGTTATCAGCCTTGGCTTTCTTTTCATTTTCAATTCTTCCTATATTCATACAATTCTTGGCAAGATGACCAAGTTCTGTACAAATAAAACATCTTTTGGTGGTGTCTCTTGTCCTCATATGATGTTTTACACAATTCATTCCAATGTGTCCAAATTCTCCATAGTAATGACATTTGCACCAAGTGTTGTAGTCCCAAACAAATATAGCTTTTACAATTTGTTCTATTGGATTCAATATCTTTGTTTTGCATTCAAAGGATTTGTGCCCATGCTTCTTTCATTTGTGACATTTGCCTTAAAATTTAGGTTTCTCTTTGCATTCATTAGCTCTATGACCATGCTAATTACAATTGTAGCATTTTCCATTGAATTTAGCTTTTCCATTTCTCCAAATTTTTTTTGATGTAGAACCTATCTTACCACAGTAATTGCAAGTAGGTCTTTGATTCTTTTGAACTCCTTGCTTAGATGACTCATCTTCTTCTATATATCCAATTCCTACTTTTCCTTTTTGTCTGTATTGAATTTGCTCATTTAGTTGATCCATTTTTTCTTGAGATTTCATCATCCTCTCATTGGTTTTCCTTTTAGTGTTTAGATAATTCTTCAAATTTTCATTCTCTGATCTTAGATTCATGATTTCCTATTTAAATTGGCAAGCTAATCAATGAAGTCTGCCTGTTGAAGGGATAGATGTTGAATTTCATCGTTCTTTCCTTCTAACTCTTCTTTTATCTTATTTTTCTCTTCCATGACTTCACACAATCTTACTCACTAAATTTCTTACTCTCATTTTAGCTTTCTTACTTCTTCTTGAAGTGTGCCATTATTTTCTAGTAGTTCTCTGATTACTTCATTTGTTTCATCTAAATTAATTTTTGAATTGATGTCTTCAATTATTTCTTCAATGTAGAGTTTGACATTCATCTAGATTGCAAGATCTTTTCTTCTTTCCAAGAATTGAGAGAGTTTCTCCTTTGCTTTCTTGAGTTGCCCAATAGCCAATTCCAAATCTAGCTTCTCATTGTCAATAACCTTATCAAGATTGAATACCTCCATTGCCTTTGATCTTTGCTCAAGCTGTTAGACTTCTTTCTGAGAATCACAAAGCTTTGATACCAATTTT
Organism: Cupressus sempervirens; assembly: GCA_028749045.1. NCBI lineage: Eukaryota > Viridiplantae > Streptophyta > Pinopsida > Cupressales > Cupressaceae > Cupressus > Cupressus sempervirens. Next base: position 564,992,249 of record CM053791.1, read on the forward strand.
TGGAAATATTTATGATAGGCTAAGTTACTGAGAGGGGAGGGGTGAATCAATAACTTATAAAACTTAATCTTATTTACCAATTAATCCTTTATGTATTTTGATATAATTTCATGCCTAAGAAACTGAAAGCATTAAAACATTCATAACACTTTGACGCACAATATGGTGACCTAGAAACCTTCCAAATAGAAAGTAAAATTGGGATGGGGATGATACTCACAAGCTTTAGTACTATAGTATAAAGTTGGCCTATTAAGGCTTACAATGATCACTTCTGATGATCTACCTTGTTAGAAGCAATAAAGATTGCTAGGTCCACCTTGCAAAAGGATTTACAAACATACAATGAAGCATGCACTTAGTAAAGAGATTTACAAAAGACTATTAAGTCTACCTTGTGAAAGGATTTAATTGTTCCACCTGTTAGGATGAACCAGTGGTTGATCTTTGATCTGCAACTTGATTTACTGAATGAGATTCCTTTGAGTGTAACAATCACCTTGCTGTGATAAATAAATATTTGCTACTCCTTATATTGCTGTAGCCTTTTACTTCTCACTTCTACTCTTATTAAAATCGTATCATATTCATGTCATTTATATCTTTCCTGTAGATGTGATATAATACATTACATATATACCGATCCAATTTACAAATCAACAAAGTTGGCTACAATGCAAGTTTACACAAAATACACAAAGTTGGCCCAACTACAGGAACTTAGGTTCTGAAGACTGGCTTGGTGAAGTTTTGATACTCAACATCTAATGTTAATGCTCGACATCATCATGCATTTGGTAGACATAGAAGCTCAATCCATACTGATCACTTCCAAGTAGTTTGAAATCGGTCTGCATTGGTGACTCAGTGAATACTATGAAACTCAACATATAATCTGAATCACTTGATTCACACTGCATAGCTCAACCAATGCTATTACTATGAGCTCAGTATAAACTAAATCACTTGGTTGACACTGTGTGGCTCAGTCAACATTGGGTTCACATTACTGTAACTACAAACTTGATAATCACTATAGAACTCAATAACCATTGTATAACTCAGTTTGCACTGAGAAACTCAGTAAACACTAAGAAACTCAATTTACACTAATAATAACTAACTTGGTAGAGACTTCTTAGCACAAAATGAATACTATTCCTTGAATTCGGTAGCAAATGTAGAACTCGATAAAGCCTGAAATGCTTGGTTAACATTGTTAACTATACAATAAGCTTAGTAGATACTTACTATCTAAATAAGTGTGTGTGTTACTAATAAATAAACTTGACTACAATGTCAACATTATTCCCCTATCTGAAGCTCACTAAATGAAGTTTAGTGATACATCAACCAAAGCATATTGAAGATCAGTCCAATTGATGTAATAATAAAAGGGTAGATTGCATATGAATCTGTATGTTAGGTACATTTATGTTCATTGAATATTGTCTTTGGCATGATATGTCATAGAGGGAGAGTTTACTATCATAGTTGTATCACAAAAATTTTTTTTGTAGAGGAAAAACTTGGTCTGATATCAAAGAGGGAGAGTTTTCTATCAGAAGAAGATGTTGAAGATAGAGTTTACTGACAAAGGGAGAAACTAAAGTTAGAGAGAGTTCACACTGATAGAGGGAGTTCTCATGGATGAGAATTAGAATAAAACTAAGGATATTTTCCTTACTTTATTTTTCTCTAAAATTTCATTGTATTATGACATGTTGTGTTGCCATCAATGCCAAAGAGGAAGATTGTTGAAAATAATTGACATATCTTTACCAGTCACTATATATCGAGCTCACTCAAGTGATGAAGATAGTTTCCTATGTCTACCAAGCACTCTAGTGTTTGCTAAGTTTAGAAGATAGTGTCTATTAAGTTTACTCGGGCATCGAAGAGAAGTTCACAAAAGTTGAGTGTTTACCAAACTCACTCGGTTAACAAAGAAAAGTTGGATGGAACCAATATTAATCAAGCTCACTTAGTTATGAAAGGAAGTTGGCAATTGGTTGACACAAGAAAATCATTTTAGTGTTAGTGTCTACCAAGTAGGGTCAGCTAACAAATGATTTTCTTATTTTGGCATATTGAGTTTAATGGATTTGTTTGTTTCTTCTAACCCACTAAGGAGATGAATATTAATTATTCTAAGTTGTATTCAAGCCAGCTTGATAATGTATCAGATATAATTATAAGTTCAAGTTGAGGATTGAAAGTGTGTGAGAATGTGTCGAAGATAAGAAGATGCTTAGAGGAATAAAATTGGAAGGATAAGTCAAATATCCTTGAGGAGTTGCAAAGATACATTCAATCAGGAAGGATCAAGTATTCAAGCCAGAATTGAGATCTAAAAATAAACAAAAATAGTTGCATAAAAAATTAGGTCATTTCATTGTTACTCTCTAACCATTGTAGTAGTGTATCAAATCTCTTATCCAAGTTGGCTCAACAACTATTTGTCAAATCCTCTAAAAAGGTGGCATTTCTAGATTGAAGTGTCTAAGACCTCTAATAAGGTCACTCCTAATAGGGTGATTAAATTCTCTGAAAGGGTCACACCTAATAGTGTGTTTTTTAATCTTTAATAGGGTTGGCTCCTAACAAGGCTCACCTTAGAAGAGTGAAAAATAGTAACTACTTGCAATTGGTGGTTTTTCCCAAATTGGGTTTCCATGTTAAATCTTGGTGTTACTTGTGTTCATGCTATTTATTTTATATGTATGCAACTAAGTTAATTAAGGTTAATCACAAACAATATCTTAAGATTTACATGTTCAATATTTGTCGAGTTATAGTTGATATTATAGTGCTTGCCGAGTTACAACATATTGTTAGTGTTAACTGAGTGCCTGCATGTTAATTGAGTAACAAAAATCTCAATAGAGTTTATGTTTTGTATTTACATCTAAGGGATCTATCATTTATTTTTGTGGTAACCAATTTACCCCTCCCCTCGTAGTTACTCCTCTTATATTTCCAACAAGTAGACCTAGTCGTCACACATCATCTTTAGAAGCATCATCTAGTACTACACCGCCCACTAATGAGGTCTATATAGTTGCACATCTTTGTACTCAAGGAGATATTCTTGGTCTTAGTGGATAACATAGACATATGGATATGGCCTTGCATTTTCTAGATGAACTTTTACATGCATATTCATACATTGTAGATGTGCAGAGGATGCCTTTATAGGATGTTGTAGAGACAATTAGAATTTTACATAGGCCTATATTTTGAGTGACCCGTGACATGCCATTAGATCATGCACATCACAGTACACAATACTCTACATATGACTTTGGTGATGAACACTCTACACAAAACTCTGGTGCTCAACACTTTGTTCGAGACCTAGCTCAACACTCAGATGCACAATAGTATATTGCAGCTCAACCTAAGGGGATCTTATGAGTTAGATGTGTTTCTATTATTATTGATAAAATATACATAATTTATAAGAAGTTGGGAGAGTTGACTCAGATTTATGTTCACACTGAGATAGGATCACATATGGACATGTTATTTCATCCTACTGATTCTACACCACTTCCATCTCAACTTGTTAATTATTTGCACTCTTCATTATTATAGAGGATTGAGATGAATGTAGATGGAATTTTTGTTGATGACACCATAATATGTTTCATTGATGACCCTCTTTCTCCTCAAACCCAAGTTCATCTTTTAAATTTCTTTTTCACAATAAGATTTTTATAGATGTAAGTATCTATTCATGTGTTGATATTTGCAAACAAATAATATTTTTGTAGTCACAAGTAGAAGAGCATACTTCTTATATTGTGGGGTCCAATCATGGAGGAATGAGAGATGTTGTCAATGCAATACCTACTACTTGCGGGGGTAAAAATGTGATGGATGTGACACTCACTAGTGCTCAGGTGATTTTTAAATAGACTTTTAAGTTAATTTATACACATACACTTGATTCAATGCATTTAAATTTGTATGATTTTTTTTGAATTAGTTACCATATATATATCTATGTCTAACAATTTTTTGTACTTTAATTTGTGAGGGTCAGTTTATATCCATATGATGCTCATGTGTCTTAATCAAAGGGTCGCTTTTTTCATATGCGTCGAGATGACTCTCTAGTTTATGACATGTGATATGTTTACTTTATCATTGATCTTCTCGAGACATACATTTATGATTGAAATTTATATGTATTTACCTATGTATATGTTTATGGTCCATTTGTGATACTTGACATATTTATTTGATTTGATATATGATTGGACATTTTACATAAGTTTTTATTTTATGGTCCATGTGATGTATGCTTCTAGTTTATGATTAGACATGCGATATATGTTTCTAGTTTATGATTAGGCATTATTGGCTCAATTTAGGTGATGCAAAAAATTGTAGTGCATGATTAATGATTAGTGATTCAACAAAATACATAGTGGATGATCAGTGATTAGACATGTGATATGTGTTTCTAGTTTATGATTAGACATGGTTTGTTCAATTGAAGTATTACAACAAATTATAGTGCATGATTGATTATTAATGATTCAACATAATTCATAGTGAATGATTAGTGATCTAAGACATTTAATTGATTCAATTGTAGATGATTGAACATTCTATGGTTCATGATTAGACATGTGATATATGTATGTTTCTAGTTTATGATTGGATATGTTTGGTTCAATTTATATGTATTAAATGAATACATATACACATGTATATAAGTCCCAAACATGAAATGAGTTAATGCATGTACATATAAGTCCTAAACATGTTCAAAATGAACATGTACACATATAAGTCCTAAGTTAAATTAAATGAACATGTGTACACATATAAGTCTATTGCCCAATTTCCAGTTCATTCCTTATTGCTTTAGGTTTGAGCCAAGTCAATGTGTCAATGTCTTGAATCTAAGTCTAGAGTGACCCTAGGATGACCTCTCTTCTCATCATCCCTTTTGAGCTAACCTAATGTGGGAAATCATACAAGTAATGCACTGGTCAAAAGGCTAGGGGATTAGGTTTTAGACGGTTTGTTTATGTATTCTTATGATGAGAAGAAGTTTTGGATACTTTACTGATCCATCATTCCCCATTCTCAATCATGTTGGAGGTGAAGATTCACTTTATGTTGTAGTTTCCACAGAATCGAGCTTAGAATACAGGGAAACTAGTTGTTTCAGTAGAAAACCAAGTTAAATCCTTAGATATACTAAAATATAAAGGCAAGAAAACATACATCATTGATCTGTTACACGAAAGACCCAAATGTGACCTTAATAGTTATGTAGGTGGTTGGAAAAGTCAATCATCAAAAGGAACACACAACATTGGTTGGGTGAAAAGTTAATTGCCCTTGGAGATGGATCCCTAACTATTAGATGAAGATCAAATCAAAGGTTATCATAGCTTCGTAGGAAGTTAAGGCTAACCTATGGTTTAGGTTGTAAAGTAGCAAAAAACTCACAATTGCACCATCACAAGAAATTAAAGTTAATCATGAGTTAAGGAAGATAGGAGCTGAAGATTGCATCATCGTAGGTGGTTAGAGTTGACTTGAGGTTAGAGTTGCGATAGAGTGAAAGCATGTATTTGTGGCTTTGTAGAGTTAGGAGATGAGTCAAGGTTTTAGGTTGCAAGGTTGCGATATATGGTAATAGTCTTCTATGTAGTCATCATAGTGTTGTAGATGTTAAGATTGACTTTCAAAATTGGGTTGCAAACATGTGAAAGATGATTTGGGTGGTTAAGTTTGAAGTGATTGCATCATCATGGGTAATACTGCTGTTAAAGAAATTCAAGTTGCAATGATGTGAAAGGTCAACATGATGGTTAAAGTTTAGGTTGTTGCAACACTACAAGTAAAAGAAATGTTAAATCTTAGACCATAGTGAGAATGTGAGGTAGTCAATTTGACAGTCATCATTGGATCACATGGTGTTAATGTTAACATTTAAAGAAGGTTGCGAAGGTGTGAGAGACCACAACATTAAGTCAAATAGTTATCACAAGGTCATAGGCTAGAAAACATTCAATACATTCCAAGTTGTGAAAGGCAAAAAGCATTTGATAGTTAAAGAAATAAGATTTCACACTGTCGCGTAGTTAAGCCATGGGTGAAGATGTCAAGTTGTGAATTTGCAAAATGAAATAATAGTTAGTGCATCACATCATTGTATGAGTTAAGGGTATTGTATGAATGATAGTTGTGAAGAGGCAATAAGGGAAAAATAAGGAGGATTACTATATTTTAATCATGATCATTGATTTGAGATTGAGGGTGAGAATTCAAACTTATGTGACCATTGAGATAGAAATTATATGGAATTGACACTGACAACAAAATATGAAGGAAATGAAGATTTTCAAAGGGTTTGTAAAGCACATGAAGATATAGGGTCACAAATAGTCACCAGGTGTTCTCAGAGGTGCCATGAGATCAAGATCATCATTGGGAAAGATGCCACATGTCCATACCATGTTGTAAATTAGATATTTTTATGTTTTATCCATATTTTCTTTCTATTATGTGATTATTGCACTATTAGAACTAAGGAATGACATAAAACTATAAATGCAATTTCTAATGATAATGAAAGGGTCAACAAACTTGATAGTGAATTGACTCTGTAATTCCATTTATCTAATTTTCTCTTCATGTTTTTTTTCCCATTCAAATTCATAGATTAGTTATCTATTAAGAGTTGAATGGCGATTACATGTGATTCTGTGACCACCCTATGGATTCCATTTCACTATGGTATTTACAATATAGGTATTTCCATTTACTTTTTCACATGTGATTTTGCTTCTCCTCTTGTTTCTTCCATGGCATGTTAAAAGTAGTTTCATTGGGAATTGAAGAATAAATATGGATGAATCTACTAGCAACTTGTTGGATTCCATTTCGCCTAAGTCTAATACTTAAAATAATTCCAATTTCTCTCATGTGCATCTCTTCTTGCTTTCCTCTTTTACATTTAGATAATTAATCAACATTTAGAATAGTAGTAAGGGTCATAATATTTCAAAATAATCTACTATAGTTATTCCATTGGGTGTGATAGGTTGTCCCAATCCATTTTGCCTAAATTGTTTGTGTCTACAAGCAATTTGGTTGGCCTTTATTGCTCTCAGGTTAAGAGCTTATTCTATCATAAACTTTTGATCTAATAAAGACACATTCATTGCAAATCCTAAGGGAGTTATACCTTGTAATTCAAAGGGAAGTGATAGAAAACATACACTAACCCATTTGTTGGTAACATCCTTTTATTTTTCCAAAATATTGGGTATTAATTAAGTTAGCTTATAAACCCTACTAGGAGAAGAAATTGTTAACCAACAATTTTTGGCGACTCTACTGGGAATAATTCAAAATGAAAGAGCTTTGAAGAATTTCTCTTCATAATTAGTTTGCACTCTTATTCCATATACATTTAGAGTTTCAAGATAGGTCTTGTGGAAGCAAGGTGCTTTCTATAAGAACCTTATACTAGTTTTATAGCCTCAACCTACTAGAAAAGGAGAAGCTAACTCAAAGTTGAAGACTGGTAAAGTTTCCTTGATTTCCAGGGTTAAGGTAAACTCAAAACACCATTTTCTAAGTAGTTGATTCATCTTGGATTCCAAGTATACCAAGAGTTCCAAGGAAAGAGGAAGGATTGACCTAGTATACGAGGAACTCAAAAAGGCCAACTTTCCTATTGTAGAAGATATTTTCAGAAGGGGAAGAGTGCTTGCAAGGGAATCTGTGGCTGAGAAACTCCAAGAAGCTCACTTGCCTATAATTATTTCTACTAGAACAAGGAGAAGTCAATCTTTTTCTCCTCCTATTTCTAGAACTTCTATTCCTCCTACCTTTGATTCTTTGTTGTTGATTGGTGTAACACTCCCTATTTTAGTCACTTTCCAAACAAATCCTATCATTGTACTAGTAGCTATGAAAGTCCCTTGGGGAAATGCAATTAGTCTTCTCAACCTTGCAACTAATAATGACTTTCCAAGAGCATCAAGAAAAAATTTCCCAAGATTCAATGGTGATGGTACAATCTTTGCTAAACAACACCTAAGTGATTTTCATAAAGCCCGTGGTATGGTGAATCCTCAACATGAAGATGTGGTAGTTAGGATGTTCATGGATACTCTTGTAGATAATGCTACTGATTGGTTCTAAGGTTTACCTATAGGGTGCATGAAAAATTGGAATCATATGAAGCAAAGGTTTGAAGAATGCTATAAAAGTACAGAAGATGCGCAAGTGTTATTGTTACAATTAGCACAAATAAAAAGAACCATTTGTTTCTATGAGGGAGTTTAATCTAAAGTTGAAAAAACTCATTTAGAGGATACTTGTAATAAGTGCACCAATAGATGACAATAAGAAGACCTTCTACATCAATTCTATGCCTCTTGATCTGGGATATCAAATTAGGAGAGGAAATGTAGAAAATTTACAAGCTGCCCAAACACTAGCTATAGAGATGGAAGATGACATGATAGCCTCTGGTAAGTGGAAAAGAGAAATTCAATTTGGAACCATAGGTAATGTAGCTAGCACTTCAAATAATATGAATGTCATGCTCCAAAAGTTGTCTAATGAGATTATCTCATTGGAGAAACAAATCAATAGGCCTATTCATTCTTTTCACCAACCTTATCAAGAAGGTTCTAGACATCCAAATGAAGGTAAGACTTTGCAAATACCACCTACTCAATAGAGGCTAGCAATTGAAGCTTCTCCAAAGAGATAAAACATGTGTGCTTTCCACTTAAGGGCATATCATAATGGGGATACATGTGCTGACATGATTAGATATAAGAAGATGGTGGACAATAAAGAACAAATGGTGGAATATCTAGAAAGAAAAGATGATCATACTCCTTGTGGTGACTCTAAAAGCTTTTATTTGGAATATGAATTAGATTCAAAAACTAGAGGGAACTATTTTGCAACTCTGTATGGACCTCAATTGATAGTCATGGCTAAGGGTCAGAAGAATAAGAATCAAACCTCCCATTTTATTTCTACCAAAAATTATGCACCATCAAATAAAGTAGCTAGAGATAGTGGAATGGTACCTTCAACTTCACAAAAGTAACACAGAGGTAAGTAATCTAATTCCTTTGATATAATACAATACTGTGAAGAGGCAAGAATTTAGATATCTCCATTAGATTATTTTAAGTCTAATCCTAATCAACTCCAAAGACTTGTTGAACACTATAATAATAAAGATAGAGGTTATGATAGTATGAATGCTAATGTTGATCATCATAGAAATGCCAACACAAGTGGAACCTCTTTGCTCAATGAAGATCTTGCACTACCTAAATTGTTTCAAGAAGAAGAGTCTATTGTCTTAGCTACTTCTCCCAATTAAAGAACTAGATCCTTTTTACATTTCCTTGTTTATTAATAGAAATAGGTTGAGTAATTGCATCATAGACTTAGGGGCTTTTGATAATGTGATGCCTACCTTTGTTGCTAAATCTCTAAGTCTACCCCTGATTAAAAGTTTTGGCTATTGTTACTCAATGGATGCAAAACAAGTACCCTTGCATGGATTAATACAAGATGCTTAATTTTCTCTAGCGTCATATCCTTCTAAAAGGCTAAAACTCACCATCCTATTAATAGACATCCCTGCAAGTTATGGAATGCTCCCAAGTAGAAGTTTTTGCAAAGACATGGGGGGAGAGATAAAATTAGACTGGTCATATGCCATCATCCAAGTAGGAGACAAAAGATGAAACTAGAACTAGAAGAAAAAGAAAAGTTCACCATCCTAAAATCAAATTATCTTAGGTCTCAAATCTTATATCAAGAAATGTAGTTTGGTAACTATATGTTGTTTGCTGATACCCCTAATATTCAAGAAGAACTAGAGGAGAATAATGGTGAACAATTGTGGACTTTAGAATTCGATGGCAATTGTGCTAATGTTGGTTCAAGTGCAAGAGTGGTTTTGACATCACCTAGTGGAGAAATGACTTGTTTGGCATACAAGTTAGATTTCAAGAATACCAACAATATTGTAGAGTATGAAGCCCTTCTTCTTGGCATAATTGCAGCAAAACAAAAAAGGGGTCAAGATACTCAAATTTCAAGAAGATGCAAAATTAGTGGTAAGACAAGTGAAGAACCAATATGTAGTAAAGAACCAAAGGTTGAAAAACTACTGTACTAAGGTGTGAGATGAGATTGAAAGTTTGGATGCTTTCTCAATTGCAATAGTACCAAGGGAATTGAATTCAAGAGCTAATTCTCTAGCAATCTCTACGTCTTTGCTCCTACTACATCTTGACTTCAAAGATCAAATCTATAAAGTCAAAGTTCTATTCAGGTCCAATGTTCCTAATAATGAAGATTCTTAGTAGGTGTTTGATGATAAAAACACATAAAATAATTCATTGAAGGGGCATAACTTTTTGCAAACCTATATTTTGAAGGAAGCACTAATATAAGTGGTGATCCATTGATAGATGACAAAAGGAAAAAAAGCCATATATGATCCAATTGAAAGGTAAAAAAATCCCATATGCTCTTATTTCTTTGGAAAATATATTTGATAGACATGATGCATACATTAAGAGAGAAAGAGATAAGAAAGGGAAAACTTGTGGTGAGTATGATGTAATTAATATAGGGACATAAATTAATCCAAAAATGATAAACATAGGGAAGTGTTGCACACAAAAAGAGAGGGCATAAATCAAGAAATTACTCATTGAATATCAAGTTGTATTTTCTTGGAGCTATGAAGATCTTAAAAATTTCGTGGATGGAAAATTCAAACATGAAATCCCCCTAAAGCCAAGAGCAACACTATTCAAACATAAACAAAGGAAATACAACCCTATAGTTGAAGAAGCCATCTTTAAAGAGATTGATAAAATGATGTAGGCTAGGATCATATATCCTATTCATCACTCTACTTGGGTAGCTAACATTGTTCCAGTGAGGAAGAAAAATGGAGAGATAAGGATTTGTGTGGATTTTAGAAATATAAATCAGGCTTCTCTCAAAGATAACTTTGCACTTCCCAACATGGATCACCTCTTGTAGACTGTTGCAAGGTCAGAGATGATCTCCATGTTAGATGGATTTTTAGGGTACAATCAGATTCAAGTAGATGAGGTAGATTAGTTCAAGACAATATTCACCACACCTTGAGGTATCTTTGCATATAGTAGGATGCCTTTTGGCTTAATTAATGTAGGTACAACATTTCAATGTGAAATAAATTTGGCTTTTGGTGATTTGAAGGATAAAATCATTGTTGTGTACCTTGATGATTTGATAGTCTTTTCCAAGAAAAGAGAAGATCACATCAAAGACTTAGAAAGAGTGCTAAAAAGGTGTAGAAATCATGGTGTCTCACTGAATCCCAAGAAATTAGTATTTTGTGTGACAGAAGGTAAAATGCTTGGTTAGGTTGTCTCTCAAGAAGGTGTGAAGATTGATCCATATTGAGTTGAAGCCATTCAATAATTAAGTCTTCCATTAAGCAAAACTAGAGTAAAGTCTTTCTTTGGCCAGGTAAATTTATTAAGAAGGTTTGTGCATGATTTATCTAAGATAGTTAGGTGTATAATAGATACGATGAAGGGTAATAAAGCTTTCAAATGGAGTGATATTGGAAAAAGGGCTTTTAAAGACAAAAAAGGTGCTAGTGTCAAAGCCCCTATTCTTGCTCATTCAGACTATATAGAGGAGTTAATCATATATTGTTATGCATCAGAGCATACCATGTCAGCCATATTGATGTGGGAAAATAAAGAAGGAATACAAGCCTTAATTGCTTTCATGAGTATGCCTTTGAAGAATAAAGGATTGAAATATTCACAAATGGAGAGACATGCATATGTAGTAGTGAGAGCACTCAATAATTTTAGATTCTATGTGTTGCATTCTCATTTAGTGATATATGCGCTTGATCCTATAGTTAAAAGTATATTGACACAACAAGAGGTTGGTTGCAATAATAGAGGAGTTTGGATAACAAAGGTCCAAGAATATGATATTGAGATCAAGACAACCAAACTTGTGAGTGGAAATGCACTTTTTAAAGCCTTGGAAGAAGATGAAAAAATTGAAGAGGAAGATACTCCAAAAGATCTTATGGTAATCTTCAAGATCTTTGGTTTTCAAATATTGTATATTTTATGACCTATGGAAAGTGTCCTGATGGATTAAGTGCTAAGTAGAGGAGAGATCTTAAAAAAAGCTTTAAGTTATGTAATTTGAGCTATTGATAGTGCATTTCTAAGATGTTTTGATAAGGAGCAGCAAGAGAAGCTCTTAAAGTCTTTTCATAATGAAGCATGTGGAGGACACTTCTCTTCTACTGTCACTACATTCAAAGTCTTAAGGCAATGCTACTATTTGCCTGATATGTTTAAGGATGCATATAAGTGGGTTGCTAATTGTGAGAAATGTAAGATGTTTACTAGTAAACCTCAACTAGTTCCCTTGCTTCTTAGGCCAGTAGTGATTGAAGCTCCTTTTCGTCAATGGGGTTTGGATTTTATAGGCCCAATCAATCTTCTTTATAGTCAAGGACATTCTTATATGCTAACTACCATAGATTATTTTAGTAAATGGGTGGAAGCAAAGCTAATGAAGAGGACCTAATTAGAGGTGGTACCTAAGTTCCTTAAAGAACATATATTGGTCAGATTTGAAGTTCTTGTGAAATTGATAATGGATAATGCATCTTATTTTTCTTCCTTAGAAATTGTTGAGTTTTGTAATGATAATGATATCCAAGTTTGTCATTCCTTTGATTATTTCCCTCAAGGAAATCCTGAGATAGAGCAGCTGTTGTCCAATTTCTAGTTCATTCCTTATTGCTTTATGTTTGAGTCAAGTCAATGTGTCAATGTCTTGAATTTGAGTCTGGAGTGCCCCTAGGATGACCTCTCTTCTCATCATCCCTTTTGAGCTAACCTAATGCAGGAAAACATACAAGAAATGCATGGAAACTTTATATTAGGCCAGAGAAAGGATAATATATGCAATTTTTTTTGAAGAGAGTTATAAAGGAAAAATTAGATATTGAAGACATTATCACTATCAAGAGGTTTTTGTATCTATACCTTTTGTGTGCATGATATATCATTTGATATGAATGTTTGAGTAGTGAGCTCATCTTTCTACTTTTGTAATTATAGTACCAAATCCTAATAGGGTTGAGGCATCTAGCAAGGTCTAGTCCTCTAACAAGGACATAGACACTATACATATGTAATAGACTCCAAACACAATCAATATCTTTCACATGATACTTTTGATTAGTAGATCATTTTATGGGTACCATCCCCATCATGGTTTTCCCTTGGCTAGGGTTTCCCTAGTTAACAAATAATGGTTTTATGAGTTGCATTGTGTTAATATTATGTTCAATTTTTAGTTTGATTACATGTACATGTTTAAATATTGTTTTTGATTAAGGAAAAAAGGTTTTAACAGGGCCCTAAAACCCATACATTACATAGAACAGAAAAAAAAAAGAATTCTTAAAATATCAAAAGAAACTAAAAGTGACCAGTTGAAATAACTCCCCACACTAATGGATAAAACCAGCAAAAAGCTAGGGAGTCAAGACAAAAAACCAGGACAAGCCAAGAAAGGATAGGGCGCTCAGGAGATATCTCTCGACATTTTTGTTGCACTGATTTCCAACTCTGATAATCTACTAGCCACCTCCTTCATGTCTAAGAGTTCCTGGTCAGGTTCCAAGGTGTCCTTCCTCATACTAGATCTAGTACACTTCCTCAAGCTATCATCAGGGGTCCAGTCCTTTGTGCTATTGGGGGAAGGGTCCTCCTCCTTACTAATTCTTTGCTCCTCTATTTTGTTAATGAGTAGCTTAATATTCTCATTGACCCTTTGAGAATATTATAGCTTTGTTCTAGTATAATTTGCATTCAGCTCTCCATCATTTGGACCCTATTCTTAACCTCCTCCACTCTATTGTCCATGCTCTTTTCTTCCTTTGTTATCCTATTCTTCAAGCTATAGATCTCCCTTTCCAAGCTGCTCACCCTATCTTTGAGCTTTTGGTTATCCTATTCTTCAAGCTATAGTTCTTCTTCTGTTATCCTCTTTGTTTGTCAACATTTTGATGGTGATGATTCTCTTGCCTCTCTTCCTCTCCAAACCCTCCCCTTCTCTAAGATCATCCTCTCTTTTGCACTTTCTCCCCCCATATCCATGCCTTTAGCCCTTTCATTATAGTCCCTGTCCAAGGAGGTGCCAAGGCCTTGCTTGGGTTCAGGAAAAGATTTTTTCTCCTTCCTATCCATTTTGATGATTTTTTTACTAGAGCCTTGCTATGGGGAACTATCCCTCTCTGAGTTAGTATGCATCTCAAGGCTATCCTCTATATCAAAAGGCAAATGCTCCTCTTTCAACTCTTCGGAGTCCCCTCTGCCCTTCTTGCCCTCCTTCCTATTCTTAATTTGTTTCCCCATTACCCTAGCCTTAAATAATTCATAGATTAATAGTAAAAGCTCCTCATGGAGCACTGGATTCCTAGTATGCTTCTCTTGATACTCATTAATGTTCTCATTCATAGAAGAGTAAAGGTAGAAGGGAATATAAATCTTCACCCCATACCTAAAATGGTTGAGTAACACAATGTGGTGGGTGCATAGGAGGTCAAATATGGTGTCAAGGGAGATATATTTGATGATAAACTGCAACATGAACCTCCATAGTGGCTTGATGGAGCTTGGAAGATAATGAGTTCCTTTCTTCACCAGTGCCTTTTTTTCCTCTTGATCCTTTGTGAATTCCACCATCACTTACATTGAGATTTTTCTGTCTCTGTAGAATTTCTTTCCCATGATGGGAATGCTAGTAACATCAGATATGACATCTCGTATCACCGTGAAATCCACCACATCAATTTTAACTATTCCCTCATTCTAGCTCTTTATCATTGTCCTGGTAATAGAGGTTTTCCAACCATGGAGCTATTTAATGAAATTCATGATTTCCCCTTTTTTCAGAATGTTCCACACCTTGGAACATCTACACCACTTTTAGGCTTCATCCTCTAGTTCGCTCTTATGTCTTTCCCCTACCATGATATATTCCTCTATGCAAGCTCTATATCCAGTTTCGAGGCCCGTTGAATCTAGAAAAAATTTGGTGCTCCTCATTTCATTGTACTTGACTGCCCAGTTAGCCAGCATATCCACCCCTTGGTTAGCTTCCCGGTACTCATGTGCCATGTAGTTTTTTTCGAAGGCCTTCAGATGTTGAATGCATTCATCAATGGTATTCACAGTCATCCATGTTGGCTTATTCTTCTCATTTAGGAAATCAATAATATTTTTTGAATATGTTTCCAGCTAGAGATATTTCACTCCCCTTTCTCTTGCCAGTTTAATAGTATGGTGAGCTATAATAGCCTCTACATAATGATTACTTTGTATTCCAAAGGGGCAGAAACCACAAAATCCCTTTGCCAAAAGCATTTCTAATGATGCATTCTACCCCAGTCGTTCCCAGGTTTCCTTTGGGCACCCCATCAAAATTAGCCTTATGCCATCCCTCAAGTGAAAGAGTCCATCTACATCCATCCCTCTTGTTATTGTCCCCGTCCTTTGTACTGAGAGAGGGGATAGGACCTTTGATTTTGGTGTAGTTTCCATCAAGGCATTTATGGAAAACAATGTCAACCTTTTTTTTTCCTTATCTATGAAAATTTTGTTATTTTGCTCTTTCCAAACTCTCTAGTACACATGGGGTAAGTTCTAGTTCCACAAAGCCATGGTGTCACTCCCTAACATCCCAAGGTGCCATTGTTTAAAGAGCCCAAAATGTTGGATGGGAAGCACCAAGACATGTTGAAAAAAGATAGGAAAAGAGACTAGATAGTTTTGATGAAAGGGAAATAGATAAAAATATGTTCAACACTCTCACATGTTTAATTATTATTAAAGATATAAATAGTTGAGAAAAAGATTGTGAAATAATGATTCATCACCACCCCACCCCCCCCTAGCATTTCATATTTCTAACACCATCCTTTTTACCCTTCCCATGTTATTTTTGCATCGTAGTCATAATTTAACTCTCTTTTATCCTGTCGGAGTCCTCTTGCTTGCTTAAGTTTTCTTACTTTTTGAGATGCTAATGAGCCTTATTTTCTTTCCCTACCACCTTCTCGAGGGGGCATCACACAATTCATTCTCTCATCTTTCTATGTGATACTAGGAAAACTTCATTTATTTTAAAGTCATCTTCGCATCACCTACCTTCAAAATTCTTTGAAATAGTACTATCTGAACACTATTTCAAAGATGGACAAAATATAGACACCTAAATCTAGTTACACAATTAAGCAATTTTATTTAGTTATCTCCTAACACGTTATTGATAAAGTGTTTAATATTTAATTAATTTATGTTATCCTCTAGTTAATTAATTAAATTAATTAACTATAGTCTAAATAACAATCAAATGAAAAACTACAGTCTAATTTATTAATTAAATAACTTTTCCTCTATTAAATTAAATAATTGCATAAGCCTATTTAATTTAATTCTATTTTCATCCTTTGATTAAATAAACCAATTAATCAAATCCTCAAACCCATAGTCTAACCCTTAGCCCATTCCTAGCCTATAAGTTCATAATCAACCCAACCCATTCACCCATGCTAACCCATTTCATTAGCTAATTAACCTATCCACTTGTATTTTCCTAAAATGCCCACTTGCCTCCTAATCCATCCCCTAAGACAATCCTAATCCTACCCTAGTCATTTGCACAAATCTAGACATGAGATTAAGAACTCCCAAGCCAAACAAAAGTGAAAACTCCTATCCCATCTCTTACACTTCCACCTAATTGCATTAATGTGAACCTTAAATGCCCCTTACACATACCTTACATGCTCATCCCATTGAGATTATGTGTTCTACACATTGCATAATATTGTTATATTTTATTATTTTCTTGTCTTATTTTACTATGTCGTATTGCATTTAGGAGCACCTAGATGGACGTGCAACATGTAAAGATTCTAATGGGATATACTTGATGAGTTGTACTATAACACTATGATAATATTTGATGTAATTATTTAATATTGGGGAAAATAAATTAAATGCCCAATATTAAATGTGGAGTCAATGGGTTATGTAGCACATGGTTTATATAATACCACTTGGTGGTTTTGTGAGACTTTCTACTATATAACCATCCACGAGGGTAGTTGTAGAGACAAGAAAGAAGGCAAAAAGGAAAGAGTTGAGCGGGACAAGGCTTGATAGGTTAGCCAAGAGAGCATTTATAAAGGTTGGAAGAATGACATGGAATGTGTGGATTCATGTTTGTTCACATGGATTACTTGGTTGTGGCTATGGCTTTGAAAGCTTCCATGGTTGTATTGTAATTGTATTTTTACTGAATAATACATGGTGATGCATACTTTTGGAGGCTAGGTTTCCCCCTTAATGAGGACTTCTCAAGGTGTATCTTGTGTCACATTTTTTTGGGTATGTTGTCTATTCTCTTGCATGTGGATTTTAATTGCATATTTATTTCACATCTATTATGGTTATGTAGAAATGGTTATATTTTTTTGTGAATTTCCTTATAAGTGGCATCAAAGTTATGGTTTTGTTGTTGTAACCCTAGATTGAATCCATAAGAATGCATGAGAGGATAATAGAAAGGACAAGATATATGGATTTTGTAGGTTTTTTTATTGTAGATCAGAGGGTTTTGAATTTGTTGTTATGATGAGATGTTGACATATTTTGGGCCTGTAAAATTGTTTGTCAAATGATTTTTTTTGGATATCACATTTAAATGAGGGTTTTAGTGGGGAGCTTGCAAAAATGACCTCCTAGGAAAAAAGAGACCTCACCATTGGATCTGGATTGATGTTTCCATAAATTTTGATATATAATATGCCCTAGTTTGTCCATGTGAACAGAAAATGCAAAGGTATTTTAGTTTCAGCCTGTGATGACCATCAAATTTAATCCTAACAGAAATTTCATAAAAAAAAAATTGTAGTGAAAATGGAAAATAGACTATCTTAGTAAAATGACCATAACTTTCTATCAAGATATTAGATTTTGGACCTCTTATAGTCATTGGAAATCTATTTCAGAGCACTACAACTTGTTATACGTTTGATTATGTGATTTTGACATTTTGTCAGTTTTTAAAAGCCTAAAATTTAGATGTTTATTTTTAGCACAAATTAGGGCCTAACTTGGGCATACAGAGTCAAGTTTTGGATTTTGAGTAATCAACAAAAATCTCTTGGAGAGCTCTATACATTGGTTTAATTTTTTGCAGTTTTGACATGATTTATTTGGTGATATATTGATTTGAACAATTTATAATATATATTGACTATGGTAACATTGTGAGTTTATGACATTGTATATGTTGGAGATTTGAGATTTTGTTTCATTGTATACTCAATTCATATTTTAGATTGGTCTCATTATGATATGGTTATCCATGTTTGGTTTGGATATGTATGACTTGTTGGGTCTACAATTTGTGTAGTGTTGTAAGCAGTCTATACTTACAATTTGTATTTATGGCTTGGTTATGGGTTGTCTTTGCCCATTGATCTTTCATTATTGATGTATATTAAATTGGTGTCTTGGATTTGGATTGTCTATGCCCTAAGTCACATAATTTGTTGATTTTTTCTTCATTTAGAAGAGATAAGATGTTGTTACCATGTACAGTTATGGTGGAGAATTGTGGTTGACTATTTTATACTAACAAGTTGGAGACTTTGAGAGTCAGATGCTCAGTTCATGGATGTGATCATGGTGCCATGGATTTTAGCATGACATGATTGGATATATAGGTACATCATTGATTTTTATTGTTTTAGATTCCTGATTTGGTTATGGTGGTATATGTTAGTGTAAATAATTAATTATTATTAAACTTTACTTAAGTTTACTTAGGAATATGCATAGTCATATGAGTTGTCTTGGTGACAACATAGGAGTTAGCAACTTATTAGAGAACATGGTGTCTATAACATCTCTTTATGAGATACACCTATGTAAACTTATCCTCTCATCATCACACAAAATCATGTGCTCAATGGAAGATAATCCAGCTTTGGTGGACATGTGTTGAGTTGTAATCCTTATCTCTTGTGTGACTTCTAGACATATTGGTTGCCCTTATATATAGGCACCCTCTATGATGTATTCATCCAATCATCTAATATCCATTCTCATTTGATCATCATTTGTCTCTCTTGTGCTATCTACTAAGCTTCTTGATCTTGGTATTAAATTATTGTTTTAAGAACATTCTTACATGGTATCAAAGATATATCAAATTCTTACATGGTATCAGAGCTATAAAATTTTTTAAAATGGTATCAGAGCCATAGGAGCATCATTTCATAGCCATTGGAGACCATTTTTAATTCACCTCTCGAAGGACCATGATTCAAATCCTAAGTATCTACAACTATTGGGAGCATCTAGAGTTAAAGTGGACCTCACCATTGCATCTGGAGTGTCGATTTAGTGAATTTTGACTATAAATTTTCCTACCCTAGGTTATAGTCAAATTTGAGGCAATTTTTTTTTTAAACTGACATCTGAAGGCCTAATTTGTAGAATTGGTATGATCTTTTCAGATTTGTATTCTTTCTGCAATTTTTTTCGTCTGCAATTTCTCTGCATTTTTTTTGGATTTATTTTTTTAAAAAAATTTGGTCGTCAGACCTATAGAGGAGCATTCATTGCAAGCAACCTGGCGATCAATTCTCAATGCCCATGATTAGAATTTCCACATAATTTGGCCTATTCCAACAAACTGCGGTGGACTACACTTCACCTGATAGTTACAGCTTATGAAAAAATATCCCAACATAATACTGGCAATTTCTACATAGTAACCATCGAGTGTAGCAAGTTTTAAACTTGTTACACATAGCTAGCCCTGTGCATGTGGGGTTATTTCCCCAGTGCACCTATCAACTTCTTCAAACTCTAGCCACCGCTAATCTGCCTTTCGGTGTGTCCTTTCATTGATAGTTAAATTTTTCCTAGCATGACATTCTGCCTTTAGTGACCACTGATCATTCATTGACATCCATCCACCAACCTCTGGAAATTGCTAAGAACTTTTGATTCCATCCACTAACCTCCAGTGACTGCCTCTAACCCTATCCACGTCATCTGCCAATGCACCTACCATGCAGAGATACATTTATACTAAGCAAGTGGCCATGTGTGCCACGTAACCCGCCAGCTCGCCAATCCACATCAGTCAACCATGTAAGTGACATGTTAGCCTCCGTATGATCCCAATCACTATACCACATAAATTCATACTTTGCTAACATCATCAACCATGTTAATCTATATAGTATATACTACCACGTTAGCGTGGCTGGCCTTTTTTCACTGACATTAGTATTTCACAAGCCTAAATTTGACGGTTTTTTGACAATCACCAATAGGCCAAATTGCACTGCTACGACAACTATTTGGACGTCAAATTTAATCTCTTAATTTTCTAAGAAGATCCCTCATCATATGTAGTTTTGATTTGAAAGTCTAACTTTGGGAGTCCATATCTTAGTCATCCAAACTCCAAATTAGGTGAATTGTTTTTTATTTTGGCTAGTATTTCTTGAACTTTTCAATGGTGCTATTATTTTCTAGTTTTGGTGTAAGGATTTGTTAGAATATTTAGTTTTTGGTGACTATACCTATCTAATCCTACATTTTGCAACTTCAAATGCTCTGTACAGGCTCATTTGGACATATTTTCAGGTTCTATTTTTTTAAAGAGAATAATTTTTTGTTTACTTTCCATATTTGCAATTAGATTAAAAGCTTGTGTGGATAGAAATACCACTTTCAAAAATAGGTTCTTTTTTGTATTCTAATGCTTTGATCAAACTTCAAAATTGTTGTACATCTAAGCTACAATGCTTAGAACCAGATTTGAACTCCAAGAGAAGGTTGTAAATAGCAAAATCAGAAGTCCACTAAGGCCTAAATTGACAATTGGCTATTGTAAACACATTAAGTATAAAGTGCCAAAATCATTCATTTTGGGGGGAGGGTTGATTGAGTGAAAAAGGGTGGGGGGGCGGGGTGTCTCTTGGTGTTTTGTTCCCCCTTTTCTTGTTATCATCTTTTTTTTCTTGCATCATGAGAAACCTAATGATTCCAAAATTAGCACCACATAACTATGCCATATGGTCAGTTAAAAAATGGTATGAATTGATGAATGAAGAAGTTTCTCAATATGCAAATGGTTCTTTTCCTAAACTAATAAGTGATAAAATATTTGAATGTGAAATTCATGCTTGGAAAATAGCAGATAGGAAAGCCCTAAGACTCCTTAGGTTAGGGGTTGATGACAAGATCCTCTATCAGATCATAAAATATAATTCATCCAAGGAAAATTGGGATGCCCTTAAAAACCTATATGGGAAAGTGACTGAGGAGGATGTCTACAAGATTGAAGATGAGCTTATGTCCCTAGATCCTAAGAGCTTTAATTCTATCTAGAATTTTATCATTAAGGTGAATGAGTTGAGAACAAAACTTAATGATTGTGGTAGTCCTATTAAAGATGACAGGTTGATTTATCTAATTCATAATAAGTTTCCATCTGAATACTCCACATTTGTCTCTTCTTTCAACACCACAAAGACTATCTTAGGGGCTTCTTATAAGAAAATCACTCTTGATGACTATGCTCAGTTGTTAGAGGATGAATACACTAAGTTGATAACAATGGAGATTTTTAAGTCTTCAAAGTCTAAGGCATTGGTAGCTAACAATGAGAATTCTAAAAATTTAGCTGGTGAGAGTTCAAACAAAGGAAAGGGAAAAAAGAAGAAGTGGAAAGATAACAAACAAGGGGACATAGAAAAATCAACAACTAAATAAAATCAACAGCAAGGCAAGTCTTCTCCTAATACCAACAAAAAGGGGGACACTAACCAGGAAAAGAAGTGTGCCTATTGTAAAAAAATTGGTCATGATGAACATCAGTGTTATCACAAGTAGATTGATGGATTGAAAAACATCATGAAGAAACACAATGTTCCATTTCCTAATGCTTATAAGGAGAAAGGATCTTCATCTTCAGATTCTAAGAGCAAAGGGAAAGCTTTCCTCACAAACAATGTTAGTTAGGGAGAATGACTCAAGTGCTAACATCACATGGGTGCTTCAAAGAGAGATTTTTCTTCTGTGACACATTTAGAGGTACCTTACATCTTTGTAGGAGATGATACTAAAGTGGAAGTTGAAGGAAAGGGTGAAGTTGAGATGGAAAGTGGAGTGTTCAAGGATGTTTTAGTCTACCAAATCACTCACTATGGAGGTGGAAACAAAGTTGAATTTCTTCCAGATTTAGTGGTAGTGAAAGGCATCAAAGATGACTCTATGGTTGCAATAGTTGAAGCTAATCATGATTCAAGCCTTTACACTTTCTCTTCCTTCGTGCCTAAATCTAATGCACAAGCCTTGTTAATGCATTCAAATACAGAAAGAAAACTGTGGCATGAGAGATTTGGACATCTCAACTATAGGTATCTTCGACAACTTAGCAACAAGAACATGGTTCATGGTCTACCTCAAGTCCAATTTTTAGATGGTGTTTGTTCAGGTTGGACACTTGGGAAGCATCGAGAAATTTTTTTTAACAAGGGGAAGTCTTCGAGATCACAATGTGTTCTTGAACTAGTTCATAGTAATGTGGTAGTCCCATTTCTAGTGCCATCATTTGGAAAGTCTCACTATGCACTCACCTTCATTGATGACTACTCTCACTATACTTGGGTATTCTTCATGGCTCATAAGAGTGAAGTGTTTGAATGATTTCTTAGCTTCAAGGCTCAAGTAGAAAATTAGTTAGAGAAATCCATCAAAGTCCTTCGAATAGATAATGGAGGGGAGTATGTGAACTCAAGACTTATAGAATTTTGCACTCAAGAGGGAATCAACCTTCATCATTCAATACCATACATGCCACAATAGAATGGCATTGCCAAAAGGAAGAACATAATCCTCAAGGAAATGACCACTTGCATGCTACTATTTTAGTATCTTGATCAAGTCTTTTGGGTTGAACCAATGAATTGTGCTAACTACATCTAGATTAGAA
The DNA here is from genome assembly GCA_028749045.1 of Cupressus sempervirens. Taxonomy (NCBI): domain Eukaryota; kingdom Viridiplantae; phylum Streptophyta; class Pinopsida; order Cupressales; family Cupressaceae; genus Cupressus; species Cupressus sempervirens. Next base: position 565,015,406 of record CM053791.1, read on the forward strand.
GTCCTCATAAAAATTTGGATGGTATAACTCCTTTTGAAGCTTGGATGGGAAGGAAACCATCTATAAAGCACTTTAGAGTCTTTGGTTGTCCAACATGGGCACAAATACCTCCATAGAAATGTAAGGCATTGGAACCTCAAAGTAAACCTTGTATCTTTATTGGTTATGAAAACTCTCATAAAGCCTACAAGTTGACGGATCCAAAAACACATGACATATTCTATGAGAGGAGTGTACACTTTGAAGAAAGTTGTCCTAGCTTTACTTCTTCAACTCCTCCTTCCTCCTTAATTGAAGAGAGTGGTAGTGATGACAATGACTTGGAAGATGTTCATCCATGACCCAAATAGAGGTATCAACTAGATGAGGTTGAGAATATCCCTTCTACATTTTCTTCCACAATACCTAAATGAGCTCAATAGACATTAGATGCAGTAGGGCCATTGGTAGGGAATCCTTCACATACTAGGAGGACAAGATCACAACACAACTCACTCCCTCGTGCTTATATTATAGTTGCTTTCAATCCAAAATCATTTAAAGAAGCTTCAGGTATTTTAGAATGGGATAATGCAATGGAGAAAGAATATAATTCTCTTATGAGAAATGATACATGGGACTTAGTCTCTCTTCCCAAGGGAAGAAAATAGGTTCAGTGTATGTGGATCTATCAAACCAAGTTTGCAGTGGATGGAAGTGTGGGTAAACATAAGGCTAAAATTATTGCAAAAGGTTTCTCTCAGGTACCTGACATTGATTACAGTGAGACCTTTGTACCACTTGCAAAAAATAAACTCCATTCGTTTGAAATTAGCTATAGTAGTAGCTCAGAGATAGGTTGTTCATCAGATGGATGTGAAAAGCACATTCTTGAATGGTGATTTTTATGAAGAGATTTACATGGAGCAGCTATAGGGGTTCATTCAAGATTCTACCTTGGTTTGTAAATTGAAAATTCTATCTATGGACTAAAACAAGCTTCTAGAGCTTGGTATGCCAAGATGGAATTGGTTTGGTGTAAGTGGATCTATCAGACCAATTTTATAGTAGATGGAAGTATGGATAAACATAAGGATAAAATCTTTGCAAAAGGTTTCTCTCAGGTACTTGGCATTGACTACACTGAGACCTTTGCACTAGTTGCAAAAATAAACTTTATTCATTTGACACTAGCTATAACAACAGCTCAGAGATAGGTTGTTCATCAGATGGATGTGAAAAGCACATTCTTGAATGGTGATCTTTATGAAGAGATTTACATGGAGCAACCACAAGGGTTCATTCAGGATTCTATCTTGGTTTGCAAATTGAAAAAGTCTATCTATGGACTAAAAAAAGCTCCTAGAGCTTGGTATGCCAAGATGGATTCTTTCCTTCTCTTAGTAGGTTTTGCTAGATGTCATTCTGATCCAAATGTCTACATTCTTTAGAGGGATGATTCTCACTTGCTACTTGTGCTTTATGTTGATGACTTGATCATTATAGGGAGTATAGCATCCATCATTGATAGTGTCAAGGCTACTTTGCCAGACAAATTTTTGATGACAGACTTGGATCTACTTCATTATTTCTTGTGTATCGAGATACATCATTCTTCATCATGGATCACATAATCACAACCCAAGTATGCTCTTGATCTACTTGCTCAATTTTTTATGAGTGAATGTAAGACTACACCTACTCCCTTTCTTTCAGGTGTTAAGTTAGAAGAAAAGTGTTCCACCCCACTTGTTGATCCTACTTTGTAGAGACAATTGGCTAGAAATCTCATCTACTTGACACATACATGCCCTAACATATCATTTTTAGTTGGCATAGTTTCTTTTTTCATGAAAGAGTCACATGAACTTCAGTATAAGATAGCCAAACACATCTTGCACTATATCTAGGGTACACATACACATGGGATATGTTATGCAGCTAGTACTTGACTACAATTAGTGGGTTATATAGACTCATTCTATTTGAAAGATATTGATTATTGTAAATGCACTTTAGGATACATGTTTCATCTCAGTTTTAGCCCCATATGTTGGCAGAGTAAAAAGCAAAACATTATTGCTCTTTCATCAATTGAGGCTGAGTATCAAGGAGCTATCAATGTGGCTACAGAGGCTATTTGGCTACAACATATTATGAAGGAGTTTGGTTTTGACATACCTCGACCCACAATCATACATTGTGATTACTAGAGTGCCATTGAAATATCAAAACATCCAATCCAACATCAGTAGACAAACCATATTGAGGTTCATATGCATTACATTAGAGAGTTGATTCATGAGTAGGTCATTGTATTACAATATTGTCCTACAGAGTAGTAGATTGCTGACATCTTCACCAAGCCCTTCACTGAGGTCAAGTATCTTCATTTGTGAGATCTCTTGAAGGTGAGGAATTTTTCACTAGGGGGGTCACATGACTCTTTTTTATTGAATTTATCTCTCTTTTTGGGGGAGGGTTTTTCCCATGAGTTTTTCCCTCTTTCTTCATTTTCAAAGAAATTGCATTACATTGCATTGCATTGCATGTACATCATTATATTTGTACTTGGGTACCTAACATGGCCTTGTAGCTGTGACCCATCATGCATTTTCATCATAACTTTTGTGAGATTAAGTGCATTCCCCTAAGTTGAACTTAAGGGGGGTGTTAGTGTAAATAATTAATTATTATTATGCTTTACTTAAGTTTACTTAGGAATATGCATAGTCATATGAGTTGTCTTGGTGACAACATAGGAGTTAGCAACTTATTAGAGAACATGGTGTCTACAACATCTCCTTGTGAGATACACCTATGTAAACTTATCCTCTCATCATTGCACAAACTCCTGTGCTTAATGGAGGATAATCCACCTTTGGTGGACATGTGTTGAGTTGTAATCCTTATCTCTTGTGTGACTTCTAGACATATCAGTTGCCCTTATATATAGGCACCCTCTATGATATATTCATCCAATCATCTAATATCCATTCTCATTTGATCATCATTTGTCTCTCTTGTGCTATCTACTGAGCTTCTTGATCTTGGTGTTGAATTGTTGCCTTAGGAAAATTCTTACATGTTATTAGAGATATACCAAATTATTACAATATATATATCTTCTTGGTTGAAGATCATGGTTATTTGGTTTCTTTTGAGGAGCTCATGATTTGCACTTTGAGTGATTTGGTAGTTTGATTCCTTAGTTGATTCTTATAGTTAGAGGATGGTTTTTCATCATGATTTCATTGATAGCTTGGATACACAGTTGAGTGGGAGCTTGTGATAGTGATGATGTGGTAGTATGAGGATTAGTTCTTGGGTTCTGGTTTGTATCTTCTTAAGTTTGGAGATCATGATTTTTTTCACTTGGTACTAACACTTTGGTTGTGTGAGTGTAGACTTGGAGGATCTTCATGTAGGAGATGGATGTTATGATTCCATGGATGACTTGGTACCATGGTTGAGTGGGGGGTTAAAAGGAAAGGAAAGGAAAGGTGGTTTTATAGTCCACGACACTATGCCATAGTTTTCGGGTTTACATATGGTGACAGTGATATGGGACTACCTCGTACTCTTTTTTGAGAGGCGCTTGGTGCTACAAACGAGGCATACATACCTTACCCCCCCAGTGGGATTTGAACTTGTGACCTCTCTTTCAAGAGTACAAGTTCTCCACCACTAGGCCAACTCAGGGCATCGATATATTTGTTGAGTGTTTGCAAATGTTGGAGGTTTGTATTAGATATTGTTGTTGTAGAAGCAGCTTTGACATTTTCATGGTACACTTGTTATCTCCATGGTGTGTGGAGATGTTCTTCATGGTCTATGGAGATGGTTTTCTTCATGGTTAATGAAGATGGTTGCATCTTGAGGACTCATGGGGTTCTTGGTAAAGGTGTGGTTTATGCTTTCATTTGACATGTTATCCTTAGTGTGAGGATGGTTTCATTATTATGTCATGGTATACTCTTGATATGAATTTAGAGTTTTGCCATGTTATAGTATGTTCATATGGAGCATGTTATCTCTTTAGTTGATATGCTTAGATCATGTTGTCATGTTTATGTTCGTTAGGCCATGGTTGAAACTTTGACATTGATGGTTTAGTTTCTTGGTATTGAGTACATTGATCATTTGTTGGATACTTCATGATATTTTTGTGTTGCATTTGGAGTTGGCATGGATTGATTGGTTATAGGTGCTCATGGATACTTAGAGATGGTGATGATGCTGATTTTTCTTGGATTAGAGACATATTTGTTGGAACAATTTTTTGGTTCTAGCTAGAATTCCGAGGGGAATTCACTTGATATGGACTTGAGAGGATATTTTTCTTAGATGAGTCTTGGTTGGAGTCTTGGATATCTTGATCAACATTCTCATTCCCCACTCGGGTCTACTTGGTGATTTACTATTTGAGAGGTATAGCCCATTATTTTTCTCAATTGCATTATGTTTATGCTTTTCTTTCATGGATATGGATCTTGAACTATGGTACATGAGAGTTCTAGAGGGTTCATTTGAGAGATGGTTTAGCATTGGTTATCTCCATGTGCATATGTTTTTTATACTGGTTGAGTTTGGGAGATGGTTTTATATTGGGCATATTCCTTGGATTAGGAATGATTATTTCTTGGTTTAGAAATGGTTTATGAGTTTGATCTTCCTGTGAGAGGCTTCCATCCATGATTAGTTATATGGTATGGTTTGGGTGTTGTTGTGGCTTCTTGTTTGGGGTTTTATGGAGGAGATTATTCTTGCATAGTTTACATCTAGAGGTGTGTGTAGAGGGACATGATGAAGGTTATTATTTGCATAGTTTCTCTCTTATCTTGGTTATCTTCCTAGATGTTTAGTTTTCACTTACATTGGATTTGAGACTGGTTGGAGAGTATGATCACTAGTTTGTGTTCATGTATTTCATGAGAGAGATGACATGGTTATTTCTTTATCTATTTCCTTTGTTGGTTTTGGAGAACTTTAGAGAGTGTTGGGGACTTTTATGGGAGTTTCTCTTGCAAGTTATTGGTTTATAAATGTGTTGTGGATGTCCTTGATACTACATGGATTCACTTCTTTGAGATGTTGTGAGTTGATTGGTTATAGATTTGACATTATCTTATGTAGTGGGAGCTTCTTGGTATATATGTGGTAGGTATTTCTCTTGATGCTTATGATTGTAGGTTATAGATTGGATATGTTGATGATGTGGGATTCACTTGGTATACCTTTGGAGGTACGAATAGTTGGATGGGTTCGACATTTGTTGTGGGTGTTATTTCAGCTATGGATATTTTAACAAGTATGGATACATATGATTACCTTTGGATTGGGTGTTTGTCCCAACATTTCAGTTGGCACAAAATTTTATGCTCTTCTAATTTGGCAGGTTGGGTGGCTTTCTCTTTGGATGGATTCTATGTATGTCTAGTGGTAGTGCCATAATACAAGGTTGAATAATTTATGTTTGAGAAGCTAGATAGTTTGATTTTGTTGTGGGTACCAAGTTGGAGTACTTGGTGTACTTTGATCCATGATAATGGATTTTCTAGGAGGGGTTACTTGTTTATTTATGTGGCTATAAGTTGAACCTATGCAATGTACACAATAAGTAGGAGATTGTTGAGATTATACGTGTTTCACACATTACATAATATTGTTCTATTTTATTATCTTATTTTACTATGTAATGTTGCATCTAGGAGCACCTGGATAGACATGCCACATGTAAAGACTCCCATGGGATATACTTGATGAGTTGTATTGTAACATTGTGATAATATTTGATGTAATTATTTAATATTGGAAAAAAGAAATTAAATGCCCAATATTAAATGTGTAGTCAATGGGTTATGTAGCACATGGTTTATGTAATACTACTTGGTACTTTTTTGGGACTTTATACTATATAAGCATCCACAAGGATAGTTGTAGAGACAAGATAGAAGGAAAAAAGGCAAGACTTGAGTGAGATAATGCTTGACAGGTTAGCCAAGGGAGCATTTGTGAAGGTTGGAAGCATGGCATGGGATATGTAGATTCATGCGTGTTCACATGGATTGATTGGTTGTGGCTATGGCTTTGAAGGATTCCATAATTGTATTGCAATGGTAGTATTGTTGAATAATATATAGTGATGGATGCTTTTGGAGGCTAGGTTTTTCCCTCAATGAGGGTGTCCTAGGGTATATCTCATGTCACATTTTTGTGGGTATGTTTTCTATTCTCTTGCATGTGGATTTTAATTGTATATTTATTTAAGATCTATTATGGGTTATATAGAAATGGTTACATTTTTTTCACAAGTTTCCTTACGCATCCCCCTAATAACTCATTTTTCCTCTCCCATTCCCTCTAAAATTATCCTATCCTCACACTCACTCCCCTCTTAACAAGTGTCGCCACCATATAGGTTGCAAGGAAGCACAATCCATTTGGTTCGCTCTCCTTGCATCCTAGCCCTCTCTCACAAATCCTCCACCTTACATCTTGCTCTTCAATTTCACTATCCTTTGGCCTATAAATTGGGCCCTTCCCCTCCTACAAATCATCCACCTTCACATGCAAAGTTATAATGATCCATTGAGAACCAAAATAATCCATTGCATCCTTATTAAGCCAAATCATCTCCACAAACCCATCACCCAAATCCTTTGTCAAATTAAAATCCCCATCTATCTTTGAAGCTTGATCACATTTGAGCACACATATAATCCATTTTGACACATCTAAGCATAAATGGAGAGCTTTTCATACTTAGTTTACATTCTCTTTTCATTTTTTCTTTGTCTTTTCATATATTCTTGTCCTTTTTTTTGTTGAATTCTTAGTTTAATATGTTTTCCTTTGCATCACATTTCATAGCATACAATATTTGATAGACAATTACTCTACATAAAATTTCAATATGTTAAAGTAGAATTGGCAAAATGTCAACTTTCCATTACCATTTCCCTTTGGTTAAATTTTCATCGTCCGATTCAATTGCACAATGTTTCAAGATAGGATTTAAAAATAGTTTTAAAACCAAACATGGACAAGCCTTTATTTTTAGTCCTACAATTTTGTGAATAACTTCAGTGAGAGCCTAACTAAAATTAGGAGCAGGGCTCATCAAAATGTAGAATTAGCATATCTATAAGGAAACAAGTTTGTCTCATCAAAATTTTAGTAGGTTGAGCTCTCCCCTTGATGTTTACATGGATATTGGTAATACCTCCTCTTTTTCAATGAGTTTGAGATCACCCCATGAAGGGTTTTGTCTCAGTGACATGGACTAATTTATATGGGAGTTTGCCCAAAGTAGAAATAATTGAGTTTATCAAAGTGAAAAAACATAATTTTGGTGGGAATTCCTTTAGATATTTTAAAAATTGACCATCCATCATAGTGACAACAATGATTGTTAGGAGATCCAAACCACACCCTGAAGGGAAAGTTCACTGCAACAAGGTTGAATTTTTATGGGAGTCTCACCCAAATGTGTCAACATGAAGGAAGGTTCATCTAAGTGACATCATTGGTTGCTATATCCTTTGATGATGGGTCATGCCACCAAGATAGGGTTTATCATTGGTGAGAGTCTCAGTGAGGTGCCAGTGAAAACAAAGAATAAGTGTTTGTTAGACTGTCTTGTTATCTCACTAAAGTTGAAATTCATTGTGATGACTTTGGTGGTTTGCAAAGCATTTAGCAATGTGAGGGGTCACCCCAACATGGCCATATGTCAGTGAGACATCATTTGTCCCATTGAAATTATCATGGATGCCAAATAATGACTCAATGAGTATAACTTTTTATTAGAGGGAGTTATTGGAGGTGTCTTTAATGAGAGATTAGATTTCTTTGCAACCAAAATACTCAATAGAGAGTGTTTATTTTCAGTGGACTCACCCCAATGATCAAGAAGATCATTGTGGGTGCCAAATAGACAACAAAAAATTGATTATCTATAAGCTTCTTCCAGCAATGTTTTTGTCAAGATGTCATTGATATGTTTTTACTTGATTCATTCAAGTTGTTCCATCATATTTATTGGTTGCAAGTGGTCTTTGCAATTATTCTCTGGCCCGCATGATTGATCATGAGGACAAAAAGCATACATTTCATTGTTTTTCTTGCAAGTGTATTCATTTTTCACCTCTTTTAGGTCACTTTGTGGATTCAATTTGCATGGAGACCAATTTTGTTTCTTCCTTCTATAGTTTAGCAGTTGGTGTGGTTTGAATTTCATGGTTTAATATAAGCAATGCCTAATATTTATAGAAGGTAATATGTTATACATTCTAGGTTCTTCTCTAGTACATTTGTAGTGGTTTTGTCATGAAATTGCAATTTCCTTTTGCCCTACATCAATATAAATCCATTTTTATTAACTTTATCTTTCCAATCTAATATATTAAGCATTTTCTTGCCTTGTATGGATCATTCCTCTTCTATTCCCCCTATTTCTATGTTGTGTTGTTGTAATCATGGATGTTGCATCATGAGAACTACCTTCCTTGCATCATTTAATTATTTATAACTTACATATGTTTCCTTGAATGGTATAATAGAGTGAAGATTTGTGTAATTTGGCTGCTTTATTCATGTTATGTGTAGTCATAGACAAGGACCATTATTTCAATTTGGTACATCACCACATTTTCCTTCCAATATATAATTTTTATTATTTTCCCTAAAAGCTAGTAGTTAGGCATATCCTTATTGTAAGGAAGTCAGACTTCTCTAGATACTCAACCTCACATTTCAAGTCCCACAATTGGGAGGTTATTTCTATGTTTCACAAGGTTGTTTAAGTCATTAACACTCACCTAAGAAAGGGTACATGTAATGCCCCACCCAGAGATCCTTGGAAACAAGGATGAAAATACAAGCTAGAATTTTTTAATTTTTAAAACAAGTGTAAGTGCACAAGACAACAACATACATATATCACAAAGATCGCAACAGAAGATTCAACAACATCCAACCACCAACGGATCCCCAAATGCTAGTACTCACCAAAAACACAAACAAGAAAACATAAGAGATCAACCAAGCTAAAGATCAAAACAGACTCCTGAAAATTGGCTAAGTCTGAATTCTAAAGCCCTGAAATTTCCTAGAATCTTTATCTTAGCCCGTAGAGGTCTGAAACCCATCTCAAATGAATCATCACATATATTAAAATATATCTTAAGTATAAGTTGACATAAATATATGTCAACTTATACTTAAACGATATATTTTAAACCCCAAAGAACGAACTACAAAAAAGACACAATAGAATTTCAAATTGTGCTGCCAAGGGATTGAAGAACACCTAAGAGGGTACCTCGAACCATCTCTGAAAAATTTGGATCAGACCAAAAAGTGCTCGCTGCCCACCCACGTAAGTTTCATAAAAATCGTGTGACACTTTATCAGCACTATGTGATACTTTAGTAGAATCGCACGACATTTCTCCAAAAGGAGGGTGACACAATCAGGGTTTGGGCGATACTTCTCCAAAGGGTGTGCGATTCTGGAAGTGTATTGTATGACGTTTCTTTTGAGGGTGTACGATACTTTAAAGTATGGCATGCCATTTCTCAAATGGGTGTGCGACACTAAATTGTATTGCACCATGCTGACACATGGTCACCCAGGGAAAAAATAAGAAAACTCTAAGGGCAAACAACAAGCAAAAACATAGATAAAAACCTCCACACCGGGGAGTACTGGATCCACTTCTCGAGGTGAAAAAACTCAACAAACTAAAAGACAGAAAGCCAAAATCTAACCATCTAAATCATACATTGAAGGGAAAGAACAAAAGGAACATCATAGTGTACTGAAAGCAATATCACAATTAAACTTAATTGACATTGCAAAGTACAAAACAAAAAAACTAAGTACGCAGTTCCTCCCATTCGTTAATGGCATCATAAGACCATCGTGGGTCCTAGCCATCCCCCGCGCATAACATCCTAAGCCACCGATTGAATCATCGGTGCTATCATGATAGGAATGTCACTACTAAACATGCTACAACAATTATAAAGAAATCTAACATGCTAGTAGTAAAGCATAAGATAACATCATCTAACATACGCTAATCATCATCATAAGGAAATGCATCAAACTAACATCATCTACACATGATAAACAAGCATCCCAATGAAAGCATAAATTACAAGGAAGCATACTCCGAAGACTGAAGTACCAAGTGAAAACATCTAGCAATGGTCATACTAGGCTCAAGATAGTCTCTGTATATCAGTCCCTAGCAATGGTGAAGGTAGCTACGCCTCCCAACCATGTGGCACCCATAGGTCCACACCCACCGTGCTAATGGAGATGATGATCCAACCACAACCACATGCAAAAAAAACATCCATGGATAACACACATGCCATGTAGTATGATGACTGAACCCAAGACAAAGACAATGCATAACTATAGGTCCTGGTCAGACATCTCAATGGGCTACTACATAGGGACTGACATCATGGAGAGTCGCATGCCATCAACAAGCCCAAGCTTGGATCATGGGTTTCAACTCCTTAACGGAGGGCCCCGCATATACTGTTTATTATCTTAAATTTTATTACCACCCAATGTTTTATTTAATTATCACTTAAAAATTCCTCTGCCAACCCTATGGGACTAAGGTCACCAGGCTACGAGATAGAAGCCCCCTCCATATGCTAACCTACCCTACCCATGCTCATCTAGCGATGAGTGCCTGTAGGCATGAAAACTCCCAACCCAACCCCAATGATCACAACTTCCAAAAGTACCATGGAAGATCGAGCCCTTCAGGTCCACCGATAGATGTACATGTGTGTGGTGCACCACCATCACAGAGATCATACACAAGGATAGGATTAGAATGCAAATAGAAGTCAATCAACCAAAATATAATCAGGATGACAAATGCTACATGCATCCCAATGCAAAAAAAGATGAAAAAGTGTTCTGACTGGTATCCAAATGGATCATCTAGGTCCACAAACCACAATGTGCCAAGAAAATAGGGTGGCACACAAAATGAGGTAAAAACCCAAAATTTTGGAAAAATTCTAAAATTAAAACTCATTTGGCCTTTGGGTTCAAAAACCCCAAAAATAATAGGAATCAGACACTGTATGCAAAAATGGCCAGCATAACGGCCCAAAAACCCAAACCCCCATTTCAAAAACAGGGAAAACATTCACACCTGACCAATTGGGCTGAACTAGCAAACAGAAATGGATGGAAACACTAGTTCTCAACCTCCTAACATATTGCTACAAGAAACAGAAGCAAAAATGGAGCAAAAACATTAAAACGAAAAGGCCCTACCTGACAGCAAAAGGGGCCAAAACTGAAACCTGCAGAATAAAATAAACAATCTACCAAAACTGCTAAAACTGACGACAAAGCAAAAAATCCTCGAGCTAAATCCAACGATACCAACCTCGCAAAGATCCCACGCTCACAGCTCCCACAATGAACAAAACAATAATCTTTCAGAAGAGGATTTCCAAATTTGCTCTCCAAATTCAATTTCCAAAATGTGAGAAGTGAATAATTAATTCACTTTTCCAATACTTATTCATTTTGAGTGAATAGTTGATTATGGAAAATAGCCAACTAGAGTAGCTAAACTCCGAATCGACTCAAATTAAAACAGGTTATTATCTGTAATGGAAATTTGCCTAAGGAAAAGCTGCCAAAAATTAAATCTGAAAAGATTTAAAACTCGAAAATCCAAAATCACAGAAAATCACTTAACACTTTCACAAAAAATGCGAACTTCTAAATGCACAGACATGCTCACTAGTCTAATCACATAATGCAGATGAGTTCGGATTTACTAATCATCAAAAGGTTTTAATTTAAAACAACTAAATAAGGATATGTCGACCATACAGGAGCAACATTGGCAAAATATGAATAGTTGGATCACTATCTCCATGTGCCACTGCCAGGGATATAATTCCTGCACGCTAAAACACCCGATCAAGTGCAATTGCATATAATATCATAGCTGAAGCAACATGTATTAAAATACCTATTTAATCCATTTACATCACTCACATTCGTAGAAAGCGTAAAGATACAAGAATGAAGTGAATAACCATAGCATAACATTCATCTCATAATCATAACAAACAAATATGTCCAAATAAACCATCAAACCAAATATCATCATAGATCTACTATCATCTCAAAATAGCATTAATATGCAAAATGATAAACCAAACAACATAGCAGTATAACATCTGACCCTTGGGTCATCATAAGGTACAAAATAAGAGTATCAAGTATCTCTCGAATAAAAAATAGACAAGGTACAAATTGCAAACACGAGAGGCACTACAGTACAAACATTTGTGGCAATAGTTTCCTCTATAAATTGTATGGGAATATGATGATCAAGAGATAAGGAGGCTTATCATTCAAAGGCATTTAGATTTCCTCAAGGTCATGGGGATAACACATGTTCTAGGAATCATTGTTGGGGATCGTCTATGATGAAATAGTGTGTTAGGTTTGTCAATTTAAGTACAATGAGAATCTAAAGGGATTGATAGTGAGAGTTCCACTAATGGAAAGGAAGAGAAAGACATGGAAGGTAGAAGAATTCATTTAGTTGCTAATTTTGAAGCATCCTAAGGTTTGAATTTGAAAGTAGGGTTTCTTCATGCATTTTAGGTGCTAGCACTTCGATTGCAAGAGTTGAATTTCCATTAATATAAGACATTAGACTTTGAAAGCCCTTGGGGTTTGAGGGTGTAGGTCCTTCGTTGACTTTTATGGGACCAAATTTACTCTATCTTTGTTTATTGAATTTCATTTTTTCTATTCAACATCAGTGAAGACTTTGTTTAAAGGATTAAATATCATTTCTTTAAATCATCATGAAAGTTTTGATAAGAGATAGAAAAACATTGCAATTAGTAGACAAGTTTGAGCTTTCTTAGTAGATAATGTAGAATGCTTTTCTTCCATTTTGTTTTTTTAGGCCTTAATAATATGCTTTGTAATTTAATTTGCAAAAATAAGGTTGATTAAAACAAAAGGGTGTCCTTATGATGATTTTTCTATAAATTTTGCTAGCTAGGGTGGGTAGTCAATGTTTAGAATATGATAATTCTCCTACTAATCAATCATTCTTTGTTAAAGATAATTTGCAATGCTTATATAAGTCTTATTTTTTTCTTTTTAAAATTAATATAGAACTTTTTAGCTTCAACCTCTTATCAATAAAATAAGGTAGCTTTGAATTCAAAATTTAAGTACTTTATGAATTTAATATGAAATAGTTATAAATTTAATAAATTTAATAACTTTGAATTATTATTTTCAATTCATATAAAGACAAATAGTTAAAACATTTTAATTTTTTTATCAAAAAAATTACTATTTAAATTAATATTAATGTAAATATATGATTGAGATTACTCCTATCGTCTTACATCTTTCTCCTCAATTCTAAACTATTTGTTTCAAAGTGTGAGTTGCTCATTTCATATAGGGAATAACTTTGGAACAATAATGTGATGGATTTTAGTTATGAGAAGACCCAAACATGGTATGGAAACTTAAAAGGCATTGTATAGTCTCAAGCATGCATCTTTTTCTTGGCATGCAAGATTGGACAAAAGCTTAATCCAGTAGGGATTCAAGAAACATGCACCATAGATATATTTATTTACATTAGAATTAAAGAAGAAATTATTTTAATATTTTTGTATGTTGTGAAATAATATTTGGTTGGGATGATGAAATATGTAAGGAGTTTTTTTAAGAAATGAAAAAAGAGTTTGAGACGTCTATATAGTAATCATTCTTTCATGACCTTAAAATTATTTAGTCAAATGATATTGTCTTTACCTCTCAAGAAAAATGTGTCAAGGAAACATTGAGGAAGCTTGATCCAAAGGACTAAAAAATACTAAGCACTCCTATAGTGATATATTATCATTTGAGCAAGAAGAAGAAGTCACCCCTACATTAATACACATTGTATAGGTTTGTGATTGTGTGTATCTTGTACTTAACCACATCTATACGTAGCATAATTCATTTTTTTTTCTTGGTCAAAGGGTTTCAAGCCAATCCAAGGTAATTCCATGTGAAGTAAATCAAGACAATATCTAAATATTTGTAAAGAACTTTGAACTATGGTCTATGGTATCAAAAAAATTATGACTTTTCTTTGAATGTATGCATTGATGTTTATTGTGTAGGTTTTGTGGATAAAAAAAGTAATAGGGTGGAGCTTTATTTTTGGGAAGTACATTAATATTCTAAATTAGTAAGAAAAAAACTCAATATCCTTATCTAGTGCATTTGTAAAAGATATAGTTGCAACGTCTTGTTCCACTCAACTATTATAGATGAAGCAATTATTAAAGGACATAAAGGTAACATATAATGAAAACCATTCATTTAATGTGTATCATAGTGGCATATAAAAGTACCATCAATATTTAAAGTAATCCTATAGTCTACTTAGGACGAAGCATATCTTATCTAGCATAACTTTCTAAGAGAGAGTAGAAAATCAAGAAGTAATATTGGAATACCTTATACTAAAATATGTTTCTCCTTTTAACTAGATATGTATATGATATATCTTGTCTACTAAAAAGTGAGCACACTTCTATAAACCCTTATTCTCAAAGGATCTCATGGATTGGGAAGTTTGAGAGGCAACTTATATTTATCTATCCATGATGTGCAAGGGACCAAATGATGTGATGGTGGCTCTAAAATGAACCAAAGGATGGAGACCCTTGCAAGGTGCACCATAGAACACGATATTCAAAGAGTACAAGAAATGAGGAGTGTTGGTATCCAAGGATCCAAATGAGTATGTAATGAAAAGCTAAACTAATATGAGATTAGAGAACAAGGAAACTAAACTAATTTAACAAGATGTAAGATTACTTCCTCCTAATTAAGCTATGTATGATAGTATAATTGCAATAAAAGGAAATACTAAGATAGAGTGCAAGTATGCAACAGTGCAAGTCAGTGATCAAGTGCTCAAAAAGTCTAGAATCAAACATAAAAAAAAACATCAACATGAATTCTAAAAGATTAAAAGATTGAGGAAAGAACCTCCTTTTAAAGAGATTTGAATTACCGAGATTAAGAGGTAAATATCAATGGTGGAGATTTGTCCTTTTGTTGATCCATGTGCATGCATCTCTTAAGAGGCAAAAGGAGTGGATGAGATTAAGAGGCAAAAGAGATTCCACCCACCTTGGAAATGGTGCATTTAAGTTGTAGACAATTTTCTCCTTTTTTATTTTTAAATTAGAAAATTTTTATTTATGTGTGCATAGAACAAAGGGGATTTTTTCTTTTAATTAGAAGGAAGCAAGTTCTTCTAATTAAATAAAACTTAGGATAAGATGGTCAAAATATAGGATAAAATTAGATAAATAATTATGTGATGATTTGATCAAGGATTAATGATTAACTAATTATGTAAAATTTGTTGACATTATTGTGTTGCACACATTGCATAATATTGTTTATATTGTATTATTTTATTTTATAATGCAATGTTGCAACTAGGATCACCTAGATGGATGTGCAACATGGAGAGATTCCCATGGAATATTCTTGATGAGTTGTATTGTGACATTGTGATAATATTTGATGTAATTATTTAATATTGGGGAACAAGAATTAAATGTCCAATATTAAATGCGGGTTAATAGGGGTTTGGTAGCAAATAGTTTATGTAATACCACTTGGTGGTTTTGTGGGAGCTTTCTAATATATTAGAAACCACAAGGGTAGTTGTTACATGAAAAAGGAAAAGAAAGGAAAAAAGGAAAGTTGAGCGAGACATGAGACTTGACAAGTTAACCAAGGTGATGTAATACTAGGTCTAGCTACTTCCATATCATTCATTTTTTAAGGATTCACCTATACTTGATACTATCTTATTAGGGTTCCTTGATACCCTAATCCCTAGAGGACCTTCATCCTATCCTCTAATCACTCTCCAAACTAGTTACACCAATAGTTAGGGTTGCTTCCTCACACAAGTGCCTCTTCAAAACTCACTGTTGACCTTGTCCCTATGGCTTCTTGATAAAATCCTCCTTCCATGTAGAGTAATGAATTTCATCGATAGTATTTAACTCCCCTTGAACTTTTGGACACCAAACTAATAAGTTAAACCCAATTTCCTTACTCTTGAAACAAAATCACTCAAAATAGGTCTACTAGGATTAGCCCTCCAACCTAGGTTTTTGGATTTTATTTGTAAATTTATCCAAAGGAGGTGGAAAAAACTAGATTTTTAAATACCCATCTAGAAAGTCTTAAAGATTTTTTGGGTTTCATATCCCTAAAGTGTCTGTACACCCAAAAGCAACTTTTTAGCCTAATTTTAAGAGTTTCAAGACAATGCTAACTAGTTTGGCTAGGGTATGGTATTTCCCCCTTCAAAAATTGTCATGGATTATTTTTCCTTGGTAGAAGTTGATCTTAATCAACTCTCCTCATTCTTCATAATTTGGGTTGAAGTATCAAACACATTCAAACCCTCAAACTTCTCATTCTAATCTGTGATTTGCTTGAGTACAATAAACTTGCCTAGGGAATCAATTTAAAATTGGTTGTTGTGCTTTATAGGGCCCCAAATATAGTATACATTATGTACATGGTCTCTATTAAAATGTCCCTTGAAACCTTGAAGAACTCACGGCAAGAATTCATGGGAGAACCATTATTTCTCAAAAACCCTAAGCTGAAACAACACACTATCTAATTTGAAAAGATTTTCAAAACCTAGGTAGAAGGAAACTTTAAAAAAAACAACTTGAAGAGAAAATGACTGTACAAACATAAGAAACACAAATCCAACACTAGATTGGTTTGTTTAATCTATTTGTATGTATAGGTAAATTAAATGTAGTAAACTGTCTAGAAAAATGTGCATTCAAATGCTCAAAATTTTTATTATAGCTCCCAACCCTTGGGATGTGTTTGAATGATGATTATATAGGTTTCCAAAGAGGTTGAAGGTGGTTGGCATAACCACCAAGTTCATTCTTGTGCTTTTCAACTTTTTGCCAAAAAAGTTGTACAAACATGACAATTTTGTTTCTATGAGAAACTTTGCTCTCCTTCATGTTGGAACCTCTTGACCAGTCCAGATTTAGCCAAAAATGATGTCTAAACATGATTTTTTCCCTAAGACATCAATATGCATGTTTTGAGGCCATTGTGCCTATTTGATAACTTTTTGGCAATTTTTGCCCAAGTTGACATCTTTTACATATTGTCACTTCCTACTTCCCTGAATGACATGGTAGGAGTCATTAGCCATACAAGAGAGTGAAAACACACCATGGATGAAAAAGTGTCTTAAAGGTACACCTTCTCCACACTTTCCAAGGTCCTAGACCTATGTACCTTGAAACAAATCAGAATTCATAAACATGCACAAAACACCTACTTATCAACTCCTAACTTACTCACACCTTTGACTTGTCTAGAGTCAGAACAAGCCCAAACTAAACCAAAAATTAAAACTTGGACTAGGTGCTCCTGCACCATACTCCCCCAAACAAAAAAAGAAGCTAATCCATCTTTAGATTGATGAGGTTTGGATTAATGCCCAACCTTTTGAAATCAAACTCTCTAACCCAAGTAGCATCATCATCACCTTTTCCTAGTCACTAGATGAGGTGTTCCAAGTAGGCCTTTATCCTAATCTACTTGAAGACTCTAGAATCCAATATTGTTTCTAATTGCAAAGGTGGAGGGGGACTAAGCTAAAGGTTTGCTACATCCTGTAGTACCTCCTAGATACTTTGATCAACATTTGGGTTAGGTCCTTTATAAGTAACTAAATCTATAATATTAAAAAAGGGTGAAAAGCCTATATCTACAGGTAGTTCAATCTTATATGCATTTTCTCCATATTTGGAAAGTATCCTACAAGGTCCTAGACTTCTCATTTAAAGCTTGTGTGGTGTCCCTTTTTGCAATCTTTGTTTGTTCAGATGGACCATCACAAGATCCCCAATCTGAAATCACAAATCCTTTCTTGAGGCATCCACCTTTTGCTTTAATATGTCAACATTTTCAATCAATGTATTCCTTACACTTTTATGGACCTACCTCATTGATTGAGAAAATATTTGGCATAACTACTACTTATACTTCCATCTTTCAAGGTCATCAATTCTAGAACTCCTCTAGGATGCAAACCATAAACCATTTCAAAGGGACTCTTACCTGTGGACCTATTCATTGTATCATTATAGGAAGATTCAAATTTCCCAATGATTTGATCTCAAGTCTATCCATAATCCTTTGTGAGACATCTTAGGAGTTTTCCAAGACTCCTATTTGTAACCTCTATTTGACCATCATTTTGTGGATGGTAGGTAGATCCAAAAGACAAGTTAGATCCCAATCTCCTCCATAAAGTTTTCCAAAAGTGACTCATGAATTTGGTGTCCCTATTTGAAGCAATAATCATTGGTAGGCCATGAATACTAACTACCTCTTGGAAGAATAGGTTAGCAATCTAAAAAGCATCATGGATAGTCTTGCAAGGTACAAAGTGATCCATCTTACTAAAACTATACACAATCTGCTAGGGATTGTAAGTAGTTGGTAAAGACCAATATTTGAGGATGTTCCATTGGATTTTTGGCACACTATGCAACTCTCAACATACTACTTAATGTCCCTAGTAATCCTAGGCCAAAAATGAAACCTAGTGACCAACTCTTGAGTCTTGTTGACTCCAAAATGACCAATCTGTACCCCATTATGCTTCTCTTGGATCAAATTCTACCTCATTGACCCTGTAGGAACACAAAAGTTGGCTTCCTTTAAATAATAGAGCATTCTGCAATGTATAATTAGGAAACTCCCGAGGAAAATTATTTTGAACCTCCTTGCATACCTTGTATATTTGAGAAAAATATTCATCATGAGCATAGAGATGTTTGAAAATGTCTATACCTATGCTTTGAAGTTGAATTTCTTGGACTATGAGGAGTATTCTACTCAAAGATCAACTACTTTGTTATGTACTCCCTTCTTGTGTTCAATGATAAATGTGTAGGCTTGCAAATATTCTACCCACTTCATATGTTTGTTGCCTAGTTTGTCTTGAGAGTTTAGGAAGTTCAAGGCTTGGTTTTTTGAGTACATAAAAAATTCTTTCCATTTTTTGAGAGCCTTGACTAGAGCATACAACTTGAAGTCATAAGAGGAGTACTTTCTCTTGGTATCAATGAGATTCTCATTGTGAAAAGCCACTAGTCTCCCTTCTTGGCTTAGGATAGCTCCCATGGCTACATTATTAGCATCACATTCAACTTGGAAGAGTTTATCAAAACTAGGAAGCACTAGTATAGGAAACTCTACTATTTTCTTCTTGAGAGTTTCAAAACCTTTATTTTCTTGAGGTGTCCAAATGAACTTTGTCTTCATTCCTCCCTTGATTGTTTCCAACATAGGTGCACATATGCCATGGAAATGTCTAATAAAATTCCTATAATACTGAGCTAATCCATGGAAACTCCTTACATCTATTGTAGTCTTAGGAGTAGGCCAACTTATAATGGCATCTACCTTCTCTTGGTCCATTTTTAGGTTACCCTAAGATAGAAAAAATCCAAGATATACTAACTCTTGCTTCATAAAGTCACACTTTTCCAAATTGGTCATTAATTTTTCATCATGCAACTTGTTAAAAATAATCGACAAATGCCTAATATGCTCCTATTTAGTTTTGTTAAAACTTAATATGTCATCTAAATAGACAACAACAAACTTACCAATGTAATCTGCCAACACCTCATTCATCAGCCTCATAAATGTATATTAGGCATTGGATAACCCAAATGGCATCACAAGTCATTCATAAAAACCTTCATTAGTTTTGAAATTTGTCCTTTATTCATCCCTTTCATTTATCCTAATTTGATGATAGCCACTTTTCAAGTTTATCTTGGTGAGATACTTGGCTTCCCTTAAACATAACAGGTATTCAATTGTAGGGATTGTGAACCTATACCTAATGGTGATCCTATTTATGGCTATATAATTTGTACAAAGCCTCCAAGTTACCTCCTTTTTGGGTGCTAAAATTGTAGGGACTGCACATGGGCTAATGCTCTTCCTAATTAAACCTTGGTTTAGGAGCTCTTGGATTTGTTTGGGGATTTCCTTATTTTGTTGAGGAGTCATCTTATAGGAAGCTTTATTTGGTAGGGTAGCTCCTGGGATGAAGTCTATTTGGTGGCTAACAAGTATTTTTGGAGGCAAGGTGGTAGGTTGTCCATCACTAACAATGGCCTTATATTCCTCAAGTAGTTCTTGTAATTCATTTGGTATCTACATTTTCTTGGCAATATTTCCTTCTTTAGGTTTTAAAACTAGTGTAAAATCAACTTTATCTCCTTCCTCTAGAGTTTGCAAGAACTCCTTCTCACCAACCATAAGTAAACTTGGTCCTGAGGTCTTCATCTCTCCCTCTTCTATAAAGGATTGGATCTTGAAAGTTACTCCATCCTTCTTGAATGAATAGGAATTCTTAGTCCCATCATGTATAGCTTGATTATCAAATTGCCATGGCCTTCCAAATAGATGGTGGCATGCATCCATGGGAAAAATGTTACATAGTACTTTTTCCTTGTACCTTCCTATAGTGAAATCCACCCATGCTTGTTCTCCAACAAGTATATGTTGATCTATGTTGAGCCATGTGACTTTTTATGGATTTGTGTGAGGGATTCTTTTCAACTTCAACTTGTTGACTACCTCTTCACTGATTATATTATTAATCAAACCAAAATCAATGATAACTCTACATACCTTTCCCATGATCTTACATCTGATCCTAAAAAATGCTCTCCTCTAACTTGGTTCTTCTTTGATTGGCTCTTTGACCAATTTTCTCCTTATCATTAGATTCTTCCCTTTAACTCTAGGGGTACCTTTGAGTGCTTGTTGTTGCTGCTAGATTCCTCTTGTACATAATTGACTCTTTTCATGACTCCTTGGGAAGTTGAGCCATTACCAGGGCACCTATAGGTAGGATGTCCTAGCTGATGGCAATGATAACACTTCATGGTGGAAAAGTACGAGCCTCTTCCTTGGTTGTTGCTCCTTCCTCTCTCACTTGTGTTAGAGCCTCTGCCCCTACTGAAGCATCCTCTTCCTAAAATCCCTTCTTGTTGTTTAGTTGCTTTATTGTCTCCTTTTGACTTGTAGTCTAATCCTCTTCCACCATAGCTTCTACCTCTTCCATCTGTACCCTTACCTCTTCCTCTAAAGTTTGAGTTTGCTTTCTTTTTATTTGTCTCTTCTACTTTCAAAGCAAGTTGGAAGCATTTATGGACTATTGTAGGAGTCCACAAATTGATCTCTTCTTGAATGCTCCATTTCAAGTCTCCTAGATAGCTAGCTACCTTGATGACTTCATCTTCTTGTACTCTTGATCTTAAGCACAACTTTTGGAAGTCTTCAATATAGGTTGCTATATCCATGTCCTTTTGCTTCAAACTTTGTCTCTTTTTATGAAGTTGAACCTCATAGTCCTCTAGTAGGTATTGTTCTTTCACTTTTGTTACCATAGCATTCCAATTTGCAATGGGCTTCTTCTAAACATTTTTTCTCTCTTCATGGAGGTACTTATACCATATTAGGGTTGATCCCCTTAACCTAGACTTGGCTACTTTAACTTTTTGTACTTCACTCAGTCCTTCATGTTCAAATTTATTCTCCATTTCTTCTACCCAATCCATCACCAACTCAAGATACATTTTCCTATTGAATAAAGAAACTCCTTCTAGGACCTTCCCATCTAGGGATTTAATATATTTTAGGAATGGTTCTTCATTTATAAGAGGGTCAAGTTCAGGGATAAGGTCTTATTCATCAACCTTTTCCTTTCCCTTTTTGGTTTTACCTTCTTCCTCCTCCTTCTTAGCTGCCTCAACAACTTCTTCCAACTTGGTCTTCACTGCTTCCAAAGATTCCTCAAGGATCATGTTCCTTTCCTTCTAGTCACCCATCTCTTTGGCTAATTTTGCATTGGTCACCATATCAGATTCTCCAGCTAATTTTGCAGGTTGAAACATCTACCCACAAATCCCAAGCTTCTTATTCTGATACCACTCTGATGTAATACTAGGTCTAGCTACTTACAAATCCTTTACTTTTTAAGGATTCACCCAAGATTGATACTGGCCTATTAGGGTTCCTCAATGCCCTAATCCTTAGAGGACCTTCATCATATCCTCTATTCACTCTCCAACCTAATTAAACCAATACTTAGGGTTCTTTCCTCAAACAAATGCCTCTTCACAACTCATTGTTGACATTGTCCCTATGGATTCATGAAAAAATCCTCCTATATGGAGTGATGACTATCATCAATAGTCTTCAACTCCCCTTAAAATTTTGGACACCACCCTAGCAAGTTAAACTTAAGTTCCTTATTCTTGAAAAAAAATTGCTAAAAAAAACTAAAGATTCAAATACCCTTTTGAAAAATCTTAAAGATTTTGTGGGTTTCAAATCCTTGAAGTGTTTGTACACCCAAAAGTAACTTTTTAGCCTACTTTTAAGGGTTTCAAGGCAATGTTGACTGGCCTGGCTAGGGTATGGTATTTCCCCCTTCAAAACTTGTCATGGATTATTTTACCTTGGTAGAAGTTGACCTTACTCAACTCTCCCCATTCTAGATAATTTGGGTTGAAGTATCAAACACATTCAAACCCTCAAACTTCTCATTCCAATCTGTGATTTGCCTAACAAAGAACAACATGCTTGCCTAGGGCATCACTTTAAAATTTCTTGTCATGCTTTCTAGGGCCCCGAATCTAGTATACATTATGTAAATGGGATCTACTACCATTTCCATTGAAATCATGAAGAACTCACAATAGGAATTCATGGGAGAGCCATTATTGCTCAAAATCCAAAATTGAAACAACACACAGCCTAATTTGAAAAGATTTTCAAAACCTAGGTAGATGAAAACTTACAACCAAAAAAATTGAAGAGAAAATGATTGTAAAAACATAAGAAACACAAATCAAATATCACATTTTCTATTTAATCCATTTGTCCATATAGGTAAATTAAATGTAGCAAATTGTCTAGAAAAATGTGCATTCAAATGCTCAAACTTGCTTATTACAATTCCCAACCCTTGTGATGTGTTTGAATGATATTATATAGGTTTAAAATGAGGTTATTGGTGGTTTTCATAACCACTAGGGTTATTCTTGTGCTTTTCAACTTTTTGCCAAAAAGTTGCACAAACATGACAACTTTTGGTTTCTATGAGCAACTTTGCTCTCCTTCATGTTGGAACCTCCCGACCAGTCTAGATTTAGCCAAAAATGATGTCTAAACATGATTTTGTCCCTAAAACATCAATATGCATGTTTTGAGGCCATTGTGCATGTTTGACAACTTTTTGGCAATTTTTGCCCAACTTCACATCTTTTACATCTTTTCACTTCTTACTTCCCCAAATGACATGTTAGGAGTCCTTAGCCATACAAGAGAGTGAAAACACACCATGGATGAAAAAGTGGCTTAAAGAAACACCTTCTCCATACTTTCCAAGGTTCTAGACCTATGGTCCTTGAAACAAATTAGAATTCCACACCCAAGAAACCTACGTACCAACTCCTAACTTACTCACACCCCTGACTTGGCTAGAGTCAGAGCAAGCCCAAACTAAACCAAAACTGAAAACTTGGACTAAAACTTGGTTTAGGTGCTCCTACGTCACACAGAAGTATTTGTGAAGGTTGGAAGCATGGATGGGATGTGTGGATTCATAATTGTTCACATGGATTGGTTGGCTATGGCTATGGCTTTAACGACTTCCATGGTTGTATTGTAATGGTATTTTTGCTGAATAATACATGGTGATGGATGCTTTTGGAGGCTGGGTTTTTCTCTCGATGAGGGTTTTCAAGGGCATATCTCGTGCCACATTTTTGTGGGTATGTTCTCTATTCTCTTGCATGTAGATTTCAATTACATATTTGGTTCATATCTATTATGAGATACATAAAAACAAGTATTATTTTATTGCAAGTTTCCTTAAAAGTGGTATCAGAGCTATGGTTTTTTATTGTAACCATAGATTGAATCCATGGGAATGCATGAAAGGATAAAAGAAAGAGAAAGATATATGAGTTTCATAGGTTGTTTATTGCAGATCAAAGGGTTTTGGATTTTCTCTTATATGAGATGTTGGTAAATTTTGACCATGTGAAATTGTTAGTCAAAAGAAATTTTTGGGTGTTTCATTTAAATGAGGATTTTAGGGGGAGCTTGAAAAAATGACCTTCTAGAAAAGAAAAGAAAAAAGACCTCATCATTGGATCTAGATAATTTTTCATAAATTTTGATATATAATATGCCCTAGATTGGCCATGTTGATAAAAAATGCAAAGGAATTTTTTTCAGTCCATGATGACCGTCAAATTTAATCCTATTGGAATTTTTTTCACAAAAAAATGCATTGAAAGTGGTAAAAATGTTGTCTTTATAAAAAGGCCAACACTTTCACTTAGGATATTATATTTTTGCCTTCTTTCAATCGTTGGAAAACTAATTCAGAGCACTACAACTTGATACAGATTTTATTTATGATTTCAAAATTTTGTCATATTTTAAGAGCTCAAATTTTATATGTTATTTATTTTTAGCACATATTTGGGAATAACGTGGGCATATAGAGTCAAATTTTGGACTTTGAATAGTCAATAGAAAGCTCTTGGAGAACTCTACACATTAGTTTAGATTTGGTACAGGTTTGGCATGGATTATTAGGTGGTATGTTGATCTAAATATTTTATGATATATATTGATTATGGTAACGTTTTGAGTTTATGACATTGTATATTTTGGAGATTTGGATTTTGATGACATTGCATACTCAACTTATACATCAAATTAGTCTCATGATGATATGGTTATTAGTGTTTAATTTGGATATATATGATGACTTGTTGGATGTACAAGTTGTATAATGTTGTAAGTAGGTTATACTTATAGGTTGCATTTATGGCTTAGATATGGGCTATCTTTACCCATTGATCTTTCATTATTGATGTATATTCAGATTTGTAACTTGTATTTGGGTTGTCTATGCCCTTAGTCACCCGAATTTCTAATTTGTCTTCATGTATAGGGGATGAGATGTTAATACCATGTACAATCATGAGGGAGGATTGGAGTTGACTATTTTATTCTAATAGTTTAGACACTTTGAGACTTAGATGATTGTTTCATTGATTTTACCATGGTCTCATAGATTTTAGTATGACATGATTATATATATAGGTAATTAATTGGTGCTCATTGGTCTAGATTCCTGATTTGGTTATGGTAGTATGTCTTCTTGGGTGAGTGTCATGGCTATTTGTTTTCTTTTGAGAAGCTCATGATGCAAAATTTGATTTCTTTGATGCTTTTATTCCTTGGTTGGTTCTTAGGGTTAGAGGATGGTTTTTCATCATGATGTCACAGATAGCTTGGATACATGATTTAGTGGCAACTTATGACAATGATGAGGTGGTAGTGCAGGATTAGTTCCCAGTTAGGTTTATATCTTCTTGGGTTGGAGATCTTGGTTTCACTTGGTACTAACACTTTGGTTTTGTGTGTATAGACTTGGAGGATCTTCATCAAGGGGATGGATTTTATGATGTCTAAGGTGACTCGGTACCATGGTTGAGTAGGAGTTGTTGGCATTGATATATTTGTTGAGTGTTTGCAGATGTTGGAGTTAGATCATGTTGCTACAAAAGATGCTTTGACATTTGGTTGGTGCACTTGGTTCTTCATGGTGAATGGAGATGGTTCTACATGGTGTGTGGAGGTGGTTGCATCTTGAGGAATTGTGGGGTTCTTGGTAGAGGTGTGGTTTATGCTATCATTTGACATTTTATCCTTGGTATTAGGATGGTTCCATTATTATGTCATGGTATACTCTTGTTACATGTTTAGAATTTTGACATGTTATAGTATGTGCATATGGAGCATGTTGTCTCTTTGGTTGAGATGGTTAGATCATGTTGTCATGTTTATGTTCCTAAGGCCATGGTTGGAACTTTGACATTGATCTCGGTTTAGTTTCTTGGTATTGAGTATATTGATTGTTGGATACTTCATGATATTTGTATGTTGCATTTGGAGTTGGCATAGATTTATTAGTTACAAGTGCTCATGGATACTTAGAGATGGTGGCGATTTTGATTTCTCTTAGCTTAGAGATGTATTTATTGGGATAGTTATTTGGTTTTAGTGGGAAGTTTGAGGGGCATTCACTTGATATGGACTTGAAAGGAAATTTTTCTTAGATTATTCTTGGTTGGATACTTGGATATCTTGATGAGAATTCTCATTCCCCACTCTTTTTGTACTCGCTGATTTACTACTTGAGAGGTATAACCCAATATTTCTTTTAGGTGAATTATGTTTATGCTTATCTTTCATCAATATGGATCTTGAGCTATGATATATGAGTTAGTTCTAGAGGAATCATTTGAAAGATGGTTTAGCATTGGTTACCTCCTTGTGCATATTTTGATATGGTGGATCCGTTTAGGAGATGGTTTTATATTGGGCATATAACTTAGATTAGGAATGGTTATTCCTTGGTTTAGGAATTGTTCATGAGCTTTATCTCCTTTTAAAAGGCTTACATCCATTATTGATTATATGGTATGTTTTGGGTGTTTTATGATTTCTTGGTTAGATTTTATGGAGGAGATCTTACTTGGTAAAATTTACATCTAGAAGTGTGTGTAGAAGGACATGGTACATATTATGATTTTCATGGTTTCTCTTTGGTCTTAGTTTATATTCCTAGATATTCAGTTTCACTTACATTGGATTTGAGATTGGTTGGATCTTGTGATCACTAGTTTGTGTTTATGTATGTCAAGTGAGAGATGACATGGTTATTCCTTTATCTCTTTCTTTTGTTGGTTGTGGAGAAATTGGGAGAGTGTTGAAGACTTGTTATGAGAATTTTTCTTGCAAGATATTGATTTATTTGTCATGGATTTTCTTGATACTACATAGAATTACTTCTATGAGATTCTGTGAGTGGATTGGTTATATATTTAACATTATCTTTTGTAGTGAGAGCTTCTTGGTATATATGTGGTAGGTATTGCTCTTGAGGCATGTGATTATAGGTTAAAAATTATATATGTTGATGATGTGAGATTCACTTGGTATATCTTTGGAGGTATGCATAGTTAGATGGATTAGCACTTGTCGTGGGTACTATTTTAGCTATGGATATTTTAAAACTACATATACACGTGATTACCTTTGGATCAAGTGTTTGTACTTTGAATTTTAGTTGGTTCATGATTTTGTGATATTCTTATGTGAGAGGTTCAGTGGATTTCCCTTTGGATGACTTCTATGTATGTTCAGTGGTAGTGACATAATAGGAGGTGGCTTCATTCATGTTTAAGATGTTGGATACCTTGATTTTGTTTCAGGTACTAGGATGGAGCACATGGTTTACTTTGATCCATGATGGGGGATGTTCTAGGAGGTGTTGTTCCCTTGTTTATTTATGTGGCTACATTTTGACCCTATGCAATGTATATAACAAGTGGGAGATTATTGAGATTATATGTGTTGCACACATTGCATAATATTGTTTATAAGGTATTGTTTTATGTTATTATTTAATGTTGCACCTAGGAGCACCTAAATGGGCATGCAACATAGAGAGATTCTCAAAAAATATCCTTGATGAGCTGTATTGTAACACTGTGATAGTATCTGATATAATTATTTAATATTGGGGAACAAGAATTAAATGTGGATTAGTAGGGGTTTATTAGCACATGGTTTATGTAATACCACTTGGTGGTTTTGTGGGAGCTTGCAACTATATTATAAACCACAAGGGTAGTTATTGTATGTAAAGGGAAAAATAAGACAAAAATGAAAGTTGAGCAAGACAAGGCTTGATAGGTTATCCAAGGGAGCTTTTGTGAATTTTGGAAGCATGGCATGGGATGTGTGGATTCATGCTTGTTCACATGGATTTCTTAGTTGTGGCTATGATTTTTAACACTTTCATGGTTGTATTGTAATGGTATTTTTGGTAAATAATACATGGTGATGGATGCTTTTGGATGCTAGTTTTTTCCCTCAATGAGGGTTTCCCAAGGTATATCTTGTGTCACATTTTTTTGGGTATGTTGTCTATTATCTTGCATGTGGATTTAAATTACTTATTTCTTTCTAATCTATTATGGGTTATGCAGAAACAATTATATTTTTTTATTGCAAATTTCCTTAAAATTTTGATTGAACACACAATGTGGTCTAGCATATAGATTAATGTGTAAGTGACCTGATATAACACATTTAATCAAAGATTGATGATGTTAGCAAGCTGATAAGAGATTTAATTCTGAATTAGTAGTGAATCTAAGTGCATTACATAACTAACTCTAAACTAGTAGTGAACAAAGGTTAGCATGGTAGGAAGATAATTTCGATACATAGTTTGAACTAAAAACCAAGCATAATTTTTTTTGATGGATAAGACAATATCACAACTGATATGATGCAATGAGAACTGATATGTCCAAAGAGAGAATAGATCAGATCAAGTGTCTACCACAAGGAAATAGAATGGTTAAAGGATCTTAACTTGACATGAATGGATAAAGTTGAGATGCCCCTAGTGATTGATAGCATAACATAATTAATTTGCAGAATTGAAAGGTCAATGATAGATTATTTCTCCCCCCTCAGGATCAAAATTGAAATGATGTAGAGGATATGCATAAATGAGATATGTAGTGCCTGCCCCTAGTTTGCATTTTTGCTATCATTGTCGAACTCTTTTAGGGCTAGTTTTATGTTGATGATTAATAGTGGCATTGTTTTGAGATTATCAGATATTGTTTTAGATTTAGTTTATTATATGATGAGATTACTTGGTACTTTATAGTTCATGGTTGCATGATGATTATTCAGTGTTTGTAGTTATTGATGATGATTAGTTAGATGATTTATTATCATATGTGTTTTCTCATGCATACTTACCCCATACTTGCATGTGTATGGTGTGAGTGTTTGTTTTCCTTATGGATGGCGTTTCTGATGTGGTTAAGGAAGGGAGTCGTAGTCACCTGCTAGTCGGGATCTACATGATGCACCACTTTCTACCATTGCCTGTTTAGCTTAGTATACATTGTGCTTGTACATGCATGGATTTTATGCAGGTTCCTGGTACCAGGTATCGACTTCCCTAAATTTCTAGGATGAGTGTACCCTATCGCATTATTTCAATGGTAAGAGAGGGGAAATAAAATTCTCAAGTCCAAATCCCAACCCTTTAAGCCATTTGTCCTAATTGAAAATTAGGACAAGTATCTGAGTCGGGTACCCTTCGAATATGTCGGATGACATAATTCGTGATATTAAACCTTTTGGTTTGATCTTGTATGTGTTTTGCTATGATGGGTTTTTTGTATTTTACTTTATGAGTCTTTAGTGTATTTTCTATTAATTAAGCCTAATTAAACGATTTAATTAATTGTTTAATTTAATGAAAAATTAATATGATATTTAATATTTATTTTATTTAATTAATTGGGAAATTAATTAAATAAAATAATTAAATTTGAAGATAAAAGTCATAATTTTAAAGTTGGAATGTGATAATAATTATTTAATTTAATAATAATATATTTAGAGTTCATTTTTAAATAAATGCTAAATAATATTATTATATATTTTATCAATTAAGTTTCAAAAATAAATTTAAGAGTGGAAAAGATATTAAAATTATTAAAAGATTCTAGATCACGTGATGCGTGCATGCGATTAAAATATATTAAGATAAAACAAGTGGTTTTAATAAAGTGAGTGCATGAGATTTAAAATTAATAAATTAATTTTAAAATAGTCAAGTGAATTTTAAATAAATTAATGTGTATTATTCTAATATTTATTCGCATAGGAGTATGCGAACTCTTGTTAGTTGTCATGTTGACAACATAGGAGTTTGCACTCTAATTATGCACGTGTTGTCTACACTTAGGAGTTAGCACATTATTTGAGCACATGGTGTCTACACTTAGGAGTTAGCACATTATTTGAGCACATGGTGTCTACAAAATTCGAGACACTTCATCATGTTTATCTTCTTATCGTGGAAGTTATGTGCTTGGTTTTCATGCTTATCTCTAAGTTCTTTCTAGACACATTCTAGATGCATCTTAGAGGCCTTTATATAGAGGCTCTCCTAGTGTGTATGGACATCCTCATATGCTTCTACAAGCACTCCTAGTCACTTGAGGGGGTTCATTTCTCGAGAGGAATTGCGAATGTTGAAGAAGGAAGGAATTTTCAGAAAGGAGAAGGATCTAAGAGGAGGAGCTTCTCTACAATTTTTTGAGGCGTAGTGAATTAGCATCAATGTCTAGGTAGGCACTTGTGATTATTTTGCATATTTATGCTCTTTCTTTTCCTATCTTCATTGTGTTTGTTATGTGTGTCTGAATAATTCTCTATGAATGAATCTTCAATTTAGTAATTTGGAATTCTAGCATGCATATTGTTTCATCCAGTTATGGGAATTAAAAATATTATTGCAATCTTCCCTTAGTAGAATCAAGATTTAGAAATTGATTCGGGTTTGGGTTCGAATTAAAATAGAATCTTATTATTATGCATTAGTTTTATATGATTTATTAATTAATCTAATTAAATTAAATTAAATTAAGATTAGTTAATAGTAGAAGAAG
The DNA here is from genome assembly GCA_028749045.1 of Cupressus sempervirens. Lineage (NCBI taxonomy): Eukaryota > Viridiplantae > Streptophyta > Pinopsida > Cupressales > Cupressaceae > Cupressus > Cupressus sempervirens. The sequence continues at coordinate 565,046,167 of CM053791.1, forward strand.
TGTAATTAATTATTAGTCAATGGATTTTTAAATGAGGGAAAATTAAAAGAAAAGAGATATTAATAAGTGTTTAGTGGAATTAAATAATTATTAATGAGACTAATTTTACTTAAAATCAATGAGGATTATTTTAAATAAATGCTTGTCCTTGAAGTGTTTTAAGGAAATTGTAAACTAATTATTTGAAAGTTGATAAGTATTAGTCTTATGATTTGAATAATGAGATATGCTCTTGGAATTAAGAGAGTTTCATTTAATTATTAGTAACATTGATTTTAGTAAATAATGCAACAATTTTATTAAAATTCAATGGGAATTGGTTTAATGTTTTTAATAAATTAAAAAAATTATCTTTTGATTATTTTAGAAAATTGTTTTAAGATAATGGAAGGACAACTCTATGTTTTATTCAAAGAGATAAATGGGTTGACTTGTAGAAGAATCTTATACTCTTGAAATATACTTGAAACAAAAATTGAAATCTCATATTTGGCTTAACCAAGTGATTTCGAAAGAAAACTAAAATATGTGTTTGTATATTGTTCTTTATGCTATCCATGTTTGGGGTTTGGGTGGTCCTAGAGTGTTGACCAATTAGGATGTCTACCAGAGGCTTGGGAGTTATGCGAATGTGATGGCATGTTGATGTTATTTGATCTCGATCTTTCTAAACCCAACCATGGTAATGTGATGGTATTCTCTATGAGATGTTTGTATTTACTGTTCGTTGATGCTTTTCAATCTTCTTGTATGAAGCTGAGGTGTATGTATATGATACACTTGACTTAACCATTTTTGAGTCATTGATCAGTTATACTTGGACTACTTTCCAATCACCATGATGGGATTGAAGTGTTGATTTATTCTTGATCTTGTCATGTTGTGACATGTTTTGACTCGACCATTTTGGAGTCTTCAATCAGTATTATTTTCTTTGAGATGCTTTTTTGGTTGCTTGTTGAGAACCAATGGATATTGTGATTTATTTTGAGATTCCTTACACTTGCTTGTTGAGAACCGATGGATGTTGTGATTTATCATTGATATGGATATTGAGATTTATTTTGAGATAAAATACGGTTGCTCGATGAGGACCGATGGATATTGTGATTATCATTGATACCTTCAGTTGCTAATAGAGGATTGTTGTGGTCATGATTATCAATGGATTCTTTTCAGTTGCTCATGGAGACTTGATGTTCTTATTGTGGGTTATCTTTTGGTATTTTTCCAGTCGCTTGTTCAGGACTAGGGTGATTTTATGTGATTATGGATTTGTGCTTTTATTGAGCCTAGGGTAGGTTATCTACTTGTAGTGTCAGGAAGTGGCTTGCAATGGGGGCTGGGGCCCTAAGTGGCTGCTAGGGTAACTCATTATTAGTTGTTTTAATAAGTGAAAACATTTACACTAAATGGGGATTAAAATGAACCTAATAAGATAATTGTATGTTCTCGCCCATGCCTTGAGTGCTAGTATAGACTAGGATGGGAGTAGAGAGAATGCTTGGTTGCAACCTTGCATTCTGTAGTATGCCATGTCAATATGAGAGAATACTAGTGGCTGCATAGGGATCACTAGGGGGTCAGGGTCTATTGAGAGACTACCAGGATAACTCTAGCGTGATTCATGCGATGACACTTTCTTGCTTACATAGTAGGTTTTCTACATGTCTTGTGTGCCTCTAGGTATAGGTGTCAACCCTTTTATGATGGAACCTTTGAGTTAGTATATTTTTAGGATTCCTAGACTTAGAGAGTACTTATGTTATGTGATTTGTTATCTTGTGATATGTGATTTGATATCTTGTTTGGGACTTGAGACTATCTCCTCAGTGCAGTGGGAGTGGGCCATTTAGGTCCCACACTGTCAGGTTGTAGTACTTTTTCACTCTTACCATTTGAGATCTGTTTGTAGTCACTGTGGATGGAGCATTCTTTGTGGTATTTAGCTTCATTCTATTCATGGATCTTATGATGGATGTTATTTACTGACATGCTTCTTTATATTGATGATTAACATGTAATAGATGATGTTATCTACTTTTTAGGATCATCTTATATTTTATTCATGCATGTTAGATTTCTTTATGCATATGTTGTGGCACATTTTAGGAGTGACATCCCTATTACTATAGTACCGATGATCTCTTTGGTGGTTTGGGATGTTACACACAGAGGGATGGCTAGGGCCCATGATGGTCTAATGATGCTATTTATGATTGGGAGGAATTGTGCATTTATATAATTATGTGTTGTGTTTATGATTTATGGCTATCTTTTACAATGGATGTTTATATCTTCTATGATCATATATCATTTATGGAATTTGGTTTCATTTACTTTATTGCACTTGCATCATGGATTAGAATAGGATGATGTACTTCATTTTCACACATGTATATTCTTTTAAGCCTTTTGTACTCTGTGTCATGTATAGTGGATGATTGAGCATTCTGAATTTAATTGCCAAGAGGCATTCAGAACAAATGTGTAATATGGACATTGGACTTTCTATTTATTCTTTCATGTGGATGTGGTAGTGGTTGGACTTAGTATTAATTAGATCAAATGTGATTCAATGTCTTGGGATCCTTAAGGAATGTAACTTGTTATGAATGTTTTTAGTTGTATGTATGTTATTACTTTCGCTACTATGTGTTTGATATGAATGGTTTATCTTTCCTGTTTTTAAAAAAAAATTGTTTGGAAAACTTAGTAAAATTTTAGCTTAATTCTTTTGGATCCCTTGGCAGGGAATTACAAGATATATTGGATCAAATCAAGTGAAGAGAAATTCCATGATGATAGATAAGTGATTCAAAAAGTATAGGACCACGTTTGACCACTAAGCGATGAGAATGTGCCCCAATTTGACTAGGTTTGATAAAAAAGGATATAGCATTAGAATAAGGTAAAAGAAGAAGGAATTAATGATGAAGAGGTTGAATTGATGAGGAAATTGTAAAATGAATATTCCCTCAAAATGTGTGAAATATTTGACTTAAAGGAGCTAGTCAAATGTGCAGAGAATATAGAAGTTTTAAATAGTAATTTTGACAATCAAGATTAATTTTGATTTTGATTTAGATCCCAAAAATGGATCCAAGACATAAAAATAAGCTTAGGATTTAATTATCACAAAAATCCAAGATAGTTGAAAATGATTTAAAAGCTTAGCATTTGGATAGATTGGTTTATGATGGTAAGATTAACCCCTTTTATGATGGGATAAAAGAACAATGATTGGAAGATAGAAGGATGATAAAGAGATGATTGAGAGGGGAGAATATTGAAGATGATGATGAAGCACACTTAACTTCAAAAGTGATAATCAAAACACATTCAATGATTATGAAGACTCTCTCCTCACTTGATGAAAAATGCAAAGACTAAGATGCAACCTAAAATAAAAAATGCAAGTGTGTAATTCAAAGATCTATTTTTAAGGATCCTTAGTTTTGTCATTGAGCCTAATCAAGGATCATAACAAGATTGTACAACCATTAATAGAGAAATAACAACTATCAAGATATTAATATGATATATATCAAATAAAGTATAGTAAGCTAACATACTCATCAAAGTCATAAACATCAAGATGAATTAGGTTAAGTTTCTCTTTAATGTTTCAAGATTATGCTAGCATCTATACATAGAAGTTGAGATGGAAATAAGCATGGTCTTGTAGGAAAAAAAATATAAATAGTCAAGGACATAGCTCCAACTCACCTAGGTGTCCAAATGAATTAGGTCAAGGTAGATGTGGCATTCTAATCAAGAGGAGGCACTTATCATAGCCACATGATACATTAAGACACATAGGGTCATTGAAACTACATCCATGGGTAGAAGACAAAGAAAATATGTCCCATGCCCCTAGTCTTATAGTCAAGTGATATATAGGAGAGACTATGGAGGGAACACCAACAAAAATTACAATAACAAATAACATACAAAGAAAATCGTCAAGCATATCCCAATTATATTCATTTAAGTGTAGTGTGAAAAAGATAATCATTGAATCTCTAGGAATTATGCCTACAAGTGAGATATATCACACAAACCTAGACCACTGACAGGGTGTTGGCTCAAAGTAGACTATCTGATAAGTGTTAAAAAAACACTTGATGTCAAGATGGTAAGTTTTGAGAAACATTGTTGGGGTGGTGTTAAGAAACATAAATACATCTTAGAGACCAATGACAACATGGGTCATTCCCCCTAGACCTATGATGTAAGTTGGATTGCTTACTAGCCCTTATCTTCACTAAAGGACTACCTTCACTTCACTCTTAGCCTACTAGGGTTCCTCTTAGTCACCCTAGTCTTAGAGGATTGCTAAGTTATCCCCTCCACCTCCTTATCTAGTTACACTAATGGGTTTCACTCTTGCTTTCCTTTTCGAGTCACTCCAACTTGCTCACCAAGTTCACCTTTCCATCAATCCTAACCTTCTTTCCTTCCATAAGGAGTGAGGGATTCAATTTAAGGACCCTAGACCTCATCCATACTCTTGGTCTTGAAATCCAAAAGTCTTCTTACCAATTTCTTCAAACTGGCCCAAACTAGCCTAATTAGGTTTTTAGATGATATCTCCTAATTCTCCTTAATAAGCTAGAAAAATAACCACCAATATGAATACCCTTTTGGAATATTCTAAATATTTTGTTGGTCTCATGTCCCCAACTTGTCCGTACACTCCCTTCCTATATAGGTGCCTAAAAATAAAGGTTTCAAATCGTTCTTTTCAACATCAACAAGGGTTTAGTAAATACCCTAGCAAATATTATCATGGGAACTTCTCATCTTATAAAAATCTTACTTACACATCCCTCCTCCTTCTCCAACACTCAAATTGAACTACCCAACACATTCAATCCATCCAAATCAACTTATTAGTACTGTAATCGACTAGCCATGCACTAAAGGCTCACCTAGGGCATCACGTCAAAAATAGAAGCCATGATTTTCCAGGCTTCTCCCTTTCTATGTACACTATACAAGGACTCCTTTTCCATATCCCAATAAACAATGATGATTCCACGGTGAGGATTTATGGGGGAGCCATTCTTCTAAAAATTGTCAAAACTAAACCAACAAATGACTAATAATAAAATATTTAAAAATTGATTAAAATGAACACTACAAAACCTAAAACCTAAATAAAAAATTAATATAATGACATGTGTTACAAGAATCACAAGCAAAATTGGGACTTTCAATCCATTAATGCATTCTTGTACTCAACAAAATACAAAAATGGTAACTCTACAACTGTATTTCATGGTTTTATTATCAAAAATTCACTTCCCACAAACTCAAACCCTTGGAATTGGTTTAATTTGTGGTTTTATATGTTTACCAAGAGGTTTTAGATAGTTAGAGTAACCATCAACCTCAGATTCAATAACTTTTCAAAGTTGTTGACAATTTTGTATTTTTTGTATTTTTTGGACATTTATCACTTGGAAATTTCCAAGTAGGTCCAACATGGTCCATTTATGATGTCTAGGTATGATCTAACCTCTAGAACATCAATTCACAACTTCTGTCCATTTAGACCCAAGTTGACAACTTTTGCAAGAAATTGACAACTTTTGAAATATTGAGCCAAATGATAAACTTGGACCTTCCACCTATGAAAAATGATGTAAAAGGACATGGTAACCTTTAATAATTACCTCCTTAAAAATCATAGGTTATATGATCCATTAACCTATCTTGCCACCTAAACCACTAAACACAAACAACATAAAGTAAGTAGAACCAAACCACCTAGAGTGGACCGAACCTAGTCAAATCCACCTAGGAACAAACAGAACTATGACCTTCTAAGGTCTAATGATGGGGAGCTTCTTCAACCAAGAGCTTACTAGCTTTTCCCAAGATACTCCTAGCCCACTATAATGTCTTATTTCCTAACCCTTGTTTAAAGGATCCCTCTACAATCCCCTTTCTCCAAAAAACTCTCCCACCAATTCAAACTTCAATGTCATTCTCCCAATCCACCTTAAGATGCATTCTTTAGCCTAGATTTCCAAAAATTCCATAAGAGCACCAAGTGACTAAAAAAAAAAATTGAACCTTCCTACTAAGGTTCTTGACTCATTCCCCATCATTTTGCACCATTCTTTCAAGTTTCCCTCGCCCAAAACACCAAATTGACTAGTTAGGCCATGTATCCCTAAGAGCCCCTATTAGCCCTCCTAGAAACAAGGAAAGAGCTATAGCTCACAAAAACCCTTAATAAGTTACCTTGGTGCATGCTCTAATTTTTCTCCCTATGACCAACCCTTGAAGATTTTGCAAGTCTAGGGTTCCAGCAATGTTCGTACAATATAGATACTTTTAAGGGTTTTGAAAGCAATGTTAGTGTTTTCTTCTCCACAAGTGTCAAAATCCATACCTAGCATCCTCCTTTGATTTTTTCTTCCTTCACACATTGTTCCTACATTACCAATTCAAGATTGACCCACACCAATCATTTGTTTATCACAAGAACTCTTTACAAGCACGTCCTTGCACCTTGCCAAGCCTACTTGCTTGCCTAGGGTTCGCTTGTAAAAATAAAATTTGGCCTTCAAAAACCTTCACAAACCATATTTACATTATGTACAGAGGTCATTTCTTTTTCTCCAAGAGCCATGGTGATTAGACCAAGGACACTCGAGCCATATCCCATTTCATCCTTGCAACACAAAATTGGCCAACAAGGTTACTAAAAGAAAATAAATTTCCAAACCTTATTGATTGCCTATTTGAAAAGAAAACAACTACACAGAGATTGAAGACATGAACACAAGATCTTAGTTGATCAAACATAGTTCATTATTCAATCCAAAAATTCCAATCAAAACATCAAACTACACTTTAAATGCTCAAAAATTGTCCTATTACTGGTGTTGTCCATACACCAAATTTTCCAACCCTTGGAAATGAGTTGGAAAATACTTAAATATAATTCATCCTTCCACTTATACTACAATTTTAACCATAACTTCCCAAATCATTGGTTTTGCAAAAACTGCCTAAAAAATTGTCAAGCAGTTTTGTAAAATTGTAAAGTTGTCAATGCAACTTTTTGACAACTTTTGCAATTTTTAAAAATTGAAAAGAATGTTATCAAACCTCCTAGGATGATCTTATAACATATAAGCACCATTTTTACACACCTCTTTGCTCCCTTTTATGGAATTTCACCTCATTTTGCCTCCCAGAGCAATTTTTGTAATTTCCTCTTATCAGGACCTAATTGACCAAATTTGACTCCTAATTCAAAACCTATCAATTCACACCTCCTAAGCACACCTTGGGACTTTATCACTAGTCCTTATTATAATATTGGTTGGTTATACCATCTAAAAACCAAAAATTAGACTTAGAGTTTGACCTTACCCTAGGTGCTCCTACACCATTCTCCCCCTGCATGAAGAAGTTTAAGGTACTGGTGAAGATAAAAACTCCTTGTTGATGTCTTGCTTCTTGAAGTCACCCTTAGCAACCCAAGTTGTATAATCCTCAAGTAAATCCATCCATTTCACCAACTGCACCTTGTAGACCTTGTTTCTTGTACTCTTCTTCAACCTAGAATCCAAGATCTTTTCAACCTATGGTTGCTTCTTTTTAGGTACATTTAGGTTTTCTACATCCATGTTCAACTCATCTTAATACTCTATTTCATCCATCTTAGGACCTCTATATGGTACTAGGTCTTTCACATTGAAAATTGGAGAAAGAGACATGTCCTTTGCTAGATCTATTTTGTAGGCATTGGGTCCATCCTTCTTAAGGATCTTGCATGACCCAATCCTCCTCATCTATAACCTACTAGGGATTCCCTTTTGTAACTTGCCCTTGTTGAGATACACCATTACCAAGTCTCCCACTTGAAATTGTAACTCTCTCATCCCCTCATCCTTCTTCTCCTTCTATTTGTAATTGGCTTCCATGAAAGTTTTCTTCACCTGATCATGTACCTCCTTCATTGATTGCACAAAGTCATCAGCTTGTCTACTAATCTTGTCATGTGAAGGTAGGTCCTTCAACTCCATTGTACCTCTTGGGTGAGTGTCACACAATACTTGGAAATGATTTAACCCTATTGTCCTATTCTTACTAGCATTGTATGCAAATTCAACCTAGGGAATAACTTGCTTCCAACTTTGTTCATATTCCTTGGTGAGGCACATTAATAGGTTTCCCAATACCATGTTTATTACCTATGTCTGACCATCAGTTTGAGGATGGAAGGTAGAGCTATGTGCTAGGTTTGTTCCAAGCCTCTTCCATAGGGTGTTCTAAAAATTCCCCCAAAAACTTAACATCCTTGTCAACTGCTATGCTCCTTGGCAAGCCATGTATCCTAACTACCTCCTTGAAGAATAGGTTGGCAACATTACTTGCATCATGTGTAGTTTTGCATGGTATGAAGTGGTTCATCTTACTAAACCTATCTACTACCACAAAGACATTATCCATCCATGTCCTAGTCCTTGGTAATCCCACTATAAAGTCCATGCTAATGCATTACCAAGGCCTACTATCAATGGGGGGAAGTTGGTAGAGCCCTTAATTTGATAAAGTCCATTTACTTGATGTGTCTTAGACTTAGCTTCTCCTATGAGTTAATGAAACTCAAAGCTTGGCTATTTGTGAAGACAACAAAATCCTTAGGCAATAAGTAGTGCCTCCACTTCTTGAGATCTTGGAAAAGTGCATAAAGCTCTAGATCATATGTTGAGTACCTTGTCTTGGCTTCATTAAGCCTCTCACTAAAAAATGCCACTAGTCTGCCCTCCTAGCTTAAAATTGCCCCAACTTCTATGTTACTGGCATTACACTCCACCACAAATGGCTTCTCAAAACTAGGTAGAACCAAGATAGGTTGAGTTGATACCTCTTTCTTTAGTCTCTCATAACTTTGATCTACAAACTTGGTCCACATAAATTTGGTCTTCATGCCCCCTTTGATTGTATCCATCATAGTTGCACAAATTTCACTAAACCTTCTTTAAAACTTCCCATAAAATTGGGCCAATCCATGAAAACTCTCAACCTTGATAGTAGATCTAGGTGTAGGTGAACTCAAAATAGCCTCTACCTTGTCCTTGTCCATTTTAAGACTCCCTTGGAATACTACAAACCCCAAATACACCAATTCCTCTTAAATGAACTCACTCTTTTTGAGGTTGACTGTCGAATTCTCCTCTTGGAGCTTCCTCAATACCAAGTATAGGTGTTTCATATGTTCCTCCTTGGTCTTAATGAAGATGAGAATGACATCTAGGTAAACGACAACAAACACCCCTGTGCAATCCTTCAAAACCTTAGTCATGACTCTCATGAAGGTACTTGGTGCATTGGTAAGGCCAAATGGCATTACCAACCACTCATAGAGACCCATAGTAGTCTTAAATGAAGACTTCCATTCATCCCCCTCTTTCATCCTAATCTGAGAGTATCCACTTTTGAGATCAATTTTGGAGAAGTACCTAGCTCTACCTAGACAATCCATCAAGTCTTCTATCTTAGGAATAGGAAATCTGTACCTAATTGTGATTCCATTAATTTCCCTAGAAATAGTAAACATTCTCCACTTACCTCCTTTTTAAGGTGCTAATACCACTGGTATGACACATGGACTGATGTGCTTCCTAATTAGCCCCTGATCAAGAAACTCTTGAACTTGCCTTGCAATCTCCTTGTTCTACTCTGGAGTCATCATGTATGCAACTTTGTTTAGCAATGATGCTCTTGGTATGAAGTCAATTTGATGACTTATGGCCCTCTTAGGTGGTAGGGTAGGTGTTGCTCCATCACATATGATGTCTTTAAACTAGTCCAGTAGCTCTTGCACTTTTGCTGGTATAGGTGTGGATGTATCTAACTTTTCCTCCTTAGGTTTTAGCATAATAACATAACCCACTCATTCACCCTCCTTCAAGTCCTTAGGGAATTCCTTTCCACTCATGACAAATCCTTTAGCAGTCAACTTCTCCACCTTGTCTTCTTCCACTATAGACTATATCTTATAAGTGACACCATCCTTCTTGAAGGAATATTTTTCTCCTTCCCATGATGCACTGCCTCCCTATCATACTACCAAGGTCTTCCCAACAATAGGTGACAAGCATCTATGTGAAGCACATCACACAAAATATTATCTTGATACTTGCCAATGATGACATCTACCCAAACTTGTTCATTCACAAGGATATTCTACCCCTTGTTCAACCAAGTCACTCTATAAGGACACACATGTGGGATTTTGGTCAAACCAAGCTTTTGTACTACTTCCTCTGACAAGACATTGTCAGTAGACTTTGAGTCTATGATCACCTTGTATACTTTGCCCAATATTTTGCATGTGATTCTAAACAATGCTCTCATATGCTTTGGCTCATCCTTGACTAGCTCCTTAACCAATACCCTCCTAAACATGAGGTTTTCACCTTTCTCTACATCAAGGTCCACTTCTCTTGCCTTTTGATTGTCTTCTTCTTGGACATAGGTAATGTTCTTTTCCCCATAAGAAGATTATGTCTTCTCTATAAATCTCTAAGTAGAGTGTCCCAACTTACCAAAGTTATAGCACTTCATGGTATTGAAGTGTAAACCTCTATTGTTGTTTCCATATTTGCCTCTACCACCAATGTTGGATCCTCTACCTCTGCTTGAGCCTCCTCTTTGACTGGTTTCATTGGTCTTCTCACTCGACTTAGAGTCTCCATAGTTTCTCTACTCATTACTCCTACCACTAGAGCCTCCCCTTGAACCACCTCTGAAGTCCTTACCTCTGCCCATGTTCTTAGAACTACAGTCCTCTTTCTTCCTTAGCTTTTCTTCTACCTTCTTAGCCATTTGAAAACAACTCTGAAGAGTGGTGAGGCTAAATAGACTAAACTCATCCTATATGGACCACTTAAGGCCATTTAGGTACCTTTCCACCTTGATACTCTTTGTTTCTTTCACCCTTGATCTTAGTGCCAATTTTTGAAACTCCTGAGTATAGGTAGCCACATCAAGATCTTTCTGCCTAAGGTTTTGCCTCTAATTATGTATTTGAATCTCATAATCCTATGGTATATATGTTTCTTTGATCTTTTCCACCATTTCTTTCCAATTACCTATAGGCTTCTTTCCCTCAATTTCTCTTTCTTCGTACACAAACTTCCACCATATCAAAGCCTATCCTTTCAACTTGGACTTTGCAAACCTCACTTTTTGGGCATCTGTTGTCCCTTCACACTCAATATATTTCTTCTCAATGCTTTCTAGCCATTCTAAGACCACCTTTGCATCCATCTTGCCATGAAATAAAGATACATTTTCTAGACTCTTCCCTCCAAATTCTTTTAGGGCTTTTAGGAATGATTCCTGCTCACCAAGTGGAGGATCTGGTTTAGGTATCTCATCCTCCAAACTCACCTTCTCTTTACCCTTTACAAACTCTTCATCTTCCTTAGCTTGGGCTACATCCTCTATCTCTTTCCACTTTTCTTTCATCTCCTCTAGGGCCTCATCTAGAACCTTGGTCTTTTCTTCTAAGAGCTTCTTTTTCTCATCTACTTCCTTTTCCAACTTTGCATTTGTCACCATCTTGGAAGATCCACCTGACTCATTGGAATACAACATGCCACCACAAGCCTAATCTTATGGCTCTGGTACCACTTTGATGGGGAGCTTCTTCAACCAAGAGCTTACTAGCTCTTCCCAGGCTACTCCTAGCCCACTATATGGTCTTCTTTCCTAACCTTAGCTTAGAGGATCCCTCTACAATCCCCTTTCTTCAAGAAACTCTCCCACCAAATCAAACTTCAATATCATTTTGCCAATCCACCTTAAGAAGCATTCTTTGGCCTAGATTTCCAAAACTTCCCTAGGAGCACTAAGTACCTAAAAAATAATATTGAACCTTCATATTGAGATTCTTGACTCATTCCCCATCATTTTGCACCATTCTTTCAAGTTTCCCTTACCCAAAACACCAAGTTGACTAGTTAGGCCTTGTAGCCCTAAGAGCCCCTATCAGCCCTCCTAGAAACAAGGAAAGAGATATAACTGAAAAAAACCCTTAATAAGGCACCTTGGTGTATCCTATAATTTTTCTCCCTATGACCAACCCTTGAATATTTTTCAGGTCTAGGGTTTCGACAATGTTCGTACAATATAGATTCAGAAAACCCTACTTTCAAGGGTTTTTAAAGCAATGTTAGTGTTTTCTTCTCCACAAGCATCAAAATCCATACCCAGCCTACTCCTTTGAGTTTTTCTTCCTTCACACATTTCTCTTACATTACTAATTAAATATTGACCCATGCCAATCATTTTTTCATCACAAGAACTCTTTACAAGCACCTCCTTGCACCTTGCCAAGCCTACTTGCTTGCCTAGGGATAGCTTGTAAAAATAGAATTTAGCCTTCCACAACCTCAACAAACCATATTTACATTATGTATAGAGGCCATTTCTTTTTCTCCAAGAGCCATGGTGATTAGACCAAGGACACTCAAGCCATAGTCCATTTTATCCTTGCAACACAAAATTGACCAGCATGGTTACTAAAAGAAAATAATTTTCTAAACCTTATTGAATACTATTTGAAACCAAAACAATTGCACATAGATTCAAGACATGAACACAAAATCTTACTTCATCAAACATAGTTCTTTATTCAATCCAAAAATTTCAATGAAAACTTCAAACTACGCTTCAAATACTAAAAAATTGTCTTGATACTAGTGTTGTTTGTACATCCAACTATCCAATCTTTGGAACTGAGTTGGAAAATACTTAAGTAGAACTCATCCTTCCTCCTAGATTTCAGTTAGAACCATAACTACCTAAAAAAATTTCAAAGTTGTCAATGCAACTTTTTGACAACTTTTGCAATTTTGCTCCTACACTCTTAAAACTTGAAAAGAATGTTACCAAACATCCTAGGATGATTTTAGAACATCTAAGGGCCATCTTTATACACCTCTTATACCCTTTTTATGGAATTTCACCTCATTTTTCTCATAGAGAATTTTTTTAAATTTCCTCTTATTTGGACCTGATTGACCAAATTACATTCCTAAATCAAAACCTATCAACTCACACCTCCTCAGCACACCTTGGGACTTTATCACTAGTCCTTATTATCCCAATGGTTTGTTAGACCATATAGAAACCAAGAATTAGACTTAGGGTTTAACCTTATCTTAGGTGCTCCTGCACCATCCAAAAACACCTAATTGACTTAGCTAAGGTCAGTACAAGCCAAAATCAAAGACCTAGAACTAGGACTAGGATTGAGCCTAGGTATTCCTACACCATACTCCCTAGAACAAAAATAAGTTCATCCATCCTTGGATTGAGAAAGTTGGGGTCTTTGCCCAACTTCTTGAAGTCAACTTATTTAACTCGAGTTTCCTCTGCATCATCTATACCATGCCACTTGATAAGATGCTCCAAGTAGGTCTTGGTCCTAGTTTATTTGTAAACTCTTGAATCAATGACCTTATCTTCCCTATTAGGAATTAGAGGAGTTATCTTTAGGTTTTCCACTACTTGAGTGACTTCCTTAAGTCTCTAATCAAAATCTGGAATATGACCTTTATAATTAACTAGGACTATAATAATGAAAATTGGTGACAATACAATGTCCTCAGGAAGCTACACCTTGTATGCATTGTTGCCATACTTGGCCAATATTTATAAAGGTCCCAACCTTCTCATTTGAAGTTTATAAAGAACTCTCTTCTATAGTCTTTCTTTATTGAGATGGACCATCACAAGTTCTCCAACTTGGAATTGCACATCCCTTTTACTTTCATCCACCTTATGTTTGAGTTTCTTAGCATTGTTAGCTAAGGTTTTTCTTACTAATTAATGGACTTCCCTCATGGAGTGGATAAAGTCTTCAGTATATCCACTACCTCTTGCATCGTCCTTCAACTCTCTTAGTTCAAACACCCCTTTAGGATGCAACCCATAAACAATTTCAAAAGGGCTCTTGCCAATTGACCTATTGACTATGTCATTGTATGCATATTCAGCCCGCCCAATGAGTTGATCCCAAACCTATCCATATTACTTGGTAAGGCACCTCAACAAGTTGCCAAGACTACTATTGATGACCTCAGTTTGACCATCTATCTGGATTTTAGAACATCTAAGGGCCATATTTATACACCTCTTTTACCCTTTTTATGGAATTTCACCTCATTTTTCTCATAGAGAATTTTTTTAAATTTCCTCTTATTTGGACCTGATTGACCAAATTACATTCCTAAATCAAAACCTATCAACTCACACCTCCTCAGCACACCTTGGGACTTTATCACTAGTCCTTATTATCCCAATGGTTTGTTAGACCATATACAAACCAAGAATTAGACTTAGGGTTTGACCTTATCTTAGGTGCTCCTACACCATCCAAAAACACCTAATTGACTTAGCTAAGGTCAGTACAAGCCAAAATCAAAGACCTAGAACTAGGACTAGGATTGAGCCTAGGTATTCCTACACCATACTCCCTAGAACAAAAATAAGTTCATCCATCCTTGGATTGAGAAAGTTGGGGTCTTTGCCCAACTTCTTGAAGTCAACTTATTTAACTCGAGTTTCCTCTACATCATCTATACCATGCCACTTGATAAGATGCTCCAAGTAGGTCTTGGTCCTAGTTTATTTGTAAACTCTTGAATCAATGACCTTATCTTCCCTATTAGGAATTAGAGGAGTTATCTTTAGGTTTTCCACTACTTGAGTGACTTCCTTAAGTCTCTAATCAAAATTTGGAATATGACCTTTATAATTAACTAGGACTATAATAATGAAAATTGGTGACAATACAATGTCCTCAAGAAGCTACACCTTGTATGCATTGTTGCCATACTTGGCCAATATTTATAAAGGTCCCAACCTTCTCATTTGAAGTTTATAAAGAACTCTCTTCTATAGTCTTTCTTTATTGAGATGGACCATCACAAGTTCTCCAACTTGGAATTGCACATCCCTTTTACTTTCATCCACCTTATGTTTGAGTTTCTTAGCATTGTTAGCTAAGGTTTTTCTTACTAATTAATGGACTTCCCTCATGGAGTGGATAAAGTCTTCAGTATATCCACTACCTCTTGCATCGTCCTTCAACTCTCTTAGTTCAAACACCCCTTTAGGATGCAACCCATAAACAATTTCAAAAGGGCTCTTGCCAATTGACCTATTGACTATGTCATTGTATGCATATTCAGCCCGCCCAATGAGTTGATCCCAAACCTATCCATATTACTTGGTAAGGCACCTCAACAAGTTGCCAAGACTACTATTGATGACCTCAGTTTGACCATCTATCTGAGGATGATATAAAGATCTAGAAGACATATTTGTGCCTAACTTGTGCCACAAGGTCTTCCAAAAATGGCCCATAAACTTTGTGTCCCTATTTGAAATAATACTTAAGGGTAAGCCATGGATCCTTACCACATCCTTGAAGAACAAGTGGGCAATCTGAAAAGCATCATGGGCTATTTTACAAGGATAAAATGTTTCATTTTGTTGAGTCTTCCCACTACAACATAAATAATGTCAAACCCTTGCATAGTCCTTGGTAACACTACCACAAAGTCCATACTTTAACATTCCTATGTTTGTAAGGAATTGGAAGGGGTTAGTAAAGATGTGCATTAGAAGTTATGCATTTTTTTTTTTGACATACCACACAACATTTAACATATTGTCTAATATCTCTATTCATTTTAAGCCAAAAGTAAAACCTAGTGACTAGTCCTTGAGTCTTATTGACTCCAAAATGATTGCTAAGTGTCCATTTTTTTCTTGAATCAAATTTTCCCTCATTGATTCCCTAGGAACACATAGTTGAATTCCCTTGAACAATAAGTCATTTTTCTAATTAGAGAATTCACTATGGAAATTATTCTTATATTCATCATCAGCACATAGGTCCTTGAAACTATCAATCCTAATGCTATGCAGCCAAACCTCTTACACTGTTAAGAGTCTCCTACTTAGGGAATCGACTACCTTATTATGCACTCATTTCTTGTGCATGATGTTAAAAGTGTAGGCTTGTAGATATTCTACTCATTTCATGTGTGTGCTATTGAGTTTTTCTTGGGAGTTAGAAAAATGAGGGCTTGATTATCAGAATACACCACAAACTCCTTTGGAAGAAAGTAATGCCTCCACTTCCTTAAAGCTTGGACTAGAGCATACAACTCTAGGTCATAGGAAGAGTACTTCCTCTTTGCATCATTTATCTTCTCACTATGAAAAGCCATTGGCCTCCCTTCTTGGCTTAAAACTACTCCAATAGTCACATTGTTAGCATCAAACTCCAATGTGAAGAGCTTATCAAAACTAGATAGAGCAAGTATGGGCTGAGTAGCTATCCTCTTTTTGAGTGTCTCAAACCCATCATTTTCTTAAGGAGTCCAATGAAACTTTATCTTCATTCCACCTTTTATAGTCTCTAACATAGGAGTACAACTAGCACTAAAATGTTTGATAAACTTTCTATAATATTGGTCCAAACATGAAAAATTCTCACCTCTTTTGCAACTTTGGGAGTAGGCTAGTTTAGGATGGCATCCACTTTACCCTAATCCATCTTGAGTTTCCCTTGAGACAAAGAAAACCCAAGGTACACTAGCTCCTACTTCATGAAGTCACACTTCTCCAAATTGATCATTAGCTTTTCTTCATGCAATTTATTGAGAACAATTTTTAAATGTTTGATATGCTCCTTCTTAGTGTTACTAAAAAACAAAATGTCATCTAAATAGACAACAGAAAACTTGCCAATGTATTCCTTCAATACCTCGTTCATAAGCCTCATAAAATTGGAGGGAGAATTTGACAAACCAAATGGAATTACAAGTCACTTATACAAACCTTCTATGGTTTTGAAGGTTGCTTTCTATTCATCCCCTTCCCTTGTCCTAATCAGTGATAACTTTAAGAAACCCCTCTAAAAAAAAAGCCTAAAATGTTGGCGAATCCAACATTTTGTAGACAAGAAAATTTTAATGTCAAGGGTGATTTTTTTGTTCAATATAGGGAAATAAAATATTATATGTTGGCAATTTTTGCCTTGCCTTAGATAAAATCATTTTAAATGTGGCAAATTAATGTTTTTTTGGCTGACGGATAAATAAATGATGGCTATTTTTTCCCTTGCCAAAAATGAATTAATAATGTTAGAGTTGAATTACTTGTTTTGTAGGAAAATGAATAATAATGGTCTTGGCTAATCTTTAGTGGTAAACTGAAAAATTGTTTAATCTAAAAGTAAAATTTGCACATGTATTGGCTAGTGACTGTATTGACTACTATGTAGTCACTTCAAGTATCAACTTGTGTATTATTTTAAGTTTATTATTAATAATGTCGTAACATCGTTACATCAGTGTCACTACTACCAAGTCGGCTATCATCACTTTCATATTGTTAATAGTAAATACAATAGTTTTATTAATCATTCATTACTTGGAGATCAATGATAGAAGATGCATCTCGGGGCCACTTACTTGAAAATACTTGCAGTCACACATAATTCTCCAGAATGGAGACATGTGGAAAGGTTTGCATGCAAATTATTACTCAATGTCAAGCACTATCAATAAGCTGACATTAATGCCAGTACATTTTGGCATTTCAAACGAAATTAATAGGAATACGAAAAATTAAGATATGAAATATCGTGAACGCCAAAGAACTAAATGCAACTGTCATAATGGAAGTGCCATTAAAAAGCCTCTTCAATTCCTCTTTCATTATCATTTCTCATATTCTTCAGATTTCAATCTGAATTTGGTTTATAGTTGTAGTTTGTAGATTTCCTTGAATCTTAGTCATGGATACACCAATTTGCCTCAAATGCACTACAATGGCTCTGCAGATGCCCTTTTTGGGCACGATTCTTGATGATGTTCTTGCCATGGTTTGCAAGGTAGATGCCCAGAGTCCTCTTATCCACCATGCTATATTCATGGTACTCGACTATGAATTCTTGAGAAACGATAAGAGTTACCATGTGTCCATGGATATTACCTCCCTCTTCCTTGTGTCTCTTCTTGACCTTGGAGGTAGTCAAATAGACATGTTGATGCTTTTGTGTAACATTTTTAAGGAAACATTTTTAGAAGATGATGTCAAAATTCTTGTATTGGTTGAGCAGATACTGGGGCCGAGCATTGGCATCGCTTTTGCAAATGTAGCAGACAAGTGTTGGGAGGAAGGCATAGGGTACATTATACATAAGCATCCTTTATTGCTCAACATGAATGAATGACAATTGACTCTCCATTGGAAGCGAGCGTGGCTCGGAAGGGATTTTTTGTGGAAATGGTTGTTGTTGGACGACGTCAATGAGATCGACTTCACATGGTTGGACCAGTTCAGCAACATCATCTTCTCCAACAAATTCCTCATGGACAGACTTGAAGACCTTTCTGATTAAAGACTTCAAACTCTCGGCCCCTCATCCCACTCATGCTTCCAGCCTCTGTGGTTCCCTGGTTCCCTATTCCCTCAGCCCTGTTTTTGAATATTGTAACTTGTTCCCTTACTCGTTGCCCTTAGGGGAAAAAAATGTTTTAAAGATATCTATATTTTTCTTTAGATTGGGCCTTGCCCTTTTCTATAAATTACAAAATTGTAAAACCAGGCTGATTTAATCAGCTATTTTGAATATCTATGCTATGAATCAGTACTATGTACATTGTACAGTCTAAAATATTATCAATGAAAATAATAGTTTTTGGCTTCTCAAATTGTTGTTCTTGTTAGTCTATGACTTTGTAAGTTTGTTTTTGGCATCTAGATTCTCAATGCACTATTAAAATGTTACTGTTAGTCTGCGACTTTGTTAAAAATAGTTAACTATTAATAATTAACTATTTTTGTTTAATCTGATTGGTTAAATCAAATGGAGCTTCAAGAAAAACTAAAGATTAATAGATTATAACCTTAACAAAGTTAAATATAATTTTGAGAATTTATTTGTTAAATTTTTATTTCATACCTATCTTGTCACCTATTCCTAACTATTTTTTGCATTATGAAATCTTTTAAATGATGAAGAATAGTTTATAAACAATTATCACAATTTTTAATATATGTTAAATTTTAATAATTTATAGATATTTTAACTATATTATATTTTAATTTTGAAACTAAATAATAAATATGAATAAAAATATAGCATTTATAATTATATTTTTAAATTGTAAATATTTTATTTACATTATTATTATTTCATGATATCTTGCACCAATTTTATTTTATAAAATTTAATATATCTTCATTGAATTTTTCTTATCGTCTTTACAATAAAAAGATTATGATAGAGAAGAAAATCAATTCTCTAATAGAAAATAAAATCTTTTATTTATATATTAAAGCTATTATAATAATAAAAAATTAATCGGTAATAGGTTATGCCTGAAATCCTGACCGTTGCATAAAAGAAGGATCGACAGCCCAAGATGAATTTCAAGCCGATTTGGGAAATGCTTTCCCATGTGCCTCGATTCATCCAAAATCGTGACACGTGTCCAATCATTGCCAATCAGAAGACTCGATTAATATTTTTATTTTTTTAATGTAAGTGCATTGGTTTATATTTTATATTGTAATAATTTTTTTTTTATAAATTTTAATATGTTTTTTCTATCATTCAATTAAAAATAATAATACTTATATTATATAATCATTTTTAAAAAATTATTATTATAAAAATATTATTATTATTTATTATATAATAGAACATATAATATAATTATTTATAATATAATATAATTATAACCATATGATATATATGTAATAGAACATATATCTCAATGATTATATAATATATTTATGAATAAAATTTTAATTTTAATTAACATCATTACAAAAAAATATAATTCTATTACATTTTTATTAATTAAAATATTTAATATATTATAATAAATTTATTAAATTTAAATTAGATTTATATAAAAACTAAAGGCAAGTACTAGTGACACTTGTTTCATACCTTGCACCAATTTTATTTTATAAAATTTAATATATCTTCATTGAATATCAATAATTAAATTAACCTGAAATCGAGACTCGTGTACTACAAGATTCTAACCAAAAATTGAAATCCTAACTATTGCCTAAAAGAAAGATCGATGACCTGAGATGAATTTTGAGCTGATTTGGAGAATACTTTCCTATGTGCCTAGATTCATCCAGAATCTTGACATGTGTCCGGTCATTGCCAATTGAAAGACTCAATTAATATTATTATTAATAATTATGTTTATAAACAATTATCATAATTATCAATATATGTTAATAATTTATAGATAATTAAACTATATTACATTTTTATTTTGAAACTAAATAATAAACATGAATAAAAATATAACATTTGTAATTTTTAAAAAAAATTTAAAATTTTATTTAAATTAAACTATTGTCATTATAATTTATTAATAATTATTAGTACTTGCCGATAGCTACTAGGGTTAGGGCTAAGCGCTAAATATCTCATTTTCAATGTGATTCATTAACGTTAATATTTTTATTTTTTTAATGTAAGTGCATTGGTTTATATTTTATATTGTAATAATGTATTTTTTTATAAATTATAATTTTTTTTTGTCATTCAATTAAAAATAATATTACTTATATTATATAATCATTTAAGATTTTTTATTATTATAAAAATATTATTATTTTTATTTATAATTATTTATTATATAATAGAACATATAATATAATTATTTATAATATAATATAATTATTAATATAATAAAATTATAACCATATGATATATATGTAATAGAACATATATATCAATGATTATATAATATATTTATGAATAAAATTTAAATTTAAATTAACATCATTACAAAAATATATAATTATATTATATTTTTATTAATTAAAATATTTTATATAATATAATAAATTTATTAAATTTAAATTAGATTTATATAAAAACTAAAGGCAAGTACTACTGGCACTTGTTTCATATCTTGCACCAATCTTATTTTATAAAGTTTAATATATCTTCATTGAATATCAATAATTAAATTAACCTGAAATTAGGACACGTGCTACAAGATTCTACCCAAAAATTGAAATCTTGATTGTTGACTCAAAGAAAGATCGACGATCCGAGATGAATTTTGAGCCAATTTGGGGAATGCTCTCCCAAGTGCCCAAATTCATCCGAAATTGTGATACGTGTCCTATCCTCGACAGGTTTCATGATGTCACGATTGACGGATGCGTGATAATATCACTCCACAAATTCACCTGAAAATCATATTGAATCATCGATAATTAAGTTCTATTTTTATTAATTAATTTATTTAAAATGAACAAATTTATTCAAATGTATATCAAAGTAATATTTTTTCTTTTTAAATTTTTTTATTATTGTTATGTACATTACTAAATTATTGAGCCTTGACTCTTTATGTCGTTTACATGTACATTGTACATACTATTAATAAAGTACCTAAAACCATTAATTACTTAATACTTTTTTTAACTATTAACCCTACCCTATATGTTCATTGTTTTTAGAGTCCGATATGATAGGGTTTTCAAATTTCAAATTTTCTCAAACTAGCAGAATTCTATTTTGTGTTTTGAAGACTGAAAGTGTGAAACTTGAGTATTAGACGACAATACCAATTGTCCAATCTCGATTCTGGGTATTTAATTCTTTTAAAACTTTTTTCATTGGAATTTGTAGCAATAAAAATCTTGATTTTAACTGTCTTAGGTTTACACTTTAAAATTATTTTAAATAGGGCCTGAAGAAGAATTTTGTGTAATAACTAGTAGCAGGCATGGGCAAAACAAAGTCAAAAACCTCCCGTACGAGTGCAAGCATAAAGGAAAAGAACCACATTATAAAACTCAGGCAAGTGGAAAGATTCACAGAAGGGGAGAAATTTTTACAAATATAACAACAGTATTGGTGCACATACAAATAAACGAGCTACTCTGGTTATTGAATTAGCAAACCTCATTGTACCCAAAGTATTCCCTTGCCCTAAAATTGTAATGCTATGCGCTCAGAATTATGATGAAAATGGAAAGGAAATTGTAAACCAAAACACTCAGGAGGAAATTTCATCCATAACTGAGAGTGAATTTTTCACTCTGTTAGACCAAGGGGTAGGGTTTAAACCAAAAAGCTCTAATAAGCGCATTGACTTGGATAAACTTGCACAAGCTTATGACAAACTAGAAAGAGTTTTTCAAGATTCATTTATTAAGGGTTTAATAAACTCAGAGTCCTCTAGTTCTAGTAGTGTTACACTAGACATAGACCATAAGCCTCCTTATCAGTATGATATTTTTGTACCATGGGTTTAGAATACTATTTCTTTGTTATCATTTTGTTTGGGATTGGATAGTAACAAGGAAGTGGGGGCCAGTGTTCTTGAAATAATTTATAATATCCATTATCGAGGTTAGTTAGTTGAGCAGGTAGATGTAAGATATAATTTTGTTCAACACATTGTTGAATCTATGCAATAACAATTACTGATGATTAAACAAAATACAACTACAGGCAAGATGAAGACATTTAGGTTCACAAGTTACTTGTGCTACCTTCTTTTAGCAAAGCATCATCCAATATATTGAGATAAAGAACAACAAGCTTGATATTGAGATCTATAAGTTTAATAAGAGAACCCAAAATAAATCAGAGACTCCAAGTCCAGTATATGAGTGGACACAAAAGATGAGGATGACTACTATAAATAAAAACTACAACCATTTTGTAGACTTCTTTTTGGCACCTATTTACCAAAAAATCATAGGCACTTTGATGCCTAGATTGCCTATGTCTTGTAAAGATTGCATTCAACTAGGAAGTTGGATTCAATTGGCTAACTAGTTCTTCATGGAAGAGTACACTGTCTTAAGGTTTTATGGTTCAGCAGTTCAACCCTGCAAACTTCCAATGCATGTTACAGAAAAGGTTTTTGCACTAGAATATGTATGACGTATGGAGAGCACAAATGAACTTTTCAATGGACAACAAAAGAAAACACTATTTCCTTCCTTTCCTTTCGCAATTGGAGGCCTCACATTTGAGAGAAAGGCTTTCAAAGTGGCAAATGAATTGGTAACTTTTTTTGGCTTTGATTTTGTCAATCACTAGAATTATGATCCATTGAACATAATAAAAATGACACTTATTGCCAATGAAAACTTTGCGAGAAAATATCAACATTAGGAGATGCCATTGATAGAAAAGTTTAAAAACAAGGGTTCATGGGATGAGGTTAAGAAAGAGATGGAGAAATATGCAACAGAGAATAATGTTTCAATGCAAGAATTGTCATCCCAAATTACGACATTGCACAAATCAGAGCCTCTAACATACTTAAATTTCTACAAGAAAACATCTCAACCTTCTAAGAGGTCTATGCCAAAAGAAATTAATGAGGCATGTGCAGTTGAAATGTGGTGTCAAACCAAGATGACTTATTTTTGGAAAATGAGGCAAATTTTGGGTGAACCAAAGACATTAGCTAGTTTTGGTGAAATTGAGGAGGATAAAATTATCAGAAATTATTGGAATGAAGAGCATCCAACTATACTATATGATTTTGGAAGTGATAGTGACATAACGAAAGGCAGAAGGACCTTGAGTCTAATGTTGATATTCAAGGTATTCAGGATTCTGGGTCAACCAGGGGCAGAGATATTGTTACACTTCAAATGAGTGATTATGTTAAACAAACGTATAGTAGAGGGGCAACTATGATACAAAGAATGGGTTATGAAGGTATAGGGCCCATTGGTGCAAGTGGTGAAGGGATTTGAAATCCAGTTCCAATACCAGACCCACCCAAAATAGGATGTAAACCAATCATTGGACTCTCTAAGAATGAAGATGATTCATCTAGAAAGGGTAAAAAACATTATGCCTATGCTTCTAAAGTTCATCCCAAAATATTATTTTTTAAATCTTCAAATCTAGTTGTAGTTGATCCCACTAGCACTGGCACTGGCACTGGCATGGATGAACCTTGTGCAAAAAAGAAAAAAGTTATGACAATTACACTGCCAACAATGTCAACGATTACTTCACCAATGTATGCACTAGTAGCTTCTATACTAAACCCAAAAAATAGTCCTAAAATGCCAAGATTTGGAATGGGCCATCTTCAGTCTATTGGGAATCCTCAAAATACAATTGTAGGTGGAGTAAGTTTAACTGGAGTTGGAGGAGCACACAATGATACAACTAATAATTCACCTTTCAAACACTCAATTGTGTCAGCAAACCCATATTTTAGTTTGAACGAGTTTGTATCAAAATTTGAACAGACAAGCAAGAGAAATAGGCAAATTATGAAGACTTTGAAAAGTGATGCAGTTGCTGAATGTCAAGGATCTACTAATAGAATATTTCCAACATATGATCCAAACAATGAAATGATGAACTTCATGGCTGTTATGCCCTTGGCTAGAGATAACAATCTACCACAAAATATAATAAATTCTAATGATATACAAGTTACCAATCTTAAAATGGATTTGTCAAAAGTGAAAAATATTGAGAAAATCAATATATCAAAAGAGACCAACAAAATGGTCTACTCTACACTTTTGAAAGTGGAGAGGGAAAACAAAAGGCTTACAAAGCAAATAGAAAAGTTATAGGTAGACCTTAATAATGTGAAGGCGAAGGAGAAAGTAGCAGACAATAGGTTCAAAGAATTGCAAAATAGGATAAAG
Organism: Cupressus sempervirens; assembly: GCA_028749045.1. Taxonomy (NCBI): domain Eukaryota; kingdom Viridiplantae; phylum Streptophyta; class Pinopsida; order Cupressales; family Cupressaceae; genus Cupressus; species Cupressus sempervirens. The sequence goes on from CM053791.1 coordinate 565,070,920, forward strand.
AAATCTTCTCCTACAGAGGCAATTGTCCAACAAGAAAACATGAATGAACAAGTGCAAAAATTGACTAAAGAATTGGATGAGTGCCAAAAAAGACTTTAGCATGAACAAGCCTCTACTACAAAGTTGTTCAAGTTTGTACAGAGTAGTGCACAGGTCAACAATAAATTGAAAGCCAACCTGGACTATGCTATCAAAGAAAATAATATTTTGAAGACTGAATTGGAGAATGAAAAGAAACATTCAGTATCTAGAGAAAATATGGTTTTTAATTTGCAAAACGAATTGGGGAATGAGAAAAAAAAAAAAAAAAGAGGAGTCTAGTGCAAAAAAATTGACAATTTGAATAAGATATTGGAGAATATGAAACAAAAAGAGGAGTCAACTACAAAAACTATCAGTAATTTGGAGAAGGAATTAGAGAATGTGAAGAAAATAGAGTCTAATGCTACTGCAAGTACTAACACAATCTACCACATGAGGAGGGAATTGGAGAATGCAAAGAAAAAAGAGGAGTCAGCTACAAAGAAAATCCTCAATTTGAGAAAGGAATTAGAGAATGCAAAGAAAGAGGAGTCTACTGACTCTACTCAAATACTCCATGATTTGAAGAAGGAATTGGATAATGCAATGAAAAAGGAGGAGTCCACTACAAAGACAATCCATGATTTGAAAAGGGAACTCGACAATGAGAAGAAAAAAGAGGTAACTACTGCAAATAAAATCCAAGATTAGAAGAAGAAATTGGAGGGTGTGAGGAAGACAACAACTAATTGGCAAGAGAAACTAGAGGAAATACAAAAAAGAGTGAAAAAGAGATGTTTGAAATGAAGAAAAAGATGGAGAATGTAATGGCAAAAAATAGAACGACCTCTTTTGAAGACCATCATGTGAAGGATATTATAATAAACACAGTTAAGATTATCAAACAAGAAAATTGGGACAAAATAATGAAGAATAGTGATAGTTTGTTTGAATGGCTTGATTTAAATAGCAATCTTAGACTTGTCTATGAAAATGTAAAAAGTGATATTGTGGGTAAAAGATAAATCTTCACCAATTCCTTACAAAAATATTTTTGACCAAATTTTGAATAAAGTAAAGAGATCTACTGACAAGGATTTAGCAAAGCATGGAATAAACAACCACTTGAATGCCTCTGTAATGACCATTGAAGTCGGTCACCATTGTGAACAAGTAAAGGAAATAGGTGAATCCCTCAAATCTGCTTCCAACAAATTGATGAAGATGAATAATCTCATACTGAACTTGCTGACTACTGGATTACCAAATCTAGTTGACTCAAATGGAAGATTCATTGGAAAAGAAAATTACATGAAAATTTTTCAGGACAACATGAATTATGATTTAGGCAACTTGCCTGAGGAAACCACTCTAGAAAGAATTGCATGTTGCATCAAACCACTGTCAACAATGAGTGAATTTATAGATAAATTCCTTGATTCATGTAAAAATATCTCTCGGAAGTATTTATTGTTTATGAGGTTACAACTATTTAGCTACAACCTCAAACAAATGGAGCTTCCAAATGATGCAGAATGGAGCACCCTAAAGAAATTCTTTGAAGCTGGGTCATCTTCTCAAATTGAAGTTGTTACTATTGCTTTCATTGACAATCATGACTCATAGTTGATAGCACTAAGAAGTAACAACTTAGTAAGTGATAGTACTATAATCATTTTTTTACTTGTTGCTCTTTAATTTCAAATTTTGGATTTAATTTCAACTTTGTTTAATGTTAATTGTTACAGGAATCAAGAGCTAACATATCAAGATAGTTGGGTAGCCAAGAACTGGCATACTATTACTACACAAAGTAGATGAAAAAAAATTCCCTAGTCCTACTACTTGAAAAAATTGTACAATTAGCAATGTGGCAAATTGGCAATGTGGTTGTATAGTACCAAAGTAACAAGAATTAGAATTGGATCAGAATCGGCAAGCTCGAATCAAATCATCAAATCGTGTGAATCATTGTGATTCTTAGAACTATGTTGTATACACATAATGTATTATGTAGTAATAATTTGATTATATATACAAGTACAAACTGACTTACAGCTATTTTTGCTCCCTTGTATCTGCAAAAGGGAATTCAGGGTCATTTCAATTTGACATTGAGTCATTTGCAAAGGGTTGTAATTGTTTGTAATTGACAATTGTTAAATGTATTATGTTATAGGATGGTTTATAATTATATATTATAATACATTTTTTTTTAAATGGAGCTTATTCTATTAAATGCATTATGTTACAATTTCTTAAAGAAACTAGAATCAATGAAAATCTCAACATGTTAAAAAAATACAATCAATGGAAATCTCAACATGTAAGTTTGTAACATCAACATGTTCAAAAAATAATAATTTAAGCATCTATAAAGGGATAGTGAATGAAGGCTATAAATTAACTTCTACAAATATGTTACATAATTAATTAGTAAGTAGAGTCTTAGATCAGAGCTACTAGCCTACTACTTTACTCACGTAGAAGTTAGAACTTGAGGTTGAGATGCTCCTATAGTTTACATTCCACCTAGACCGGCTCAGCATCACTATCATCAGAATCCTCCTCATTTATTGCATACAACATTTCATTGACTGTTGTGTTTTCTTCAGATTCATTGTCATCGTCAAACTCGCTATGTATGCCAAAGTCAACATCATCTTCATTGCTTCTAATATCAAGATATGAACCACTACCACTGCCACTTGGATTTGAAATGTTTGCAAACCCTCTTCTTTGACATTGGTTTCTCCAAATGCTGATAGCCCTGTCATAAGGGAAATTTTCTACCTCATACCTAGAATTATAGAGCCTCAGAAAATTATCCAAATTTTTGTCTAATTTGTTTCTAACCTTTGACTTCAGGAAGCCCAAAGTACTGAAAACTCTCTCATCCTCCACTGAACCCAATATAATTGTCAAACGTAAATTGGTGAGCTTGAAATATTCTGGTATTGCCTCTCTCAACTGATCACTCTCACCAAGGTTTTTCCAAAGCTTTGTTACCACTCCCTCTTCATTTGGGTTCTCCATAAGAGCATATTGTTCCCTCATTATGTTTGCAAAAGAATATGATTAATCTCTCAGTCAAGATTCATCTAAAATTCCATTTATAGTGACTCCATTGATTACTTTAGGTTTGCAATTTTTTTGAACCAAAGCCATCATCCTTCTTCAAAAATTAGTCAGACAGTTTAGAGACCAATATTATGGAAAAACAATTGACATTGCTTTGAACAGTTCCTCTAGAGGGAATCTGAATTTGATTTCTGTCAAAAGATTGTGGCAAACTCAATTGACAGAGTCAAGCACAGAGTCCTTGATCTTCTTGAAGTCTTCACTTGTAACACGTGAAAGTGCCTTCTTTGGTATTGATTCAAATTTGCTTCATGCTTTGTTGGGGTTGGAGTCAAAGTTGACGTGGGCATAGTACTACATTGGTATATCAACTCCACGTACCTTGGCATATACCTCATCATTTGCACTAATATGTAAAAAGTTCCCAGGATTGTTCAAATCTGAGATTTCTAACCACTTTGCAAACTTTGTTTCATCTAATAGTATTAATCAGTACAGAGTATCTAGGCTACTACATGTCATTTTAAGCATCTTATTATATTTTGCAATGTACCTAGCTCTTTGTTGAACCTTTTTTTATAATATTTCTCATGTCCTGTAGCATGGGGAGAATAGATGTTAAAGTTAAGAGTACCTTAACATTAGTTAGGCTTGAATATAACCGAAGGAATTTGTCTCGCACAGAGTGGATTAGTCCAAGCAATGATGGATATTCAAACATTACTCGATGCGTCGGTCCATCCAAAGAGATCCATCTGATATCATTGTCTTTAAGAAGCTTCCTCCCATCAGTAAGTCTTTTAGCAAAGTGTTAAAATTCTCGGACTTGTTTTGGACTTCGATAGAAGTATTGGTAAATCTCTTTGATGAGAGATTCTACTTTACTTACACGACCAAAATTGCTAACAATTCCAAAAGCTAGATTTGTTCAATGGGTCATGCAATGAATGGGAATAGTGTAGGGTGCCAAATCATTCGTGATCTTTTTGCAAATACTACCTTTATGACCTTGCATAACTGAAACTCCATCTGCTCCAACACACACCAAATTTTTGGCAATCTCCATGCTATCCAAACCTCCAAATTCAATTAGAGTAGTCTTTAATAATTCATATAATTTTTTAGTTGTCACACTATGATTTAATTTAGCAACAAATAGTAGAAATGGTTGATGACAAAGATTGTTTACAGTATAAACATGCATGCACAACCAGGAAGTATTGTCAATTGTTGTAACTTCATCTAGAGACAATGCAATGAAATTAAAGTCTTTAATTATGTCCTTCATATCTTCTTTTTCAACCTGTGCAAGACATCTAGCCCATTCCTACCAAGTGTTTACTAACCAGTGACTGTTCGAATAGTTTCGAGTTTTCAAAAAGTGCAATAAGAAAGGAATTGAATGGTAGTCTATCATAGGAAATTCTCTACTCAATATATAAAACACCACACTTAATTGAACTACTTTTCCCATATTTTGCACTTTTGTTGCTTTCCCAATGAAATCTTCAATGGAACCTTTTACTGCAGAACGCTTCTCTCATAATTACTGGCATAACTCATATATTTCAGCATTCTTGATATGCAGATAGTTCTCCTTTTTTTTCTGAGTTAGCACAGATTTTTCAACTCCATATATAGTTTCCTTCTTGTAAACTTTACTGACATTCTTTTCTATGATATCAATTTTAAGCTGCAACCTCTTCTCCTTCTTTGTTATCTATGTGCAAATCTTACATCGGCATTCTGGAGGAGGTTCACCATAAATTAGATTAGGCATTGGTTCAATGAACTAGTACTTTTCCACCCATTCTAACTAAAAATTCCTTTTGGACAGATCCTAGTGAGATCAATCTTTTGTCGATTCCAATTTTCTTTTCCCCTTTTGTGCATGAACATGATTAATGGAATCAGTTTTGGTTTTCTCACCCGACTAGTCCAGGACTGACTTCAACTCTATAATCTCAATTCGTGACTCCCTACTTAAGAGAAGTGCCTCCATATCTTGTTCAAGTTCTTCCTCGACTGAGATATCAGGTTCACCAACTTGAACTTCAATATGGTCTGAGGGTCCAACTTGTGATGAATCTCCTTTTTCAATAACCACTAGAGATCTAACTTGTGAATCTTGTAGGTTGCCAACATGTCCACCACCAAAATATGCCGCTATGGTTCTGCATTTTGGTAATGTTGGCCTCTCTTGGCTTTCAGGGATCCTACTGGAACCCCTATTACCCCTCTTGTTTGACATAGCAAACGGATAAAGGCTGTAAAAACATATCAACTTAGTTGATGAACAAAAGATTCAACTACTTAGACTACATATAATAACAATAATATGATTCATTCTCAAAAAAAGGGTACTATTTCTATGGTACTATAATCTATGGTACTACCCAATATAATTTGCAAACCTATCGGCTATCTTAGCATGTGAGATGTCCAGTCACCAGTAGACACTGGATAGTAAAACTAAAAAAAAATCAATACCACTGTACCAGTGGTCCAGTACCACTGTTGACATAAAAATAAATTAAAAATCACTTGCCTTTTACAAAAATTAGGGTCCATGAGTCAATGGCCAATGTAATCAGCACTTTGAAAGTTCGGCAACAATAAGAAATGCCAATCTCTAGACCAAAAAATAGCAAATTGTGTAGAATAATAATATCTTATAGTCCAATCTAGGTTGGCGAATTAGGTGGGATTAACAAGTGGGAATGTCAAATGCAGGCAAAATACACCTTCCTATGCAAGCCCACAGTAGGAAACAATTGGCTAAATGGGGTTGGTGATCAACAGACATCGATAAAATGGTTGGTGACACCCAACCCAAGGGAAAATTATTTGGTTGTAGTAATGGTCAAAGAACATGGGCCAATAAGAAATAACATGCAAAGGCTAGCAATATGTTTAAAATAAATGTATCCAAAATGTATATTGCATTGATGATTGGATCGATATTTTTGACCAATCATGTGATAACTAATGGGCAACTACCCTGGGCATTAGACCCAAATCTGATAAATATCCAGTGACGCAGTTAACCTACATTGCATGCACTATTCACCAAATGACGATTGACTTGTTAGATGGGATCACCAAAAGGTGAAGATTCACCACTAAAGTAATCTCTGGTCCTAATTTGATGATTGCCACTTTTAAGGTCTATCTTGATAAAGTACCTTGCTTCCCCTAAATAGTTCATTAGGTCTTCAATCCTAGGTATTGGGAATCTATACCTAATGGTGATCCTATTTATGGCTCTTGAATCAATATAAAGTCTCCAAGTTTCCCCCTTTTTAGGTGCTAAAATAGTAGGCACAGCACAAGGTCTTATACTTTTCCTAATTAGGCCTTGGTCTAAGAGTTCTTGGATTTTCTTGGAAATCTCCTCATTTTGTTGAGGGGTCATTTTATAGGTTGCTTTGTTAGGAAGGGTGGCTACTAGAATGAAGTCAATTTTATGGCTAATAGATCTCTTAGGAGGTAGGGTTGTAGGTTGTCCATCACTAACAATATCCTTGTATTCTTCAAGCATTTCTTGCACTTCTTTAGGTAGCTTTATTTTATTTCCTACCTTATCAACATATTCTTGCTTAGGCTTCAACACTAGGGAAAACCCTACCCTTTCTCCTTCTTCCAAGGTCTTTAAGAACTCTTTCTCACCCACCATGAGGACATTAGGACTTGGAGATTTCACCTCTCCCTCTTCTATTAAGGATTAAATCTTGAATATCACACCATCTTTCTTGAATGAATATGCATTTGTGGTTCCATCATACATTGCTTGTCTATCAAATTTCCATGGCCTTCCTAGTAGAAGTTGACATGCATCCATAGGTAGAATGTCACATAACAACTTGTCCTTATACCTTCCTATTAAGAATTCAACCCATGCTTGTTCAGTTACAAGAACATGTTGTCCTTTATTGAGGCATGTAACTTTGTAGGGATTGCTATGTGGAATCCTTTTAATATTCATTTTGCTAGTTGCATCCTCTGATATGATATTATCTGTGGAACCTAAATTTATGATGACCTTACGCACATTTCCCATCATTTTGCACTTCACCCTAAATAGTTCCCTTCTTTGGCTTGGTTCTTCCTTTATGTGTTCCTTAATAAATTTCCTTCTTATCATCAAGTTTTCCCCTTATTTTGACTCTAAGGGAACCTCAGATGGTTTTTTGTTCTTACTAGACTCTTCTTGTATGCAATTGACCATTTTTCCACTCCCTTAGGAAGTAGATCCTTTCTCAGGGAACCTATATATAGGGTGTCCCATCTAATTGAAATTATAGTTTTTCACGGTTGCAAAATAGGATCCTCTACCTTGATTGCTACTTCTTCCTCTTCCACCATTCTTGAAGCTTCTTCCTCTACTAAAACTCCCTCTATTTGAGTTCCCTTATTTTTGTTCAGTCCACTTAGTTTCTCCTTGTCTTCTTGATTCTGAACCTCTACCACAATAACATCTTTGATTCCTACCATCTTTGCCTCTACCCCACCTCTAAAGTTGGTGTTAGATTTCTTCTTGTTCTTTTATTTCACTTTCAATGTCAATTGGAAACATCTATGGACTGTTGTAGGTATCCATAGGTTGATTTCTTCTTGTATGTTCCACTTCAACCCACCTAGATACCTCTCCACCTTAATAGGTTCTTCTTCTTGAGTCCCTAACCTCAAACATAACTTTTGAAATGCTTTAGTATATGTTTCCACATCCATGTCTTTTTGTTTCAAACTTTGCCTTTTCTTGTGGAATTGAATTTCATAGTCTTCAAGTAAGTATTGTTCCTTTACCTTAGTCACCATGGCTTTCCAATTTTCAATTGGTTTCTTTCCCATCTTCTCCCTCTCTTATTGGAGATATTTCCACTAGGTTAGTGTTGATACTCTTAGCTTAGATTTTTCTACCTTGAACTTTTGTGCCTCAGTGACCCCCTCACACTCAAAGTGGTTTTCCATCCCTTCAACCCATTCCATCACAAGTTTAGTGTCCATCTTCCCACTAAAAAAAGGGACTCCTTCTAGGGCCTTTCCACCCAATGCCTTGATGAATTTTAGGAATGGTTCTTCAGATAATTGAGGGTTTGGCTTAGCTATGATGTCTTCCTCATCAACCTTTTCCTTACCTTTATTAGTAGCCTCTCCTTCTTGGTCTGTCTTCTTGGTTGCCTCAACAACTTCCTCCAATTTGGTCTTCATCTCCTGTAATGCTTCTTCTAGGAGCCTATTCCTTCCGTTTTGCTCCTTCATATCCTTGGAAATTTTTGCATTGGTCACCATGTTTGCTTGCCCTACTGGATCTTCAGTATATAAAGACATGCCACTAGCCCCAAATCTTTGGTGGCTCTAACAACAATATGATGTAAGCTAGATTTCTTACTACCCATTTTCTTCACCAAAGAACTACTTGGGCTTGACTCTTAGCCTACTATGGTTCCTCTTTGTTACCCTAGTCTTAGAGAATTGCTAACTTATCCCCTCCACCTTCTTATCCAGTTACACCAATGGGTTTCATTCTTGCTTCCCTTTTTTTGAGTCACTCCAACTTGCTCACCAAGTTCACCTTTCCATTTATCCTAATATTCTTGTCTTCTACAAGGAGTGAGGGATTTAATTTAGGGATTCTAGACCTCATCCATACTCTTGGTCCTGAAAATACAAAAGTCTTCTTACCGATTTCTTCAAACTAGCCCAAACTGGCCTAATTAGGCCTAGTTGAATTAGGTCTCCTAATTAGGTTTTTAGATGATATCTCCTAATTTTGCTTCATAGTCTAGAAAAATAGCCACAAATCTGAATACCCTTTTGGAAGATCCTAAAGATTTATTCAGTCTTACTTCCCCAACTTGTTCATACACCCCTTCCTATGTAGGTGCCTAAAAATAAGGGTTTTGAATCATTCTTGTCAACATCAACAAGGGTTTAGTAAATACCCTAGAAAATATTGTCATGGGAAATTCTCCTTTCACACAAGGCTTCCTTACATATTCTTCCTCCTTCTCCAACATTCTAGTTGAACTACCCAACACATTCAATCCATCCAAATTAACTTGTTAGCACTGTGAAGAAGGTCAAAGAATAGTTGTAGGAAAAGAAGCATGAACAAGTCAAAGAAGACTATGGTTTTGGATGAGACTCCTGAAAAAGAAATGCCACTGGTATCTAATGCTTAACAACAATAGGTTATCCCACAAACTCCTATAAGTGTTAGATATTCTACTCGATTGAGTAGACCTCCTGAAAGGTTTTCTCTTTTTGTATACTCTATTTTATTGGTTGATTATGGTGAACCAAAGGAGTATAAAAAGGAAATATAGGTAGATGCTAGACAATAACGGAAACTAGGCATGAAAGAGGAGATGGACTCCTTGTTGAAAAATAAGACTTGGGACTTAGTCCCTTTACCTGAAGGAAAAAGAGCCTTGCCTAACAAATGGGTTTATAGGCTAAAGGAGGAAGATGGAGGAAAGAAAAGGTATAACGCTAAACTTGTGGTAAAAGGTTTTACACAAAAAAGGGGAATAGATTTTGATGAAATATTCTCCCTTGTTGTAAAAATGACTTCAATTAGAATGTTACTAAGTCTTGTTGCTACAAATGACTTGCATCTTGAACAACTAGATGTGAAAACAACCTTTCTCCATGGAGATTTGGAGGAGGAAATTTACATGCAACAACCAGAGGGATATGAGGTCAAGGGTAAGGAGAATTTGGTGTGTAGGTTAAGGAAGAGTTTGTGTGGCCTAAAGCAAGCACCCTAGCAATGGTATTTAAAATTTGATAGTTTCATGGCTAAACATGGTTACCATAGATGTCATTCTAATCACTATGTATATTTTAAGAGATTGGATAATGGGAGTTACATTATTATGTTACTCTATGTTGGTTGCATGCTTGTTGTTGGGTCTAATATGCAATAGATAAATGAACTTAAATAGAAATTAGAAAGGTCATTTGCTATCAAGGATTTGGGTACTACTAAGAAAATTCTTGGTATGAGGATCACATGGGATAGGAAAAATAGAACCTTGAATTTGTCCCAAAGTGAGTATATAAAAAGGTGTTGAAAAGATTTAATATGCAGGATGCAAAAGCAGTCAGTACACCTTTGGCTAGTAATTTCAAATTAACTAAGGAAATATGTCCAAAGGCATAGGAAGATGTAGATAAAATGTCGAACTTCATGTATTCATCAGTAGTTGGCAGTCTGATGTATGCATTGGTATGCACATGACCAGATATTTCTCATGCGGTGGGAGTTGTGAGTAGGTATATGAGTAATTTGGGTATGGAACATTGAAGTGTTTTCAAATGGATACTTTGATATTTGAGAGGTACTACTACAAAGGCATTATGTTTCATAGGATCCAGTTCTACTTTGAGTGGATTTGTTGACTCTGATCTGGCAGGATATGTTGATATAAGGAGGAGTACTACAAGGTATGTTTTTACTGTAGGGGGTACTACAATCAGTTGGATTTCTAGATTACAGAAGGTTAAAGAACTTTTAACCACCGAAGCTAAGTATGTAGCTACTATAGAAGCTAGCAACGAGATGATTTGGTTACAATATTTTCTAGAGGAATTGGGTCTAAAGTAGGAAGATTGGCCATTGTATAGTGATAGGAAGAGTTTCATTCATCTTGCAAAGAATTTTTCTTTTCATTCAAGGACAAAGCACATACAGCTCAAGTGTTGTGATGTGGAGCCTAATCAGACTCAAAGGTTTATTCAGCATAGTTTCCCTCCAAATTATTTCTATGGAGGTTTGGGGGTAGTGCCCCCAAGAAGGGGTCAAGGGGCAATGCCCCTATGAGGTCCTGGGGCAATGCCCTAGGTGCGCTCACTATTGCAGTACAGGGTGGGGTCGAGGGACAATGCTCCCACAGTGGTCTTCGAGGGCAACAACCTCGAAGCCAAAAATGCCCTTATATTGTAAAAGGCATCGGCTATGTTTTGTTCTGGTTTATCTCCTTCATTGTTCTTTCGAGTTCAACAATCTTTCTTCTTATACGTTATTTTACCACAGTACTAGCAGCCTCTTGGTCCACTGGATTGAGACATCTTCCCCTTTGAATTTCCTCTTGATTTCCCATGATTTCTAGAACTATTTCCTCTCTCATTCATTCTACCTCTGCTTTGTTTGTTCAAAGCACTTCCTAGTGTAGATCCAGCTAAGGTTTTCCTACAAGTTTCCTCACTCAAAATAACATCATCATATTTAAGGGTACTAGATCCAAAAATATAATTCTCATAGTCATTACCAATCCATTCCAAGTAAAGAACACAAAATCAAGAGAGCCCTAATTTTGTAAGTGACAAAAGCTTGTATAAAAAGGCTTAGGGTTAGGGATTTCATCATGAATGGTGATATTGCAGCTTCTTGTGATGGTATTGAGTTTTAAGGGATTATGGATTGTAATCAGGTTATAATCATTGGATAATAATAATATCGGACTTGTTATTGGTGGATGTAGCCCAGTGATTAGGTGAACCATGTTAAATCTTGGTGTCTTGTGTTCTTTTCTGTGTGATCTATTATTTTCTAATATTATTTATATTTGCATGTAATTTTTATTTCTATCTGAGGTTTAATCCTAACATCAGGTACCATTTTATACGATCTATTTTGGAGGATGGCCAATTACGGCTTGAAATGATTCACACAACTGATAATCCGGCACACATGTTCATGAAGATAGTCCCCAAGGAGAAGTTGGTTTCTTGCTTAGCTTCTATTGGGCTCCTTGATTGATGATTATGGAGTCAATACACAAAAAAGTCTTTTATCCAATGGGAGCCTCATGTGGTGGCAACATTGCTACAAGATCAGTCTCTAAGTGGCAGATTGTTCTTTAGCGTGGAGTCTGATCAGTCCCCAAGTGGGAGGTTGTTAGTTTGTGGTGACTGATCAGAGAAGTATTCTACATACTTAATAATTTAGATAGTTGTAACCCTAAAGCGAAAATATATTATATAAGATAGCTTAGGGTTAGGGATTGTGGTAATGCAATGTATAATGAGATAGGTTGTTCTTGCAGTGGGATTGAGTTGTAAGGGTTTGTACTATAATCACTAGATAATAAGAAAGGTTGGATGGCTATGTAGGTGGATGTAGCCCAGGTTTTGGGTGAATTGTGTTACATCTATATGTTATCTATGTTCTTATGGTTTTCTTCTTTTGTTTTTTGATTTAACTATTTATTCGTATATTGTTTTGGATCTGTTGAATCCTAACAGTAATTTCATGTTTCATTAAAGGACATCAATCCCTAGGATGACAGACTAACCAATGATAAATGGAAGGACTAAGTGGGGAAAAGAGAAAATTTTGAATCATTGATCATGATCTAGAATCTCTCCAGTTATTTATTTAAGAAAGGTTCAAGCCCTAAATCATTGTAATAATTTTGTGTGTACGAGAAGGATCGAGAGAGAGAATGAAGGCTATATTTGATTAACAGAAGTGGAGATCAGATAGAGCAACCTAGCAGTGAAGGTCATAATAGATTATTTTAGATAAGAAGATCAAATCAGTCAAGGAAAGAGAATATCTTTAATGTGGCATAAAGTGCTAATGAAGGATTATGTATTGAGGCATTCTAATAGGTGGATCAGGGTAAATCTCTTAATGGAGTGGTTTTAACAGACCTATTCAAATCTCTTAGAAGAGTGCTTACTTAGTTGTAAGTTGAAATCTTTTAATCAAGGTAGACTAAATAATTCTTGTAGGCTCTTAATCGAGCAGACCCCTCACAAGGTAGATCACCAGAAGTGGTCAAACATTATATCCTTAATTGGAACACTTTATTGTTGCAGTAGTGAAGAATTGTGGGTGTTATCCCCACCCTAGTTTTACTTAGACCTTGGAGGGTTTCTGGGGAACCAAATCTCTTTTGTTATGTGTTTATGTTTATTTTCGTGTTGATAGATATGATCTATACTTAGACCTATTTCAATATTAAATTTTATGGTTATATGGTATATTATCTAGAAATGAGACAGGCAAATGGTGAAAGCACTTGTTTTGTTTCAAGGAGTTAAATATTTTATAGATTCTGATTCACCCCCTCCCTCCCCCATCACCCTCTCAGTATCTTACTTAAGACTTCCAACAATTGGTATCAGAGCTCAATTTTCTTAGACGAATTCTAACAACTTGAGAGTTAAAATCTTGGAGATGGAGGTTTACAAGTTGGGAAAGATCATTGAGAATCAAAATCTTGACATCTAGATCATACTGAAGCATCTTCAATAAGCAAGAGAGGATTTGAAGAAATCCTTAAAGAAGAGAAAGATATGGCCATTCAATAAAATAACACTCAATATGTAGAAGATTTAGAAGGACTACTTGAAGATGGTAATTCTAGTGAAGGTGATGCAACAATTGCAAACCTATTGGAGAAGAACAACATTCTAAGTGAAGAAGTCAGAGGATTGAAGAGAGAACATGAAATCCCATCAGTAAGGTTATGTGAAGTGATTAAACATAAAAAGAAATCTGAAGAGGAAAAAGTCATGGAAAAAGAAGATAAGAGACCAATGGATACTAGACTTGATGAAAGAACATCTAATGTGCAAAAGCTCACAAACAATCAGATGGACATGATTGATCAACTACTACTTGCAAATCAAGAACTGAACAAAAAGAATATAGAGATTGCAAATATAAGATCACAAAGTGATCAACTAAGGAATAAGTTAAGATCTAAGAAGGAACTAATGGAGAGAATGAACAAACCTAATGAAGATATAAGGTTCTTTGATGAATTTATGAGATCACCAAGAACAACTAGTGATACATCTAAACTAGGATATACCAAGAACTCTTCACCCACTGAAGAAGGAGAATCATCCAAGAGTGGAGAGAAAAGAAGTGCAAGCTCAAAAGGAAAACCTACAAGCTATCATTATGGCAAGTTGGGACACACAATAAACATTTGTAGAAGAAAGATTGGTAAGCAAAAGCCTAAACCAAAATACAATGGATATTGTTTTGATTGCAAGAAACAAGGACACAAATCACATGAATACAAATCAAAGGCAAGAAATACACCTATTGAACCTAAATTTTAAGGTCATTTCTACAATTGTCATTAATATGGATATAGAGCTCAAGAATGCAGATCCAAGGCAAAAGCTAACTGGACATGCAAGAAGATTCTTATAACTAGGATTACAACACATGGTATAGTTGTCACTATTATGGAGAATATGGTTGCATTGCATAAAATTGCATTAGAACACATTTCAAAGGAAAATACAAGAGTTGGTTGAATGGAAGCTTAGTTTTCTTTAGTTTTCAAAAAGGTTGGACATGTAAACAAGGACTACGAGACTCGAGCACTAGCACCAAGAAATGAAAACATCAAAGGAAAAGAAATTTTGATGTAGAACAAACAATAAATGAGATGAATCAGACCTCGAGAAAGAAGGCAGAAGCTAGAAGTCGTGGATCAAGTGAAGCCGAGGTCACCCAATCCAATGGATCGAGCAATCACATCACTTCTAACTAAGAAAAGAAGATATGTAAGGAACTGTACACTTGAATGTTATATTATATATCAGTTCCTAACAGAAGATATGTTAAAGGTCCATATTTTCTTGAATCAAGATGCACTGGGACAGATTTGAGGAAAGAACAAAGAAAAAGGAATCATGTGCATGATAAATGTTGAGTATCAGTATTAGTGTCTGTAGTGACCAAATATTTCTATATGAATCGATCTCCCATACAAACCGAATTGATATGTCAACTAAGCTAAGCATGTAAATGGTGATGAAGACTGAGTGATAGAAAGAATGTTTTGTTAACAAAATTTCATGTGAAAGCCGAGACAATTGCAATGAACCTAACATAGTACAGAGCATATATTGAGGACCTAATTTGAACAATTGAAGGTTTATATCAAATTTTTGAAGATCATTTTATTTACTAAGCAATTTTAAAATTTAAAAGTGATTCAAAGGTGATTAAAGAGTTATTTGACCAAAAGTTTGTGTGGATCTACAGCGTGTCATTAGAAAATTGCAATGAAAAGTAAGACTTAAGAACCAAGTTCAATTGTTTTATGAAATTGTTGAAGTTATTTTAAAATCCTATTTCAAAAATGGCATCATTTGTATCTGACATTGGAAAGAAAATGTTAAAGTATAGCAATGCACAAATTGTGAGGAATGATCCATGTCCTCCACCGAAGTTTAAGGCATACCTGGACATTGCGATCACTAGAGATGCATTAGGAGCTTTGTCATCAATTCCTCCCAAAGTCATTACCGTACATGACGTTCTCTCATGTTACATGTGAAAATTAAAAAGAAATTGGAGACTTTGAATTGAGAAACGTGTATGAAAAATTATGTGAAAATGGAGTTCTAAAAGATGAAAACAAGGTCATTGTCAAGAAAGGGCTTACTCATGCCCTAGCCTTTCCAAAGATTTTTGAAGTGGAATGGATTAAGACTATATTAGCCAAAGTGCATGACATGAAATTGTGGCTAGAAAGTGGGCCAATAAAAATCAACAAGGAAATAATCCATCGAGTGACAAGGTATCCTACCCTCGATCGAGAAAAGACAATGCAGTGTGCAACAAGGAATATTATTGAAGATCAAATAAAGGCTAAATGGAATGGTCGAGGAATGTTGATAGATGGAACTAAGGATTATGTTGTTGAATTCATTGTCTATGTGATTGTAGACAAGTTATATCAATCGAGCTGACTAAATAGTGCTTTATGCATTGTAGTGGACTTAGGTTATAAGATTGTGAAGAACGACCATAGCTATGATCTTGCCCAGCTACAATTGACACAACTAGCCTAGAATATTGTAGCAATAAAAAAAGTGAAGAACACACCATGTAAGTTTGGGTCTATTGATTTGTATATTATTCTATGTGCAAAATTCATTTCCAACTATTGGTAATGTAGTGTGGGATAAGTCAAGACCTGTTATTGAGGAAATAAATGTTTTTATTGAAAATTTGGGTGAAATTTTTGAAACCATTATGGATGGCTATTTTGAAGAGTTTAAAGGAAAAATGAAGAATAGATTGAGGATTTCACAGTTAGTTGCTGACCACTATTATGAAGAAATTTGTTTCATGGTGGACACTGACTATACATATGCACAAATTGTACTACCAAGGGTTGCATGGATAAGGTCGATGCAATATGAGGTGAATGTAGATGAGATCATTGTAGCTATTACATATTTTCTATCTAAAGAGATAGACAAGAATTTCAAGTCATTTAGTAATTATGAGTCATTCAAGATAAAAATGATGATGCAGACTAAAGTGCCCAAGATGGATAGAAAGAGAAAGAAGATGATTGCTAATATTGAGGGAAAACTTGGTGAAGGACCCCTATAAATAACTAAAGGAAAAGGCAGAGATGAAGAATCAAAAGAAGAAGAGGAAGAATCAAAAGGAAAAGAACTAGTGGAATTCAAGCCTAAGGAAAGAAAAGAAAAGAAAATTGTGACAGTGGATCGTAAAGTGAAGAGGGACTTGAAGAAGAATGTCAAGAAAATTGTTACCCCACTTGCCTCTGAATCTAAAAGAAGACTATTAACATGAAAAGGATCTAAAGCAACATTACTTGTAGTTGATCAACCAAACACAAGCACTGCAAAGACAACCAAGCCAACTAATGGAAAAAGGGCACCCAAAAGGAAGCAAATTGCAAAAGGGATCAAGCAGAGTCCAAAGAAGAAGATGAGAAGGAATTTAATTGTCATGCCTGATGAGGAATAAGATGAAGGAGAGAAAACCAAGTTAGACGATTTTATTAAACTTCAAATTGTTCCCAAACGACCTCCTATGAATTTTGATAAAGTATGTGAGAATATTAGAAACTTAGAAGGAATTTCAGGCTTCAAACATATTAATTATGATTCTTTAGATAAAGAAAATCAAGATAAATTTGAAAAAACAATGTTAGATATGATGAAAAAATTTAAGTATACGCCTATAGAGTTGGGCAAAGGCACTCCAAGAGCTTTGTACAAAAAATTGGATGCAAAATGGAAGTGTGCATTATCCATAGAGAGACTAATAAGAGAGGCTAATTTAGCCCAAACAATACTAGACTTAGGGAAGACTCACAACTCTATTTCCCTAAGAGATTTTGCAAAGAAATGTGTGCCCCAGACAAGAGATTATAAAATTTTGAAAAATAGAGTAGAAGATGTACAGGAAAGTACTTTCATATGCAAAAAGGAATTTAGGTTGTTACTTCCAAGAATATAAGAAGAGAAAGAGGAAGAAGGGAAAGATGCAATGAAATTAAATAATCAAGAAGACTATGATGAATCAGACAACCTAGAAGAGAAAATAAGAAGAAAGGTGGAGGAGAGTGAACACCAAGATGTTGTCACCATAGAAGATATTTTTGATGAAACACAACATAATCAAAATGTTTTGACTGAGGAAGAACTAAAAATGCAGCATTTAAAATTGCAACCTTAAACACTTCTCTTCCATGCACCAATCTAGTGTTAATACAAATTCAATATTACCCAAGGATTGAGACCTACTGTAACCACTACAATCAATAGTTTGAAAACAACTTCAGTTATAGTTGAAGAAAAGGGTCAACAAGATGTAAGTGCCAAGGAGTAGGGAAAAGCTATAATTGTGACTAAATATCCACCACATGCGGCCAATCTTGTTATTAACAAGGATGAAGGAGAGAAACAAGGACAAGTAGATCAATCTGCACATGATGCCTCAAGACCTCGCATTAAGCGAGAAAAGGAGTTCGAGAAACTAAAGCCTAAAGAGACCAAGAAGAAAAAGGAAAAAGAGGCAATCCAAGCCTTAATGCAATTGCTAAGTGTTGTGCCTATATATATTGAAGCATCAGTTATTACAACTATTCAACAGGTTACACCTACTTAGAAAGAGACAACTTATACATGACAACAAATACAAAGACTCAGTGTTGAAGGAACCCAATTGCAGATCACATTGTCGAGTGTCATTGCACCTAGCTCACAGATAGAGAAGAAGGTAGAGTCACCTCAAACTCCAGTGACTCTAGATGAGGTCATTATACTTCCTAAGAATGATCCTAATATATTGACATTTGAACAAATGCAAATTTTGCAAGTGTTATTGAGCATAAAGACCAAGCAAGAATAGTTAAGAAGAGAGTACAAGCAAAAATAGTTATTGCATGACGTAAAGGATATTTTTGTAGATTCATTTGGCTTTCATATTGTAAATGAGAATGCACCTATTTTAGAACAATTAGTTCATATTGTTGATAGGGTCAATAATGAGGATATTAAGACCAATGAAAATTTGATGAAATAGTCTGAGAAAAAGTTTGAGAACAAAGTTTTGGAGAAAGCTTCAACAAAAATTGCAATAAAATGGGTTGAAATTTCAAATCTTGTAAATATTTTAGGATTTTTGTAGAATATTTTTCATTTTTATTAAAAGGTTTTTGATTTTGAGCTCTTCATCTCGGAGAATCAGCAGTCCATTGAGAATCAACAGTGTATTTATCAATAGATTTAAAGGTATCCAGACATTCTTTGAGCATGGGCATAAGTTCAAGTTTTATTCAATTCAATAAATTGACTTTTACTTAAGGAAGGTTAGCTGAGCTAATGGCTAAAGATTGCAAAATTAGAATGAAATTGATCTCTATTCAAACGATGTTGCTACCTCATTTGGAGGTAATGTAGAAGGACTTTTTAGTTGCAAAAGATTTAATTAAGAGAGATCTACATCTCTATATTGTAGATAGTTTAGTGGATCTAGCTACTCAGTTAGATATCAAGATTCAAGTTTTGGAATCTATAAGATCCAGTTGGAATCATGCACTAGAGGTGGTTTTATATATTCAAAAATTATTTTTGGATGAGTACAATTTGACCCTAAGAACCCCAAGCCATGAGTGTAAAAAACAAGGGGGAAATAATAATCATGACACATACTACAAGGATGAAATTTGAGCTATGGAAAAGAAATATGATAGCAGACCAACCACAGGAACCAATGAAAGATCAAAGGTAAGATTATTCATTATTGGAGAGACATGTATATATGATGTATATAGTGAAGTATTTATGGAGACCAAGTCACTATCTAAGGGGGGGTACTATTTTTAAATTTTGAATGGAATGATAAGTGATAAGTCATGACAAAGTTTTTTTTCCGCTAATATCAAAGGGGGGGAATTGTTGATCTCTAAGCAATGTTACCTATTTGTGTCCAACATTTAGTCATTTTCTAAGCAGAGTTGGTTGGTCATCACTATGATTGAGCTAGCCAATGAAAGCCAATTGTTTATGGACTTATTTATATTTCACTATAACCAAAGCAAGTCTAAGGTTGTCAAGTACCCCAATGTAGACCGAGTCATAATATATGCCAAGTAAAGATAAAGATGTCAAGCAAAGAAAATATAGTATATGCTAAGTGATTCAATTACTTTCAAGCATATAGAATTCGAGGGATAGCATGAATATCAGTTATGACTGAGTGTCTGGATATTCAAGTGTCGAATAAACTAGTTTAGACATATGTGTTTGTGATGGCACAAACACTTATGCGAACCTTTTCTGGCTAACTTCTATGCAAGATTTTTGGGTTGTAGAGATAGCTAAGAAAGTAATTACACATTTTTTCAAAGGACATCAATCCCTAGGAAGGTAGGGCAACCAATCCAAAAATGGAAGGACTAAGCAGCGAAAAGGGGGGACTTTAGATCATTGATCATTATCTAGGAACTTCTCCAGTTGTCTATTTAAGAAAGGTTCAAGCCCTAAATCATTGTAAAGATTGTGTGTATGCGAGAAGGATCAAGAGAGAGTGGAGGAAGGCTATGTTTAATGAACAAAAGTAGAGATCAGGTAGAGCAACCTAGAAGTTAAGGGAATATTAGAGTATATCAGATAAGAAGATCAAATCAATCAAGGAAAGTGAATATTTATAATTTGGCATAAAGCGCTAACCAAAGGATCAAGTATTGAGACATTCTAATAGGTGGATTAGGGTAAATTTCTTAACAAAGTGGTTTTAATAGAACTATTCAAATCTCCTAACAGAGTGTTTACTTAGTTGTAAGATTAAATCATTCAATCAAGGTAGCCTGAATAAGTCCTGTAGGCTCTTAATATGGAAGACCCCTCATAGGGTAGGTCACCAGAAGTGGTCAAACATTATAGCCTTGATTGGCACACTTTTTTGTTGTAGTAATGAAGATTTGTGAGTGTCATCCGCACCTAGTTTTACCTTCACCTTAGATGGTTTCTGGGTAACCAAATATCTTGTGTTATGGTTCTATATTTATTTTCATGTTGATGGATGTGATGCATACTTAGATATATTTTAGTATTATAGTTTATGGTTATATGGCATATGATCTAGATATGAAATGGGAAAAAGGTGAATGCACTTGTTTTGTTTCAAGGAGTTAAATGTTTTATAGGTTCTAATTCACCCCCCACTCCCCCACTCTCAGTATCTTAATTTCCTATTAAGATTTCCAATATTAATAGCGTGATTCAAAAGGAAAAACAATCTCTTTCGAAGTTTTCATGAAATAATTAGAAGTGAACAAGAAAATGAAGTGAATTAAGAAGGAGAAGGAAAAACCAAGGACTCCCTTTTTACTTTACTTTATATTTCCTTTTCCTTTTCATGAGGATCTATATATGTATCCTTTTCCCCACAAGATTGAATTTCCAAAGTATGATGGCAATGAAGATTCTAATGATTAGCTTAGGAAATTGTGTACCCTTAGGATGGAGTTTATGCATGAACAAACATATCTCATGAGATTTTTTTGAACGAGTTATAGTGGACAAGCCATGGATTGGTTCATCAAACTATCTCCACCTATTAAAACTTTTGATAAATTAGGTGAATGCTTTATCCAATAGTACTCATATAACATTGTGCTTGATCTTTGCAACACTCAACAACTCACATGGGAGCTTTTTGTTACCTTCCTTCAGTGGTGGAGGAATATTATCTTATACTACCCTTGTCAAATACACAAATGTGAAAGGATTGACATCTTTGTGAATAATCTTGTTCCTAAATTACACTTTGAGCTTAGGAAGCAACTCTTTGTTAAATTTGAAGATGTTTCTTTAGAAAAAGGGAAACTTACTTTGAACAAGGATGAGTCTAAAATAAGCATCTGGTTAATGATGATTTAGTTGACACATTCAAACCTAAGGAACCCATTTTCAATTTGAATAGTAGCATTCAAACAAAAAAATAAATCTAAATCCAATAACTCTAATAGAGGTACACCGACATGGGTATCCAAATCTAAGTGCACTTTTACACCTCTATGAGATTCACTTGAAGTGGTGTTAAAGACCTTAGTCTCAAACAAGATTATCACATTGTTGAACAACTCTCAATCGTATAAATGTGAGGTTAAGCCTAAATGGTGGATCATATGAACAATGGTCATAAGACAAAAAATGGTATAAACCTAAAAAACCTCATTCAAGATCTTATTGATGACAAGAAAGT
Source organism: Cupressus sempervirens (assembly GCA_028749045.1). Classification (NCBI taxonomy): domain Eukaryota; kingdom Viridiplantae; phylum Streptophyta; class Pinopsida; order Cupressales; family Cupressaceae; genus Cupressus; species Cupressus sempervirens. Next base: position 565,092,542 of record CM053791.1, read on the forward strand.
TGATGTGTATGCAGACATTACTAGCATTGATCATAAGGCTTACACTGAACCATTCCCTAAGTATGAACAAGAAGAATCCTCTAAGAAGAAGAATGGGGATGATAAGATCAACTATACCTACATGGATGTTGCTAATGTCATGCACATTCTTGAACCCTTTGATGGGAGCATACACATGGTTAGACCTAAGGGTGACAAATACAATTATGACTCAAACATTGATGAACTAGCTAAGATTATCCTAAGAGATTTTGGCTCTTCTTATATACAATCATGGCCTTATGAAATTGAAAATAAGAATACACAAGAGCAACAACCTATGATCATTCTTAGAGGAATTTATTCCCTATCACAAACTGATATTTTTAATGTTGTAACTCAAATTCAACCTAAGGTCATCCTCAAGGGTCCTAACTCTTCCAAATAAGCAATATCTAAACATTTAAACTCTAAGCAATCAAGGACCTCATCTAAACCAGCATCCATCTCTACCAAGTTGAGTTATAATTTAGCAGATAATTTGCATTGCACCATCACTCAAATTTCCATATTTTAATTGTTGGAACTCTCATTTACACATAAGGAGATCCTAGGGAAGGCACTTCTCACAACAAGTGTCCCTAAGGACATTGACGTTGATCAATTTTAGAACATGGTTAATCATATCACTTCCCTCAGTATCTTACCTTCTCTGAAGAAGATAAAAAATTTCTTAGCCATCCACACAACCCATCTTTACATATCAAAGTCAAAATCCATAAAACTCATGTCAGACGTGTGTTAATAGATGGAGGTGCATGGTTGAATATATATACATATAACTTAATTAATCAGTTGGGTATGTTAGATTTTACATTCATTCTTGAAAGAAAGATTACTATTAAGGCATATGATGCGGAAGAGAGATCTTCTAAGTGTCTTGTTGTACTTCCTATCCATTTGGGTCTAGTTGAGAAAGGCAATGTATTCCAAGTTCTAGATGTGGGTCCACTTGCATATAACATTTTGTTGGGAAGACTATAGATCCATGAAATGCAAGCTATGCCATTAGAACATCATCAATGTATCAAGTTTCCTTTCAATGGCATTGAAGTATCTATTCTAGGAGAAAACCCCATGTTTCATAATGCTCTCACTATTGAATCTTTGGTACCACGTAATAGAGATGATGAAGAGAATAGAAACACACTTGTTGAATGTAAAAAGAAGTTGAAAATGTTGACTATTGGGATGGGAGAATATTGATTGGACTATATTGCATCACTTCCCATTTCTCCACGATCTTATAGTAAACCAACAGAAAAAATGAAACCATCTTCCTCTGCTATGACAGTATATGGTACTTTTTTCCAATACTCAATACCTTTGAAAGATAAAAATGAAGAAAGGGTCATCAGAGAGTGGATACACCAAGGGGAAGATATTGAAGATACTATAGCTACAACTGAAATTCATCCCAAGAAATATGATAAAAGTTCTAATTTTCTCACCAAAATGGGTTATCTAGGTCATGACCCTTTGAGTAATAGGCAACACACTCTTTTCAAACCTCTGAGTCACACTAATCGACTCAAGTATAGAGACAAAACTAGTTTGGGATAATCTAATGCTAATAAGAAGTCTATCTTTGATGAAGAAAATAGTGATTCAATTGAGTCTACAAATGAAGTACAATCTATCAATCTGGAGACCCAAGAGGAAGATAACTTTATTCCTTCTACTTCTCTTCTTTGGGATGAAAAGGAACTACTGAATTGAGCATAGTGTTGAAGCTTATAAATCTCAATAGAATTGTGATTTAGAGGTTTAGGATCCTAGAATTGAGTAGATACATGTTAATATGGCTAGATTGTTAAATAGAGAAGATAATACTAATTATACAAAGTATGAGTGGGATCTTTCATGTAAATTGGATTTGACATAATCCATAGTTATGCTAACCAAAATGAGGTATAAGATGAGTCACCCATAGAGCTTAAGGAGTTGAATAAACATATTGTTCTTTTTTATCAACTTGACCACACTAGGAGTATGATTGATGTGGGTATCTATGAAGGGGACCTTATAGATTCTAAATTTCTTGTCACTGGAGATGATGATTCTTACCACATCAATAACTTGGAACGTTCCACCTCGGTCTTGCTCATACACCCCAACCTTATTGATTGGTCACCAAAAAATCAACAACATGAGCTACTAACCTTCCAAAATGACTATGAGATAATTTTCTACCTAAATGCTATTGAGCTCATAGTCTCTTCCACCAGTGAATTGGCTACAAGCATGATCGAGTCGGGTATCCAGTATCTTACTCAAAAAATAAAATGAAAAAATGAAAAATAATAAGCACTTTAATGAGGAAAATCACTTTGTGGTAGTTTCAAAGCCTCAAATAGTAAAAAGAAGTGACACATCCAAGGATGACAACCTCTCTAGGGCGCCTGAGGATGAGATATGTATTCTACATAACTACATCCAAGAAAGATATTTAGTTTTGATAGAGCATACTCAACCAATTAATCTTGGGACAGAAGAGACACCACATATCATACACTTAGTTTAGTGTTTGTTAGAAGAGAAGAAAAGGTTTATTGAATTCTTCATAGAGAAAAAGATAAATTATGCTTGGATTTATTCTGATCTACCAAGGCTTGACACTAATTTCATCATGCATCACTTGTTTATAGCTCTTGGTGTAGAACCTATCACACAAAAGTAGAGAAAATTGCATCCACATGTAGCTCTATTGGTCAAAGTAGAATTAGAAAATCTCCTAGGTGTTGGATTCATACAAGCTACTAACTATGCTGAATGGATCTCAAATATTGTACTTGTCTCAAAGCATGATAAATCCATTCAAGTTTGCACCAATTTTTGAGATCTAAATAAAGATTTCCCAAATGATTATTTTCCACTCCCTAACATTAACATGATAGTGGACATGATTGTGGGCTATGAGATATACTCTCTAATGGACAAATTATCCAATTACAATCAAATCAAGATAGCTCCTAAAGATCAAGAGAAAATTTCTTTCACATGCACATGGAGAACCTTTTGTTGGAACACCATGCCATTTGGATTAAAAAATGTTGGAGCTATATATCAACTAGCTATGGCTACTATATTTAATGATATGATGCATAAGTATACGTAAGATTATGTAGATGATACCTTGGCTATATGTCTAAGAAGATGAATAGACACCTTGAAGATTTGGGTTTAATCCTAGATCATATGGAACAATTCAAGCTTAGATCAAATTCCAAGAAATATGCATTTGGGATTACCTCTGGAAAGTTACTTGGTTATATCATTTCATCTAAAAGAATTGTAGTTTACCTTGAAAAAGTTCAAGCCGCCTTGATTATGCCACCTCCTAAAAATATTAGTCAAATGAGGAGTTTGTAGGGACACCTACAATCTATTAGGAGATTTATTTCTCAAAGTTCTAACAGAGCACCACCCTTCAACAAAAATCTTTATAAATGAGCTAAGCATGTGTGAAACAAAGAATGGGAAAAAAATCTTGAACTCAATTAAGGCATACTTGGAGAATCCTCCTATTTTGATGCCTCATATTCTTGGGAAACCTCTTACGCTATGCATTTGAGCTACAACAACATAGTTGGGGGCATTACTAGCACAACAAGAAGAGATGGGGAAAGAGAAAGCCATCTACTATATCAGAAGAACACTTGTAGCCTATGAAATCAATTATAATAATATTGAAAAAATTTGCCTTGCAGTTGTGTTTGTGTTTCAAAAGCTCAGGCATTATATGCTTGCACATACTACACAACTCGTAGCCAAGATTGATCCAATGAAATACCTATTAAGTAAAACTACACTCACTGGTCAATTAACTAAATGGATGATGATTCTTTATGAGTTCAGCATTGAGTATATCAATCGTAAGGCAATCAAAGGACAAGTTATTGCTGATTAGTTAGCAGATTTCCCTTGACAAGACAATGCACCTATGCAGATTTTAATTTCCTGATTCTCCCATCATGTACATGACTAGGGGCACTTGAAATTTTTTATTTGATGGTTCATGCACAAAATGGTTCATACGTTGGAGTGTTATGTATCACACCTCAAGAATATACTATTCCTAATTCTTATAAGTCGTTGTTTCCCTACACCAACAACATAGCTATATACTAGGCTTTGACAAATGGAAACAAATTAGCTATTGAATGGAGGATTTTTAAGTTACACATCTTTGGAGACTCTTGACTCAACATCAATAAAGTAAATAATGAATACCAAACCAAGGATGAAAATTGGATACCCTATCAAAAGATGGTTGATGATCTTAAGAACTACTTCACCTTTGTCAAATTTGAGCTGATTTCTAGAGCTAAGAACAAGGTTGCTAATGATATGGATACATTGGCTATTATCCTACAATTACAAGAACATGAATCAAGATATGAATTCCTGGTGGAAGAGCTACGTTTCCTTGCATATGACTCTCTTGAAAAACATATTATTTGTCCCTTCATTGGTTGTGATTCCTCTCGCTAGCCTAACATTTACTCCTATCTTTGTGACCAAATTATCCCTAATGGCCTCACTCGCAATGAAAATCGATAATTTACCCACAATGCCTCTCGCTACACCCTCCTCTCCAATGACATGTTTAGAAGGGGTCAAGAGGAAATGCTTCTTAGATGCTTAGAGAGAGACAAAATTGAACGTGTGTTATTCGAAGTCCATGAGGGCATAGATGGGTCTCACTCTAATGGTCTTGTGCTAGCTCATAAGCTACTTAAGGATGATTACTATTGACCTGCTATGCAGAATAATGTTGTTAGATATGCTAGATCTTGTAAGAAATGTTAGTTGCACAACAACTTGATACATACTCTAGGAAGGGAGCTCATACCATCAATCACATATTTTCTTTCTCAGTAGTGAGCCTTTGATCTAGCAGGTCAGATACATCCCAACTCATCAAGAGGAAACAAGTTTAATCACAACTACTGAGTACTTTAGAAAATGGGTTGAGGTTGTACCACTATCTGTTGCTACAAGAAAACAAGTGTCCTTGTTTATCCTGAACTATATCATTTTTTCTCTATTGTATCCCATCATCTGTAGTTACTGATAATGGAGGACAATTCAAGATCAAGAATTTGAAACAGCTATTAAGAAGTTCAAGATCACACAACATTGATTATTCATCTACTACCCTCAAGAGAATGGACAAGTTGAAGATTCAAACAAAACTCACCTTAAGGTATTGCATAGTTGGTAAGTCTAGTAGGGATTGGCATCTTCAAATCAATCCTACTTTATTGGCTTATAGGACTAGCATACACACACCTACACGAGCTACTCATTTTTCCCTTGTCTATGAAGTAGATGTTGTTTTGCCTATTGAAGTTGCGATATCATCACTTAGAGTCTACTTAAAAGGACATATAACATATGAGGATTATAGAATCTCATGCATTCAAGAACTTGAGTTGTTGGATGAATGTAGGCAAACTATATTCAATCATATCAGAGTATATCAAAAAGGAATGTCAAAGAGTTATAACAAGAAAGGTACATCACAAAGCTTTTGAGGTTGGTGACTTGGTTTTGAGAGAGAACCCTAAAAATCAATAGAATCGACAACATAAGGGAAAGTTTGAATCTAATTGGTTGGATCCTTCTATCATCATTGTTCCCTTTGGATCTAGTGCCTATCCACTCCCAAAACTAGAAGGAGAACAACTCCTTGATCGTATTTATACTCTGCATGTCAAGAAGTTCTATGCATGATGCTCTTTGCATCCAGTGCTCTTGTATATAGCTTGTGATCCTAAAAAATGCCAAATTTTTTATAAAATGTCCTATGATCATCTTAGTGAATACCGGATAAAATTATAAAAAACCTTGATAAAAAAAAAAAAGCATATTGTCAAGTGGTGAAAACCTCGAAACATACACTAGGAAACATAAACACTTCTATCTATCAGCTTGTGGCTTTGGCCATGAACCACTTAACTTTCGCTATATGCCCTCACACTCCATGGTATGGGATCAGTCTCCAATTAGGTCTAGGGGATAGTTTACTTGTCATCTTTTGTCTTTATGATTTACTAGTATTTCTCAACATTACCCCAACTGGTGTTTCTCAACACTACCCCTTTTGATATCAAGTGCTTCTCAACATTTTTTAGATAGCTTATCTTGAACCAATATTTTGCTAATAGTTATGTCATACATTTCTATTGCACTTGTAGACATAAGTCTTGGAGATACCAGTGTCAATCTTTACATTGTGCTTAAATTAAAATGACTAAGATGTGCTTAATAAATTTTTCTTTGTATGTTATTTATTATTAATAATTTTCACTGATGTTCCCTCCTTAGTCTCTTTGGTATGTCACTTGACTAGAGGATTGAGGACATGGGGCATATTTTCTGTCTTCTTTTTGTGGGTGTGGTTTCGATGACCCTATGTGTCTTACTAGATCAGGTGTCTATGATAAGTGCCTCCTCTTGGTTGGAATGCCACATATACCTCGACCCAAATCATTCAGACACTTAGGTGAGTTTGAATTACTTTTTTGACTATTACATTGTGTTTGTTTTGCAAGATCGTTCTTATGGTCATCTAGATATCTATGTCTCGATGTGAGCATAATATTGCTACATTAATTGAGAATCTAATAGCGAGTCATCTTGAGCTCTATGTCTTTGATACTTACGTTAGGTTCCTACACCCTATCCGATGTAGATCATATTCATATCTTCATAGTTGCACTTGCACTAGTGATGCTTTTATGATCTTAAAATGTCCCTAATAAGGTTCGATGACAAAAATAAGGACTTACTTAAATGACCCTTGCAAATTGCACTTTGCAATTTTCATCCTAGTTTACTTATTAGGTCTTTGCATTTTGCATTGAGTGAGGAAATACTCTCCTTCATCATCACCAGACGTGTATTCAGCTTTGCTCGATCATCCTCACATCATTTCTTCTGTTCTTGATCATGTATGCATTATCGCCAAGTCTTTTCACTTCATCCTTTCTCTTCTATCTTGCAATTAGAAGATTTAATCTTATCATTCTAATTTAATTTTTAAGCTAAGTTTTCAAATTATAAAATTCATATCATACAAGAGAGCATCACATCTATATCGTTGTACTAGAAAAATAAAGAGTGCATGTGCATATCAACATCCCATGAGTGTAAATGAAAAACACTGAAAAATAAAAGACACATCCATAATATGACTATCAACATAAGCATATGAAGACAAGTACACAACAACAAATAGTTGAATCCAATATCTCATATATATCATGATGAATCAATATAAGTATGATGAGATCAAAATATAGATCAATGTTGAAATCTCGAATGTATCAAAAGGGCCTTAAGTACAAACTATGATAGAGAGCTCATGGCTGACTCCCACCCTCGTGTATAGGAGGAGTTGGAGAGACGCAGCTATCCTCCCAACAAACTATACAGTTGACTGGATTTCAAAAAATTGAAAACATCATGGATTTTTTTGAAAATTTCAGCATTTGATCTTCGTGATCTGCATAGTATGTAATAAAAAACAACAACAAAATTGGAAAAAAAAATCACTATGTTTTCGTGAATTTAGAAAAAAAAGAAGTGACTTTGTTTTTTCTTTAGTACATTTTGTCTGGAAATTGGCCAGTACCGAGTTGGAGGAGCCTATGTCCTATTTAGAGGTTGTACCACTCATTTTGATCGTCATGAGTAGTCAGGTACTCTCCTATTAGTTGGCACTACACCTAGATAGTCGTTGCCTATGTCGAGGGTGGGCTAACAAAGCCATCACTAGGTGACCCATCCACACTAGCAGTCCCGCTAACTCCTACCGACACCAAGCACATAGCCAATTAGAGAACACAAACTACACACCACTGGATGGAAGGTCTATCCAGCTGACATATTGGGTATTAATTTATTATTTAATATTAATTTAAAATTATAAATTCATTGTTTTGTAAATTTCTAAGAACTAATAAATTAAGATATTCATTTGTCAGTTGCATAGCCAATTCGACAACGGATAGCCATCACCATACATAGACATCATTTGCTCCCACAAGATGTGTTTGTCCAAAATGGTCATGTCAATAAAAACTTGACGCATCGTCGCTATACCCTTTCCTGGGATTTGATCAAAGTATACCTGTAATAAAGACATAGATCCATATCATAATTTGCTAGACACAAGTTGATTACAAGTAAAGTATCAAAATGAAACTATCGCTAACTACTCATTGATTCTCCTCTGCATGGAATGTGAAGGATGTGATATACATCCTCTAGAGTCATGGTGACCTCGCCAATAGGAAGACGAAATGTGTTATGCGCTAAGTGGAATCTCTCAACAAGCGGTGTCAACAGGGTGTGATTTGCCTGGATATGGGGCAAATGCAATAGAGAACTAAATCTGATGGCATCTTGTGTGGTTGTCTCATCATCAGTCAATCAACTCACCAATCACAAGCATGTGGGATAAGGGCACCTGATGTGCAAATTTGGAAACCTCTTTTGCATAAAACAAGCACGAGAAAAATGTGCGAATGTATCAATGATATATCGAAAAGCATCTAAGAACATCAAGAAAACATCGCAATAAGCTAAAAAGTCAATTGGTCAGTTGAAAAATCAACTAAACAATCAAATCTTGCTTGGCGATACAACAAATGTTGAATAGTTATTGTACAATATTTGGTCTTTGCTCATGTGATAGTTCTCGTTCATGTGATATTTTGCATGAGATCGTACAATACCCAAGTGGTTTGCATGCAATAATTTGGGTAACGATTGGGAGATAAAACACGGCTATTCGAAATATTGTGTGATATTTCTCTTGAAGGCATACGATAATCTACTCTATCATATGAAAATAAAAATTTATTAAAATTTCTAAGCTAAAAATTTGGAAAAATCTCACAAATGGAAGCAAAATTGAGATTAGTTTTATTCGTGTACTATAATCTCGAGGCATGTTATGCCTCCTGCTCAGCTCAAATCGATGATCTCGCATGGGAACATGCATTTTTTTTTGCTCTCTAAAGGTTTTGTGCTCACTAAAGGACAAGAGAATAAATTCTTTGAAAATGACCCTTGTGGACCCCTTATATAGCATTTTGACCTAATTTTAGTTTGTTTTTTATTTCCACAAAAATTGCACCCTAACCTAATTTTGATGTTTTGGGTCCATTTTAAGAATCAAAATAAAAATTTTGATTCATCTCGCTAATCAAAATCACAATTTAAAATTTATTTCTTCTTTGTGCAGTTGCCTAACCCTTTTTAGGCATATCCTTCATATCTTTTGAGGCGACTTTGTTCACATTTTTTCATTGTCCCAATCATATTTTCATCATCATTGCATCTCTTTTTCATTTGACCTAATTCTAATGCTATACCTTTCTGGTCAAATTTAGTCAAATTGAGGCACATTCTCATCACTAGGTGGTCAAACTTGGTTCTATGCTTTCTAAATCGCTTATCAATCATCTTAAACCTTATCTTGATTTGATCAGATCTATCTCATTTCTGCATCATTTCAATTTTGATCCCAAAGGGTTAAGAATAATATATCATCCAGCTTTCAAAGTTGCAAATTGATTATGTTGTGTTATGATCGGTTGGGGCATCTCTGCTTCATCACTTCACATCATTTTGGGATTCTTCAAATCTTTTTGCTTAAGGAAAACACTTCATCCGATCTATCCACTCTTAGTCATATCAATTCTCATTGCATCACACGAGTTCTTCTATTGTCTTATCAATCTTGTCCTAATGTTCAGTTTTATTGCTTCACATCAAACTGCGCATTCAGGATTATCAACCTTGCTAATCTTCGTTCAATCAAGTTTGGAGTTAGTTATCTCACTACACTTCATTCGACTAGGTACAAAGTTAGATCTCTTATCAGTTGCTTAACATCATCATTCATTGACTCAATGTGCTCACTCGCACACTAACTCAAACCGGGGCAAATGTAATCACCAAATTATAGTCTAGTAAACTATAAGCCCCCCTTTGGAAAAATTATATTAAAATACTAGACCATTATTATACAATAAATCGATTTTGCATAATTAATTAAATAATCCATGATCAAATCATCACATAATCATTTATCTAATTATATCCTAAAGTTCGACCACTTTATCCTATGTTTATCTAATTAAAAGAACATATCGCCTTTTAATTAAATAATAAAAGACCCGTTTATCCTAACTGCACATCAAAATCACTTTTATAAAATTAAAATAAAATCTTCACCCACTTGGTGCACTTTCCAATGAGTGGAATCTTGACTTTTCAAAAGGCTTTTGCTTCTTTATTTCCACCACTCATTCTTTTGCCTCTTAATCTCATCCACTCCTTTTGTCTCGTAAGAAATGAGAGCATATTGACAAACTAAAGAACATATCTTCACCATTATTTTTTGCCTCTTAATCTTTGATTGTTTGCTTCTCTTTACAAAGAGGATCTCTTCTCACTCTTTCACACCTTACATCTTCATGCTAACGTTATGATGTCATTTTGATTCTTGATTTCTTGAGCACTTTCTGCTCTTGTATAGCTTACTTACATCCTAGCTTAATATTTCTTTTTACTGCAATTAGACTAGCACATCTAGCTTAACTAGTAATCTTGCAGCTTGTTAGCTTAGTTTGTTTTCTTGCACTTGCATTTGTCATAGTAGCTTAATCTTGCATTTCATTTAGCTTAGTTTTGCATCGCATACTCGAGATTTTGGATACTAGCATTCTCACTGCTTGTAATCTTAGAATCTCTCATTCTATGGTACAAACTTGCAAGGGTCTTCAGTCGTTATGATCATTTGAGAGCCACTATCAAATTATTTGGTTCCTTGCATGTCATGGATAGAGAGGTATAAGCCATCATTCAAGGCTCCATTTCCATTGGATTTCTTGGATAGAAAGGTTTATAAAAGTGTGCCTACTTTTTGGCATACAAGTGGTGATCTTTTGATTGTAGCCATACAAGCATGCAACTTCCTTTAGCTTTTAACCTATTAATTTCATTGTACGCTTGTGTTATATTTGTACGGCTAAATTTGGATAATAGATCCCAGTAGCTTGCCCTTTGTGGTTTTTCCCTTCTTAGGTTTTCTACACAAATGTGGTGTTCTCATCTACATTTGAGTTGAATGTTTCCTTTGGATTTTATCACTACTAACCTATTTTGTCTATGAAGGGAGGTGTTAAAAAATCATTTCATACTATAATTATCTCCACTCTCACCTCTCAACTAACACTCACGCTGAGTTTGATCGAACAAAACAATTGTCTTCAGCTCCATGCAACCAGCTATCTACTAATTACGTTTCTAATTTTTTCATCAATTTGTGTCCCTTTAAGTTCAATTATTCTAATCAAATCACCACCCTTAGATTGATCTCAAACAAATTATTAAAAAAGCATTCACCCATCAATCATTGATCGATAGTCTTCCAGTTTCCGTACGATTATGCTGTGAAATACTGCTCCATTGAATTTGGAGAGCGATATTATTAATCACAAATGCTAAGAATAATAGAGGTGACCAAAATCTTATGAGAAGATATATTTATGTTTTTTATTCTTCGTTTATGCATTGATTTTATGTACTCTACCATCGAAGATTTGTATTGTGTGTCATTAGGTTTGCGGTTTCATGTTTACGTTTCACACTGCTTTTTAACCTCATCTCCACATAATGTTTAGATGCCACAATCCTGGTTAGAGGCAGCCTTGTGGATAATTACTAAACAAGGCAGAAGCAGCAACATTGAACCATTTGCAGCAGTGCTGCAGGAGTCAAAGGAGGATTTACACAAGCAATAGAGAGGAGATTGTTCGCCTAGGTATAGAAGTGGTCAGTCTTGCCCTTAGTTCCAAATAATCAGCTTAAACCAACAGAAACACTATCAAAATCATAACTTTTTATCATTATTGGAAGAGAAGGCTTGAACATCTCCAGTTTACCCTCATCTCACATGCTAAATATGTTTATGCAGCAGTAATTTTATATTTATTAATTATATTGAAACTGAGAATATAACTGTATTCTGATTTTCAATTTAATTAAAAATGCAAAAAACAGTCTAATCAGGGTGCATTCTGCTCCCTGCATGGACAATGGCGTAATACAGTAATAGCATACCTTTCTCAGATATGAGCTTTCTCTCCCAGTTTACCTTCTTAATTAAATTATAGGAAATATGGAAAATTATGGTTACCTTAGTTCAAAACACATAATATTCCAATTTACAAAAACGCAGCATAAATACCCCATCATTGTCGACAATGGGATATTAAAACCTGTGTGGTGGCTTGTGAATGTGCGACCTCAAAGGAGGAGCTTAAACTAGGCTGTTGGGTAAAGCTTTTGACAACAAAACAGTGACCATATTAATTACATCTAGGCAATACAAGTGAAACTTGCTAGCCCCACTTGTTGATAGTAATGAAACAACAAAACTGATCTTTTATAATCAACGGCACTGTAAAAAGCAGAGCATAAATAATAGCTCCTATTTCTACAGCTCTATCCCTTCAAAAAAATTGTGATAAAAACATTGAAAAAAAATAAAAAATTTGCAAGTAGCTATTCTTTGTGCAAACTGCTATCTATGTGGCGTTCTTTAAACCCTGAATTTTGAAAGGCCATCTCAGTAGTTGCGTATATATTCAAAATAGTCAAATATTTTTCAATCTCAAAGAGATGCTTTTACAAAAAAATGTGTTTTGGTAACTCAAATTGCGTATTCTGAAAGCATAGTGATAAAACAGAGTCCAGTCACATTTTTATCATTTCCCTAGCAAGTGATATTTTTATCGTTTTTATCAATGAAACACTGGAGTACTGGAGTTTTGGAGTAAGAGTACAAAGAGTAAGACCTATATAAATCTAACATTGGGACGCTGAAGAAGCAAAGAAATTCAAACACTCGTAGATGTAAGAGAAATCATAATGGCAGGTGGGTAGCAAAGGGCTCCTATTTCAAACTACAAAAAGATGCTCAGTCTTTAACAAGAAACCTCAAAGAGTCACATGTACGATGAGCAAATCAAAGACAATATGAAAACATGATAATGATTTCTTGCAAACTGAAAATAACCCAAGGATTGTTTCTAATTGATGACGGTGACTCGTATGCAACAGTAGTAAGTAGTGACCAAGCTTAACATTCAAATGATGAAAGCTCTTTTCTCACCCTTCTCTCAGAAATTAAGCTGAAAACAAAATATGTATGGAATATAAATTCCAAGTGCCTTCCAAGTACAAGAATTTTTGGTCCCATTTGTGAGCTGGATTTGGAATTCAATTTGGAATCTGCTTATTGCCTACACTTTGATAAAACTTCAAGGAAGATAGGAGATGTGGTGGAATCTCTGGCAAGGGTTTCTATGATGAAGGATCTATTAGGCAGCCTAAATGAGGCTATGGCATCAGCCATGGCTCACCTAGGTCACCAACTTTCTATTGTGGGGTGGGAGTCCTGTGGGATGGTAATGATAGTTTCATTCAGATAGTTGGAGGCAAGATTTGCAGGCCTGGTCAATGCACAGGAAAAGATGCATGAAAGGCAACAGAAGGTGACAAGTTTCCTCTGGGGGTTTCAAAATTACAAATCTCAAATGGCCATGGAACATTCATGTAAATCCTGAACAAAACAAAAGCCTAGAGTGCTATTTGTTCCATCAAGTTTTTTTAGGTTTTCCAGGATAAATGATGATAATCAGAATGGAAAGAATGATGTCATAGGCTGCCTGTAATGTCCCCATTTGTTGCCAGCATCAGAATTTCAGGGATTGGCCTAATATTGGATCCTCATATGCTAATGAGGATGGTTAGAGGGTCTTTTAAGGATTGATTCATCTCCAACATTCAGGGATTTATGGATTTGGCCTTCGTTCGATATCATTTGGACTCCATTTGCCATACTTCTATGTATAGTAAGTTGAGAGTAATAGAGATGGACCCTTTCTATTTTTAGAAAGTGTATTTGGTCACACAGAGAATTATGAAAGATTCCTACTTTAGACGGCATGGCAATCAGACAAGTATTTCAAGAGATATTAAAGTTCAAGGGACTTAAGTGTTTTATTTAGATATTTTAATGTTATTATAAAGTTATAAAGTAACTTATAATAATGAAGTCACTTTAATATTATAAAGTGCAAATATGAAGTTACTTTATGATTTAAAGTCACTTTATTACAAAAGTAACCTAAGTGAGTAAAAGACGAAATTGGTTTTTTATCCCACATTGCCTAGTTGTTTGTGTCTTCCCTCATATTGAGGTTATAAAAGCGTGGAGCTACATTGGGATGGGGCCCATGAAATGTTTTGTTATTCAAAATCCTAAAAGGTTTCTTAATGTGACTGGATCTTTCACGTAAGAACGAAACCCCTTATTGAGAAGTATGGAGACTGGACGTAGCCCCAGAAATCTCTACTAAGTTATCTAAATCAGGTACGGTTTATACAGACTCTTTTGCTAAGTTCAGTATATTCTCAGAAAGCTCACATTTTTGTGAAGAGTACAGACTTCTCTTGGCAGTAGCTGGTTAACCAAAGGAATAGCTCTCTCTTCAGCAACAACAGATGTCCTCATACACAGAATACAATAGCCACTAGCTGGATTCACGCCCAAGGATTGGACGAGATAGTACAGGCATCACGCAGGAGCTAGAACATTCAGTATTTGCCAACGTTGATAGCAGAATCGGAATGGCAGTCGGTTAGCCTACGGGAACATGGATAAGTCAACACTCCTTTACAGGACAACATCAAGGATACAAACCCAATACAGTTATGGCAGTGTAGACATTGCACTTCTCAGGCTGGTAGGGTGTCTTCCACGGGTAAGGACAGTCAGTTTGAATGCTCCGAGGTCAGGCTGTTCATAGAAATACGAGGTCATAACCCTTCGACAGTCAGCTCCAGTAATGCATGAACTTCCCAGCCTCCCACGTTGAACTCCAGGTGCCAACATCTGCTATACTTGTTCCTTATTTATAAATAATCAAATACTGCTGTTAAAGCATAGTTGGAATGCAAAATGCCACTCATGGTTAACGTGAGTCACTAAGAAATAAGAACTCACATATGACTGTCTGTATGCGATTAGTATAGTTCTGATATACATCTGAATTCTGAACTTAACAACCAAATGTGATCATTTCACCCTACTGTTACGCATTACTTAGCGGACACATAATTAAATCTATTAAGAGATCATTCATATTTATTCATAGTCAGCATTTTCTCAGTGTACTACGGTCTGTAATATATGAGTGGGAATTCTACAGTGAAAAAAGAACTCTTGTACTAGGTTGCACACTAACTGTTCCTCAAATTCTCTCTAGTCAAATTTTAAATTCATTGTCAGATAACAGCAGGGATCTTACAGTGGTATGAGAGCTGGTATCTTCAGAACATATGTCCATTGAAGAACACACCAATGTGAACAAGACCTTTTGCTTGTATGCACGTTGCCAACCATCTGCAAGTGATAAACTGGAGAGATAATCAGGTCTGCGATGTTTAACACCACTGAATTCGTATTGAATGAAGTTCTGGAATAAATCTGAGAACATTATATTATTGGTTCATGTCTGCGTTTAGTCACCATTTCAGAATTAAATTTGGCTCCTTGGCAAGAGTTTGTTGTGTTATTTCTAGTTGTATGGAAATCTAATAAACTTGGCAAACATCCTCAAACCAACTAAACATTTGCATGTTGAAGAAACTAAGCAGCATTCACAACATCTGGGTTGTACACCAACTGTTTGGGAAAATTCCTTGAGTCAAAGTTTAATTTCTTATATCAGACCAAGGGGGATTATTACACTGCCATCAAAGCAACAAAGGTCTGACTTATCTTTTATTGCATTATTTTACAACAGTTGCCTCTGATTTTCAAGGTTAGTTTGGTATGGTTTAGCTCACCTATAAGGGATTGAAGCCATTTCTTTAGAATATTGAATACACCCGTTTAGGGGTTGGATGCAGAAACATTGTAGTCATTTTATCATAAATATATATGGTATATACTGGTGCATAAATAATATAACTTATCATTCTTACATCCAACATATACAAATACATATGATAATACATTAATGTGTGATAAACAAATAGAACTACCAAACAACAAGAATTTGACAACATTAGGTCCTTGCCTATACACCATTCCAAATACAAAACACAATGATGGTGTCAATAAAGATCTCACTATCCACCGTCAAGTCAGTGAGACTGTGAGATACAATATGTTATTTTTTTTTAATAACATCTCTGTTCTCTACCAAATAGCTTTACACAGGAGATATCAAGTGAACTCTATACATTTCATGCAAGGATATCAATTGTTTTGACAAAGCCACAAACTAAGTAGCTTATAGTACACAATCGTCAAGGTTCTCTTATGATGGCAATGGAGTTGTTCGAGGTAAACGCTTTGCAATTTCCTGGAAAACCAATAATACAGGTCAGCTTTGTCATAGGAAATAGCATAAATAAACACTCCAACTAACCAAATTGAAATTAGCATAGAATATGAAAAACTTTAATTTCCCTAGTTTACAAATCAGACTTTAGGATATAAAAAACACCTGCAATATTAAATAGCTTGATCCTAAGGGCATTTTAGATGAAAATCCATTTATAAGAGGTATTTATGCCCTGTCTTGCTATTTTTTATTATTGCCATGTCCACTAAGGGACTTAAATTAGGGTATGTTTAAACTTGTAGTGCAAACATCCAAAACAGAAGAGTTTTTTGTGTACATTGTATATTCATGGTATTAGAACTATATTTGACAGATAATCAAAATTTTCGTCCAAAAGACCAATCTCTAGAAGTAAAGTGAAGAATTGTCATGATGACAACCTAGGTTCAAACCTTGCAAATTGCGCTCCCTCCATGTTTATATGCTGTGAAATTGACACTAAGTGAACAAGAAGCAATGCAGATATGTGATAATCTTTGATGAAATAAATTAACCCCCAATTTTCTCACACAAAAGACACCTATTGACATGTGAGACATGGCTTCCCATTTGAGGAAGAAAGAAACATGGTGAAGCCTCTACACAAGAAGTGTTATAAATAGCTTTAACTAATCTATAATTGCTAACAAAGAACTATTCAAATATTTGATAAGCAACATGCAAATACTCAACAAATCAAAAGAGGGCTCACAAAATCACACTTCTCTGTGGCCTTGAACTTAGTTCACTTACACAGTTTTCATCACTAGTGGTCTGTTTTTCCACTGCCAAATTTTTCCACAGAAGAGGTATAATTATCTGGCATGATCTTGTTACGAAACATTCACTGTATAATTATCTATTTGTGCATACTGAAATATTTAGGTGCTTCTCACATCCAAGTCCTTGTGTCCTTATCTTTCTAATAAATTAATGCAAGGCAATTAGAGTATATAATTTAAAACTTTGTTATGATACCAAAGTAGGTTCAAAAATCCTGCCCTATATGATGGTACGCACAAATGCACCTGAGCAGACGAATCCACATGCAAACACATATGCAAACCCACACAAATTGTAGTGAATTGAAATCTTCAAGGCAGAATCAGCAATATAACCTCTCTTCAGGTGCCCCTCGAAAAGTAAATTAGTTTTCTGAAGATAAGGTTACAATGGCATGTGCCATATAACAAGCGACCTAGTGGCATCACCAGCAGAAGTGGCAGAGGTGGTGGTACTGTGAGAAGGTATTCCCCCCAAGTCCCCAATTCTCCAAAATGTCTGCCCACAAGAGATGGGTTTTTCTTGGGGGAAACACATCGCCATGGAGCACTGGTCTACTCTAAATGCAATTTAGTGATCAACTCTCTCTTCAACATTCAAAGGTTTGAAGAAAGCAGTTAATGTGCCCTTGTACCTGCAGCCCATTCTTTCATGGCAAGCTGGCATAAAGAAATGCTTTGCCTGTCCACATAATAATTGTATTGCCAACCCATTTATAGTACATAGTTCTATTTCATAGGGGTATTCTATATCATAGCCGTATTGTATTGCCAGCCCACCAAGGTTACTGCCAAAATTTTCCATGAAAGAGCTACAAGTATCCGCTAATTCATGATACAAAACATCCCTTGTATAATTCATCTGTTTGTTCATACTGAAATATGTGGATGCTCATGGCACCCACCTAAATCCTTCTGTCCCAATCTTTCTCAATGCTTAAAAAAATCCTTGCAAAGCAATAAGAGTGTATAATTTAAAACTTGTTTCTCCACATATTTCATTGTAAATTCAATAAAAGAAAGGAAAAAGATGAAATACCTCAAATAGTTGGTTTATGTTGTCAGCTGTTTTTGCTGAGGTTTCAATTAAGAACATACCATTGGCATCCGCATAATCTTTAGCAACCTAAAAGCAGAGCAAAGAGTGAGCATGTAGGTATAATGTTTAATTCCTATCAGTTGCATATTCATTTTATCATTACCTTACAAACAACATGTTGTTAATGAAAGATAATATACATATTCCAAAAAACTGGAAACGTTTCTTCCTTTACACTTATATTAAAACAAATTAAATGGTAAATGATCATCCACTAGATGCTAACAAAGAAAAAAGAATAAAAAATATGATTTCAAATAGTAGTATGAAACTCTGCACTCTACATACTTGAGTTTCAACAGCCCGTTTGTCTTCAAGATCAGCTTTGTTCCCAACTAGAGCCATCACAATATTGGGATTTCCATGCTTTTGAAGCTCCTATTTCATTATAAAAGTTAGGGTCTTCCATAAAAAGGTGAATATTGTAAAGAAAACACAGTTTAGCCATCACATTATTAATTATCATCTAGTGTGGTTGAGCTACAAATTACGATAAGCGTGAATTACTTCACGCAACATGATATTTATGACAGTAATCGTTTCATATAAGTAATTCTGATGGAATTAGGACCAATCTCTAGATAACTCTTGAAAAAAAAGTATTCACCTATAATTATTTTTAAAATGGAGAAAGACCGCTCAAACTTATAACAGATTTGTAAGGAAGAAAGAGGTTGTCAAAAATGACACATGCAGAATTTTTAAGGAAAATACATGTGTGGAAAAAGCTGTATCATTATGAAGAAATTGTATGGAAGGGACTCAAATGATCATCCATTGACCAGTCAACACTCAAATTGGTGTTTCTTGCTAAATCTGTGCTTAGCAGTGGGGGTTGGTGTCTCTAGTAGGTTGGCACCTATGAATCTTGTAAGAGAATTTTATATAAGCAATATTTTGCTGTGGAATTCTCCCAAAAGGGTTTCCAGGTAAATTTTGTGATCTTAATTGTGGACATTGTGTAATTGACATTATTGTGGTTGTTAATTTGAAAAAGTGAAAGAGTGTCTTATATTGATCCACCCTGCTCCACTCCCCCGCAAACTATTTCTCAGTGTAAGTTTATGAAACCTGTGCTCATCAAGTTCAAGCAAAGATTATAGTTGCTGTAGATTTCAAAAAAATTCAACCTAATATGAGATTAACATATTTCATAGTCATACAAAATATTCTACTGGTAATTCATATGATGAATTAGTTGCACAACTGATAAATTGCTGCACAACAATCACATTTTTATTTACATGAGGATATTCAAATGAATTTTGAAATTTTGAAGAAGTTTAAATTTATTATAAATACCTATATTTGTGCTAACATACTAGGCCAGGGCTTTGATGTGCATGTGGACGCTCCTGTGAATGCAATTCAATCCATTCTATCTCCGATAGGGGAAAGAGCATTGATTATCATATAATCTCCAAAGGCAATAAATATACAAGTGGAGAAGCTGAGGCAAGCTACAAACCAGGCAGAGGAGATAAGCCATCCTCTATACACTTGAGCCAAATAAAGCTTAAATGTAATTCACGTATAATTCAGCTAGAATACCCCTTCTGGTAGTGACAGAAAAGCAATGCCCAATGCAATGGAAACCAAATAATTGTTCGTAAATGCAACAATTTCAAATGGCCTAGACTGCAAAGAAAGCTTTAACTATGCTCAGATCACATAAGGAGTGTCACAAGAGACTTGCCAAGGGGGATGCCTCATATGGTAAAATGATGAAAAAACATGAGTAGACAGATTCAATATGATCTCAAGGATCGGAGGCCACTCAAAAATTCAAAATAGATGATGTACAATGGCACTAACTCTGGGTACACATGATATCTGACTGAATGCAGAGAGCCCATATATCATTGAAGACTGGACCTCCAAGTCAAATCATTCAGGACTGGATGCTCGAGACTGCACATAAAACTTGGACTTTGCTCAAACTACTTGAAAAAATGCATATATCATGTTTCAGACGGTACAACGATGTAAACAGATGAGTACATATATTTATTACAATAATAGATAAGTTGTCTATTATTAGTTAATGGCTATCTATTGTAAATATCTAATAAGCTTTAGTTTGCTTTCGTTTTTTGCTTTCTCTATGATAGAATGTTTCTATCCTTTACGATCATTTCCTAAGGAAACATCGTCTCATTCTTTTGTATAGATTGACCGTCTGGTCTCTATTAATAACAAGCAATTTGTTACCAATTACTTCCGTAATATGGTATCAAAGTATATTTCTTAATTTTTTCAAAAATTATAATTTCTTTTACGAAATTATCAGAGCCAATTTTCGAAATTATTTTGTGATCCTTGCTTCCTAATCTGAAAACCTTGAGATTTTCAAACTAGGGTTTTTTGTCAAAGTTTTTTGGAAAATTGTGGATTTTTTTCTGGAAAAATCACAAATCACGTATTGGAAAAATCGAGGACCAGTCTGCCCTAACCGCGACTTCAACAAAATGCGTTTTTCTACTACTCCCGTTTTTCACTGGTGGAGGGTCTCAGCTTTGCTACCAAACACAATTCTCTGCTATCACAACTTCTCCCATAAATCGTGTCACTGTTTTGCATCATGTTTTAGGAGAGAAAAACGTGCAGTTTTTGCAAATGATTTTCTGCATTTGGCTCTTCAATCTCACGCCTCCTACGTCGGTTTTTGGTGTTTGTTCAGACCCTCTAGCCCCATTCGTCCATGCACATCGATCCTTGAAGAGAACTCGACCATTTTTTCTAGAAAAATCAATTTTTTTTGCAGATTTGACCTCCATGGCCGCCAAGTGAATTTTCGCTCAAAACCCTAATTTTTGGGGTCACAAAATTTTTTTGATTTCAGATTCTTGGTGGGTTTTTCGAGAGCTCGACTGAGTTGTCTGTTTTTTCTAGGTGCCTCAATTTTCATGCCTCGATTTTCAAGCCAACGCATCCAAAAAATGACAGCATATTCCTTTTGGGTTTTTCAAGCTCTCTTTTGGGTCACTCTAATTCTTTTGGGTCTTCTATATTTTTGCCTCGAAGAATGTGCCTTCACAGATATTCACAATTATTCATTGAAAAACATGCCATGGCAATCTCTGACAAATATTTTGCTCGAGCATAACTCAAAATTCAATGGTCGAAATTATGGCACCTGGAAGCAACGGATCATCGCAATCTTTGAATATCGAAACATTGATCAACTTGTTCTAGGTGTTACAAAGCATCCGACTTCTCTGGGTCCTGATCAAGATACATGGGATCTAAATAATCGAGAGGCAGCGATGCTTCTCAAATTATCCGTGCCTGATGATCAGCTTTCTCAAATTCCATCTAACAAGACAGCTGCCGAGATTTGGACACATCTCAAAGGCCTTCATGAGACTTCTGACAAAAGTAGAGCCTTCTTTCTGCAAAACACTCTGTTTTCTATTATCATGGATGAGCACAACTCGCTCCAGGCACACCTGAATCGGATTCAGGAAATTCATGATCAATTACTTGCCATCGGTCAGAAGATGGAGTAAGACGATATTGTGGTTATCACTCTTTGGAGTTCACCAAAATCCTATGAGCATTTTATCGACTCTCAACATCACATCTTTTGGTGTTGATTTGAAGTTCATTGATATTTGCTCACTGCTGCTTCAGCAAGATTGGTGGAAATAACAGTTTAGTAGCAGCTCCAGTTCCACCTCCACTGAGCAAGCCTTTGCTGCGAAATCCTTTCAAAAGGGTAAGGGCAAGTTTCAGCAGCCATCTCAACAAAAGTTTTCTGCTCCAGAACCAGATGGTTCCAGAAAAAAAGAACATTCAATGCAACTACTGCCACAAGTTTTGACACATGAAGGTTGAATGGTGGAAGCGCTTAGCTACACAGTCTAAGCAATTAGGTTCACAGCCCAAAGCGAACAATGCAGAGCACACTGAGCAGGCAAAATCTGTATTTTATGCCTTCATGGCTAAAAGACCTGCAAATCATGTGAAGCCATCCGCCTGTTACATTGATCTAGGTGCCTCTCGTCATTTCACTCACTGCAGAGATAGGTTTACTGACTACCAACCTTATTTAGACTCTGTTATTTTTGGTGGCGAAGAAGAGTACACAATTGTCGGTAAAGGCAACATTCAGATTTAGTCTATTGGAAGGAATCTCATATTCCTTGATGTGTACTACGTTCCGGGGATGGAACTAAATCTACTCTCAGTCAGTAGCTACTGCAACATTCTCCACACTTGGCTATCACCTTTAGCTCACATCAATGCACCATCACTCATCGGGTAACTAAGTTTACTGTTGCAGTGGGTCTTGAGGATCATGGTCTTTTAAGACTTACTAATTCTGGTGATTCTTAGGACTTAGCTATGGCTGCTCAGCGATCTTTTGTCAACACATTTTAGCATCAGCAATATGGGCACTTAAATGTGCATTATCTCTCTCAGCTTGCTCGAGATGAGCTTGTTCTTGGATTGCCAGAGATTCAGACTCAACAGCTTGGAGTTTGTGACGCATGCCAAGCTGGGAAGCAACATCACACCCCTTTCACCGGTGGCGATTCTTGGCGAGCTTCTCAGGTACTTCAGCTTGTTCATGTCGATATCTGTGGCCCTATGGCCACTCCTTTTGTTCTTGGGTCCAAGTATTTTCTATTGTTTGTTAATGATTTCAGTAGAAAAATGTAGGTGTATTTCCCTAAAAAGAAATCAGATGCATTTCTTGTATTTCAGAAGTTTAAACCCTTAGTTGAAAAAGAGTGGAAAATCTATTATTACTCTTAGATCAGACAATGGGGGGGGAATTTTGTTCTAATGCTTTCTCTAGCTTCTTGGATACACATGGCATCAAACGCCAGTTAACCACACCCCACACGCCACAATAGAGCAGTGTAGTTGAACGTCAAAACAAGACAATCACCGAGATGGCTCATTCCATGCTCAAACACAGACATGTTCCGAAGTAGTTTTGGGCAGAAGCAGTTAACACTGCAATTTATTTATTGAACAGGTCACCCACAATGGCGGTCAAAGGTAAAACTCTGGAAAAGGCTTGGCCAAGTCGCAAGCCCAAAATCAATCACCTGAAGGTTTTTAGCTCCCTTTCTTTTGTTTGGATCCCTAATGCGTCATGCACCAAGTTAGATGCCAAGAGTCAAAAACTCATGCTTGTTGGATATAGCAGTCTTCACAAAACCTACCGCCTAATCAATGTTGAGACATCTCGTCTAATCTACAGTCGTGATGTAGTCTTTGATGAGCAGCAACGACCTTTCATGCCTGTTTCTCTTGCTCCTGATCCAGCAGACCAGCCTATGATGGCTCATCATTTGGGAGTTCGGCTTCCATTAAGTCCACCTAATGGGAGGGCTCCAATAGCTCTTGCAGCTCCAGTTATACTAGTGATACCTGTACAAACACCTCCAACTTCTCCTGCAGGATCACCTCACTTTGTAGATGCTTCACTTGAGTTTGATCCTGATTCTTCTGATGAGGATCCTGCTAATCAAGCATCTCCCAGTACTAATGTTGGTCATTCTCCTATCCAGCCTAACTGGTGGGCTAAGACACTTGTTGATCTTCATGATGATGAGCTCATTGATGGGAGAACTGCTCGGAAAAAGAGCAAAAATACAAATTCTATTAACTTTGCTCTTATGGCCAACATTCACAGTGCGTTTAAACCTCAAACATATTCCGAGGCTAAAGGAATTCCAGAGTGGGAATAGGCCATGACATCTGAACACCAGAGTCTGCTGAAGAACAACACCTAGGTCCTTTCTGATCTTTCACCAGGGAATAAACCCGTTGGCTGCAAATGGGTCTACAAAATCAAATACAAATTGGATGGTACTTTGGATAAGTACAAAGTCCGTTTAGAGGCAAAGGGCTTTTCTCAACATCAAAGCATTAATTATGAGGAGACCTTTGCTCCTACTACAAAGATGAGCACCATCAGATTAGCCCTAGCCATGGCAGCACAATTTGGCTAGAAGGTTTATCGGATGGACATCAAGAGCGCTTTCCTAAATGGTGATCTCCATGAAGAGGTCTACATGATGCAACCTCTTGGTTTCAAAGTTGCTAGTAAAGACCATCAGGTTCTCAAATTGGTAAAAGCTCTCTATGGTTTGAAGCAAGCACCTCGGGCAGGGTACATAAAAATTGATAAGTACCTCAGTCAAGGCTTCAAGAGGAGTTCATCAAATTCAAATCTGTACATCAAGACTACTGATAGTGACATCATCCTTCTGGTTATTTGTGGATGATCTTATCATCACTAGCAATTCGGCATCTTTGATTCAGGGAATCAAATAGAATTTATGCCAGTCTTTTGATACGATTGACCTTGGGCTCATGCATTATTGCCTAGGTGTTGAAGTTTGGCAACAGTCTTCTGATATATTCATTTCTCGTCCAAATATGCCAAGGCCCTGTTAGACAAATTCCGAATGCAGGATTGCAAACCTGCAACTACACCTATGGAGAAAGGTCTCAAGTTATCAGCAAAGTTTGATTCTCCTTCCGTTGATATACTACATACAGGCAACTAGTAGGCAACCTCATCTACCTCTCTGCTACTAGGCCTAATCAGCTTCGCAATCAGCTATATTTCATGCTTTATGACAGCTCCTAAGGCTTATCATTGGGTGGCAGCAAAGCGTGTGCTTCGTTATGTGAAAGGCACTTCAGATTATGGACTATTGTACTCTCCAAGTTTTAATCCTAAACTCAGTGGGTTCACAGATTCAGATTGGGCAGGCTTTGCTGATGAGTCAACATCTAGATATGTGTTCCGTTTGGGTTCTGATGCAGTCACATGGACCAGTAAGAAGCAACAGGCAATTTCTCTGTCTTCTACAGAGGCCAAATACAGAGGAACTTTTAAGGCAGAGTGTGAAGTTGTTTGGCTTCATCGAATGCTTGGGGATATGCAAATGTCACCAGCAGGATCAACTACTCTGTTTGTTGATAATGAAGGCGTTATCAAGTTTCAAGTTAGGACGAAATCCAGTCTTACATGAACGAACCAAGCATGTGGATGTTCATTGTCATTACATACGACAGTTGGTTGAAGATGAGACTATAGATTTGCTGTATGTTCCTACCAGAGATCAGACTGCAGACATTCTCACCAAGCATCTTGGTCCTGATAAGTTTGTCAAATTCAGAGGGCAGCTTGGTGTGTTAGATAGATTAACCATTAAGGGAGGGTATTACAATAATAGATAAGTCGTTTATTATTAGTTAATGGTTATCTATTGTAAATATCTAATAAGCTTTAGTTTGCTTTCATTTTTTGCTTTCTCTAGAATAAAATGTTTCTATTCTTTACAATCGTTTCCTAAGGAAACATCATCTCATTCTTTTGTATAAATTGACCGTCTCGTCTCTGTTATTACAAGCAATTTTTTACCAATTACTTCCGTAATAATATTAAATATGACTTTAAAGTTTGGTAGTCACTCAAAATGGAAACAGTAAAATTGCTCTCAAAAAGTATACACAATACTTCAGTTTGACTCAACATCAACATTCCCTGACTTCCTGGTGGGCTTAAATTTGTTTGGATGTTTTGAGGCATTCAGTTTGCCACAGCTGGCAAGAGGCTTGCACATTTAATTAGCATGCCAATTCTACAGAGCAAGAACACATCAGAGAGTTGACAAATTGTCTACAAAATGGAGTAGGCTTAAACCTGAGAAGTTGTTAGAAGGTTTTGTTACAAATACCCTTTGTAATTATTGTAGTATGGCAATTTGCATAAGTGAGATTTCTGAGAGAGTGAAAAGAATGTATGTAACAATAGAAATATGTGCATGTAACTGGCTAAAAAGCTAAAAAGCTGTGATTGCTGATCATGGCGATAGAAAAGGTTAGATGCTTGTATTCTTGATTGTTTTTCCTGCTTTCCATGTTCTTGGTTGAAAACATTATAAGAATCTTTCACAAATCAATGAAGTGCTCTTATCTTGCTTCTCATTGCATAGATCCCTGTATTTTTCTATCCTGTTTCGGTTAATAGGTTTATTTACCTTGTTAATTTAAATGGTTCCCCCATGCTTCTAATCATGTATGTGTAATATGTCTCAAGTTTTTGTTTGGCTCAAAGTAATCTGAATACTTACTACAAATGGTTTATACTTGTACATTGAATAAGACACTGTGACTGCAACACCTTAGCCTTGGTTCCCTTAGCCATGTTGACTATGATTTGAAAACTAAGCCAACTTTGCAGTCATTCAAACCCTGGTAACTTTGGGCATGTAAAGAACTCTCTAGTAGTAGTAAGTACATTCATCCCTAAGACAATGCCTACTACCTCAGTTGTCAATCCGTAAGATGTGAAGTAATCAGTCAGCCTTAATTATTACAGTAGCACAGTTAAACCTCTCAATCATCAACATGCAAAATTGTAGGTGCCACCCAAATATATTATGCTGTATGGAAAAGATCATTTGTGCCAAAAGTTACTCACTTTTCCAACACTTACCTTGCACTACCAAATAAATCATTCAATGCATTGGTTCTAGCTTCTACCACTATTGTATTTTGAATTCTTTCTTGAGCTTACCATACTCTGCTATTTTCTCACCTAGGGTTGGTATGCAACCTTCCAAAAGTTAAGCCCTCGTGATGGGTAGAGTGGTTTCCTCCATGGAAACATAGTCAGCATTGATGACTATAAATTAGAGCAGCTAATTTTGTTATAATAAAAACGCACACAATAATGAAAGTCAAGACATCAGCGGCAAAGACAAAATATGCAATTCTGGAA
Organism: Cupressus sempervirens; assembly: GCA_028749045.1. Taxonomy (NCBI): domain Eukaryota; kingdom Viridiplantae; phylum Streptophyta; class Pinopsida; order Cupressales; family Cupressaceae; genus Cupressus; species Cupressus sempervirens. Next base: position 565,119,698 of record CM053791.1, read on the forward strand.
AATGGTCCTGTTCATCATATTGCAGCACTGGATAATAGGAAAGTTATCACCATACCAAATACAATATGTTGTCATCAAGTTGCTGGTTCTGGAATCAAACTAAAAAAGTTTTCCTAAACCAACCATTTTTGGTTTCTTTCAAATCTATTTCTTGGGTCAACAGATCTATTTGATCCTTCTTTTTTGTTCTCTACGTTAAATGAGCAATCTTTCCTCGCATGATAAGTCATCTAAAAATCTTGCAAAAGCTAGTTGGGACAGTTTACACTGCTCTGATCCTCAATGCAACAGTTAAAGCATCATGTTTCTTTCTTTCCTTCTTTGTATCTTCTTGTCCTTCTCTAAACATCCTCATATTTATTTTCTTCCAGGGCCACAATGAAGTAAAATTCTATCACATCTTCATTTTTCTAAGAAACATTGGTGGTCTATGTCCTCACACTGATCTTATCTTCCATCTCCAAATTCATATTACTATTGTAGTACTCTTCATATGATGTGAGCAAAAGGAACCACATTTTGTCATACAGATTGGACCATTAACCAACTTAAGAGTTCTCTTACATGTTTGTTATTAGTCCTGACCAAATCATACTTTCCTTTCTTTTATATTATGGATTTTTTCTACCATCTCATTACTATTCATTAATAATTTATAATATTGTTTTGTAAAATACATGATTCTAGACTTGTTCCGAACTTTTAAAATGGCTTTTTAAAAACTTCATCTTCCAATCAAAGATGACATGGTTCGTCTAAATAATTGTAGGTGCTCCATATTATTTCTTGAGTATTGCAATGAATATACTTCCATTGTTGTAGCCCATAAACTTTAGTGATGTTTGACACTCTTAGGTCATGTCATACATTTCATATCTACTAGATACAAATACCATAAACATATTTAATGCTACAAATTGAAATATAAAATAGAGTATATAATTTAATGCAAAAGGATGGTTTATTTATGAAGCAAGATTCAAGGATAGCTGAGAATACAAATTGAACTTAATGATAGCTACAAGACTTGGGACTTGGCACTCAGACTCAACAAATTTAAAAAAATGATGTATAAAGAATTTCAAGGATCACTACTATTATCATGCACCCTTCATCAAATACTTAAGAGACAATAAACCAATCAAATAGAAGCTACTTTGATCATATATACAAGTACACATCAATCACACATAAGATAAAGGCATATTTTAACTTAAGGAAACCACATTTTAAAAAATGCAGACAAAAATCTTGGATTATGATATCCATGGCATCAAAAGTAAAAGTCACAATATGGAGTCAAAAGCTGTTGTAGAAAGGAGCGCATATCCCTTAGTCGAACATTACTAGCTATATGTGGAGTCATTTGCTTGTATCTCGGACAAATCTATTGAAGTTGCTACAGACTTGGAAGCATTACTTAGGATAGTGTTTGACTTAACAAGTTGTAATGGCTTAAAATTACACCCCCATGGGTGAGCCATTTATGCATAGTGTTCCCCTTTAGCCTAAGACGTAAATTTTCAACATTAAACCATTTGCATCACTTGCCAAGTCAAACATTAGCCAAAAGTCAACATAAGAGAGCCCTGGCAGCCACAGACATGTGCACACCACCGAGAAGTCCGTACTATGTGCTTGCATCTACGAATCTACACAATGCAAAGAGTCATTTGAGCGTTACAAAACTTGCCACCCTCTAGCTCTATAATGCCCAAATGATGACTTTTGCATGCATTACATCCAAGTTTGATTAAAACCCTTCATGGAGGTCTTTTTGAATCTCTAATTCATTCATCTCAATCTCTCACACACATTTTGAAACATCAAGTCCATACTCTTTTCAATCTCTCACACTTCACTTTCAGCTCTTCAAGCTCTTATTTCATAGTCATTTGCACTCCATACACGTATTTTTGCAGGTTCATCTCCATTGTGCAAGCTTAAGCTCTCTACTTGACTCCACATGTCCTATCCACACTCTCCTTGTCATTTGGTGAGTCTCTTTCTTTACTTACTTACATATCTTAATGTCTTTTGAGCATATCATAGTGTCATATCTCATTTCTCTTTATTTCATAGCATTTACATTTAGTGTCTATCATTTTCAATCCGGCCATCTATTACCGGTTATCATATTTATTATCTCTTTGGTCGTCTGTGGAGGGGAAACACCAAAACAAGGGTTTGAACAAGGCAAGCCTCTCAAATGGCCTCAACAATTTTCGGTTGGAGCTTTCTTGTTGTCTCTTGGTTGTTCATGAGAATTGCATTGTCAACAGCTGAATCAGGGATATTTTCTTCATCCTTCTTCCATTAGTTTCATATTTTCGTCACATTATCATAATGATTCTCTAGACTCTTATTTTATAGTCACGTTTTTGTCATTCTAGCATTCTAGGTTTAGTCCCCTTGTTTTCTAGTCTCTACCTGTGACTTTAGAACATCCCCCGTATGAGCGCCAGTGCGTCACGCTAGTGTCCTTCAAACACACTATAGTCTTTTGGGCTCATGCATTTGTCTGTGACAAAGAGTTAGCCAGTTCCAAGGGTTGATCACTTAGACTTGTCTTTTCATCCTTTGTGATCAAAACGTTTGTATCTATCCAATAGTGCTTGTTATTTACATTTATGCACCTTAAACACACTAAGACCTCCATTCACATCCACTTAGGCATTTTATTTAATAATTAATTAACCTTCATATAGTTGGTCTAAGGGAATTAACTTAATCTCATATTTGGTTGGTTAGTATCAGACCAAGCACACCCACTTGTCTTGTTGAAACTCTAAATATCAACTCACATTAAACATTTAACCTAAGTAGCCGATTCGGGTTCAGGGACAAATTTAGGTTTGGGTTCGGGCAAAAAAATAAGATCTCCCATTTGGGTTTGTAGGTGGGTTCGTGACAATATATATACAAATAAAATAGAATAAAAGTGCATAATTGCAAAACTAAGTCATTTCATAGTATGGATATATGTTGCTTGATCATTGATCAATGCAAAATGTCAACGATAAACATTAAATACTCGCTCATTAATCTATCTTCATGATAGTAAAGAAAATGATACCCTGAACTACTAAATTGCAAAACATAGACTAGTTCATCAAATAATAAAGTTTGAAATAGAATGATAAATGACAAGAGTTTAGTAGTTTATCAATGATCATAGTATCAAATGCCCTTCAAGAGTCAAATGGGTCATCAAAAATGAGGGATCAATGGCTTCATCCCTGACTGCAACTATATCTAGGTCCCCATTATTGGAACCGAAACCAGTTCCACTAGTCCCAAATGCTGATATATCATACTACTCCTCAACATGAGAGATTAGTTGAATGAAATGTTTTTTATTAGGTTCCTTTTAGGGTTACATAAAAAATATTTTTAAAAAACATTCTTTAAAGTCATTTTATTTCACATTTTGGACCCTACTGCCACAAGTCCTACAGGGTTCGTTGTGGGCTCGCCCGCGTTCGCTTTAGCACGGACCCGGGCAAACCCACAGTCTGAAATAAGGACCCTGCCCAGACCCGGATGCGAATCCAGATCCACGCAGACCCGACCCGAATTTTGCAAATCTGGTAATGCAGCATTTAACCATATCTTCACGACACTCCTAGTCGACTAAGTGAGGTGGTTAAAAGGGAATCATGTATCCCTTTGAGAATTTAGCTGGTCTTTAGGGGGTGCATTGCTTTTTCCTCCAAACAAGCTAAAATTATAAATAATTTAATTATAGAAATCTTAATGGGAAAATGTTCTTTAAAAAAATTGTTGCTCTTCAATCCACTATGGCTCAAAAGATTTTGTTTTTTTGTTTTATAGAACTAGAGCAACTACTTGAGAGTAGAGTCCCTAATATTGTCATGGCAAGTGCCATTTTATTATATTTTTTTCATTTTTAACGATCATCCAGAAGTCCTCGAAATCCTTAAAAAATGCTTGGCTTTCATGCTTTTACATTTAAGCATCTTCAAGTTTCAAAAAAAGAAATCCTGATTTTTATAGACTCGTCAGGTGCCTGATTCAAGAGTTACCCAAGCCTTAGTTTGGTCTTCTCAGAGTCTCATAACCATATGTTAAAACATTATTTAAAATTATAAATTTACCATAGAAAGATTACAAAAACACAATGTACTTGTTAGAAATGACCTTAAAATAAATCAACGTTAATAAACATTCATAATAATATTATAGCCTACCTTGACCCAGAATTGTGCTTTTTGAAAAGTCTCCATGCTTGTAATATCATACACAACAACTGCAGCTGATGCCCCTCGATAATAAAGAGGTGCTAGAGAAGCATACCTGAATTATTTAAAGAACACCATGCCCTGTGAGATTTACTAATAGATTACATGCTGACTACAAGAAGAGCCTTAGTTGTAATTAATGGCACAAAAAACATATGTGAAAAGGAGCAACAAAGGTAAAGAAAGTTGCTTTTGAAAACTATAAATGCCCTAACATTGCAGATATCTATAGATTTCTGCAAAAAAAAGACATTTCATGTTTTGGCTCAGAAACAAACATCTACATTGAAAAAGATCTTGGATTATCACAAAGATGGTTTAGAAATAAATAGAATTAATCAAGAAAAAACTCAATATACCTTTCCTGCCCAGCAGTGTCCCATATCTCAAACTTGACAGTTGTGGAATCCTGCAGTGCGATGGTTTGAGATAAAAATGATGCCCCCACTGTTACCTGAAATGTATGTGGTTTAAATTAGTTTAAAAGCTAGTGAACACAGATCAATCTACTTCTGGTCAAATTTCCTTCCTCCTGCAACACGCCAAAAAAGATTCAAATTAAAGTATAGAGTATGTAGTATATATTGTAAAAAATTCTGTAGTGGCTTTGTCATGTCATTTTGGCTCAGTATAAGCTGCGGATCCCTGACATATTTATGTCAATATAAAATAAGTGTCGCAGAAAAACCTAAATATGCTTTTAGACATTTTTTTAAAACTAAAATGTGTAATTCTTTGAATATTGATTCTGAATCACTGTAAACAGTTATACCTTTGATGCAGGGTCGAATTGGCCACGCACAAAACGTAAAACTATGCAGCTTTTCCCAACACCAGAATCACCCAAAAGAACCAACTGCACAAACAATTTATGGTGTAAATTTTTTTTAAATGATAATTTAAATCTGATGGGCACAACCATAAGGTATACACCCTTTCTTGTCAATATTGAACATGTATTGGACAGTGATAAGCCCACATGGGCATTCTTTCAGATGCACAACCCAGAATAACATCAGAAGAACAAACATATGAAATGAGATATAATAACACACATAACACAGCTACTTACAGAAAACAGATACTGTACTCCAGGGCAGGCAACATCAAGGAGACAAGGATGGGAATCGCAAATAGGATCACCCTCAAACAGAAATGTTGTATCTTCCCTACCCTTCCCCATGGAAACACAATCCTCCCACTTGGGAACACTTTAACAAAAAATAATTGAAACCAACTAAAAAGATCTCAAGTTCAACATTTTCACCTGTGTTGAGCTGTTTAGGCAAAACTGCTGACCTACTTGTCCATGATCCCATATTGCTACATTTCGACCAACAGGAAAACCTTGTAGGGAAAGCCCAAGCCTATTGAATTTGTTCTGTTATATAAAGAATTAGTCACCCATGAATGGGCATGATTGGTTTGAGACAGTGTCAATGGTCTCTGAGCCAATTCTGTGAACAAAACGAGAGGATGGGTGGTGGAAAATGAACTTTGATGGGGCTTCAAAGGGAAATCCTGACTCATCTTGTACAGGATTCATAATTTGGGACTTGAATAGAAGCACTAAAGCATTAGGAAGTAAAAGACTAGAGGATGGAACTAACAAAGTTGCAGAAGCTGAGGCAGCATTGGTGGCAGTTAAGGTGGCAAGGAGGGCAGGGGCAACGTTATTGCATCTTGAAGAGAATCCCCTAATCATTATACAAGCAATTGTTAAAGGTGTAATGGAAGCTTGGCATTTGCAGTGCTATGTAGAGCTTATTGGAGCTGAATTAGCTTTGATAAATGACTTCAAAATCATGCATGTGACAAGATGGAAATAAGGAAGCAAACCTCTTGTCGAAATGGGCTCTATCCTTTACAACCACAGGGGAAATTTATATTGAAGACTTCAGTAATTTGAAACCATAAAATAGCCTATTAAGTAGAAATTGATAGCTTAAAATAAAAAAGAGAAAAGTAGCAAAATATGGCAAGTTGGATGGTTGCGCTGTATGGGTTTAGTGAGTTAATGCTCGTGGATGGTTGAAGCGAGAGCGAGCTGGAAGGGAGGACAAGGCTTTGAATGCGGGTGGTTTTCAAAAAATTGATAAATCTTTCCAAAGCTGCTCATTATTACCAAAGCAGGTAATGTGTCGAAGGGTGTGGTTGGTTTTGTGGTGTGAAAATGGAGACATGCTTCACATTTAATGCAGCAACGCAACAAAATCATTTTTACAGCCTGGTGTCGAACAAGAGTTGGAAGGAATGTTTTTGTTTGACGATCCTTGGCTGTTCAAATGTGTAAGTGATCTTAAGGGACATGTTTAACCAGAATAAAGATAGCACAGGACAAATGCAGATGTTTACTCCATGATCATGGCTTGAGGTCTTCAGTTGGAAGCGCCAGTGGAGAATGCATGGATGATTATGGAGGCCATTGTACCCACAAAGTTTCTTGGAGGGCAAACACGGATGTTTACTCCATGATCATGATTTGGGGCTTCAGTTGGGAGAGCCAGTAGAGAATGCATGCATGATTATGGAGGCCATTATACCTTTAACTTTTCTAGGAGTAAGAGATTCAATTCTTGAACGAGCAGTACCAAGGGTGGAAATGAATTAAAATGATGACTCGGTGAATGTAGTGAAGGTGAAGGACAACAAGTTCACTACTTATGTGTGGCGATTTGATGAGAGGAAGTGCAGAAACCACTTTAAAGAAGCTCGCCGAATTGGAAGGGTCTCAATTTGGTGTTGACCATTCAGCAATTGGATGCAAAGTTAGAGAAAATGCAGAGAAATGCCGGATTGATGGAGGTCGAGGTTCCTCAAAGGAGATGTTCACCGAGAAATAGACGTAGTGGGGAGGTTGGAGGTGACAGGGCACATTGAAGTTTAAGGAACAGGCGGACGCAAAGCAGAATACAAGCAGACATGCCACAGCCCGGATTTCATCTTCTTTTTTTTTGGGGGGGGGGGGGAGGGGGGGGCACGGCTTTTGATGTTTCATTTATTTTTTATTATTATGCCAGAAAAACTGTACCCATTGTGGGCTAGAAGGGTGGATATTATAACCCCTGTACATTTTGCTGTTGATGACACTTGTTTTTGCATTCATTGATAAAATGGTTATTTAGGGGTTAGGGTTTCAATTTGCAGGTCTGGTTTTAATTTGTATGTAGCAGTATGGGGTGATTTGGCGGTTGTAGAAGGTGATAATGTATGCTGCTGTGACACTTAACTTTTTCTGTAGAATTGCTTTAAACATATTAATAAAATTATCAATCTGTTACTGAGAAGAAAACATTAGTCACTGGTAATTCGTAAGCATAACCAAATTTACAAAACTCCCACCATAACATAGCCTAAACAATTATGTACCCAAACAGATCAGATTAGCCTGCAGCTTAAGGCAATTTTTAGGTGGTAGAATTGTGCAAATGAGACCTTTAAAAAGTTACAAAATACATTGAGGGATCTCAAAGAACTGGGTAAGATCTCCATTTAGTTGCAGAACAATGTGAAGATTCAGGAAATTCAAAATGGTTGAACCAGATCCCTTCTTATACACACATCAGCAGGATGATGAGAAAAAAGAAAAGAACCAATAGTTGAATATATAGAGTGTTGGTAATGTAGAAACTGTGTATATTTTATTTTAATTGTGTAAATCACTGTAACTTATTTTAGTTTGTCTTCTCAACTCAGAATATTCGAGCTTATTTCCAATATTATATCACTTGGGTGTATTTCTCAAAAACATGAGACTACATTGAACTACAGTTGGGTCCATAGGCTGTAAGTTTTATGCAAAAGAATCTATAACAGTAATATTATAAAGACATTATACATAGAAATTCAGAAGTGTCCATGAAAAGTGATCATCAAACAAAGGAAAAAATGCATTCAACAACCATGAATGTATCTAGTAACATATAATCTAATGTTCAGTGTCAAATCTTAGCATCAGATGTTCCAGTCAAAAGAAATACAAAAAGGTGGAATGGTTTCCCATTTTACAGAAATCGGAAACATTCGTCAAATTTTGACGCTACTTTGCACTTGGATTGAGTTTAGAGGTTGGGAGGGGAGTTTGTCTCCATTGAATTAAAATGAATATTGTAAATTACAGATTTGTTGCATAAAAATGCACAAACAACGATGCAAGGTTGACCTCAATATAAAACAGTGAAACACCTCCGACAACTACAATGACAACTAGAAATCAAGCATACAGAATGTTATAATAGAATTGATAGGTAATTCTAACAACCAAAACAGATATATCTTAATTCAAATGAGGCCAGATCTTCCAAAAACCACAACGCTTGAAAATTACTATTTATATACCATATATGCAAGGAACAGGACTGCATATATTTCTAGCTCTAGCAACTATGAAAGATAGATAGATAGATAAAAAATTTAACGTCCATGAGGCTAAAAATAGCCTATGGGACAGCAAGACAACTCAAGCAGACTTAAGTAGCGCTGTTCGCCTCTTGTGTAGACTAATGATGAGCCCCCCAATTGCTCAATGTACTCTTCGTTGAACAGGTTATGCCAAGAACTGTCACATATAGTATCCACAAACTTATCCCTGCTATCCTTGTAGGCCTCACATTCTAGAATAAAGTGCTGTTCAGTTTCCACTTTCCCAGAATTGCAAAATCTGCAAATTCTCTCTTCCCAAGCCTCCTTTGGCCTCTTCCAACGCCCGGTCTCACAACGAAGTTGGTGAGAGTTGGCTCTTAGCTGAGCAATAAGAATTTTAGCTCTCCAAGAAATGTTGGCTCCTATGTACGTTTTTTCGAGTTGATCACAAGTGGGGTTGAACTCATTTATATAATATAGTTTCTTCCTCCCAATCTCGCTTCCCCAATTTCTCTTGTAGAATTTCTCCATAACAAAGACCTTTATTTCTTTATTATTTGTGGGGCACATATTGAAATGAATATTCCATTTACTCATCCACTTGATGTTTTGTTGCATCCATGTCCTTTTTCGCTTACATAGTGTGTCCCTAAAGACAACTTTCGGCCATCTATCCTCTTCCATTTTTTCGATTCTTTTAGGATAGCTTAAAAGGCGAACCATAGCAAGTGCCTCGATAGGCGCAGCCCCCATTTCACTTAGCATGATGTCATATGGAACAGTGCTTTTAATTTTAAACTTGCTTGTAATCAAGCGCTTTTGGATTCCTTCGATTTGTTTCCATTGTGCTATAGTAGTGCTGCTGGCCCATAATTCACACCCATAAAGAACAACTGGCAGCACAAGAAGACCGAACAAGGTTTGAATAGTTTTCCAATCCCACAACTCCGCTTCACGGCACCTATTCTGAAGAGCGTAGAAAGTCTTCCATCCACCTAATGTCCTTTTATACCTACAGCTAGACCAGCTTAGTTTTTTGTTGAAATCGATGCCAAGGTATTTATATTCCGCAACTTCTTCGAGAACACTTCCATTGTAATAAAATTCATGTTGATGCTGTTTTTTATTATTAGAGAAAATCATAACCTTGGTTTTGCTGATATTGACCTACATCCCCACCATTCTACAAAAGCGCTCAAGAGAAGATAGATGGTCTTGCAAACCACAAGCAGATTTGGCAATTAAAATGAGGTCGTCCGCATATAGGAGTAGCTTTATAACAAATTCCCCTAGCTGAATGCCTTCACGCTTTTGCGTGTTTAACCACTCTTCCAGTTTGTCAATATATAAACCAAATAAAGTAGGAGATAAAGAGCAGCCCTGTTTGACCCCGATATCGCTCCTAAAACATTCTGAAATGCCATCTGAAGTTCTGATTTTGACTTTCACCTCTTCGTACATCCTATGAGTAGCAGCTCTGAGATGCCTAGGAATCCCCAATTCTTCCATCCTCAACCAAAGCTTGTCTCTCGGAACGGTATCAAAAGCCTTTTTGAAGTCAACAAAGCAACAAAAAACCTCTTCCTTTTTCTCCCACTCTTTTTCATTAATGTGTCTCAGAGTGACACAGTGATCCACTGTCGAGTGCTTTGGCCTAAAACCAGCTTGCCCTTTAGCACGTTTATGATTTTCTTCTGCCCATTTGCTGATCCTAGTTTCTATCATACTGCCAAAAAGTTTAGCAAAGAGGGTATTGATCATTATAGTCCTGTAGTTGGAGGGATTGTTAACATCACCACTCTTAAAAAGTGGTATTGCAAGGCTGATTGTCCAATCTTTCAGAAACCCTTCCTGGCAGATTTTGTTGAAGATTTCAATGATGTGCGGTGCAAGAGTTTTCATACCCCACTTCAAATATTCAGCTTGAAGCGCAACAAGGTCTTTTGCTTTGCCTCCACCCAACTTCTTAATCCCTGTCTCTATCTCTTGCACAGTAAAAATATTTGTGGTATCATTGACCAAAGGTGGCTGTCCCACTCCACCCTCTTGTTCATAAAGTTTCTTAGCATAATCAAACCATTGGGTGGCAGTAATATTATTTTCAGTTTGCTTCCTCCTTGGTTGGAGTTCTTTCCAAAAACGTTTGGGGTTATTTCTGCCCAAGAAAATTAGCTCCTCTGTCCTTGTGGACATAAAATCGATTTTTTTCTTCTTTAGGATCTGTTTGTAGGTCTTAATGTCAAGGTTAGTTTTATTTGACTCCCTTAGATTTCTCCTAGCCCTCTTGCATTCCTTATCAAACCATGCATTGGCTGGAAAACAATTAGTTTCAGATTTTCTATTTTTTGCTCTCTTGCATTTTGAAAGAGCCTCGTGAATCAGATTTGATAAATCATGACTGTTAACACCATGCTTATACATAGGGTGTCCCATACAAAGTTCCTCAAGAGTAGCCCTGAAAGTGTTACTATTTTCTGAAGTTAACAAAATTCTGCCCTGAGAAGGTGGGTGTTGAGGGCCTTGGATTTTTGCCCCAAACCGCCTATCCTTTGCCCAATACAAATTTACGTACAGCGGTCTATGATCTGATTTGAGATCCCAAATGTGCTCTCCAATTTCAACTTCTTCAATATTGTTATACAAATGCTGCGAACAAATTACATAATCTACCACACTTGCCCCGTTGTATGTGTTGCAAGTGAAATTGCCCGACTTAGCCCATCTAGCCAAGCCATTACAGATTATTAGATCAAATGTGCCACACAAAGTGATCAATTCTTCCCCAAAATGATTGCAGCCTTTAGCATCTTCGGATATTCTATCCCATTGATGATTTCTCTCTTCTGTGAGCCAAATAGGCTTATCATTTACTTCGGAGCTGAAAATACTTGCTTGCCAATTTGCTGTCCTAGCATTGAAATCTCCAACAAGAAGGACATCCCCACGTTGTGAAAAAACAGCAACATCTTTCTTTAACGTAGCATAAGGGTCATTGTGATCTAAACCACACTTTTTATAAATTTTAGATACTTGTGGAGCAAAGTAACAAGCTGCAATCCTGAGAAGAGTGTTATTTTCCACGATTTTGAGCCATATAAATTGTTTATTAGAATCAGTCTTTTCCAGCTGAATGACACGACCTTCTCTTTCTTTTACTAGAACCATTATACCTCCATGACCTTTACCATTTCCGGCTGCCTCATTCCACACTGCCATACACAAAAGCAACCTAACATACACAGCAGCAATGTCACACTAAATATGTATCCACTGGTAGTGGTGGAAGCTAAAATAATTGCAATTCGATTAAATCCAACTTTTGCAATTTTACCACTTCAAGCCAAACAAGTAGTTAAACTGTTTTGCTTCACAAGCAACACAAAGCACTCTCCTTCAATCTATAGCTCCTTTGCATTTGTATTATTATAAAGGGCAATGCCTAAAAAAAGTTATAACAAAAAGCTAATATAAAAGAATGTAAGCATCGATATTGTCAAAGCTAGCATAGATGATGAAATGCAAATGACAATTTGTTGCAGCTCAAAATTAATACAAATCAACAAAATTGCTAGCTTCAATAAATCTAGCACATAGCAGTGATAGCAAGTGCTCAGGAAAAAAATAGTAACAATAATTGTACCTTAATTCGTAAGTTTTTGGGGTCAGATGCACCAGTGTTCTCAAGAGGTGAACCACGGGCATGCCCTGACACTTTCCCTGCAAATTTGACACAATTTGGAAAAATGATATTAAATTAGTTTCATTCTGTAATCCCAGAGCAAAAATATACACAACACAAATAGACACTACAGATTCTAAGAAATTCTAAGTGTTAGATAGCAAATGAACATAGCATTTAGCTTCTTCACAAGCCCTAATCCAACACCTTTACTGATGGTAAACAGCTAGTGTATGACACCTAAACTAAAACTGCAATTAAAAAACAAAAAGCACAAGACAAATGAACCAGTTCCCTGGAATATCTATGTAGGAAGGAGATACCAGAGGTTTCATTTTCCTTGTCCACTATGAAGATCAAAGGAAAACTAAGAGGCAAAGACACGCAGAGCATGCACGTGGGAGAATGCATAGCAGCACAAGTCCCAAATTTTAAAGCAAGTGAAAATAGATGCAAGGAGACAATAAATATAATAGCATCCACAAATAACCAAAATAAGACAATGGGACTCATAAGTACATCCAATTGCAATTAGTAAAAGACTAAAGTGCTACATTTAGGAATAACCCTGGAGGTTGATACAGTGACTAAAGGAAAAAAGGCTGAAACAATGAAAGAATAGTAAGAGGAGATCAACCCAAGAGGGTTAAGTATAAATAGCCAAGTACAAATATAAATACTAATAGCAATGAAGAGGAGCTCAATCCAAATGGTTAAGTATAAATAACCAAGTACAAATATAAATAGCAATGCAAGGAGAGGATGCTTAAAGGGCAACAAGGGACAGATGAAGGCGAGAATATAGACCAAGCCAAGAAATCAGTTGTATCACCAAATCAATAACATATCTGTCTCCATGTTTAGTTAAAGAAGAAGAACCAACAACATGTTAGAATTCTTAGGTACTGAGAGAGAGGTGGGGGGGAATCAGTACAAACAACTTGGAAATTTAACCACTGATCTACAAAACTGAATTGCTAACTTCCAAACAGTAAAGCATAAGACTGGTATCAGTAAATAAAGCATAACAATATCAAACCACCACAAATTCATCCTACATGACAAAATGATTTTGGCGTCATGGAAACCTGTTACAAGGTAAAAACCATGGTGGGGATAATAACCAGAAAGATTCACTACAGCAGTAAATGAATTGCCCTACAAGGAGCATACAATTATCCTTTCTGAGGGTTCACCCTGCACTGACTTTGTACCTTGTTAGAAGTGCAAACAAATCTGCTAAGATCTACCTTATTGAAGGATTTATAAAACTCTTTTGAGAGCTTACCCTGTTAGGGAATTTACAACTAAAACCTTTTAGAATTCACCTGATTCAAGGTTTTACCTGTTGTAACTGTTAGGAAACAACTAAATGACTGATCTGGTTGTGACACTCCTTGCCCGTCAGATCCAATTAGTTCTCTGATCTGCTACCATTGCACAATACACTTCTTTGTTGAATGTCTTGATCAAAATTGTTCAATCACTCTACAAATTCTCGATCACATTTCTTCTCTGCTTACACTACTTGTTCCTTTTACATTACTCTTACTCTTTCTCACTGCTTGTATGATCACAAAACCTTTCTTTAATAACTGTTCTCTTTTGCCTCTGAATCTGGACCATCCATTCAAACCTTAAGCTTCCCACTCGTTCTCCTTAAACATTCCAAATATCTCAATGTCTTATTATAATTTTCTTCTGATTCTGTTGGCCTTCAACTGGATTTACCTGTCTACTACTTGGATTGGTCAAAACATGTTATCTTTCCCAATGTACCATCTTAACTTTTCCTCATACTAATCCAATGATTCAACTAATACCAGTGTAAACATCTCATGTCCATCACTCTATGGTACCATATTGTCTAATGTGATTACATCTCAATATTTGACTTCTTCCTTGACTGTTTGTGAATTCTCTAAATGTTGTCAACATTTCTGCTATAGTCGCATATCGTCTCTTGTGATCACCGATCACTACTTGTGTTCTTCCTTTACCCATTATCCTATTGTGATAAACTAACTTAGTTATCACCAACCAATGCTATGGATTGCTACGGATTGCCATCAATGACAACCATATAATTCTTCGCACAATATTGACCTTCCAAACTCCTTGAGTACTGATCTCCAATTGGCAATGCCAACAATCTCCTAATAATCTCCCAATGCCAACCCAATATTATTATCCACCATCTCAACTTGACCATTGTAGTCTCTACTAATGTCCACAAAACACTGTAACATAGACCAAAAATTTCAACTTCTATTTTTTATGTTCTTTTCACATTCCGTTATCAAGTCAAAGTGATTTGGTGTTTCATGTTCCCATCTAATAATATTTTTTTAATTCTTTGTGAACATCAAAATTTTGGTGTTTGGTGTTACACTATGAATGTCAAAAACTTTATTTCATTTAAAATTTATACTTTAGCAGTTTCCTCCAATCTTTTACTTTCCCCTTCTTCAGATCTTTAAGGATATTGAAAAAATAAAACATCAACGTCAATTCGTAATCTACAGAGTAATCTAAAGGAAGGGCATGTTGTGTAAGTGAAGGGGGTTGCCATAGTTGCATAATAGGCTGTCCTAGAATGGATCAGAGGGTCTTTATGGAGGAGAGTCGAGGAGCCAACTTATGAACTCCTCTCAACTCCATAGGATTCTATGTTTCATGGGCAATGAGGCAAGAAGGGGAAGCAAGTAAAAGGCGCCAAGAGAGATGGCTGTGGAAGACATCCTTCTTGGACTTGGTGTAAAAATGGTTTTGGGTGGACCCATCATGTCTCTTCTTCCAAACTCTAGTATGTTTGTGGAATATTATTGGTGACATATGAATATAACATGATGCTTGACCCTCATTGTAAATATGTGTATGTGAATTTGTATATATTGCTTTTGGGTACAGGATTCAAGTCTTGAGGTGCATTATTACAGAGATGCTTAATAGGTAAGATGTAACCCTAATCCTAATTTATTGCAATTGTGATTTTTGGGAAAATTAGGAAGGAGAAACTGAATTAGGTTTGTAATGTCCCCAACCTGGACCTAATTTCTTAATGCAATTATGACTCTAGACTTAAGACAATGATATTGTCAAATGGTAAATATATATATATATATCCTTTCACCTCTGATTGATTTCTTCTTTTCTTTCTCAATAATATTTAGTTTCTACTTTGTACCTTTTCAATATTTTAAGATATCTTTGTTTATTATGTAACACTTCTAACAATAGTGCAAGGTAAACTTTAATCTTTCCCTACGTGTGAGTTCCATGGCTATGCTTGATACCCATACCCTTACTCTGTTCAGCTCTGTCATTACCTTTTCACTTTTTGCAGGTTGTACTATTCTAAGTTTATGAGGTTTAAGTGATCAAGAGATTGAATCTCACTAATGTTATTTGCACTGAATAGTTTACGTCTAACCTGGTTAATGGGACTTGGTCTCTTGATTATCCTTGCACTAGCATCCTGTCGATTTCTGGATTATTGTTTTTGGATTTTGACTGGCTATTGAATGTGATCGCCCTTACTTGGCAATATTGAAATGTAGACTATTCCTTATCACTGATGACCAACTCCCATATGAAGAATAATAAATCTTCCTCTTATCACGCTTGTTTGTTGCTTCTGTTCTCCCTCTTTATTTATATTCAACTGCTGATGTGTATCGCTGACGGTGATGGTTCCAAGAAGATATGATTTGGAAAATATTTCGAGAAGTTTCTAAGTTCACCTTCATACTGATAAAGTCTTCTAATTATCGTAAAATACCTTGTTATTTCTCCCCGTGTTTCTTCCTCCAATGAGATTGTTCCTCATTAACTATCCGATGGTTGCATCCTTGAAAATGCACTCTTTCTGTAGTCGCACCTTTCCATTATCAGCACCTATTCAACTCGGCTTTCCATGAATAGTTATCAAATAATCAATTGCTTCCAAATTGTTATTTGTTGAGATAATCGCTAATTAGTAATTGAAGCTTATCATGCACGGTGAGGACACCCATATCTTGCTTGACCACAGTTTGTTTCTTCCACATAAGGGTCGACAATGTTTTTTCTTGAAATGGTGAAGTCTTTTCACAGAGGAAAACACTCAATCCTTGGATACGTGTTTTATTCCTTCAACCTACGTGGCATAGACAATGAATACCTAGATTAGTTTAATCTACGTGGATCATGGTATTGATCCTCTAAGTATATTTGAACATTTTTATTTTATATTATAATATCAAATATCATATTAAAAAAATTGATCTAATTGCATATTATTACTACTATTATTATATTACTGTATTTATATTATTGTTTGTTTATTATCTTAGTTTAATAATAAATTATATTATAATTTATTATTGGGAAGAAAATAGGGGACATGACACAGCTTTTGACTTTGCACAAACTCTAGACTAGTTCCTCTTGGATAGATTAATTTGAAAAATGGCATTGTAAATAGATTGCATGGCATCTACTTGAAAAGTTTATGTTCTCTGTAAGTTATAGAGCTTTAATCAAACTTAAGTAGGAAAAAGGAAATAGTAACAGTTATCTTCTCAGCCGCCAGGTAAGTCTTTTTTTATTTTCTTAATATATCACCATGCATTTCGTTGTCCTTTATTGACTTTCACTATGCTCATTTCCTTCAAATATATTGATATTCAGGATTTTCAATGCATTGTCCAATGTTCATTCAACTGACTCATCGTGTTCAATAGTTTAGTAACCTTAGTAACTTTAAGTCTATATAAATCGCAAATTCTTATACATTTTTTTACAAGCATTTTTTCAAGTACTATACTATTATTTTCCATTGCATTTCAAGAATGGGGATGACATGGGACTGTAATGTCCCCAAAATGATTTTTTAGAGAATATATGATTTTTTTTATACTTTCTGGTTTGCAATACAAAATATAAAATGAACCTATATGAAATGTAGATTAGCAAAAGAAACTACAATAATCCAAAATTCCTTAACGTAACCTAATATCCAGATTCAACAAGTTCTGCATAAAGCAATGTTGCATAAACAGGAAATTGCAATTAAAATGCCCTTATTACAATTTAGCACTCAATCATTGATTGGCTTTAATAGTACTTGCAGATAAATGAGATATACAGGTACAACGAATTTATGAATGGAAATTAATTCCCAGCCAGTAGAATGGCTCTTCACAATAACCATAGAGCTCTCCCTTATGGTGTGCTCAGTTGAAAACCTGTGATTCCCTCTATGGGACTTGTGGTAGCCCTAAAATGATGTCTTTGCCTTCCCAAAACTACTATCCCTTTTTAATATATTACATAGCCTTTTTAAGTGTACATTCTTCATCATGCATGGCTGGAAGAAAGAATGTAAATGATGTGCCTGTCCTTGCAATAATAACAGCTCCAATATATGACCACAATCACTCTGTACAACCAAACTACCCTTGCAATGGTATTGCAAATATGATCCAAGCCACAACCTTCAGATGCTCTGCCCAGCTAATGAAAACTTAGCACCTATAAGCTCATGATGCCCTTGGATGGTACCAAAATAAAAATGTGAATGGCAGGTGTTATCTTCAGCAGATGTAGGGCAAGGATCCGTGAGGACACATGACAATCAATCCCAGTGAATTATGATAATGACAGCAGCAAACATGCATATGACTTTTGAGAATCAACAATGAAGATCTCTGGAACAGTCTCTGAATATTGTTTTGAAAATTCAATCGTCCAAACCTGGAAACTTTCAGAAATCAACAATATTTGGTTCCAAATGTGAAAACTAGAACAAAATCATAAAATTCAGCTCCAATGCAGCCCCTCTGAGATGCCCTAGATAGAACCGAGAGTTTTCGTCCCCAGATCCACTAGTAGATATCCATGATCCTCCAAGATCTCTGAACAGCCAAGGGTTTTCATCATCCAAGATCTCTAAATAGGTAAGTGTTTTCATCCTTGGTTGCAAACTTAATCACGAAGCTTAAATGTTGAATTCTAAAATATAGACAAGAAAATACATAATGAATAAAAGCGCACCTTACAAACCTCTCCATTTTGGACCCACGATTTAAAATCTTCTTCTTAAGTATTTAAACCTATATTTTTTTACTACAGGTGTCTAAACACTTTGTTATTAAGTTGCCCTTTGATATGGACATTACCAAGCCAAAGCGAAACAATATTAATAATGTTTCCCTTGCTTTATCCTTTAGCCTATGGGATATGAGGATATGCAAGCAGATTGAAGAGCAACAGAAGTATACACACATATATACATAGGAAAATGCTATTACATACATACATACATATATATTGCATAGGGATCCTCAAATTTTTACAAGTTTAACTACATGGTATCAAGATTTAATTTAAGACATTCACATAATGTATCAAATCAATGTTAAAACTAATTTAATATATAATTAAGATAGCTGGTAGCAAATGTGGCAACACTAAACAATTATGTTGCAAAAATTATATCCCATTTTTCATACTAACCGTTTTTGATAGACATGGCAGTAGAAAAATATTTAGACTAAGTACAACTATGCCTCATATGGGATATTAATATCAAATGAGTCCTTAAAATATGTTGATTATTCTTCTCAGTCTGAAAGATTATTTTGCTCAGTCTGGAAGGTCTACACAGGTTCAGTGTGAACATGCAAGTAGTTTGAGTTATTTCTATATATTAATTCACTTTAGTGATTATAGTGAAAAGTGAAAGCCTTTTGTTTAGTTGATTAAGTCTAATAGGGCGTATATAATCATTTAATAATTTAGACTGATCTTCCAAGTCATCTCACTTGTGAGATAAGATTTCTATATTGGAGGATTAGAATTTTAGCTGAATAGTATAAAGATAGATGCAAAATAGAAGTTCAGTCCTCACTAGAATAATAATTCACAGTAGTTGTACAATTGTGGGCGTTTTCTTGTAAGCTTTAAAGGAAATGCAAACGAGATTTCAAGGTATAACTTCATTTCCATAGTTTGAATTTCAATGATTTGTGTGATTAATTTCATGTTTGGTTAAGCATTAGATAATTAGTTGTCGTGAACAGAATTTTAAGAGAATCTAGGTCACACTGCATATCAAGTTGTGGCTCATCCAATGTAATCCCAACCAATCCTACTTGCTGCAGCTCCTCAATCTATTTAGCATCTTCAAGTTCAACATTGTAAAATGCACTAGAGTCTTCCACTGAAAAATTTGCCAATCCTTAAGTCTCAGGGCACTATAAACTAAAACTAGCTTCAACACTTGTCTAGAGGTAAGCTTGTTTCCCCTTGAATGAAAATATAGGCCGACCAACTCCGCTCTATAACAAAGAAACTAGCAGCCCGTGAGAGTAGTCAAAGGGCACAGTTCTTAAACTCTTTTTCTAGCCTTTTGATGCCACGTCCATGATCTAATAGGATCTTCTTCCTCCTTCAATGCAGAGAGAGTGAGCACAAATCATCTTCCTATTTCCTTCTTTGTTGTTTTTCCCTCTTCTTTTCATAGTCATCTTCAAGATGCAAAAAAAACTCTTGGAAATGCAAAACAAATTTTTTGAGATACATCTATGTTTTAAGATGTTTAGGGTTGCATAAGAGGTGTGGAAGAGATTGTTGATGCACCACAATCCATTTAATTTTGTGTTTCTTTCAGAGAATATAATGATCTTTTCAAAGCATTACCAAAAACATTGACATCTAAGAAGTGTGGATGTACCTGAGACAGCTGAGGACATCTCAAATTCCGCTGAACATCTTGACAAAATCCCAGCTCCTGCAGGGCATCCCAAGAATGTTTGCAAAATTCCCAACAACGTGGACAGTTAGGAGATGTCCCCTAACATCATACTGTCTTGAGGTTGGTGATAAGAACAAGGATGGAAGTTTCAAAAGGGGGATTGTATCCCAGCGTAACACAACAATAAACATCCTCAAAGTCCCAACTCCCAACAACATCCCACTTATGTGGAGGTCATACCAAGAACATTCTAAAAAATTCGAAGACATGAACAACCAAGGGACATTCGCTAATGTCTCACTACCCTAAGGTTGGCTATGGGGTTAGAAGCAAGGGTTTTAGATGGGGGACACGTCCTTATGCAACATAGCTATATAAACTTTAAGTTTACATTGTCATGCCCCCTCCATCTGCAAATTTGGATACATTGTCCACTTGTCTCTAAACTATGCCCACATCCACCTCATCCCAAAGATTTGTGGAACACTATATATGTGCCAAATTTGGAAACATATACCATGGGTTCTGTAATTACAATGTATGTCAAATGTGAAAATATACATTACGAATGCCCCAAAAATTGTGTATGCCAAATATGGGAACACATAGAATATGACGTGCATGCCAATTTTTTACTTTGAAATTCAAGAATTGAGTTTTGTAAGATACCAGAACCAAATTTCTTGTTTGGTGTGTATGCAATATGGGAACATACATAATCATAGTGAATTGTTTTGACTAAATCTCCGGAATCTAAATGTGCACCCATATTATTCTAAAAGAAGGCAAAGCAAGATTCAAAATTGCCACCAAAACTTTTCAATAAGTATGGCACAAATGCCCACAAACACCTTAAAATGTCTCATAAATAATCTTGAATTATGTGAGGACTCCGGCACACTTGGGAATGATACAATACAAAGAACAAGTCCCCTTGGGCATTTTTCCTTCACAAATTAGGGTGGCAAAAGGGTGCAAATGGAAGTATGAAAAAGGTTGTCAGGGTGGGTCACAGTGTGATTGGAAGTGCGTCAAAGTACAAAGGGCCTGTGTAATACTATCTTCAGTAATCTTTTAATCAAAACATGGAAATGAAAATTAAAGTGAATGAACTATATATAATTCTGTTTTGTCTTTGACGCCACACAAAAATGGCTTCTCTATGTTCTAATTGTTCCCTGTTCAGCCAGGAAAGAAATCCAAATAAAAAGATGATAGACTAGTAGTGTCACTAAACCTAATCTACCATGACAAACAGAATTAACAAAAATGTCCAAATATACAAAGGCCTTCTAAGCAATTTTTCACAATTTATATGGAGCAGCATCCAAAGACATGCTTCCGAACTATATGCATCACAGGCTGAAAGAAATCCAACAATAAATAGTTGTCTGTACCCAAAAGAATGTATAAATTGCCAAAAATAAGTCAACACATGATAACTGATTTGATGTGCTAATAAAGCTGGTCAATGATTTTGTAGAAAGAAACCTGCATGATCTTTTAAAAAGAGAATTAATGTAATATCTAACATACTCGGCAAATACCACTTATTCAAACTTGCTGCTGGCGGTATGGTGTCATGTTGAACAAATAATTTAGCATGGCTTTGTAGTGCATCTAAAACAATCATGGTATTACTATGCAGATTCTACATGAGGTGCCAGTAGTTAATGAGGCAATCCACTTCAATCTCAAAGTGGAAGGATAGATTTTCTGGTGAATGTGAACATCTCTGAGGTTTATGAGAGAGGCTTTTTAAAACTTTTCTAAAACCATTTGAGTTATCTCAAAAACTTAAAAATGATGTGTCAGTAAAACATTTTATCCTAACACTAGATTCTCGGTAATTACAAACAGCTCTCTGTGAGGTTTCTTCAATTCTTTGAAGTGTATCTGCCAAGAGGTCCCTTTATCCCCAATAAATACACATCATTGTTCCGAAAAAACAAGGGAGAAACTAAGGGTCTGTTTGTTTGCTGTTGTTAAATAATGCTGGAATTGCCATTGCCAAATTCCAGTAATTGAAAATTCAAGAAGTTTTAAATTCGGAAAATGATTTCTGGAATATGGTTGGAACCCTTTGTTTCACCTGGAATTCGTAGTGAGAAAATGCATTTTTGCATTTGATTCCATAATTCTAAAATTGGGTTTAGATGTGACTTTTATTGTGTGATTTGTGTTAGTGATTTAAATGTGATTTTTTAAGGCAATTTTTCTTGATTATACAGAATTAGAGAGAAAAATAAATGATCACAAAAAAGCACCAGATTATACAGTGGGGGGAAGATCGAGAGATATAGCTTTATACCTTCCATTGTATTAAGCTGAAAGTTTTGAGAAATTTCAACAAATATATTATGAAAATAAGGACAGTTGACAATAAATAAAAACATGTTTCGCTTGGAGTCTCTGGTCAAAACAGTTCAGCATGCCCTTCTAGAACCTTCCAAACCTTATGCAAGTTTCAGCCAGTATGCATAGCCAGAGAAAGTCATGGAAAATGCCCTGTTCAGTCTAAACGTCTGATAAAACTCCCTTTGTTCAAACACTAACATAAATCCACATCTTACTCCCATTCAAAGCTCCCTGCTAGTGCATACAATATCTAAGGCAATCTAATTATAATCCACCCAAGTTCCCTTTCAACAAATCCTCTATGTATATTTGCCAGAAGACATTAAGGTCTATACCATTGTTGTTTTTCAACGCCCCATCACTAGATCAAATATGAGCATACCTTATAGATATGGTATCACTATTTGATTTCAAGCACTAATATTTCCTTTGGTTCATGGTCGATAGATCTAAATTTACAGTAGGATGCAAAGGTAACCCAATTCATTCCTGAGCCACAATGTCCCCAAATCTATGATAATATAGAATGATAGAAAAACTATAAAATTATTAGAGCAGAATTCAAAAATTATAAAATTTCCTTTATCACCATTTCCCACTTAAGTGGAATTGGAATTGATTTTCTAATTCCACCTATTTAGATGGAAGATTCAAATGCTGGTTTTGGGGGTAAATGGGAATTAACAAATCCCTATTCCAGTTTCATGTTTCAAACACAAACTTTGAAAATGTCAATTCTAGGATTTAACAATTCCAATTCCAGTCTAATTCCAGCAAACAAACGGACCCTAACAGTTTGTGGCCATTTGTTTTCACGGTCAATGAATTTTTATCTTTTATAGCTTTGCAGCCATTTGCTTTCATAGTCAGTGACATTTTATCTTTCAATGGTTTGTAGCCCATTGTCTGGCTGGTTTGACATAAACCAGAAATCACAGCTCTGTGAACAAAATTGTGGAGCACATACTTGTGGACAAAAGCAATGGCCCAAATCAAGCGCAAAATTGCAGTCAGTATTTCTGAACCTGTCTGAAATATTGAAATCCTATACTGGATTGCCCATATGTTTATCCAATCTTACATTGGGAAGGGGTACACCACTGCAATAGCACAAAGAGGGTAACTAAAGGTCAACAAGTAGATGTGTTGGAATTGAGGAATGGGATATCCGATAGCCTGCACGGATCTGAAGGTCATGTAGCTTACTCGACTGGAGAATTACCTCCTGAACCTACACAAAAATGAAAAATAATTCTTCTTAAATCTCAAGATTTGAAAACTACCATAGTGTGTCTTGATAAGTAAACGATTAATCAGGATGCAAGGTCCAATATCTTCTCCCTACTGCATAGCTTCCTGAATGCTCTACATCTTTCCTCACTGCTCATCAATGTACAAAAGCTAAAGGTCAATAGCTTAGTTCAGCTTGAAAAAGGAGCATTTACCAATGTAAGGTGGTAATGCGTCCGAACTTTGAAGAATGAATGCTTGTCAAACGGCAGTCTACTAACCTATAAGACCACGAAAAGAATGTGCTTCAATTGAAACCGTGATTTTAACTTGTTCCCCAAAAGCCGGACAGAATGCGCCCAAAACTATCAAATTTACAAAAGAATAATTTCTGTAAAGATGCCGTTCAATTATAACTTGCTTCAGTAAAAGCCCCTTCCGAATATTTAATTGTGCTTCAAAACTAGCCCTGCAATTCGATGTTTTAAAACAAGTACGACGGGGATACAAGACTCCAGCTGTTTATTGTAATGGTCAAAATCAAACAAGCCAAAAGATCCGATATCAAAGGAAAGAGCTTGCAAGGTTTAATAAGACTATCCAAACCTAAATAATAAATTCGAAGTGCTTGCTAGAAGAGCAAAAATAATACCCTTCTAACAGATTAGATATCAGAGTCGTTTCACGGATTAAATTGATGGTCAATAGTGAATTTTGAATTTAAACTAAGATCGATGTTTTCGACATAAAATGAAACAATTCATGGAGACAAATCGTTCAATCAATTCAGAAGCGGAGAAATAGGGTACCTGGAGTGGAAGTCGAGCATCCCATTTCTTAATAACAAAATGTATCCTACTCTTTAGGTTATAAGATGCAATTCGATGGATCGGTATTTGTAATGAAAAACTGCACGCACTACACGAGTGTTGATAAAAATGTTTCCCCCACCGATACGACAATTGGAAGCGAATTTGACGTACATGAGAAATCTACTCCAGTTATTAGCTTTGGAGTAAGCGTTGAAAATTTCTTGGTTTTAATTATTTTCTTATTTTTAAATTGGGAAACTCTACTCCAACTACCAAGTCGTCTCCCCTTAAGCTATGGAGTTATGACCATAAAATCTTCTTAACTACTAGCAGTCGCACCTTAGTATGCAATAGGTACCTCGAATAAGTATGGAAGGTGAATTAGAAATTTGAAGAAATAGAAATAAAAAAGATGGAGGATAGAAACCATATATTCATTATATTGATCAAATGATCTTCATTTATATAATTTTTGAGACAAAATGATTTACTATAAATATGGTAAATTAACTAACAATAAACTATAGAGGAATAACAACTAAGAGACTTTAGTCATTGTTTACAACTCAAACCCATTGCCACATACTTGGTGATTTAGTTTTGACTTATTCCAACACTCTTTGTGTAGCAATAACTAAATTCAGATGGACTACTAGAGGAAAGGACCCAGTACTTGAATGTGTTCCAATGGTTGTCATAAGAGTTGCTCATTTGATACTCACACATATAGATTTAAATATTTATTATCTTAATGCCCAACCTGTTTGACAATATTGCACCAATTAAAGTGGCTTTAAAGTTTTTAGTACAATAATAAATACCCTTAATTGAATGAAATGTACCCTTATTTATAAAAGAAACCAATGTTGTGATGCCACATCAATTGTGCAAGTATGAGAACCCTTTTTGCACGACCATTGCTCTGACTTGAAACCTTAGGTATAAGCAAACGACTTGCCAAGTAAGCTACTGTAAAAATTTGGGATTTTTTTTAAATTTCCACATAGGATTTTGATAATCATTAAGTTAGGGTGCTCAAGTAGTGGGTCCTCTCCCCTACCATATCTACGTTCTACAAACTAGGAATTAAACTCACCAGAAACATAAAATAAAATAGTACATTTATATAAAAGTTATTATTTGAAAATAGTCCATAGATTATTAAGGCTTCTTCAAGTTGCTCCCAACTACTAGTATAGTCATACAACTATCATTCATGCTTCAAAATACAATTGGACACTATTTGCACATGAAATGCCTCATAACCCTCGTAAAGCTATGATGCCAAACTTCCAAATTTGTATATCTCCCTAAGCTATTGGACACCAATTCACACATGTGTGTCTTATAACTCCAATGAAGAATAGTTTATCCAATCTGTTAGCAACTCAGACTATTGAGCATCCATCTAGCATCTATTGCTCCCTTTCCTATCTTCAAATATTAAATTCTTCAAAATATGTCATGTCTTTTATCTTCAATTAAGTCATTGTTAAGTATATAACCAAGATAACATACAGGTCTGAAAGTGCAGACCACACTTGACCTTCTCATACTATATACTACATATGACTTTATATATATCCTTCCTCTCATGAGACGTTGACTTCCGAGAAGGTTATATGCTATTGAAACTAATTTAAAACACTATGTGTTAGTTAATAATTAATGATAACCAACCATGTAAATTACCAATTTATGGAAGAGGCATATAGGTTGACTTAGGCAAGAGACGTGCCCATTCAAGTATCATGTCCTTTAGTTGGGTATATAGGAAGGTTAGTATTGTTGTTTAAAGAAAAAACATTACACAATTAAGTTTGTTTCTTCAAGCAATATCATCCTATCAATCTATTGCATAAATATATAACATTCTAATCAGAAATATAATTGACAACTTCTTCAATATTTAGATTATTAAGAAGACCATTCTTAGCAACCAAGGACTGAAATTAAAGTCTGATTCAAAGGATACATAATTTGCAAAATATTTACATGGTATTAGAGCTCTGGTAGTTGAACCTAGGCTCTGCAAAATTCAGTTATCAGACTTCATATATATCTAGCAACTATCTTCTATCTCAATGGCATACACAATCAGACCCGAGGACAAGTTTCATGGGAAAGAACACTTTGATGCCTGGAAATTCATAATCATGATGATTCTTGAAGAGAATGATATAAAACAATTTGTTGATGCAGCATCCAAACAACCTCGAGTTGAACCTCACAAATCTATCTAGAGCAGAGGAAATAGAAAAGCCATTCAAATCATTTTAGATGGAGTAAAAAATGATATCGTACCCATGCTTACAAAATATTAAACTGCATTTGACATGACGAATACATTACAAAATGCATATGAGGTAAACAGTGCAACTAGGGTTCTCACACTGAAAAGAAAACTAAATCACATTCAGGTAAAGAAAGGAGAATTGATAAATTCTTACTTCCTAAGGGTTATCAACATTAGAGATGAACTATCAAGTATAGGAACCATCTTTGGTGATACAAAATTAACACTAATGGCTATATATGGATTACCAAATTCATGGGAGACATTTGCACAAGGAATAAGTGCTAGAGATAATCTTCTCGACTTCAACAGACTTAAGAACGATTGTCTTCAAGAAGAATCCAGAAAGTTAAAGAAAGGAGGGAAACTGAAAACAGAAGACGAAGAACTTCATGTCCTTAATACAAACTCCTATAAAGGTAAAAAGAAGCATTTCAAGAAGAAAAAGGGAAATCAAAAGAATGGGAAACCCAAAAAATATCTATCTAAAATAAAGTGTTTAAAATGTGAAAAATTTGGACACTACAAACCAAATTGTCCTAAAATTTCTAAACAACAAGAAAATTGTACAAATGCCAGTAAGGAAGAAGATACCTATGATCCCAAGAACTGTGTTTTGTACTCCTCACTATCAAATGAAATTTCAAATAAAGCATGGGTAATTGATAGTGGGTCTTCTAGACATATAACGGGATACAAAGAAACACTATAATCTTTATCAGAGAAGGTGAATGGTGAAGTTACCATTGGTGATAATTCAACACACTCTGTTGAAGGAATTGGAAATTGCACCTTGAAACTAAAAATAGGAAATACTCTTCTTCTCAAAGGTGTACTCTATGTACTAGGGATTAAAAGAAATCTAATCTCAATTATAGTGCTTGAAGATGATGGGCATAATGTTGCATTCGTGGATGAAAAAGTATTAACTTTAGCAAAGAACTCCTTAATCAAGAAAGCGAAGTTGATTGGTCAGAGAAAAGGATACTTGTATGAATTGAATATAGAATCTAGTCAACCTATTCAAGCTTTAGTTCATGAAGCTGCAGACGTAAATGAAATATGGCACAGAAGATTAGGGCATCTAAATTTCAAAACCTTATCAACTATGGAGAAGATGGTTATTGGATTACCTACACTAAATAAATACCACTCAAGCACATGCAAAGCGTGCACTCTAGGTAAGAACACCAAAATTCCATTTCATGATAGTACTAGGAAAACAAATAATGTTTTGGAATTGATTCATTCATATTTATGTGGACCTATGTTTATTCCTTCTCATGGAGGATTTTAGTATTATATTTTGTTCATAGATGACTTCTCTAGGAAAACATGGATTTACTTCTTAAAATTCAGAGAATCAGAAGAAATCCTAAAGAGATTTAAGGAATTCAAAACATTAACTGAAAACTTTTCAGGGCATAAAATTAAAATTTTTAGAACTGATAACAGAGGAGAATATACCTCAAACTTGTTTAAAAGGTTTTGTAAAGAATCAAGGATTAAGAGTGAGTACAATGTTACTTATAATCCAGAACAAAATGGGATAGCAGAAAGAAAGAATAGGACAATTATAGAAGTTGTTAGAGCTATGATTTTTTATCAAAATCTAGAATATTATCTTTGGGCAGAAGCCTCTTGTATTGCTATATATATTCAAAATAGAAGCCCTCACTCCTATCTTAAAGATAAAACTCCTGAAGAAGTATTTACTAAGGTAAAACCCAATATAATTCATCTTAGAATTTTTGGTTGCCCTGCATATATCCATGTTCCAAAAGAAAAGAGAACCAAGTTGGAACCCTCGGGGAGGAAAGGTATTTTTGTAGGGTATAACGAAACATCTAAGGCATATAGGATTCATACCTAGACAAAAAAGTATTGAACTTAGTAGAGATGTAATTTTTGAAAAAGATCTTGCATTGAAAAGAACCATAAGTTCTGCAGAACCTTCTCCTTTATCTAGTTCTAAAAGAAATAGTGAATCTAGGTCCTAGAGGGAGAACTTAGAAGAAATTGAAAATGAAATTCACAATCTGAACCTTGAAGAAACTCAAAATTCAAAGAAAAGACCACTTTGGGCCATTAAAACAGTTGAGGTGGCTCAAGACTTTGCTACACCTTCCGGAACAGTTAGAGAGAGAAAAAGACCTAAAAGGTTCTCTAGTTATACAACAAACATGAGTGATTTATCCAAAACAGAACCAACCAATCCTTATGATGCTATTAAACATACAACTTGGAAAGAAGCTATGACAGAAGAATACCAATCTATTATGAAAAATGATGTTTGAAAAATTGTTCCAAGACCTAAGGGGAAATTTGTTGTTTATTCCGAGTGGATATTTAAAATAAAGCATGCTGCTGACAGTAGCATTGAAAAGTATAAAGCTAGATTTTAAGCCAGAGGATTTTCTTAGAAGGAAGGGATTGATTATGAAGAAACCTTTGCTCCTGTTGCCAGATATACCTCTGTAAGAGCAGTCTTAGCAATTGCAGCATTAAAGGGATGGAAAGTACATCAGATGGATGTAAAAACATCATTCCTAAATGGAAAGATTATAGAAGAAGTATATCTAGAGCAACTTGAAGGATTAGAAACTCATGATCCTAATACTTTTCTTTGCAGGTTCAAGAAAGCTCTCTATGGGCTTAACCAGGCTCCCAGGGCCTGGTATGAAAAAATTGATAAGTATCTCACTAGCTTAGGATTCTCCAAGAATGAAGCCGATCCAAATCTATATTATAAAAGAGATAAAGATGATATGGTAATTCAGATACTATATGTTGATGATTTACTAATAACAGGTAATGATCATCTCATAGATCAATGCAAGAAAGATCTAACTGGAGAATTCGAGATGAAAGATTTGGGACTCCTTCATTACTTCGTAGGACTGGAAGTACGACAAAATTCTGACAGTATCATACTTAATCAAGGGAAGTATACATCAGGCATTTTGAAGAGATTTGGAATGTGAAATTACAAACCTATGTCTTCTCCAATGAAGACTAATCTACATAAACTTAAGAAAGTAGTAGCAAAATCACCTTCCATAGGTTCTACTCTTTACATACAGATGATTGGGTCCCTTACATACTTAGTAAATACAAGACCGTATATTTGTTATGCAGTTAATGCCTTAAGTCAGTTTATGTGTGAGCCATAGGAGATTCACCTAGTTGCAATTAAGGACATTATAAGATACTTACAAGGCACTCTAAATTTTGGACTCAAATATGAGAAGGTTGCTTTAGATTTGCATGGATTCACTGACTCAGATTGGGGTGGAAGTGTTAAAGACAAAAAAAGTACTTCAGGATGTTGTTTCAGTTTAGGATTAGTTATGATATCTTGGATATGTAGAAAGCAGTCTTCAGTAGCTCAAAGCTCCACATAAGTCGAATACATTACAGCAACGATGGCCTCTCAAGAAGCAGTCTGGCTAAGGAAGTTACTTGTGGGATTATTTGGGCAAGCCATGAATCCTACAATTATTCATTGTGATAATCAAAGTTCTTTCAAGCTTTCAGTGAATCTAGTTTTTCATGACATGTCCAAACATATTGAAATTCCTTACCATTATGTAGGAGATATGATAGACAGGAATTCTGTAAAATTAGAATACATTTGCACTACAGACCAAAAAACAAACATACTCGCCAAACCTCTATCTAGAGTGAAGATAGAACACTTCAGGAGGAGACTTGGTATGGTTAAGTTGTAATCCATTTGTACTCTTTTAATTATTAATAAAATAATTTTGTTTTGTTTTGTTACTCTATTGACTATTATAGGCTCCACCATTTGTATTCATTATTTAAGAGGTGATTATCTCTGAGATAATGAACACTTGTATAAAAGACATTATAAGAGGTGACGATCTCTTAGATAATGTGCTAAACAGTAGAGTTCTACTATAAGATCTAGATGAGTTTAATATCATATTGTGATGTAGACATTGCTATGTTTATGAGTCAGAATTTAGACAAAGGAAGAATTTTATTATTCTTCAAGTTTATTCTATATTCTGGTAGATCTTAAACTCAAGATCGTGTTGTGATATAGAAATACCAGCTTCTATGAATCACAACTTGGATAAATGAAGAAATTGAATTGCTCTTTAGATTTATCCTATAAGTTATCGCTAGTAGCAATGATTTTTTATATCACAGGTTTAGTAATATGACGCTATATCATGTGTTCTATGATACCACATACTAAGAAGATTCAGACAGGTATAGAGTATTAAATCTTGCTTATTCATCTATACCGATGTTGCTAGATATGATATCTCTCTATATGATTATCAGGTTAAGAGGGAGTGTTAAGTATATAACAACTTATAACCAAGATAACATACAGGTTTGAAAGTACAAACTGCACTTGACCTTCTCATCCTATATACTACATATGAATTTATATGTATCCTTTCTCTCATGAGACGATGACTTCCTAGAAGGTTATATGTTATTGAAACTAATTTAAAACACTATGTGTTGGTTAGTAATTAATGATAACCAACCATGTAAATCGCTAATTTATGGAAGAGGCATATGGGTCAACTTAGGCAAGAGACATGCCCATTCAAGTATCATGTCCTTTAGTCGAGTATATAGGAAGGTTAGTATTGCAGTTTGAAGAAAAAACATTACACAATTAAGTTTGTTTCTTCAAGCAATATCATCCTACCACTCTATTACATAAATATATAACATTCAGATCAGAAATATAATTGACAACTTCTTCAATATTCAAATTATTAAGACCATTCTCAGCAACCAAGGACTGAAATTAAAGTTTGATTCAAAGGATATAGAATTTGCAAAATCTTTGGAGTCATCATCACTATCATCTGATGGTTCTTCAACTATGATTGACATCCTCCTAGATCTGATACCAAAATAGAAATTCTAAGAAACATAATTGAAGAAGATGGAAGAGATAAATCATACATTCATTTTATCGATCAAATGATACTCATTTATACAATTTTGGAGACAAATTACTTCACTATAAATTTGGTATACTAAAAGACACAAAATTTAGAAAATGATGTAATGCCTAACCCTACTTGACTTTTCTGTTGTATTGTCGAATTCTTTTAGGCCTATTTTATGTTTATGTTTATGATTATCAGTATTTGGTTACCATATTAGATTAACTATATTTCATATTCAGTTGATATATGTGTTGAGTTACTTGGTTATTTCAGTTATTTCAGGATTACTTCGATGATGATATATATGTTCATTTAGTGACTTTCAATTATTTCATGATGTTAGTTAGGGGAATGATTAATATGCAGTTTCTATGGTTACTTACCCCATACTTGCATGTGTATGGTGCATGTGTATGTTTTACTTTATGATTGATGTTCTTGATGTGGTTGAGGGAGGGAGTCGTAGTCACCTTCTAGTTGGGATCTACACGATGTACCACTCCACGCCATTGCCTGTTTAGTTTAGAATATATGTGTATGTACATGCGTGGATTTTATGCAAATTGCAAGCACCGGGTATCGACATCCCTAAATTGTTAGGATGAGCATACCCTATCACAATATCTCAATGGTATGAATAGGGAGATAACTCTAGAGTCCAAATCCTAATCTAAACCAATTGTTCTAGAAAGTAGGACAAGTATCTGAGTTTTTTACCCATCTAAATTTGTCAAGTGACGTGAATTCATGATTTTGACCTAGAGTTTGATTATGTTCTTTGTCTTTAGTTGAGCTTTTGTATTTGGGCTTGTGGGTCTATGATGATTTTATGTTGTAATTAGATCAAATTAAAAGATAATTAATGATTTAATTTAATGGAAATTTAATAAGGAAAAATCAATATTTAATTAATTGAGAAATTAATTAAATTAAAAAATTAGATTTAAAGATTTTATTAAAATTCTAATTTTGGCATTTTATATTTATTTAATTTAATAATAATTTATTTGAGGGTTTTATTTTAATAATAAACTCTAAATAACATTATTAGTTAAATTAATAAATATTATATTAAAAACATCTCGCAAATTAATAAGATAGAGTAAACATAAATTTAATAAAGTTTATTTTAATTAAATTACATAAAGCTTATGCATGAAATTAAAATATAATAAAAGAAATTGATCAACAAGTTCCCTCATGTGATTGCACAATCAGAGCCCCAATTTAGGGGAGAACTCTTTATCAAAGATCTAGAGCTCATTTTGCAATTACACAAGTTGGGAGGAGCTAATTTTTGAGAAGAGGGTTTTGAAGGAAAAAAAAAGAATAAGGAATTGTTTGCGGGTTCTATGCACTCATTGTTTTAGCATCAAATCTAGGTAGGATCTTGTGGGTTTTACGCAATAGATTCATTCTTAAATATATCTGTCTTCTCTATGTTTGATCGAAATTGTTTCAGATTATATTTGGGTTGAAACCCTTGTGTATGAATTTGATTGTTCTTCGTTTTCAAAAGCATCTGTGAACAAATTTAATATATGAAACCCTCATTTGATTAATTGGATAACTCATAGTTTGAATCAATTAAGAAATTTGTGTTTTTGGGATAGGGTTTGGGAAAGTTTCCATTTCGAAAAAGTTTCCATTTTAGCATGTTTCCATTTTGGGAAAGTTCATGTTTGTAACAGGTTTTCATTTCGAGAAAGTTTTCATTTTTAGCAAGTTTCCATTTTGGGAAAGATTCTATTTTTAACAAGTTTCCATTTGGGGAAAGTTCTTTTAGCTATTTCGAGAAAGTTTCTTTTTTAGCATGTTTCCATTTCAAGAAAGTTTCCATTTTTAACAAGTTTCCTTTTCAGAAAAAATTTCCAAAGTTTAATAAATTTAAAATTATTATGGTAATAATTGATAAATATTATTATTATTAATTTTAATAAGTATTGTTAAAATTTTAAATTTAATTATTTGAAAATTTGATTTATTATTTATTTATTTTTAATCAGTGAACGACCAAATTTATTAAACTTAAAAAAGGAATACAATAGCTTTACCCCATTCAAATGGGCACTAGTAGGAAAGAACGTAGAAGAAAACCTCCAGTCTAGCTTGGGACATATGTCCTATATTATTACATTTTGAAAGGGGCATACCCCAGTGAATGTATCAAATATTTACAAAATACGAGGGAATGAGACCCTAATGGACATTTATATGAAATCTGCATAGTATAAAATAAGTTGAGCTTTGTCTGTTTTAGGAACAAGCATTTCCCTTACGCAGATAATCTTCTGCAATGAACAAACCTTCCTCTAATAGAGCTTCTCATTAACATGTTAGCCATCAAAGTAAACCAAATTATATTATATCTGCCATATTGGTTTTCCATGAGATAATGATTTCTAGACCTTGGAAATCTCACTTAACCAATAATAAAATGCCTAACTATACTATATCTAATAAACTTAATTTGAAGACCATAGAACTATCTCCTACAAGCATAAATAGCAAAAACACCTAAGTAAATAAAAAAACATTAAGAATGGAACTAAGAATACATAACTAATTAACAAAAAGACCATAAAGATATATACCCATAGTCAAGGAGCAAATGAGCAAAAAGCATTAGATAAAGAGTCTTGAATGGAACAGGATTTAAACTTTGTCTAAGCTAAATTCTTAACAGACTATCATCCATAACTGTCTAAGAAGATGAATCTGACTTTCAACCATAATCATAATTTCCAACCTCCATTTGTTGGATCAAAACCAAATGAAATATGAAACACCACCCTAGAAACTGGAATCTCTTTAATCCAATATAAACAACAGCTACTGAGATGTTAGCATAAGGTCATAAGCTACTAATCTAAGTAGAATAGAAAATATCTCAACCTTAAAGAGCTAAATATAGGAATCCTACAATAAACTAAGGGAAATCTGAATATGGGCATACTTCCAAGCAATTGAACATAATAGTACCACTGAATCAATGAAAGGAATAACATCAAATAGTATCTAACTAGCTGAAATAGCATCTAATCTAATAGAAAAGTGTAGCAAAGAAGCAACCTAGTCACAATGAAGTAAAGAAGCATGTCAACCATCTTGAAGACCAAATACCAAATAGCTATATGTCCATTGTAAACATTTGAATTGAGATCATACAACATACTTAATTAATCTGAGAGATTATGGAGAAAATTATTCCAGAATCTGCGTAAACCCATAATCTAACTAAGAAATTATACTCTAATAAGACATATCTAAAATGGAAGGGATTCTAAAACAATAATTGAGCCATCCCAGCCATGATGAATAATCAATGAACAGGCTTCTACGTAATGAATCAATGGCTGGAACTAGACAAAGGAACATAAAAGCTATTAACATACTAGATATGACAACAAAATCCAAACCAACACCTCAATGATATACAATCCATTATGTCTATTAATAATATATGTCCAATACATATAAGATCTGTAAACTGCTAGAATCTTATGTAATCTTGGACTTAAAACAGAGTACTAAACACTGAGAGAACCAAAATTAACCCAAAGATGATATATACAAAACCCAAAAAATAGAGTACTTGCCCAAGAACCAAAAGAGGAAGATAAAGGGCTAAAACAACTTCCATGAAAACCTACTTCGGGTAAACCATGACAACCTCAGAGATGTCATTAGGTTTTTCAACTTGAAAGTTGGGGGGAAGTTCAAAATTAACATTGAATCTACTAGTCTTGTCCACATTGGAAGTGTAGAAGATCAGGGCATCCAGATTTTCAAAAGATACTCTCGAATGGATATATGCATGGAAGACATTAAGATATTCTGTGAACCAATACCTATTCGCTTCTACCACTATGCCCCTCTAGTACAAGAGAAACTGGATACTTGCCTCCATTTTTTGCCACTATGTATAGAATGCGAGGCTTTCATGAATAATCAAGGAAGGTCGACGATAGGTCATATCTAGCTCAGGGGAACCTG
The DNA here is from genome assembly GCA_028749045.1 of Cupressus sempervirens. Taxonomy (NCBI): domain Eukaryota; kingdom Viridiplantae; phylum Streptophyta; class Pinopsida; order Cupressales; family Cupressaceae; genus Cupressus; species Cupressus sempervirens. Next base: position 565,155,377 of record CM053791.1, read on the forward strand.
GAGGATACACCGTATATTTTTCAAGAAGTGGGATACAAAACTTACTATCAATGCTCCTAACTGCATGCTCCAAACCCTTTCTCCATGTTGACTAGAATAAATCGTAGCAGAGCTGAATAATTTTATCATGGTCCACCTTTGCTCTCGCTAGACAGCCAATGAAGGACCCTATGATGCTGCTATTAGTCCACCAAGTATACTTATAACCAAAAATGCCTTCTCCAATCACCCTGTGCACTGCAATTCTCTACATGTCATTCAGAGGATTCAAGATTATGTTCCAATGTTCTGGAGTACTAGTGCCCCGAAAGGCCATCATGCGAGCTTCTTTGGAATGAAACACCAAAATGTTGGTATCCATTGTCGTAGATTATGAAGAACAAATCTTCAGAACAAGACACCTTCACAAAAAATAGAACTCTAGAATGATCTAGATGGAGACTGACGTGCCACTTAATGATGATGATGTCATCCAACCAAAACACAAGGAACACAAAAGAACGATAAAAGTAAAGCTTGGAATTCCATCATGATACAGTTGAGTTGAGAATCCATCATAAAATATAGGGCTCCAACTCTAAGAAACTTAAAGGGGAACAAAATCATGCCTAGAAAGAAACCAATCATACACCTACATTGTAAACTTCAAACTCTAATAGAGGATTGTGTGAAAACATGACACTCTATAATCAATACTATAGAAAAAGGAACATAATACTCAGGAGAGGAAAAAACAACCCCTAATGTAGTATATCTTTGGACAAAATCAAATCATTCACTAGGTGTTTATTAACACCATTCACACGTTTATTTGCAAGATGATCCGCTTTATAGTTACCTTCATGATAAATATGTCAAATTTGACTATCCTCAAAACTATCTAAAAGATCTAGTACTTCACCAAGTTTGGAATTGAGGATCTAGTTGGGAGTGGAGCATTTCCTAATTGCATTCAAAATAATCTGAGAACCACCTTCAATAACTACTTTTGTCATCCCAAACTCAATGCATAAAAGCAATCTCATTTTCAGCGCTTCTAATTCAGCCATGTCATTAGAGGTAGGCTTGATGGCCATAGCCTTTTTTGCTATCTATTGACTTGAATCATTGTTAATAATGCAACCTATTCCTGCTATGCCAGGATTGCCTCGGGTGGCTCCATCAAATTTGAGTTTGAGCCAACCCTTCAGAGGTGGGGACCAAATACAATTGGCTCTATCTACTTTACTCTTTTAAAAATATACAAGAGGGGGGTTAATTAGATTGGCCCAATTCTTTTTCATGATACCATCCCAGTTAGAGAAGGATCCTTCTTCTTTCATGCATTTTCTGAGATGGGAATCAGTGACCTCTACGATATTAGCCTCAATTTTAAGGATCAACTCCTCGAGCTTTAATTTAGAGTCATAGAAAATGTACCTATTCCTCTCCTTCAAGATCTCCCAAGACATGATTGATGGGAAAATATTCCAAATTTTACTATAAATGCCCTTAACCAAATTAGAAGGCCAACCTATAAGGAGGTCCCAAAAAGATTGGGGAAATGACAACCTAAATCTAAATCTAACCTAAATCTGAGCCACTCCCAACATTTTTGTGAGAATAGACAATTATATAGTAAGTGGTTCATGCCTTTAGAGTTTTGTTTGCATAACATGCATCTGAACAAACCTTGAACCCCAAATTTTCCAAGCCTATCAACCATCAGAATCTTGTTTTGGAAGGCTAACCATAGGAAGAAACTAGCCTTAGGAAGGCAAGTCATGTTCCAGCAGAGCTTAAGTGGGATATCAACCCTGTTCCATCTTTGAGAATGTAGTAAAGCTTTGTAACCATCTTTCACTCTGTAATTGCCATCATTAGCTATAGCCCATATAAGTGCATCTTTCTTCTCTGATTGCTTGACCGACCTATCAAACAATATCTTGGTAAAAGCTTATACTTCTATCAGATCTGCACCCAAACCTTCCACTGATTTCTACATCCATTTATCAACACCATTCAACAAGATTTTAGTTTTATAGTTACTAACTTTGTTCCCCCATAGAGAGATTAACATATCCTTTACATTCTTTGGGAATTTTTTGGAAATTAAAAGAGGATGGCCATCCCAAGAATCTTTCCAGAATAAGACCTCATCTCCTATGCCAACGTCCCATGTAAGAAACTTGCCTATAAGATCACAACATTTTAGCATAAAGTTCCAGCTCTCAGATCCCTTGGGAGGATTGATCATTCTAAAAATCGAAATAGGATCCTCTATATTGAGATATTTGTTATATAGAATCTTAGCCCAATTTTTTATCTCTTTCATTATACAGACACCAAATCAGTCTTGCTCCCAAGGCTTTGTTTTGCCATTCAAGATTCTTGATACCTAGGCCTCCCATTTCCTTAGGTTTGCAGATGTTTTCCCATTTGATAAGTGCTAGTTTTTTGTCTTCTTCATAGTCCTTCCAGAGAAATTTCCTAAGTTTAGCTTTGAATTTAAGATGATGACTCTTTGATAGAGGAAGGCATAAAAGGGGGTATATGGGAATGACCGACAAAATAGAACTAATTTTAGTTACCTTTCCTACTTTAGAGAGCCATTTATCTTTCCATCCCCCAATCCTGGTATCTAATTTTTCCAAAGTTTTGTGCCACACCTTGCAAGATTTAGAGCCCTTCTCTAGCGTGATTCCCAGATATTTACATGGGAATTGTCCTTTTTTATAACCCATAAACTCTCAAATCTTGTCTTTTATTTCTTTTTTCGTGTTCATAAAGAAAATCTCAAATTTGGCCTCATTTACTTTCTGTCCAGAGGCCATCCTATACGATTTTATGATAGATTTGAAGCCCGATGCTTCAAAAATAGTACTTCTGCCAGGAAGAATAGTGTCATCAACATATTGTTGATGCTTGATATTAGGCATATTTCTAGCAACAATAATACCTGAAATTGTTTGTTTATGATAGGAATTTGTTAAAGTTCTCCCAAAGGCTTCGGCCATAATGATGAAGAGAGAGAGTGATAAGGGATCACCTTGCCGAATATCCCTTGAGATTTCAAAGAAGCCTTTGGGCATACCATTGATCAGAATAGATACTTTGGGCGTATAGATAAATTTAAAAATAAGATTAATCCATTGATGAGAGAATCCAAATGCTTCGAGAACCTTACATAAAAATCTCCATTCAACCATATCATACACTTTTTGGATATATAATTTCATAAACATGCACATATCTTTACTTTTGCTAGCCGAATGAATTGTTTCTTGAATAGTAATAATGTTGTCTAGAATAGATCTACCAAGAACAAATCTAGTTTGTTCCTCAGAGATCAACTTTGGTAGAAAACCCTTAAGCCTATTAGTTATGATCTTGGAAAATATCTTATAAATCGTATTGCATAAGGCGATAGGTTTGAAATCCCAGACAAATTTAGGATCTTTTTTTTGGGGATCAATGTAAGAAAGGTAAAATTAATTTCGGATAATAGAGCTCCTCCATTTGTTGAAGCTTCAATGGCCTTCCATAAGTCAATCCCAATTATATCCCAACATTTCTGAAAGAAGAAAGCCTGAAAACTGTCTGGTCTAGGAGATTTATCAGGGTTCATATTGAAAACAACTGATTTTACCTCTTCTAAGGTAATAGGTTTATTTAAAAACTTATTATCCTCAACAAAGATTAATTTAGGTATAAATTTAAGCAACTTATCTTGTGCTTCTATATTTGACCCTTTGTAGTTGTATAGGATTTCTTTAAAGTGAGTTATGAAGGTTTCAACAATTTCACTTGGATTCTCAACTCGAGTACCTAGATGATTTTTAATACTGATTATCTTATTTTTAGATATGTTAAATAAAGTAGTATTATGAAAAAAAATTGTGTTTCAATCCCCTTCATCCAACCATTTTCCCCTAGATTTCTAACGCTAAAAAATTTCTTCTTTAGATAAAATTGTCTTTTGCTTAGCTAGTAAGTCTTTTTCTAGCAAATAACTTTCTTTATTCATTCCATTCTTAATAATTTCTAGATTTAAATTTCTTAATTGGTTTTCTATATCTAATTTTTCTTTGAAAATATTATTAAAATGTTCTTTATTCCATCTTAAAATATGCTCTTTTAACATTTTTAGTTTGGAAACAAAAACAAACATCTTTGAACCTTCAACATAGTCTTGCACCCACCAATCTTTAATATTTCTAATAAAATTAGGGTCTAAGAACCACATTTTTTCATGTTTAAATGGATTCCTAATGGGTTTTGAATGCTTTGAAAGTTCTAAACGAACCGGATAGTGGTTGGACCCAATGGTAGGCAGAATAGAAGATTGAAAATTCATGTTGTTTTCGTCTAAATCACCTATGATAAAAAACCTATCCAATTCCTTCGTGATATATGTGGAATCTTTCCTCCTATTGTTCCAATTAAAATTCCCATTGTTGATGGGAACATCGATCATATCATGTTTTTCTATCCAAGCTTTAAAAACTAGAGATGATTGTGAAAGATGATGAATACCACCTGTTTTTTCAAAAAGATCTAAAATAGAGTTGAAATCTCCTCCTAACAGAAAGGAGTTATCCTTAAAGTTGGAAATAAAGCTGCTAATTTCATCCCAAACATCTTTTTTATTGATGTAGCTAATAGGACCATATACATTAATAAAAATAAACTACAGATTTGACTTGAGACTCTTGACACTAGTACTAATCCAATTGGAACTACAGTTAAGACAGCTTAGCAAAACCTTCCTAAACCCCTTGATGCACCTATAGATTCTTGAAAAAAAGAACACCAAATACCTAACATTTTATCTAATTTCATTCCTTCATCTTTACTTAATTTAGTTTCTTGAACTATTATAATTTCTGAATCAAAAGATTTAAGGTATTGCTTTACTAACCTTTTCTTGCTAGGGGTGTTTAATCCCCTAGCATTCCACGTAGTAATCTTCATACCTCTTTGGGAAGGTACTTCCCCTTCCCAATGTTAAGTAACTAATCAATCTTCTATTGTTCTCTGTTGAGTCCTTCTGCTTCCCTAAGATCCTTCAGTGATCTTCTACCTCTTTTGCCCTTTGTTCTGCCATATTTAGAAGAACTCAGACCTACTTGGTTCATTTGGATCCCAAGATTCTCTAAAGCTTTCCCTAAATTTTGATTACTGAACTTCTTCTTATCGTCTATCCCCTCTATGTCTTCATGTTCTAGTTCTCTAATAATTCGATTAATTATGCAAGGCTAAGAATCCACTTCAGTATCATTACCTGTCATATTATCTAAGTTGATCCCATTATTTGTAACCTTAGTGCACAAGCCATTGGTCTGATCTGTCTCTTAGCATTATCCTCTACCTCTATACACATCATATCTCTTCTTAGATCTTTGTATGAATAATTGTTACCGCCTAATTTAATGATTCTCTATATCAATGCTGCCTTTTGAGCCTCTGTACTATTATCAATGTACTCAAAACAAAATACCTAAACTAATTCATTTGCTAGTTGTTCAAGATCCTCATCTCTTGCATTCAAATCATTTAATTCTTCCTCTATATTACCTTCTTTGTTTAGGAATTCTTGCAACTCTTTTGACAAGGAGCTCTTAGCCTCAAAATGATCCCCTTTATTAATATTCTCTAGTAGAGTAAACAGGGAACTTCTGGTATTTGATGGAGTCTACCAAAACTTGGAAGATTTGGTGAAGCCTTCTTTGCTAGGTGTGCTCTCTGAAGGTTCCTACATCTGACATTGTTTCACTTTAGATATTTCCTTTGAAGGTATATGGGACCCATTTAAATCTGATTTTGCCTCAAATAACATAGAATTTTCTATGTCCACTATATTATCTTCTTTGGAAACCCCTAAATTCTTGTTTTGCTAACGGATATTCAGCAGGCTATCTGTATCTGCAATGTCTATGGAAATAGTTTGCATATCTTTTGAGACTTTGTCAGCAGCCTCATTCAATACTTGTTGTTTACTTCTATTGGATTCTGTAGAACATTGATCCCTTGCTATCCTGCTTGATTGTTCTTGATCCTGCATGGACATCTTTCCATTTGTCATAATTTCTTTGTTATCTTCTAGTAGTGATCCCTGCTTTGAGATATTCCTGATAGATTCTTGTCTATGTTTCTTATTCCTTTTAGCTGCTCCAACCTTTTTAGTTGAGGAATTTAGCTTCTTACTATGTTTAACCACAATAGCAGATTTAAGTTTTCCCCTAGATTCTGAGTTGCCTTCAAAGATAGTCTTACTTCCACTTCGAGGATTTGTTTGAAGCTTGCAATGTTTAGAATTCAAATTAGAAGGTTCCATAATACACAATTGAACCCTTGATTTCTTTCTCTATTCTCTAAACTTTGGAAATATGCTTTGAAAGTTTGAGGTGCGTAGTACAATTTCAAAGTTTGTTTCCTTGCCCTTCTCAATCTTTATGATTTTTGAAATCTCCCCATTGAATTGATGTAGATAACAATCATATGTAGCTCTTTTTGTTACAACTTTCCTTATCCCTTGAATAAATTGATTATATCTTGTCTTTATGAGTAATTTAACATTATTATAATACTGATACGATGAATCTATGCCTAGGAGCTCTCCCAAACCAAACCCTAGAGATTTAAGAATCTCTACGTGATTCAGCTCCAATGAAAGAGACTAAATATCGAACCAAATAGGGCACATGAAATCTAAACTCTCTAAGTTAAAATTAGGATGTCATTCAATGAATTTAACAATATGGCCATTAAAAAAACACTCAGATACATTAATAAATTGATTTTTAACACCTTCATCTCTACATTGTAAATAAAGAACAGTATTTGAATAGTAAGATATCCTTACTTGTGATCCAAAATTTTCTCCTAACCAATTAGAGAGAAATAAAAAATCATCCTTAGATCCACACCAAATTGCGAAGATTCCAAATTTACTACAAACGTTCCATGCATCTTCGATTTCTTCACCAAGAAGGGAGATGGAAGGAGCCACATCTATGGAAGAATCTTGAGGTTTAAGAATGTCCTTGAGGTTTGTGGGAGCCCTCGAAGCTAAAATCTCAGAATGGCAGTGTGGAGCTATATACGAACAAGACCTTTTGGAGCCATCTGGGGATACATTGCTGGATCTGGGGGTTGAAAATGAAGAAGATTCTACTCCAACATGCTTAGCAAGATGAAGAGTTGGCTTACCAAAGTTAGGTTGGGCGTATTTCGTAAGGTAAACAAACCCTAAATTGCTCCTCTAGGCTATCTAAGGTGAAGAATGACAATGAGCGAGAGTGGTTTGACAGATCTAAGGCATAATGTGAAGAATCCCCCTACACCGTTTTAAAGGACCACGATCTTTATTTTGGATCGTTCTGTTGATTTGCATTATGGTGCTTGTGTTTATCTCTATCTTCCATATTCCCCATAATGGATAATTTGTTGGAAGTTTTGATCTCGAAGTTAGATTTAGAGTTATTATGTGTTCTCTTCGAAGATGATATGCATCTCTTTTTTGATGCATTCTTAGTATTTTTGCCGATTTTCAACCAAGAGTTGGAATCCTTGAATTGGTGAATAGTATTTTGCTCTGCGCTTTTCGCTAGTTCGCTAAAGTTCGCCATTTTTCTAAAATTAAATAATCTCATTACTATAAAATGTCTGTGAAATTACTTAAATTAAAGAATTCAATTTAAAGATCTCAGTTTGATTTATTACTTTATTATTTATATATAATTCTAAAATAAATTGAAAATCAAAGAAATTAATTAGGAGAATTAATGTTTTCTTTTACAAACTTGGATGTGTTTATATGGTTCAAATATATAAAAATGATTTGTAATGCTAGGGAAATTTTATTATTTGAAAACCTTTGTAATTATAATACTTTGAGAAAATAAAAACATGAACCCTAATTGAGATTGAAAACTCTATAAATAGTAATACTTGAAAAAGAAAACTAAAACCTTGGTTGTTATTAAATCTTGTGTTTTGAAAATGAATTGAACTATGAAACAATGTTTAAACAACTTTATATGAATTGTTGAATTGTTTGGGATTCTAGTGAACTCGAAAACTTTAGTGAAGTTGTAATATCTGAAAAATGAAAAATGAGAACTTGGAAACCTATAGTGAAAATTAAACTTATGTGTTTTCTAAAACCTAATGAATTATGAAAAGTTACATTATTTGTAATGTATGCGATGTGTGATTTATTAATGTTGGGTTTGGGTTGACTTAGTACCTTGACCAATCAGGATGTTTACCAGAGGCTTAGGGATTTTGTCTTGTGATGTCATGATGATGTTTTGATTATGATCTTTTATACTTGACGATGGTAATGTGTCATGTGTATTCTATGAAGAATTTGTTCAGATGATTGTTATTGCTTTCTAGTATCTCTTATGTAGAACTAAAGTGAATAGTGTTACTTTCCTAATATAACCCTTGAGTCTTCGATTAGTTATCCTTGGATTGCTTCCCAGTTGCTTGTATAGGACTAATGCGATTATATGAATTTTTTTTTTGGTGATGTCATGTAATGACATGGATTTGATTTATGTGTATTGGATTTTGGAGCAGTCTTAATAGGATGATCATATTGGTGAAATTTGTGATTATGATTAGTAATATTTCAGTTCTTTCCAGTTACTCATTTATGAATTGATGTGTAGTTTATAGTCATTTGAGATCTTTTGCTTTTACTGAGCTCAGAGTAGGTTATTTGTATGTCATGTTGGGAAGTGGCTTGCAATGGAGGTCGAAGCCCTAAAGAGGCTACCTGGGTAACCCATTGTAGGTTATTTTAATAAGTAATAACATTTCATTAAATGGGTTTAAAATGAATTAATAAGATATGGTACCACATAAAGTCACTATGGGGCTAGGGTCCTAAGAGACTACTAGGGTAACCCTAGAGTTGACTCATTAGTATGCCTTGTCTATACGAAAGGATACTAACGTTGCATAAAGACATTGGGGTGTTGGAGTCCAGAGAGGCTGCTAGGGTAACCTTAGAGTTGGCTCATGTGATGATACTTGTCCACTTACATAGTAGATTTCATATGTGTCTATGTTTACGTGTCTATGTTGCCTCTAGGTTTAGTTGATACTCGTGTCTTGGTACCCTTTGAGATAGTTTTCTTTCAGGGGATTTCCTAAACCTAGATGTTGGTTTTGAATTTTGAGTTTTTTATCCTGTTTGGGATTTGAGTTTATCTCCTCAACACGGTGAGAGTGGGCCTTTTTGGGTTCCATGAGGTTGGGTGGTAGTTCTTTTTCTTATACCATTGAGATCCAACTGTCACATGTCATTGTTGGATGTGTTTGTGCAGATGTTTCTTTTTATCTAGTCTTGTATTTTTATGATGGATGGTTATACACTAAGTTTATTGTATTTGATTTCATGGATCTTATGAGATGATGCAATCTATTTTATGATGTATATTATTTCAGCCTTTCATACCTTGTGACCTATACAGTGGATGATTGTGTATTTTATTTATTGCCAAGTGCCATCCTATAATTGTATATTATTGAATTGGATTTGTACTTGTTATTATTCCTTAATGTGGATTTTGGTTATGTGTTAGATTTAATATTAATTAAACTTAAATGTGATTCAACATCATGGAACCCTAAGAGATGTAATCTGCTTATGATGGTTGTTACGTATTTGAGTTAATGCTTTCGCTATTATTTTATCTCTTGATGTTATTGCTTCCGTTGTATTATCTGTTGTTGTTTATTATATTTCAAAAAAAAAATTTGAAAAATTTAGTGAAACTTTAGGTTAATTTATTTTGGCTTCCATGGTGGGGCATTATATATGGTATCAGAGCCCTAGTTTCTACATTGGGAGCTCTGGGTATATTGGAATGCCAATAGTTCTTAACTAGTTGAACTAAAACAAAACTTGAACTATTATATGTATCTATTACAGACTTGAACACTTGAACTAGTTGAACTAAAATGAAACTTAAATAGTGTTATGTATCTATTATAGACTTGAACACTTGAACTAGTTGAACTAAAATGAAACTTAAATAGTGTTATGTATCTATTACAAACTTGAACTTAACAGTTTGAACAAAAAAATTAGAAGCGGTGGAACATTTGAATACAAAACTTGGAGACTCATAACATTTATGTTCTTGACTTTTGATTTATGTCTATACATTATAACTTTTATGTTTTCTGATGGATATAGAGATGTTGATCTTTTTTTTGGAGTGTTTTAGGGGATCTATTTTAGTATTTGTAAAAAGATGAATGTTGGTTCAATATGGTTTTTGGTTTATTATTAAACTAGAATCATATTGCTCTAAGTGATTGAAAGTGTATACATAGTTAACTTATTTGTATTAGTTTCTTAAATGAGCTTTTTGTTTGACATTGTAAATACTACTCTTTGAATTTTATTTACCCTACTCATTGTAGTAGGCTTCCAGTACTAAGCCTAAGTTTAGGGGGAGTGGATGTAATGCCTACCCTTAGTTTAGTTTTATCTTTCTTGTAGGCTTCCTAGAGTAAGCCTAAGTCTAGGGGGAGTGGATGTAATGTCTACCCCTACTTGAATTTTATGTTGTATTTTCGGATTCTTTTAGGCCTATTTTATGTTTATGTTTATGATTATCGATATTTGGTTACCAGATTAAATTAATTGTATTTCATATTCAATTGATATATGGATTGAGTTACTTGGTTATTTTAGTTACTTCAGGATTACTTCAATGGTGATATGTATGTTCATTTAGTGACTTTCAATTATTTCATGATGTTAGTTAGGGGAATGGTTAATGTGTAGTTTCTATGGTTACTTACCCCATACTTGCATGTGTATGGTGCACATGTATGTTTTACTTTATGATTGACATTCTTGGTGTGGCTAAGGGAGGAAGTCGTAGTCACCTTCTAGTCGAGATCTACATGATGTACCACTCCCCACCATTGTCTGTTTAGTTTAGAATATACGTGTATGTACATGTGTGGATTTTATGCAAATTGCAAGTACTGGGTATTGACTTCCCTGAATTGTCAAGATGAGCTTACCCTATCGTAGCATCTCAATGGTATAAGTGGGGAGATAACTCTTGAGTCCAAATCCTAACCTAAGCTAATTATCCTAGAAAGTAGGACAAGTATCTAAGTTGTTTAGCCATCCGAATTCGTCAAGTGATGTGAATTTGTGATTTTGACCCTAGAGTTTGATTCTGTTCTTTGTCTTTAGTTGGGCTTTCATATTTGGTCTTGTGGGTCTGTGATGATTTTATGTTATAATTAAATCAAATTAAAAGATAATTAATTATTTAATTTAATGAAAATTTAATAAGGAAAAATTAATATTTAATTAATGGAGAAATTAATAAAATCAAATAATTAAATTTAAATTTTTTATTAAAGTTATAATTTTGGTATTTTATATTTATTTAATTTAATAATAATTTATTTGGGAGTTTTATTTTAATAATAAACTCTAAATAACATTATTAGTTGAATTAATAAATATTATATTAAAAATGTCTCACAAATTAATAAGAGAGAGTAAAGATAAATTTAATAAAGTTTATTTTAATTAAATTGCATAAAGCTTATGCATGAAATTAAAATATAATAAAAGAAATTGATCAACGAGTTCCCTCACACGATTGCACAATCAGAGCCCCAATTTAGGGGAGAACTCTTTATCAGAGATCTAGAGCTCATTTTGCAATTTCACAGGTTTGGAGGAGCCATTTTTTGAGAAAAGGGTTTCGAAGGAAAAAAGAAAAAAAAAAAAAAAGGGAGTTGTTTGCAGGTTCTATGCACTTATTTTTTAGCATAAGATCCAAGTAGGATCTTGTGGGTTTTATGTAGTAGACTCATTCGTAAATATATCCGTCTTCTCCATGTTTGATCGAAATTATTTCATATTATACTCGGGTTGAAACCTTTGTGTATGAATTTGATTGTTCTTCATTTTCAAAAGCATTTGTGAATGAATTTAATGTTTGAAATCCTCATTTGATTATTTGGATAATTCATAGTTTGAATCAATTAATAAAAATCTATGTTTTCGTGATAGGGTTTGGGAAAGTTTTCATTTTTAATGTTAAATATTAACAATGATATTCATAGTGGTCAGAGAAGTGCAGACCACACCTTAATATTCTCCCCTTTTACCATACAAAGGCATTTTATCTATACTATACTTGACAAATAAATAGGATAATGATCCTTGGAGTAAACATGTTATGTACTAACCATAACTAATTGTTATGTTAGTTAAACTTCTTGTTATCTCCTTCATAGGTGCTTATTTATAGAAGTATTCTATGGGCCGACCTAGAGAGAGTCATGTCCCTTTAAGGGACATGCCCTTTGGTCTTGGTATGAGAGGTAGGTATTATTTTAGTCTAAGGACACACAAAAACATTGAAGTTTTCTCCTTAGAACATACTACCCTATATGAAGTACTACAAAGATAAACAAGTTTTCAGACTAACATTTAAATTCTGATAACTCATCCTACAGGCAGAATAATAAAAAGATCATCTACAACAAGTTAAGGGTATTATAAAAGTCTAATTTCATAACAAAATTTGTAGAAATTTTACATGGTATCAAAGCTCTGCTAGTCAAAGCTAGGCTCTGCAAATTAAGTAATCAGACCTTATATATATCTAGCATTATTCTCCTATCTTCAATAGCATACACAATCAAACCTAAGGATAGGTTTGATGTGGAAGAACACTTTGATGCCTGGAAATTCAGAATCATGATGATTCTTGAAGAAAATGATGTTAAACAATTTATTGAATCAACATCCAAACAACCTACAATTGAACCTCATAAATCTATCTAGAGTTAACAAAATAGGAAAGCCATTCAGATAATATTAGATGGAGTGAAAAATGATATCGTACCTATGCTAACAAAATATCAAACAACATTTTCTATCATGAATGCACTACTAAATGCATCTGAGGTTAACAATGCAACTAGAATTCTCGCACTAAAAAGGCAACAAAATCACATACAAATAAAGAAGGGATAATCGATGAATTCTTACTTCCTAAGGGTTGCCAATGTAAGAGATGAACTTCCAAGTATAGGAACCATCATTAATGACACAAAACTAATGCTGATGGCTATAGATGGATTACCAGATTCATGGGAAACTTTTGCATAAGGAGTAAGTGCCATAGACTTAAGGGAGATTGTCTTTAAGAAGAATCTAGAAAACTAAGGAAAGGAGGGAAATTGAAAATGAAAGATGAAGAACTTCATGTTCTTAATACAAACTCCTATAAAGGCAAGAAGATACATTTCAAGAAGAAAAGGGGTAATCAAAAGAATGAAAAACCTAAGAAAGATCTATCCAAAATAAAATGCTTTAGATGTGAAAAGTTTGGACACTAAGATCTAATTGCCCTGAGAATTCTAAACAACAAGTGAACTGTACAAATTTTACTAGGGAAGAAGATAACCATGATCCTAAGAATAGTGTATTGTATTTGCCACTAGAAAATGAAGTCTCAAATAAAGCATGGGTGATTGATAGTGGATCATTAAGACATATTACAAGATACAAAGAAGCACTAGACTCTATCTCAGAAAAGGTTAATGGCGAAGTCACCATAGGTGATAATTTAGCACATTTTGTCAAAGAAATTGGAAATTGCACCTTGAAACTAAAATTAGGAAATTCTCTTCTTCTTGGAGGAGTACTGTATGTACCAAGAATAAAAAGAAATCTACTCTCAACTACAACACTTGAAGATGATGGACATAATGCTGCATTCATGGATGGTAAAGTAATAACCTAGGCTAAGAACTCCTCAATTAAGAAAGAAAAATTGATTGGTCAAAGAAAAGGGTATTTGCATGAATTAAATTCAAAACCTAGTCAACCTGTTCAAGCCTTAATTCATGAAGCTATGGATATAAACAAAATATGGCACAAAACATTAGCACATCTAAATTTCAAAACTTTATCAACTATGGAGAAGATGGTTACTGGTTTACTTAAACTAAATAAAGATCACTCAATCATATGCAAAGGATGCGCTTTAGGTAAGAACACCAAAAGTCCATTTCATGATAGCACTAGAAAAACTAACAATGTTTTAGAATTAATTCACTCAGATTTATGTGTACCTATGTTTGTTCCTTCTCTTGGAGGATTCTAGTACTATATACTTTTTATAGATGACTTATCTAGGAAAACTTGGATATACTTCTTAAAATGCAAAGAATCAGAAGAAATCCTAAAGAGATTTAAAGAATTTAAAACCTTAACTAAAAACTTATCAGGACATAAAATTAAAACTCTTAGAATTGATAATGGAGGGGAATATAGCTTAGATTTTTTTTTAAAGTTTTGTAAAGAAACATGAATTAAGAGGGAGTATACATTCCTTATAACCCACAACAAAATGAGGTAGCAGAAGGGAAGAATAGAACAATTATAGAAGCTCCAAGAGCTATGATATTTGATCAAAATCTAGAATATTATCTTTGGGTAAAAGCCACTTGTACTGTTGTCTATATTCAAAATAGAAGTCCTCACTCCTACCTTAGAGATAAAATTCTTGAAGAAGTCTTTACTAAGGTTAAACCCAGTATAAGTTATCTTAGGATTTTTGGGTCCCCTATATATATCCGTGTTCAAAAAGAAAAGTGAACTAAGCTAGAACCCTCTGGGAGGAAAGGTATTTTTGTAGGGTATACTGAAACATCTAGAGCATATAGGATTTTCATACCTGGTCAGAAAAATATTGAATTTAGTAGGGATGTAATTTTTGAAGAAAATTTAGCATTCAAAAGAGCCATAAGTTCTTAAGAACCCTCTCCTTTACCTAGTTCTAAAAGAGATACTGAAACTGAGTCTTAGAGGGAGAACATTGAAGAAATTGAAGATGAAATTCAAAATATTAATCTTGAAGAAAATCAAAATTCTAAGAAAATACCACTTTGGGCCATTAAGACAATAAAGGAAGCACAAGACTTCACTGCACCATCTGGAACAATCAGAGAAAGCAAAAGACCCAAAAGATTTTCTAGTTATACAACATACATGAATGATTTGTCTAAATTAGAACCATCCAATGTTTCAATTGCTATTAAACATACAGCTTGGAAAGATGCTATGACAAAAGAATACCAATCTATTATGAAAAATGATGTTTGGTAAATTTTTCCAAGATATGAAAGAAAATTTATTGTTTCTTCCAAGTGGATATTTAAAATAAAGCATGTTGTTGATGGTAGCATTGAAAAATATAAAGCCATATTTATAGCCAAGGGATTCTATTAGAAAGAGGGATTGATTATGAAGAAACCTTTGCTCATGTTGCCAGATACACCTTTGTAAGAGTAGTCCTAGCCATTGTATCATCGAAGGGATAAAAAGTACATCAGATGGATGTAAAAATAGCATTCTTGAATGGAAAGATTACAAAATAGGTATATTTGGAGCTACCTAAAGGTTTTGAAGCTCATGATCCTAAATTTTTTGTTTTTAGGCTCAAGAAAGCTCTCTATGGGCTTAAACAAGCTCCAAGGGCTGGTACAAAAGAATTGATAAGTATCTCACTAGCTTAGGATTCTCCAAGAATGAAGCTGATCTAAATCTATATTATAAAAGAGATAAAGATGATATGGTAATTTTGACACTGTATGTTGATGATTTACTAATAACAAGTGATGATTATCTCATAGATCAATGCAAGAAAGTTCTAATCAAAGAATTCGAGATGAAAGATTTGGGACTCCTTCATTACTTCCTAGGATTGAAAGTATGACATAATTTTGACAACATTATATTTAATCAAGGGAAGTATACATTAGATATCTTAAAGAGATTTGGAATGTGGAATTGCAAGTCTATGTCTTCTCCAATGGAGATTAATATACATAAACTTAAATAAGCAACAACAAAATCACCTTCCATAGATTCTACTCTCTACAGACAAATGATTGGGTCCCTTATGTACTTGGTAAATATAAGACCTAATATTTTCTATGTTGTTAATGCCTTAAGTCAGCTCATGTGTGAGCCAAAGGAGATTCACCTAGTTACAGGCAAACACATTATGAGATACTTACAAGACAGTCTTAATCTTGGGCTCAAATATGAGAAAGTTGACTTAGATTTACATGGATTCATTGACTCAGATTGGGTGAAAGTGTTAAAGACATAAAAGGCACTTTAGGATGTTGTTTCAATTTAGGATCAACAATGATATCTTGGATATGTAGAAAACAATCTTTAGTAGCACAAAGTTCCATAGTAGTCGAATACATTGCAACAGTGAAGGCCTCTCAGGAAGCAGTTTGGCTTGGAAAGTTACTTGTGGGATTATTTGGGCTAGTCATGAATCCTACGATTATTCATTGTGATAATTAGAGTTCCATCAAGCTTTCAGTGAATCCAGTTTTTCATGACAGGTCCAAGCATATCGAAATTCCTTACCTTGTGTAAGAGATATGTTAAACATGAATACTATAAAATTAGAATACATTTGCACTGCAGATCAGACAATGGATATTCTCACCAAACTTCTCTCTAGACTGAAGATATATCACTTCAAGAAAAGACTTGGTATGGTTGGTTAAATTGTAATTCATTTGTATTCTTTAAATTATTAATAAAATAATTTTATTGTCAAGCTATTGATTGTTATGGGCTCCACCATTTGTACTCATTATTTAAGAGGTGGTGATCTTTGAGGTAATGAATACTTGTATAAAAGACATTATGAGAGATGACAATTTCTCAAACAATGTGTTGAACAATATAGAACTACTATTAGATATAGGTGAATTCAAGATTATTTGTGACATAAACATTTCCATGCCTATGAATCACAACTTGGATAAATGAAGAATTTATTCTTCAAACTTTATCCTATATTCTGGTAGATCTTAACTCAAGATCATGTTGTAATATAAGATTGCCAGTTCCTATGAGTCACAACCTGGATAAATGAAGAATTTAATTATTCTTCAGATTTTATCTTGTGTGTATTGCATTACATGTAAAACTGATATCACTAGTATAAGTGATAAGTCATATCACAAGGTGGTTATATGACTCAGTATCATGTGTTCCAGATTCAGATAGATATAGAGTATCAATTTGTGCTTATTCATCATAATTGATGATGCTAGATATGTTATCTCTCAGTATGATTATCAAGTTAAGAGGGAATGTTAAATATTAACAGTGGTATTCATACTAGTCTAAGAAATGCAGACCACACCTTAATCTTCTCCCCTTTTACCATATGAAGGCATTTTATATATACAATACTTGACAAATAAATAAGGCGGCGATCCTTGAAGTAAACATGTTATGTACTAACCATAACTAATTGATACGTTAGTTAAACTTCTTGTTATCTCCTTCATAGGCGCCGACCTATAGAAGTATTGTATGGGCTGACCTAGAGAGGGTCATGTCCCTTTAAGGGACATGCCCTTTGGTCTTGGTATAAGGGACACACAAAAACATTGAAGTCTTCTCCTTAGGACATACTGCCCTATACAAAGTACTCTAGAGATAAACAAGTTTTGAGACTGGCATTTAAATTTTGATAACTCCTCCTACAGGAAAAATAATAAAAAGATCATCTACAACAAGTTAAGATTATTATCAAGGTCTGATTTTATAACTAAATTTGTAGAAATTTTACATTTAATAGGTTTCCATTTCGAGAAGGTTTTTTTTTTTAGTAGGTTTCCATTTCTAGAAAGTTTCCATTTTTAGCATGTTTTCATTTTGAGAAAGTTTATTTTTAACTACTTCATGAAAGTTTATTTTTTAGCATGTTTCCATTTCAAGAAAGTTTCCATTTTTAGCAGGTTTCCTTTTCAGGAAAATTTTCCAAAGTTTAATAAATTTAAAATTATTATGCTAATGATTGATAATAATAATTATTATTAATTTTAATAAGTATTGTTAAAAATTTTAATTTAATTATTTGAAAAAATTATTTATTACTTTATTATTTAAGTATAATTCTAAAGTAAATTGAAAATCAAAGAAATTAATTGGGAGAATTAATGTTTTCTTTTATAAACTTGGATGTGCTTCTATGGTTCAAATATATAAAAATGATTTGTAGTACTAGGGAAATTTTATTATTCGAAAACCTTAGTAATTATAATACTTTGAGAAAACAAAAACCTAAAGCATGATTGAGATTTAAAACTCTATAAATAGTAATGCTTGGAAAAGAAAACTGAAACCTAAGTTGTTATTAAATCTTGTGTTTTGAAAATGAATTGAACAATGAAACAATGTTTAAACAACTTTATATGAATTGTTGAATCGTCTAGGATTCTAGTGAACTCGAAAACCTTAGCGAATCTGTAATACTTGAAAAAAAATGAGAACTTGGAAACCTATAGTGAAAATTATACTTCTGTGTTTTCCAAAACCCAATGAATTATGAAAAGTTACATTGTGTGTACTATATGCGATGTGTGATTTACTGATGTTGGGTTCGAGTTGACTTAGTAGTTTGACCAGTCAGGATGTTTACTGGAAGCTTGGGGGTTTTGTTTTATGATGTCATGATGATGTTTTGATTATAGTATTTTATACTCAACCATGATAATGTGTCATGTGTATTCTATGAGGAATTTGTTCAAATGGTTGTTATTACTTTCCACTATCTCTTATAACCTTTGAGTCTTCGATCAATTATCCTTGGATTACTTCCTAGTTGCTTGTATAGGACTGAGGTGATTATATGATTTTTTTTGGTGATGTCATGTAATGACATGGATTTGGTTTATGTGTACTAGATTTTGGATTAGTCTTGTTAAGATGATTGTATTGGTGAAATTTGTGATTATGATCAGTAATATTTTAGTGCTTTACAGTTGCTTGTTTATGAATTGATGTGTGGTTTATAGTCATTTGAAATCTTTTGCTTTTGTTGAGCTTAGGATAGATTATTTGTATGTCATGTTGGGAAGTGGCTTGCAATGGAGACCAGAGCCCTAAAGAGGCTGCCTGTGCAACCCATTGTAAGTTGTTTTAATAAGTGATAACATTTCATTAAATGGGTTTAAAATGAATTAATAAGATATGGTACCACATAAAGTCACTAGGGGGCCGAAGTCTTAAGAGACTGCCAGGGTAACCTTAGAGTTGACTTGTTAGTATGCCTTGTCTGTACGAAAGGATTCTGATGCCACATAGAGACACTAAGGGGACAAAGTCTAGAGAGGTTGCCAAGGTAACCTTAGAGTTGGCTTATGTGATGACACTTTCCCACTTACATAGTAGATTTCCTACGTGTATGTGTTGCCTTTGGGTTTAGTTGATACTTGTGTCTTGGTACCCTTTGAGATAATTTGCTTTCAGAGGATTCCTTGAACCTAAATGTTGGCTTTGACTTTTGAGTTTGTTATCCTATTTGGGACTTGAGTTTATCTCCTTAGTGCGATGGGAGTGGGCTTTTTTGTGTTCCATGAGGTTGGGAAGGTAGTGCTTTTTCTTATACCATTGAGATCCGACCATCGGATGTTGTTGCTGGATGTATTTGTGCAGATGTTCCTTTTTATCTGATCTTGTATTTCTATGATGGATGGTTATACTCTAAGTGTATTTTATTTTATTTCATAGATCTTATGAGATGACATAATCTATTTTATGATGTATATTATTTCAGCCTTTCATACCCTATGACCTATACAGTGGATGATTGTGCATTTCGTTTATTGCCAAGTGGCATCCTTTAATTTTATATTATTGAATTGGATTTGTACTTGTTATTATTCATTAATGTGGATTTTGGTTATGTGTTAGATTTAATATTAATTAAACTTAAATGTGATTCAACATCATGGAACCCTAAGAGATGTAATATATTTATGATTCTTGTTATGTATTTGAGTTAATGCTTCCACTATTATTTTATCTCTTGATGTTATTGCTTCCATTGTATTATCTGTTGTTGTTTATTATCTTTCAAAAAAAAGGTTTGACAAACTTATTGAAACTTTAGGTTAATTTCTTTTGGGTTCCCTGGCAGGGTGTTACAAATGATAACTGACTAACATATGGAGGACAAGTCTACTTTAGTTGCCATTTTAATCATAACTTGACCATATTGGTATTCATAAATGATATCAATAGCAATTGTATCCCTATAATTTATCATAAATAGTTTTTTTCATATCAATTAATAATATTGTTTTACTTATGGCGAGCGCCTGCATGCGCGCGCACACACACACACACACACACAAAGACAAGGTTATGAAAAATATATATTTTTAATAGTAAATACATAACATCTAATTAAAAGACTCTTTTATTTTTAACTTTAAAAAGTCAAAATTGAAATTTCATTAGTTTTAATTTAGTTTATAGTTTCTTTGAAATCAAAAAAATTAAATTTCCCATTTCATAGGACAAGATACATAGATTATTTTTTGAAACAAATAATTTCATACATAACTCAAATCTAATGTGTTTATTTTGAGTAGGAAATTAATATATAAATTATAGTTATTAATTGTTTAGCATAATATTTATTTTTAAAATAAAATTTAAATTTGTTATGGACATAAATGGTACTAAGAGATAAATTTTGTGTTAAATATTTTTTGTACTTTATATATTTTGAAATAATTTAATATATGAAGTAAAATTAATGTTAATTTTTACAAATTGAGTTTACAAATAGTTAAATTAAAATTATTAAAATTATGAATATCATATGTATTTTTTTAGGCAAAAGTGGACAAGCCACTGAATATATATTAAAAACAAAACTGATTCTAAAGCTCTTCTGGGAAAGAATCAGAAAGAAAACCTAGAATCCTTGCTGAATACAAAAAATTAGTAACATTGATATATACAAAATACCATATCGAAGAGATATAAGTTTCCTAATTACCATTTGAATACTATGCTTCCTCCAAAACCAAAATCTATAAACAATCAAGAAATTGTCAAGATTTCAAAAGGTTGACAATAGGAAAGGAGCAAACTCTCATGCCTCCATTTCAACATATGCAGACTTATGTGTTTTAGGTAGAATTGATCTAGATGAAACTAAGAACAAGAGTCATACTTTGATACGGGCCTCCATGTCAGAGAACGCTTCCAAACCACCTACAATGAAAGAAAGCTGCAACTAATGGCTTGATAGAAATAAATAAGGCATATGAACAAGGAAAACTACAACTCTTGTGTGAATTAAATTTTAGCAGAAACCAAATGCTCAATGAAGTAAACCAAGCATCCATCCAAGGCATGCAAATTCATCCTAACAGATGAGCTCGAGAGAACATAATCAAGATCGACATTTAACAATATCTGAGGTAATCAATAATTGAAACTCTTTATATTGATTAATAAATGAAGATGACTGAAAAGTAGAGATCGTGATTCCATCACAACCTAGATTTGAAAGGAAATTAGCAATTTGATTTCTCTCCTGTAGAGTATGTGAAATACATAAATCTTGATATTGATCTAATAAATTATGCATCTCAAAGAGAATGTACTTAAGTTGCCAGGAGAATATCTTCCTTTTAATGCAAGCATTAATGATTACCTATGAGTCACCTTCAATGTGGTAAGGGGGAAAATGTAAATGCTAACATGTTCCCATTACAGTCACGAATACATGCTCCTAACCCTGATTTACCTGGATTTCCTCTAGAGGCACCATCAAAATTGATCTTCACATACACTAAATTGGGAGGATACTAGTGTACATTAGAATGATCTACTTTAGGTTGCAATTCACTAGTTAATCCCCCACCCATAGAAGTAAAAAAGTGTTTTCCATTCATGCAGAATATTGGCGACCCAATGAGTAATGATAGGATTGAACTTACATTTGCTAAGGCTTTCATTTGTTACTTTCGCAATTGACTTTTTGATACCTTCAAGCACCTTATCAATAGTAGAAAATTCTTTTCTAAGTATCCGCTTATTTCTTTCCCACCAAATAGGCCAAATGACTAATGCTGGGGAGCACTTCGATAACCCTACAAACAAGGTGCAAGGATGGATGATTGGCCATGCTTGGAAAATATCCCATATGTTATTTTGGAGAGGGGTAAAGAAGCTTAATTTTCATAAAAGAAAGGTCCAACACTAATAGGCAAACGAACATCTCACAAAAAGGTGATCACTTGTTTCAAATTCTTCATTACATAACACACATTTGAAAGCTAAAGCAATATTTAATCTTATAAGTTTGTCACTTGTCAGAATCCTATGCTTAATAGCAAGCCATGTAAAGTAGTCAGCTTTTGGAAGAACTGCATTGTTCCAACATAACAAATATGCTCTACAAGGGCTCTTTTCTAAAGCAATCCTTTGAATAAGCTTATATCCCTCTTTAATAGAATAGTTACCATCCTTGGCAGGTGCCCACAACAATTTATCTTCAAAGTTTGATAAGAAGGCATGTTTCTAATCTAAAATGGTACAAAAATACTCTCGATCTTGATTAGGAAGAGGAAGAAGGTTTGGATCCTTCCAAATGACTTTCCTAGAAAAAAGGCAGACTGCTAAAATATAGTGAAGAACTTGTGTTCCCCAAATAGATTATGAAATTAAGCTAAGATCTTTTGTATTGGCCAAAGTGATCAGTGGAGATTGACCATTCCAAGAGTCTCTCCAAAAGTTAACTTTATCTCCACTATTCACTTCCCAAGCAATATAATTAAGAACAATGTCTCTTGAAGAGACCATAAAGTCCCAAACCACAAACCTGTTAGGAGGATCAAACATCAAGAATATTCTTTATGGATCATTATTATCCAAATACATTTGCTGCATAATTTGACACCAAGTAGTGTGATACTTGGTATACATTTGCCAAGCTAATTTACCACAAATGCAACATTTCTATTTGATAAATCATGAATACTTGCACCTCCAACAACAAGAGTATGTGTCATGTCCTGAAGAGAGATACGAGGAATTTTCTTATCATCTGACATATTACTCATCCAAAGGAACCCTCTAATCAATTTTTTGAATTTGCAAGATGATTGAGGTTGGAGCTTTAAGGACAATAAGATAATAATTTAGAATAGTTGCAAGTATTAATTTAATGAGGAGAATTCTACCTGATAAAGAGAGCTATCTAACTTTTCATTCAACAACTCTACTTTTAATTCTATCAATGATCGAAGTCCAATAAATCATCCTGTTTGACCCCATGAAAAAAGGAATTCCAAGGTAATTAGAAGGTAGAAAGTCCTTAGAGAATTCTAGAATCTGCACAATTTTGTCAAAAATGACTTTTTTGGTGTTGAAGAGAATTTTTTTTTTTTGACTTTTGAGGGTTAATTTTATGTCATGAAATATCTAAATATAACTCCAAAATGTGCTTGATATGCCTTGTCTCAGAAATGTGAGAACTACCAAATAGGAGTGTGTCATCTGCAAATAATAAATGGGTAACAAATAAAGAAGTACCATGGATGTGCACATCCTTCCATTTGTCAAGTGAATTATGGAGCTTAATGATCTTGCTAAAAGCTTCAACCATAATGATGAATAAAGCTAGTTATAGTGGATCACCTTGTCTAACACCTTGTGTAGAAGGGAAGAAACTAGAAACTTTCTCGTTGGTGGTAACTGAAAATTAGTCTTTGGATATACATGCTTTAATCCATTTACACCATATTTTTGAAAAGCCCATTTTCTGAAGAACTTTAAAGAGGAAAGTCAAAAAAAATTGTCATATGCTTTCATCATATCAAGTTTGATCAAAAAATTTGGAGATTACGAAGAATTAATGGAGTGAAGGACTTCATGAGCAACCAAAGCACCCTCCATAGTTTCCCCACCTGGAACAAAACTGCCTTACTTAGGAGAGATAATGCTTGGAATAAGAAGTTGCAATCACAAGTAGATGGCTTTAGTGACAATCCTATATGTCAAATTGCACAAAGAAATGAATCAAAAGTCTGCAACAATTTTAGGCTCCATAGATTTAGGAATCAATGCAATATTGGTAGTATTGAAATATTTCAGCATAGATCTATTTTTCCTGGATTCCTCAATAGCAGTGAATAAATCCCAACCAATGGTGTCCCAACAACTTTGGTAGAAGAGAGCAGTAAACCCATTAGGACCTGGGGCTTTATCTAGAGAAAACGAGAAGACAACCTTACAAATCTCTTGACTAGAAAAGGGAGCCATAAACATAGAATTCTCTGAAGGAGACACCATTGTAGGAATAGCCTCAAGAAGTTCATTCACTTGAGAATCCAAGGGTGTTGGATATTCCATAGGAGCAAAAAGGTTTTTCAATAAGTTAACACCTACATCCCTAATATGTTGTTCATTAGTTAAAGTAATTCTTGAAGAAGCATCTTGAATTTGAAAGATCATCTTAGCAACACTCTTTTGTTTGGCTGAGGCATGAAAGTATTTAGTATTCTTATTGCCTTGTTGTAGCCATAGTTCCCTGGACTTTTGTCTCCAATATTCTTCTTCCCTATTACACAATTCATCCCATTTAGTTTGAGGGCTCTTTTGCTTATGATATGTATCATTACTCATGCCATTTTGAATGATATTTCTATATTTATCATTTAACTGTGCTTTTACGACCCCTTTTTATTGAAAGACATTCTTAAAAACATGATGATTCCAATTCCTAATGAGTACCTTGATATTCTTTAGTTTTTTGGCAAACTGATGCATCTTGGAGCCATGAACAAAGGGTGCACTAACCCACCATTGTTTAATCAATTGAAGGAAGTGAGGGTGACAGAGCCACATCCTTTCAAACTTGAAAGAAGATTTTGCTTGATTGTTGACCCCATTAGAATCATGAGTAAGAGAAATAGATATTGGAAATGGGTTTGAGCCTGGCAAAGATTTTTTTTTATTGAATATGAAAGTTGTGAAATTTCCATTCTTGAGAAAGGAGAAACCTATCCAAGTGAACAAAAAATTGTGCAAACCCAACTCTCCTATTTGTCTAGGTAAATGATACTTGAGTAGGATGAATATCCATTAAATCATTGCTTTCCAAAAAATGAGAAAAGCCATGAATGGTTTTAATTGGTGGGCAGATCCCTCCAATTTTCTCTAATTGATTCAAAATTGCATTAAAATCTCCCCCAAGAATGACATTATGAGAATCGTGGGTTTGAATCAAGTGAGTGATGCTATTCCAAATCTTTAGTTTGTCTTGCATTGAGGAAGGCCCATAAACATTAATAAGAATGAAAGAAAGGTCAAAATGAGACATCTTAAGAATTTTCTAATTGAAGTGCTTCTGAATGAGTTGACCCTAAATAGTTTTGGGATTCCAAAGGGCAATAAGACCACCAGAAGCACCAATCCTAGGAGAATGCAAGGAAGACCACTTAGGCCATTTATCAAGTGTCTTGCTAAATGTATCATCAAACAACTTAGTTTCCTACAATAAGATAATATTTGCATTCATAGAATTAATTGCTGCTTGATCCTACATCTTTTGATAGAGGCATTGATGGCTCTAACATTCCAAGAGTTAATCTTCATATGAGACAAGGAGAACCTTTTCTTCTCCTTGTCACTCATTTGGTAACAACAAATCTATCATCTAGGGTAGTCTGAATACCTGCTATAATTTCAACTTTAGTCTTGGACCCTTTAGGTCTACCTCTAGATTTGGGCATTTTAGGGACCTGTTGATGATGGGAAGGAGATTGGGCAATTGAAAGGATTTGATGGTGATAAAATAATCCAACTACATGAAGACTATCAGACTCCTTGGTAGAGCAAGCATTAATATTCTCAGATTCATCAAGATGGACATCCATACACTAAGGGTCTGAGAACATTGTCACATTTTGAAGCTGCTTGTAGATACAATCTTCTAAACCCAAGGAGTCCTTAGGAAAAGAGAATTTATCATTGTCCATATTTTTTACTTGTGAATTTTTGCAAGCTGAGATCATATCAGTATGTAGATTTTTAAAAGAAGATTGCTTATTCCATAATTGGAAATCATTAAGAAAGCCATCAATTGAAATGGGCTTCTAATGATCTGAGAGAATTCCCTCTTCCTGTGCTATTTCAAAAATAATAGAAGTTGCAATCTCTGAAAGGATCTGATCACTGGTCTGTCTAGCCTTTGAAACAACAAATTGGGAGTTAATGAACAGGCCCCGTGGAATAGATATGGATGGAGAGGATCCCAAGAAATAAGGCCTCTATCTTAGTGCTTTAGAGACTAGTAAATAAGGGCCAATTAATAACTAGGAGGAAGAATCACAAACAATTTCACCAAGCAGCAAATTCTGAATAGAAGGCAAAACTAATTGAAGCAAGAGGGAAAAAATGGCTTGACATCTTGGAAGTATTCATAGACCAAAAATCTCCAAAAGGGACAATGGGCAAGGCAACATTGTGGCCCTTATGAGAATTTGTATCCCATTTAAAAGTGCATAACGCTAGGTTAGATTTGAAATCAGGACAAATTTATGTAGAGCCAAGCACCAATTCTTGGCATTGGGAATTAAAATCACCCAGTCTGTGTTGAAACTTTTGCACAATGTCCTCATCCTACATCTTAATGGACTAATTCCATAGGCTCCATTGAGAATTGATCATGAATTGAGTAGGAAGGCTTTTCCTCATGTCCAAAAGTAGGCAAACTCTGCCATCCAAATGTGGACGGTCAAAAGGGATAAGATCATGTTTCTAAAAAATCCTAATTTTATTAGCAAAAAATTCAATAATTTGTGGATCTCTGTACTCAAGTGGTAGCAAAGGAAATGAAATCCAAAATGGGAAGAAGTGAAATTAGGTACCCAAACCATAGTGAAGAGTCCAAAACCCTAACAAAACCAACCTTTTTGCTTGTGGACAAAGTCCCTAAACTCCTTGGAGGAGAAAATGGCAACAAAAAATTGGGAGTCCATATCCAAGTAGAAAATGTCTTTTAGCCCAAATCAGGAAGAGAAAGCCCATTCTTTAATATTAGAATACGGAAGTGATGAACAATTAAACTTACCTATAAGTGCAGTTTGATGGAGAAGACCAATTGGGTGCTATAGTAAATGACCCGATAATGTGATCAACAGAGGATTAAGAGGATGGTCATTGATTCCCTATGATACTGCACTCTGAATCTACTTCTTCTGCCAAATTTGGCGAGTCTTTGTTGGATTGATGACCTTGGGAGGGGGAGGAATTGTGAAAATAGGGACGAATGTATTAGCCGCTTGCTTTGATTTATTACCAGTAGATCCACCTAACTCATTTGAAGGCAGATGATCTTTCTCCATCTCAACATTTATAGTATTTGGCAACGTGGGGAGGTGACCATCACAAATATCAAACATAGGTTGTTTATTGGATTGATGTTGACTGCCCTTTGGTCTAGATTTCCCAAACCTATGAGGAACACCCCTAATCCTCCAACCCTGTGGATGAGGAGGGTTAATTTTTTTGAATTTTTATCTCCCCGCCCAAAACCATATTCATGCGGATCATGTGGAGGGCGAAGCACAGCCTGATTTGAGGATTCCTTGATTTCAAATATAGAGAGAGATAAGGGTAGCTAGGATTTATTTGCAGTCTCCTTGGAGGAAGCCACCATAATATCATTAGGTCAGAGCCTTGAATGTAGTCCAAGATTGTGATGAACATAGAATCACAGATTTACGAAAAAGGGTTTGGTCGGTTGAACAATTTCTTTGCCACGAAAGATTGACTTCACACCATTATGATCCAAGTGTCCTCTATGCTTTTCCTAAAAAGGGCATCATTGGAACCATAGATCAAAATGAGGCCCTAGAGTAGGTTGTAGAATGGGCATAGAAAAGAAGATGTAAAATTTTTTCCCAAAGGTTATTTCCTTTGCCCAAAATTGTAGATGTTTCCATGTCCTAATGACTATATTTTAGATCTAGCACCAATACCCGTTCCTGGTCCCCCAATGGACACAAATTGTCCACCTATACCTGTCCCCACAAATCCACAAATTCTTGTGCCAGATCTTGCACCAACCCCTAGATCTATACTTGTCCCTACAAACCCTCATTTTCTAGCTCGTGGTCTTGCACCAGTCCCTGCTCGAATCATATGTATTATTATTATTATTATGTTAGATTTTATTTAATGATAATTTTTATAATTTTAGAAATATGAATACATTAGATAAAAATATTTAGTAATTTGATGTGTTAATTTTATAATTATCTCTTAAATTATTTAATAATATTTTAAATTAAGCTGAAAAGTTGAATATTAATTTAAATAAAAGATTAAAAAATAATAACAAATGATATTTGTTTTGATTGCAATAAATTCATTTATATACTATTTTACTTTATTTTTAATTTCCTTTTTAATGGACTTTGCACATAGATTTATCTATAATAATTTACTTGGTTTGATTGGATGACTTCTCTTTGAATGTGAACTAAAAAAAATTCAATTGTGATTATGCTAGCTCCTTCATTCATTTTTCATTGGACAATTTAGTTATATGTAAAATTGATTAATATCTTTTTTATTAGTTAGATGTATCCTTAAAATCTCTGCCATCCATTTTGAATGTTCAATTATAATTTTTATTCTGACTTTCAAATAAAATATCACTAGTTTTCACTCCAAATAAGTGACACCAAATCTCAAAGTCTAATTGCCACCAAATGTAGTATGGTTATGAGGCATGATGACATGTTATTATCAAAACAATAATAATTTCTTTTTAAATTAAAAAAAAAATGCACATCCTACCACACATATTTTTGTCATTTTGGGAATTGACTTCTAGGAAGGGAAGTTGTATGCAACCCTACCAGCGGCCATGTAAAGTTGTTGTATATATTTCTTTTATTTTGTATCCACAAAGCTTGATGCATCTTACCATAAAGCTTGTCTCTCGTGGAATCTATGTTACATTTTTGCTCACTAGTGAATCTTGGCACAAAATCACAACAAAGGTTGAGGAAAATGATTTTCCCATGCCTAAAAAACTAGAAAATGTGAGGGAGATAGATTGATCTTGATTGCAATTTTTATTTCTATGATATAGATTGACTTGGATAGTAGTGGAGGTGATCTGCTAGAGAACTTGGGGTGTAGTATGGATCTAAAAATTGCAATATGTGAGTAGAAGATTGTAAGTGACATATATGAAAACAAAGGTGTTGTGCTTTGAATTAATTTATTGTCATATCTCCTCATGAAACTCTCAATATCTATTGTATTTAAGCAATTGACAATCCCAAATGGCTTTTGACCACATCAACAAACAAACTCTCAATTCAATTCTCTATCAATGACCAACAACACACTTCATTTTACCTTTTCTTAAGTTAGTCCTATCTACTTCTTCATGATGGGATTTATCTATATACAAAGTGGGTGGATAGAAAAGATAGCTCATAATGGTGATAATTGAAATCAAAGGAGCCTTCAATGCATTTAACCCTAAAAGCTTGACGTGTAAAGTGTTAAAAGTAGGTACTCAATCAGTGAAGGCTTTAGATGACTTCAATGGTAGTCATTCTCTCTACATGATTTCCCATTGTTTGATGCAAATTTGAGCTTCTCCCTTTCATATAGAGAACACCTTTAGCATAAATATCCTTTTCTAAAGAAGTTGTATTTTTTTGGGGAGGGTTTGTTGGAAAATAAAATTACAAAATTTAGCAGAGTATTTAATGGAAAAAAGTTACTATTAAACTTATGATTTTAATTCTATTTTTTTGGGGTCTATTATTCCATGTATTGATCAAATGGATGAATTGGTGTGTCTATCAAGATTTAATTTTTTGTTGGGCCAATGTAGGTGTGGGCTTGTCCTTCATTGATTTAATATTCTTGTAGGTTGGAGTATCATCTTTGTCAAATGTGGATGAGGTCCCATGTTTGTGGCCTCGTCAGTTCATAGCTCTGGGTTAAAAGCATTTTATGTGGAGCTAGAAGACATGTCATGCCAACATCACCAATTAGGTTTAAAGAGTTTCCCAAACATTTATTTTTTCAAAATCTTCTGTACATGCATCAAGCAACACATTTAATTGTTATTTTTTTCCAAAAAATAAACTAAAATTTCTTGTATACAATGTTTCCTCCTTTACATCAAATAAAATATGTCTTTGAATTAAATTTTTGATTAAAATGCTTTGTATCTCAGTCTCTTCCCCTTGCATTAACCCTATGTAGATGGAAAAAATCACGATTCAATACTATATTCATGGTGTCAAACATGCAATATGAAGATTAATTATGAAAGGAAACTTCTAAATCTATACAAATAACACAATAAATAGTAAGTAACATGTGTCCTAGTTACATGAGAATAGAGACAAATGTAGGCCATGTGGCTTACCTCTCTGATCACAAACAAGGTTAGGTTTATCTCATTAGGCCTACTAACTATTTTCAATTTTATTTTCTTAATTTACAAATTTTCTCTAGTGGGGATGCAACAATGGCCAACTGTCGAGTTAAGGTATTTTTTTTTAGAGTATACACCACCAAGTCTAGTACCATATAAATCATTGATAGCGTTTTAGATAAATAGCCATCAAAATATGGCAAAATTAGCAATTGGATGCTTGTGCGTTGGCAACAATAAACTAATAGGAGCTTTAATTTTTATAATTTGTATAAATCAAAGAAATAATTTATACTCTGATTAAAAAAATTTAAAAGTAGAGAGTACCACATCTATTTATATTTATATTTATATTGTCATACAAAATTAATCATGCAACCAACACATTTAAATTCTCTCATCAAAATTTTCTCAAAAAAGTAAAAATGGATAACTAATAACATAGCTACGCTCAATAACTAACATACATATATTTCACATTTAATTTCAAACACCAAAGTTTTCTCAAAGTAAAAGGGAAAGGTTAACAACACATTTCTCCTCAATAACTATCATACATATACTTTTAAAAAAATTCATAGAAAATGTCCAGTGTTATAATTTTTTGAATAAAAAAGTAACAAGAGGGTGTTGGCTTGTGGTACAATATGAACTAGAGAATTAATAGAACTTTAACAACATCTAACACATTTACAATAGATCAAAGAAACCTTTGCCTCTATCAAAAACATAAAAATCAGAGCGCTTTAGATGGAAATTAAAACTAGCAGTATAGACATACTTAATGGAAAGTTAATGTATCAAATGAGCCACACATGGCCATTAAACATAACAATATTTTTAAACATATTATCAAAGCCCCTAGGGTTTCCACTAACAATAGAATAAAAATAGAAAAACTCATAGTATCAAAGACCTTAGGGCTACCATGAACCAAAGAACAAATATTAGGGAACCCCATAAACACTAGAACGTACTTTAGTATCCCCTCCCAACCAATTGGAAAGAAGGGTGTAGGTCCATTCTTCCTTGATAAATTGAAACAACTCTTTGTAGTCCTCCCTAGCTTTCAGATTTAGGCCTACAATCCTCTCTTGCATCATACAGAGGGTAACCAAACAAGCATGCATGACTTTGAAAGCAAATTTGTTAGAAACATGTATATACTTTTTGATACTCTCAACCTCCTTCTTCCTCTCCTGCACAACATTCTTCAGGTCTGTCAGCTAGTTTTTGATGTTGTCCACCAAGCTACCAGGTTTAGTGGTAGTGGCATCATTCTTTGGGTCCTCCTAAGAAATAAACTAAGGGAGAGGTGGGGATGGGGCTTGGGGTATGGATTGTGGGGTTAAGAGGGACCACAAGGAAGGAAGGGTAGTATCTTCATCCACTAAGGGGAGCTCTTTTTAGTGTTGACATATCAGTCAAGTTTGTTATTAGTGACATACACTTATTCAGATTGTAAGTATTCTATTGAGCTTATTGTATAGTTAATAGTGTTTGCTAAGCATTTTAGTTGTCATTGAGTTTTACAGTTGCTACTGAGTCCTTTGGGAAAATTCTAGTGTTTACTGAGTAGCTACAGTTAATGTGGATATCAGTAGTGTAAACTGAGCATCTCAATATATGCCAAGTTTACTAGTGCAAACTGAGTTGTGCAGTGCTTACCGAGTTCGTAGTTGTTGTGATGTGAGTCCAGTGTTAACCAAGCTACTTAGTGTTAACCAAGTGACTCAGTTTATACCAAGCTTAGGGTGATAGCATTTACCAAACTATGTAGAGGTAAACAAGTGATTCAGTATATATGACGAGTTTCATAGTATCAACCGAGTCACGAGTGTAGACCAAGTTAAAGACTACTTGAAAGTGATCAATATGGACTAAGCTTCTACATCTACTGAGTGCATGACAATATCGAGCAATGACATTACATACTAAGTATCAGAACCTTTACGGAGTTAGTCTTCAGAGCCTGAGTGTCTACATTTGAGCCGACTTTGTAACATTTGTGTAAACTTGTATTGTGGCTGACTTTGTAATTTGTATAATTGGATTGGTATATATGTAATGTGTTGTATCACATCCAAGGTAATGAGTAGAGTGTGAATGTATGTGTGAATATGCATATGGAATCAATGTGATCATCAGAGAAGAGTAGACAGTGTGAATTACGAAGACTACAATAATATAAGGGGTAGCAAAGATTCATCTATCACAGCAAGGCGATTTATACACTTAAAGAAATCTCATTTAGCAAATCAAGTTGCAAATCAGAGATCAACTGTTGCTTCATCCTAACAGGTGGATTAGTCAAATTCTTTATACTTCATTGTATGTTTGTAAATCCTCTAACAAGGTGGACCTAGTAGTCCTTATTGCTCCTAACATGCCATATCATCAAAATTAATCAATGTAAGCCTTAACAGGTTAACTTTATACTGTAGTGCTAAAGCTTATGGGCATCATCCCCACCCCAGTTTTACTTTCTATTTGAAAGGTTTCTGGGTCACCAAATCTTTGTATCAAAATGTTATGTATGCTTTCATGTTTTTAATTTCTCATGCATGCAGTTATATCAATGCTTTCATATTGGATTAATTGGATTAAAAGTAAATAAAAGTTTTAGAAGTTACTAATTCACCCCTCCCCTCTTAGTAACTTAACCTTGTTAAGAATATTTCCAACAATTGGTATCAGAGCATTGTGGTTCTTAGGAGAAAAGTTTAATAGCTTGAGCAAAGATCAAAGGCCATGGAGATATTCAGACTTGACAAAGCTATTGACACTGAGAAGCTAGATTTGGAAATGGCTATTGCCCAACTCAAGAAAGCAAAGGAGCAACTCTCTCAATCCCTGAAAAGAAGAAAAGAGCTTGCAATTCAAATGAATGACCATCTCTAGATTGAAGAAAAGATTGAAGATCTTCATTCAAGAAATTCAGGTGAAGCAAATGAAGCAATCAAAGAACTCCTAGAAAAGAATGATTCCCTGCAAGAAGAAGTAAGAAAACTAAGAAGAGAACAAGAAATGCAGTCAGTAAGGCTATGTGAAGTCATGGAAGAGAAAATAAGATAAGAGAAGAGATAGAAGGAAAGAACAATAAAATCCAACACCAATCCCTTCAACAAGTAGACTTCATTGATCAACTTTCCAATGCAAATGAAGAAATCATGAGTTTAAGATCTAAAAATGAAAGATTGCAGAATGAACTAAACTCTGAAAGACAAATCAATGAAAGAATGATGAAATCCCAAGCATACATGAATCAATTGAATGAGAAAAATCTCTATAGACAAAAAGGAAAAGTAGGAACTAGATATACAGAAGAAGGGGAATCTTCCAAGCAAGGAGCTTAAAGAATCAAAGACCTACTTGCAATCACTGTGGTAAGATAGGTCATACTTCAAACAAATGTTGGAGCAATGGAAAAGCAAAATTCAATGGAAAATGTTACAATTGCAATCAACATGGTCATTAAGAACATGAATTCAAAGAGAAGCCAAGATTTGAAGGCAAATGTCACAAATGCAAGAAGCATGGACATAAATCATCAGAATGAAAAACTAAGATATTAAATCCAACAGAACAAATTGTGAAAGCTATATTTGGTTGGGAGTACAACACTTGGTGTAGTTGTCATTACTATGGATAATTTGGACACATTGGAATGAATTGTGTAAAGCATCATTTGAGGAAAAAAGATACTACTAAAAGATGTTTCATTTGTACAGAACTTGGTCATCTTGTTGAGAACTGCATGAATACTAGCAAAATTGAAGATGAAAAGAAGGAAAAGGCTGATAACATCCAAAAACTAGATGAGACAACAATGGGTTCTAAAGTCTACTGAGAATGAAATGTTGATTGATAAGTAAGATTGACAAATGAGTGTCAACACACTTAACCATCTTCACTATACATGTCGAGTACATAATGGAAGCCGAGCTAGAATTTCTTTATGTGTCGAGTCACAGATAGTGCCGAGAAAACTACAGTTTTTGTCAAGCACAACACATTACAGTATATGCCAAGCTATCTAGAATTAAACATGTGTCGAGTGACTCAAGATCCACTAGGAGCCGAGAAAAGCAGGAGTCAAATAGGTGCTGAGCAAAGCAAAAAACTAATAGGTGTTGAGTAATGCAAAAAATACAACAAGAGCCAAGCAATCTAGAATAGATGGTGCCGAGCATTAGTATTACTTCATGTGTCAAGCAATGCAGGATCAACATAAAAGTTTGTCCAATCGCAAGCCAAGATGAAAAATGGTTATGCATGACTCATTGATAGGATAAAAGGATAAGATCAAATCCTCACAATCGCCTATGCAATCCTCATGCAACCAATCAGAAAATTGGAAATTGCATGCAACCAATAGGTGGATTTCAAGGGTTTGAGCGGGAACTTTTGAATCAAGGATGCATGATGGACCACTAATCTTTATAAGGGAGTCTTGACACCATTGAATATAGAGTGGAGAAAGGAATCATGAGAAGAAGAAAAAGTAGAGCCTATTAAGGTCGTAGAAGAACATTGATGTCAAAGATTTAGAGGAAAGGAAAACATTTACACATTTAGTTGATTAGAATAGAACAAGGAACACAATTAGTAGATCAAATCTAGCAGAGATCAGTTAATAGTAAGAGCAGAACAAGTACCTGAGATCAACATCAGAGATTGCATTAGATCAGGTGTATTATTCTAATACTCTTTCACAATTATATTAGGAACTTGGAAATCCCATGGACTTGGGTAGGTTTAACAACCTTATGTAAATCCTTTAATAGGGTGGCATTCTAAGTTGAATGTTCTTAAGTCCTCTAACAAGGCACACTCCTAACAAGGTGTTGAAATTCTTTAACAGGGTCACATTTAATAGTGTGTTGTAGCCTTTAACAGGGAAAACCATTAGAAGTGGTTGAAATCAATTGCTGTAGTTATTTTATGGGTATCATCCCTACCCCAGTTTTACCTTCTTATTCCTAGAGGGTTTCTGGGTCACCAAAATCTCAAGTGTTATGTGGTGATGCATGTTTGTTTCTCATGATTGTTTAATGTTTATATGCATGCATGTTAATTTTAGTTATATGTTATTAAGGGTTTAAAAGTGGTTAAAAGGCTAGTACTTTTGATTCACACCCCACCCCCACCTCTCAGAAGCATTCTTCCCATTAAGACATTCCAAAATGAAAGTCCAAACAATGATGAACAAGTCACTCAAGAATTGGGCGGCTCAACAATTTCCACTTGAGTTCTCAAAGGGAGAACTGGGACTAGGTTACCAAAGAAGACATTCAAATCAGTCCTAGATTGAAAGAACAAAAGATCCATATCTGTATTCAAGATACAAAGGGATCATCAAGTGGAAAGGATACTAGTCTCTACCGAGTCACTTTCCTTATTGAATGAGGTTGGGTCACAAAATCTACTGAGCAAGGTTGGGAGTAACTAAAGTTTCATATGGCTACCAAATGATGGAAGAATTGGCTGAGTAATCAATGCAAGGAAGTGGGTGATCAACTTTGATCTACCATATGTACCGAGTATTTATGGCAAAATTTGATAAAAGGAATGAAATCAAAGTCATTTTCACCATGAATTTTCAAAGAGCTATTGTGCAGTGCGATCTTCAAGAGCTTCCAAGTGATTTGAGCAAATTGTTACCAAAAGATTTCAAATTTTCTCAAACCCTAACAAGCAAAGATGACATCCAACAACAACAAAGCAAAGAGAGGTTCTAACATGCTAGTTCATGGTGAAAGGAAGGCTCTAGATTTCAAGCTCACTCCTACAATCGGTGAAACCCTAGATCCAAGTGGAGCATAGTCTCAAATCCCTCCAAAGGTACTATTGATAAATGAAATTCGTTCTCACTTTAAATGCATGATTTAGGATAATGGCACTTTGGAAATGGATGAAGCCCTAGATCAGTTGTGTGTTAATGGTGTCTTGAAACCCGAGCATCAACACTTGGAGATAAAGGGTTAACAAACATTCCTCACGTGCCCTGTGAATTTCAAGTAAAATGGATTAGGTATATTCTCAATTGGGTGCATAATGGATAGTTATGATTGGAGTAGCCAATTTAATCATGAAGAAGATGATTCATAGAATCACTGCTCTCCCAATGTTGGCTAATGCTAAAATGACCAAAACCCTAGGTCGGGCTAAACTTAAGAAGAAAACCCTAGTAGAATGGGATAATAGAGGCATGATGATAAGCAGTGTCATTGATATGGAATTAAAGTTTGACATTCATATCATTGCACACAAGATCTATAGCTCTAGCTAGTTGAACAATGTACCTTGTGAAGCAGTTGACCTTGCCACAAGGTAATCAAGAATAATCTTTCACTTGACCTTGTCGAGCTTTCGTTGAAGCAATTCAACAAGAACTTGGAAAGCATTAGGACATCAAAGAACAACCCACGTAAGTTTGGTTCTCTATTGACTTGTTTATTCTTTTATGTTCAAAATTTTTTCCCTTCAAAAGGATCATTTGCATAGAGAAAAAGATGTGCCAATTCTTTACCAAATTAATGAATATATTGTTGAGATGGGAGAGAATTACAATAGTATCATGGATAACTATTTTGATGCATTTAGAGAGAAAATGAATAATAGATACAAGATTCCAAAGAAATTAGTTGAAGATTACAAGGATGATGTATGTTTCATGGTAGATAGTGATAAGGTATACATTTAGGCAGTCAGGCCTATAATTGCATGGGTGAAACCTCTTGGATATAAGGTTAATATTGATGCAATAAAGGATATCATTGAGGCACTTATAAATGAACTAGTTGATCCCAAGGCTGCATATTTTGGTACTTATGACGAAGCAAAAGCCAAGATAGAACTAGAGATCAAGCTCCCTTAGGTGGTAAACAAAGGAGATAAAAGAATTGCCAAGTTGAAAACCAGTTCCACACTTTTGTTGACCAAGGGAAAAGGTGAAGATGAGGAAGCAAAGGATGAGGAAGAATTAGAGGAAGAAGAACCATTAAACAAGAAGGGCAAGGTAATCATTACCAAGCTTGCCAAGCCATCCAGTGTTGTGTTTACCAGAAGAGCTTCAGAGAAGAAGGTAGATAAGGAAGGAGGAAATATAATATTTAGAAAACCTCCACCCACTTTCCAAGATAGGCTGAAAGAACTATAGGATGGGGTTGAAATAACAAATTTTAAGGTATTAAAATATGAAACTAGGACTGAGGAAGAAAAGAAGTAGATTGAAGACCTGGTGATGGACAAAATGGGTAGGTGGAAATACTCACTAGACCAACTTACTTCTCAGCTCCCTAACATTTTGATGGATAAGATTAAGCCAAGATGGGAATTCACCATGCAAATTGTAAAGGATATCTATGAGAAAACCCTAAGGTAGTATATTTTGAGCTTAACAGATAAGGAGATCAAGGAATCTCTAAAGAAAAATGAGGAAAAATTAACTCTAAAATTTAACACTTGTCTGGTTTTGATAAAAGATATTGAGCATATTGTAAGAATTGCAACAAATACTTGGAAGAATATATATCTTCTTCATAAACCAAGTGATTTTTCTATTGAAGTAAAAGATGATGATGATGATGATGACGAAGAGGAAAAAGATGAAGAGGAAAATGTTGAAGATATAACACATTTTAATAATGAAGAGGAATAGGAGCAAGATGTTACTGAGGAAGAAATGCAAGATGATGAGGAAACTAACCTAGTCAAGATTGTTGTAGTGGTTATAGCCTCACTTCCTCATTCTCCAAGCAAAGTATTGACCACATCAAGCACAGAGATGGCCTTTGCAGGATTGATTGTGACCAACACACCAAGCACAACTAGCCAATCAATCTTTGCACCAACTCAACCCATCACATCATTAACTAAAGTGACCTCCACTTCATCTACCGAGCTGCAGACTCTTCCCTCTTCTACCGTGTTGGGTACAACAACTTTGGACACATCAGTTTTGGCCAATATAGGCATTACTTTAGGTATTTCTTTAATAAGTGCAGTATCAATTTTTGCGGCTAGTCCTAGTATGTCTATGATTGTTTCAATTCCTAGTAAGCAAGAAATAAGTGTAAGGATAGTTGAGACCAAGTCCCAACCAAGCACAAAAATTTTGAGCCATGAAAAAGAAAAGGAGGAGGAAATAGACCTTGATGAGGAAATTGTAATCCCAAATTGGGACATTTCCAAACTCAATCCAGATCAGATGCAAACATTTGGTGAACTTCTCCAAAAGAAAGCCAAGCAGCAAGGCCTAAGAGAAGAAAGGGACAAAGAGTTCAAAATTATTGAAGATGCCAAGAACATTTTGGTAGAAGCTGCAAGTATAGAGGTTGATTCATCTTAACCAATTTTGTTTCAGCTAGCAGAGGTAGTTCAAAAGTTCAATGAAGATATAGATGGATAGGATAAGTTACTATAGAAGGCATAGAAGGAATTTGTGAATAAAGTGCTCGAGCACATTGCTTAGCAAATTGCAATTTATCAAGTAGAACTCTCCACCATTTTGGGTTCCCTAGAAACTTCATACACAAATGTATCAATACTTTTTGGCAAATTGTGTGATGTTTCAAATTTTGGTAAGGAAATAAAGGACAAATTGTCCAAAATAGATGAAGACCTCAAGGCAAGTGCTAAGGAGCTACAACTTGACCCTAGTTCAAGCCCTGTACATTTTAATAAGATTAAATTTTTGACAGAGTTATAGGTAGAATTGCTTAAGGAAGAGGCTAGAATCAAATCTACCTTAGTAGATATTTAGAACATGGTTCTTTCCAACATGGATGCACTTCAGGAACATATTGCACATTTCAACACCCTCATCCATGACAACTTCTCCATAGTAGACCACATGATTGAGTTGTCAGCCTAAGTGCAAATTGCACTACATACATGTAAGGTCTTGCAAGACAATTGGGACAAAATGTTGGCTATAATACTCAAGGTACATTCAGACTTTTTGTCTCATTTTGGCATTAATATGTAAATATATAGAATAAATCTTTGGCATTATTGTCAAAAAAGAGGGAGAAGATATGAGAAAATTTATGGGAGAAGATATAAATAGAAAGGGGGAGAAGACATAGAAGATATAGGGGGAGAAGATATGAAGCTATGGAAATGATGAGTTATGGGGAGAAAATGTAAGAATTGTACATAAGCTGTAAAGGAAATGGGTGAGATAGATGTATAGCATGTATAGTATACTCTATAGAAGCCTTATCATGTACAAAGATATATCTTACAAAATCAATTTTGAAAAATCTCAAAAACAATATACTCTATCAAGCTAGAATCACATGGTGATGGATAAAGATATTTAGGAACTTTTTGAATTCAGTATTGGTTGATAAGTGTTTTTGTCACTAATGCCAAAGGGGGAGATTGTTGACATATTAGTGAAATTTATTATTAGTGACATAAACTTATTCAAATTATAAGTATCTAATGAGCTTATTGTATAGTTAACAACGTTTGCCAAGCATTTTAGTTGTCACTAAGTTCTACAGTTGCTATCGAGTCCTTTGGACAAATTCCAGTGTTTACCAAGTAGCTACAATTAGTGGGAAGATTAGTAGCGTAAAACAAGCATCTCAGTATATGCCAAGTTTACTAGTGCAAACCAAGTTGTGCAGTGCTTACTGAGTTTGCAATTGTTGTGATGTGAGTCTAGTGTTAACCGAGCTACTTAGTGTTAACCAAGTGACTCTATTTATATTGAGATCATGGTGATAGTGTTTACCAAGCTATGTAGAGGTAAACAAGTGATTTAGTTTATATGATGAGTTTCATAGTATCAATCGATTCACCAATGTAGATGATGCAAGGAAGGATAGGGAAAACTAGGGCGAATGACACACCCAGATCTTCGAACCTCCCTGTAAGAGTTAATATAATGGAAGCAAACACAAAGAACAACAACCAAAGGAGGAAGAAGAGTAAAATGATTTCATTGATTCTTCAAATATTCAACATACATGCCTAGCTGTAAGGCCTTCTAGGTTACGGCTAGATACAAAATACATTCATACACAAAGATCTAGCAACAATTCACAATTTCTAGTTATACTCTGTAATCCTCTTCCAAACTGCCTCATAACCTACTTAGCTCTAAGCTTAAACACTCTATTTATACTAGCCAAAATCGCTCATAGATAATTCTAGAACATGGAGAAGCCACAAGTCAACTCTCAACAAATATTAAATGAAAATAAACCAAAATTAAATACACAAGTTGGCCTGCATCAACAATTAACTATCCTGAAATTGATGTCTGAGAAAAAATGTGATATCTCCTAGCTTCGATTGAGTTAGAACTCGTGCTTAAAATTTTTAGTAGATATATAGGTCTCTAAAACCCCTTAAGTGCACAACTTCTAATTCATTAAGGAAAAATTCCCATCCATTCCAAAATTTGAGCATAGAAAACTGTTGGGCAGAACTACCAGAAATCAATGTTCTGGAAGAATTACCATATCTCCTAAACAATAAGGAGTTAGGACTTGCACTTTGGAAAATAAATATTAATCTAGGACCTCATCAATCCTTGAAGTGTGGAGATCTTCATTCATTAAGGAAAATTAGTTACATAGTCTGCAATAAGCATCAAGAAACCAGAAATACAGCTTCAACAGAACCCAATTTCAGCAACAAAATAAAAATTGAAAACATGTAGGATAGTAGTGCAACCCAGGATGCTCTTACATTAGTAGACTGAGTTCAAGACTACTTGAAAGTGATCAATATGGATCAATCTTCTACATCTACCGAGTGCATGACAATGCTGAGCAGTGACAATAGATGCCAAGTATCAGAACCTCACCGAGTCTATTTTCAGAACCCCAGTGTCTACATTTGAGCCAACTTTGTAATATTTTTGTAAACATGTATTGTGACCAAATTTGTAATTTGTATAATTGGATTGGTATATATGTAATGTGTTGTATCACATCCAAGGTAGTGAGTAGAGTGTGAATGTATGTGTGAATATTCGTATGGAATCAATGTGATAATCAGACAAGAGCAGAAAGTGCGAATTACAAAGGCTACAACAGTATAAGGAGAAACAAAGACTCATCTATCATAGCAAGGTGATTTATACACTTAAAGGAAACTCATTCAACAAATCAAGTTTCATATCAGAGATCAGCTACTACTTAATCCTAATAGGTGGATTAGTCAAATCCTTTAACAAGGTAGACCTAACAATCTTATGCAAATCTCTTTACCGAGTGCATACTTCATTGTATGTTTTTAAATCCTCTAACAAGGTGGATCTACTAGTCCTTATTGCTCCTAACAGGGCAGATCATCAAAAGCGATCAATGTAAGCCTTAATAGGCTAACTTTATACTATAGAACTAAAGCTTGTCGGTATTATCCCCACCCCAGTTTTACTTTCTATTTGGAAGGTTTTTGGGTCACCAAATCTTTGTGTCAAAGTGTTATGAATGCTTTCATGTTTTCAATTTCTCATGCATGCAATTATATCAATGCTTTCGTATTGGATTAATTGGATTAAAATTAAATAGAAGTTTTAGAAGTTACTGATTCACTCTTCCCCTCTCAGTAACTTAGCCTTATTATGAAGAATCATCATGAACCTTAAAAAAATACTCATTAGACTTGGTGAATTTATTCTTCTTGAGGATGTATTTACTTTTCCTTAAATTCTATTAGACCTATGGGCACCAAGGGTTTCAATACACTCCTTTGAATCCATTGTGTACACATCCTTTTTGTATTTTTTGGTGGATTAATATTGGTGGGGGGCTCTCATCTTTTTTCTTCTTGTTATTTTTGGACTCAAAATATGAGACAAACTTCTTTTTAGGAGGGTTTTTATTAACCTTCTTCTACTAGGCCTGAACTGATAGATGATAACATCCTAGTTTGAACTAAATGGGATATCCTCTCTAACCACATGAACATACACATTGACCAAGGGGAAAAGGACAAGGTGAAACTTGTAAAGCCTATAGATGAGGCCCTAATGTAGAATAAAAAACTCCTTACCAATATCTTTAACTTCCCTAATGGACTCAACATTGCTTTCCAAAGAGTGAAAGAGATAAAATGGGATAAAAATGAGGTCATTATTTTTGTGGTAATTAAGAAATGGAAGGTGATAGAAGTAAACAACAATAAACCTTCCTTCATGCATGACTATGGAAAATTTGAGGCTAGATGCTTGGGAGATCCTCTCAGTTATAACTACCTTATTTTTTGATTAGTTGCCCATTTGGGGTTAGAAGAAACTATTGAGGCTTTCATGGTTATATATTTGACTAGTTTTATTCCACTTGCAACCCTCAATGAAAAGCCTTGATGCCTTCACAATGACATCCTCATTAATCTTGAAGGAAATGACATTTACTATGACTTTACGATCATTCTAGGAAGACACAAGCTGCTTGGACACAATCCCATCATACCCACCACCCATACTCTCCATAAAGGGCAAAATACCTCCCTCTTTGAAGGAAAAAATCACTTTAGGGTTTTTCCTAAAGGCTTCATCAATTTTTCTTGGCTCAATTTGCAACTTAACACCACCCATGTCAAATAATTACATAGTAACAAGCAAAAGGCAAATTTTGGCAAAAATGAAAGAGAAACCCTTCTTAAGACCAAGTTGAAACCCAAAACGTCTTATCATTTGATGATGGTTTTCATATCCCCTATAGTTTCCATAATTGTGACCAATATAAATCTTAAACCTCTTGCAAATTGTTGGATGCTTGTATGCATGGGAAATTTTAACATAAAAGTTGCAAGCGATTTTGGTAAGATCGCCAAATCTTAAATTAACTTTATTCTTGGGAATGTAGGTATGGTTATAGTTATTGTTAAGACACCCAAAAGGCTCATGAATGGTCATGAAATTAACACTCCAACTTTTAGGATTCTACTAGATCATCATTTCCTCTATCCATGTAACCATGTTGACCCATATAACTATCATGATTAATGGAATCATGGTCCCAACCCGTTTCAAATATGTAGTGGGTGTCATGCATGGCTAAAATTGTTGATAATGTGTTCCTCCCACCTTAATAGGCTCTAGGTAATCTTTGGTAGTTAATGTCAGCACTCCAACATCTAATGCCATCCTACTGCAAACCAATTGCATCCATAAAGTACGACACCACATTGCGTTCCCTATAAATATGGCCAATTAATTATTCTTAAAAAAATTTACATAGGGAAATGATATCGAGGAGCATAGGGATCACTTTCCAACCCGCTTTAGTCATGCCTTGGATAACATCCACAATGATTTTAGAATCACCTTCAATTTATAACCTTGTGACACCCATAGAGATGGAAATGGTTAGCCCCCAAAACATAGTCATTCATTTAGCTTAATTGATTGTGTGTTTACTTAGTGGGCCAGCATAGGAAAATTTATGTTGGCCATAATGATTTCTTAGAATCCCATTGCTTTCCTATATAATTTCTCTAGCACCACCATCAAAATTTAGCTTGATCTGTCCATGGGGGGTGGTGTCCACCTAATTTTGCCTCTAGCAACCCATTTGGATTTATCATATTTGTCAAAGTCTGGGTGCAGGTTCCAGTCTCGCATAATGCATTGCTCTAGAAAAGAGGTGGTGACTTTGGGCACTTCTAATTACATGTAGAAACATTATCCTTATAAAGTTTCAGGCCCAAGTGAAGGGTGGTTTTGGGGGAGGCTTCATTTTCTCTAAATATCATGTTGTTCTTTTCTTTCCAGATGCACCAACAGATGTGAGGGGGTATCAACTTGCAAAGGATTTTGAGTAAGGGGTGAGTGGAGATGCAATGCCAGTGTATAAATGGCTTAATATCCTCATTAAGTGCCTAGTTGAGGTTTAGTTTCCCGAGGATCTGTTGCCAAATGGTAGAGGCATATTTATAGTGAATGAAGAGGTGGTTAAGGTTATCCTCCACTTTCTTGCACATAATGCATCTATTGGAAAGGTTGAGTCCCCTTTTAGTCATGTTATCAAGCATGAGGATTTTTTCATGCATGAGGGTCCACCAGAAAAAGTTGACTTTGGGAGTAAGATGTGGGTCCTAGATTTTAGTAAAGTTTTTTAGGTCTCTGATGGTGGTGATAGTCAAGTCATAAGTTGATTTAATTATGAAGAGGCTAGACATGGTAGGGGACCAAATGATCTTCTCACCCTACCTAAAAAAATGAATTCTTATCTACTTGAGTTTGGCCATTAGTTCCTTGGTGAGATTGTGGACTCTGGATGATTTTCCATAAGGGGAAGCAAATTAGTCTACCTCCCTAAACTGATGCACCCGATCACATTTTTCTCGAGAATGCAGACAAGCAAATTGTGCAGAAGTTGGAATCTATTTTCCTCCATTGTCAATAGTTCAAGCCAGATGTCTTTCCAAAATCTAAGAAATTCCAAATTGTTGAGTTGCCATCTGATGATTTTAAATGATGATAGAAAGTATGCAGGGATGCCTTGGAGCAAGGAGTTGAGGAGTTGATGTTTGTCAATACTAATGAGTAGTTTAACTTTTCACCCCAAGTTTCTTTTGGGTGCATTCAAGGATGTTATTCCAAAAGTCATTTTTAATATCTTTG
This sequence comes from Cupressus sempervirens, assembly GCA_028749045.1. NCBI lineage: Eukaryota > Viridiplantae > Streptophyta > Pinopsida > Cupressales > Cupressaceae > Cupressus > Cupressus sempervirens. The sequence continues at coordinate 565,200,287 of CM053791.1, forward strand.
ACTGTGAGAGGGATCCCTAGGTAGGTCAACGAGAGAGTAGCAGATTGACAACCCTAGATTTTAATCACCTTAGTTTGTATTTATAGAGTTGTATTGGAAAAGAAAACTCTACTTTTCTATAAATTGATACATTGTCTCAAGGCTTCAACATAGTTGTCCAACAAGTACTTCCTTTATTTAGCCTCAATCATTGAGGATTCCCTAAAGAAAAAAATGTCATCTAGAAACTATTGTATAACCAAGAGCAGAATGGTCGAGGAAGGTTTGATACCTTTGATTCTCTATTGGTTTGACATGTTCTTCAAATTTATACTCATTTATTTAACAACAAGGATGGAGAAGTAGGGGGAGATAGGGTCTCCCTACCTCAAGCCTTTGTATAGGGGGAAGAATTAACAATAATAGAGTAATTGACAATTTTAACACATTCCTTAACAATATTGATGAATGTGTCATTGAATCCTAGCCTAGCAAGGAATTTGTAAAGGAAAATCCAATTTAATTTATCATAACCCTTAGAGATGTCAAGTTTAGGAGCCATACCTACATTTTTCCTTTTGTCCATGAAGTGGATAATTTATGGGTGGAAATAGCCACATCCAAAAAAAATCTACTCAGAACAAATCCCTTTTGATTTTGACTAATGATCTTATCGAGGAGTAGTTTAATTTTATTCATCTAGATTTTGGATAGGATCTTGTAGAAAGTATTGCATAAGATGATCATCCTGGAGTCATTCATGGAGGTGGGGTTATTGTATTTGAGGATGAGCATGCAATGAAGTTTTTTCTATGTTGTCACAAATTTGGAGGGAAGCCATCCAAGCCTGGGGCTTCATAGGCACCCAAGGAAAATATAACCTTTTTAACCTCTTCATCAGTAACCCAAGGTAGGTGACTTCCATTATCTCCATCATTGACCACATTAGGGAGGCAATTAATAAGAGAGTCATGTAGAGTCAGATTGCCTCCCTCAATAGCAAACTCAAGATTCTTGAAGAAATTGGTAGAAAGGGGGTTTATGAGGTTTTTTATCATTGATCTTCTCCCCTACATCATTGTGAAGATCCCTAGTGGTGTTCCTTCTTCATGGTTAGTCACTGGTCTATGGAAGAAATCTAAGTTGCGGTCCCCCTCCTTGAGCCATTATATCTTGGATCTCTACTTCTAATAGATTTCTTCATTAGTCAATATTTGTTTCTATTTCTTCCTATATTCTTCTTCCTTTGGATGTTTAGAGACCAGTTACCATTTTCCAATTGTTTATGTAGATCATCCAAAGTAGTGGAAAGATCTTTCTTTTGGAAGAAGATGGCCCTAAAGTTAGTTTTTCTTCACCCCCATATTCTTTTTGATGATGTCTAATTTAGGGGCAACTCTATACATGGATGAGTCATTAATTGATGTGACCCACTAATGTTTGACCATATTGTTGAAGGATGTCCACATGATCTTGTATCTAAAAGGTAGCCAGGGGTGGGGGTGGGGAGATCTCCAGGGAGAGTCTAACCATTTGAAAAGTAGTGAGTTGTGGTCCAAAGTTATTTTGGGCAGTGATGTTAAAGAAGTGGAGTTAGCAACATCCTAGGTTGGGAGTCTAGAACCCTATCTAGGTAGACTTAAATGAGGTGGTGTAATTTTCTATTATTTAACCAAGTGAAGGGATTGCCAATCAACTTGATATCAATCAAACTGATGCTATTGACAAAGGAAACAAAATCACCCATGTTGTAACTATAGTCAATCACACCTCCAGGTTTCTCCAAGGGGTAGAGGGGTGGGTTGAAATCACTAGACCCAACCAAAAGCAAGTTGTTAGAAGGGAATTTGATCATTTAGTTATTAATCTCTTCCTTAGGAACTTCTGCCCAACCCTAGCATTAGGGTCATAAATGTTGATAAGATGCCAGTGATTGAGATTTTTTGTGAAGGAGACTATAAGAAAATTTTGAGAGAAGGATAGAGCACTACGAGTCACATGTAGGGCATTCAAAAGGGTGGAATTCCCTCCATAGGCCTCAAAGGCTTCAAAGTAGATGAATTGAGCCCTTAACCATAAGGCATTGTCCATTTAAGAAAAATTATTGTATATCACTTTAACTCTTGGAGTAAAAGGATATCAACTTTGTCCTAAAAAAATATATTGTCTGATAACATGATGCTTTGTAGGGTTATTTAGTTCCTTGATGTTCTAAGTGAGAAAAATTACATCTTACCTTTTTGGTTTGCATCTAGGGTAAGTTGCCTTCTTGAAATAATTTCCCTTGCCATAACATTATGCCTTCTAATTCTTTATGAAGGCCCACCTCTTGTTGACTCTAGTCCCACATTCGGTTTTTTGCATTTGGTATTTTTATTTTGGGTTTTCCATTCTCCACCAGAGTCCTCAGATTCCTCAATATCAGAAGTAGTTTGAGTATTAGAAGTAGTCTAAATCTATTGTATGACAATGGATTCTAGGGCTATTCCATTTTTCAAAGGGTTGAGAGTCATGTCACTTGAGATGTCTTCAATACTAACTTGGCCTAGGAGTCAACATGACCATGCTATCTCCAGTAGAGGTAGATGTGGCAGAATTGACCAAGATCATCATAGTTTCCTTCGAAACAAGTGTAGCCATGTTACCATCACCAAAAAAAGAGGTAATGTTAGTGTTGAAAGAGTTCCCATTAATGAGAATAGGAATAGCATCTGGTGGTTATGGGATTTCACCCTCTTCAAGTTCAAGGTTCTCGAAGGGGGGACAAGGAACCTGCATAATCATGATAGGGGTGGATTTTTCATTCAAGTGAGGGTTACTATGGGAGCATTCACCCAAAGAGATCTGGGCAAACCATGGAGAGGTGGTTTTTCCCTTATTCTTTGGGTTTGAGGACTAATTTTTCTTGTAGTTTTCATTATTATGGCCTTTGGTCTAGAAAAATGGAGAGGTATTCTCATAGGTAAGTGCTAAGGTGTACATACCAAATCTTGACTTGAGCACTACAAAGTTGAGTGAAGTCTTGTTAATATCCACATCCACACTAAATTTGGTGAACTTGAGACGAGATTTGGAGATAGTTACCAAATCAACCAAGATATAGTTGCCAAACAAGTCACCAATCTAGTTAAAAACATATTCTTCCCAAAATTACAATGGAAGGCTAGGTAATCTAACCCAAACATGCACCATACAAGAAAGCTTGATTGAAGGGTCAAAATATAACTTTCACTTAGCAAGTGTGAGGAAGTGTCTATCATAAATCCACAAGCCAAAAAGAATAAGGGAAAGGTCTTCAATAGCACTAAAATATAAAAGCACAAGCCCATCAGGCATTGGTAAGGTAGTGATGCTTCCTTTAAGCTTCAATAGGTAAAAACCCATTCCTTGTCATGTTGATAGAGGGTCTAAAGTTGTAAAACCTTCCTACCAAAGTAAGATTCAAGTTTGTAATAGTTCTGTCAACAAAAAAGTCGGGAAGGGATATTTTTGTTCTCTCCTACGGTGATATAATATCAACCAACAAGGTTTTGAGAAGATTTTGAGGGCCCCCCACAAGCACATTTTCCATACAACTTTCAGGGAAGTTGGGGAAATCAGTTCAGAGGAACTGTCAAACCCAACAACTAGAATGTTTATGGATTGGACATCCATCATGGTTTGAACAAGTCCAAGAGGGTCAAACCACAAGGGGAGTGGGGGAGGGGGGAGGACAAGTGCTCCCTAGAATTTGTCATTGAAATTTGTAAAAACACTAGTGTGCAGAAAACCGGTTGTTAGTTGCAGAGTGCTACTTGTTTTGTTCATTAGATCCAATACTATAAGTTACATCATAATTAGTATTATTATTAAGGTTAGAGTATATTACTATTCTTCTAATCTTTTAAATTTTGAAAAATATTATTTATAAATTTACAAAAAATTTATTTGATAGAATTAAATTTTAATTATAAATATATTTTAAAATTTATTAATTCAAGTTCAATTAAAAATAACAAAAAATAGAAACATGGAAAAAAAAATCTTATTGACCTTTCTAAATTGATAATTAAGAATTGTATATTATTTTAAAACATCTATATGATAACTTAGAAATTACTTTTAATAAAAAAATTGATATTAAAGATTATATATATATATTTTTGGTCCATAATAGGATTAATTTTATTAATGAAATATAGAGGGGTTACATAAAAAAATTAAGGTCTCTTTTTTTAAAATATTGGACCATCTTTACAAAAAATATTCAATGACCTATACATTCTAGCATAAAGGAGCCTCTGAAAGGCTTTATACATCTTTACATTAAACCAGTATACACACAGAAATTCAAAACTTGAGTCCTTGGAAATGCACCCGAAGTCAAAATCCATTTTGCTCCAATCTTGTGGATTTCCTCTTTCTGTGTTTCACCACAGCCAAAAGACTTCTTTTAGACATAAAGCATCCCCCTTGGGTGTCTTTACTCGGTCTTTTGCAGTGCAATAACCTTCACACTAGTTCCTTGCCTGCGGTTTACCCTGCATCATCCTCTTTCACGAAGGAGATATCTTCTTCACAATTCACCATCAAAAATTTAGCGCTCAGACTCTTGTTCATGCATGGTGCCTCTTCTTTTTTGAGCATTTTCCCTTTGGGAAATTTTGCAACACCTCTCATCTTCTATTCTCCTCTTTGAAGTCCAAAATGGCATCTTTCAAAGCATTCCAGGTGTATCTGTGATCATTGATGTAGGTTTCCTGGTCAAAATGTCTTCTTGGCCAATTCAAAAAGGGAAGGATCCCCTTTTCTGCACCCTCCTCTTTGAATTCATAGCCTTCGCTGAAATCAAAGGCCCAACCTGGGTGAGCCCATTCCAACATGGCATCCATGTTTGAGATTAAAGCTTCCTCAAATGATTCTCTCATTGCCCAGCCTACCACTTGTTCATGTTTACCAACCTATAACCCCCAAGCCATTATCATGGCTACAATGTCAACCTGTAGCTTCCATCTATGTTCGACCTCTTGGAAGAAAGGGCCCAACATATCCTGCATGGCCTTTATTACCCCTTCTGATGGACATTTAATCATTTTCTTTAACCTATGATCTGAAACATGCCCAAACAATGCCTTTTTCTATTTTGTAGTTCTGAATGTAAATGTAGGCTCCATTAACTCTACTACAGACTTCCAGCTCTAGCTCGACTATGATATTTGATGGCTCCTTTCCAGCTATAAAATAGCACTATCTAACATTAACCGTAGCTTGAATCAATAAATGCTTCAAAAACCCATCCACAAAAACTTCATTACACGCCTATCTCACACAAGTTTGAGAATTCACACTCACTTTTGAAGATTTTGCTTTAACTCCTTACCATTACTGCCTTGCTCACCGACTCATCCTTTCTTGATTTATGTTGGCTAATAAATAAAGCTCATCCTCTAGGCTTAATTCAAGTTTTTAAAATCATTTGCATGCTGAATTCAGGATAACTCATCATTCAATGATATCACCCATTTGGATAACTAGTCCACTTCATAATTACTTTCCCTCTTAATATGTAATATTTTATATTCCTCAAAATAGCTCAATTCTGCTATGATTTGATTAATAAAGACTTCCAGGTGCCATGTAGTTGAATGCATTTTAGAAATAGCTTGCACTACCAACAGCGAATCCCCTTCCAGATGAAGCTTTTTAATTCCTTCCCTCCTAGCTAACTTTATTGCCAATAAGGCAGCTTGACATTCTACAATGTTATTAGTTCCCCAAGGTAATTTTTTAGCACTCTTTAATAGAATGTGACCAATGTTATTTCTAATGATGACTCCCACTCGAGATATTCCTGGATTATCGTTGGCTGCACCATCAAAATTTGCCTTCATCCACCCTTCATATGGAGCTTCCCAATTCACTTTTGATCTTTCCCTCCGCTTCCTTTTTATCACTAAGGATCTCGATGGAGATTTGAAATGGATTCCTAGCCAAGAAGCTTGTATTCTTCTATCATAATTTGTAAAAGGGATGTTCATCGATTTTCTATTTGTTGCTGAGACACTGACTGCCTCTTAAATGGCATTAACAATTCTATTTAAACACCTTCTTAGAGTCTCCTTTTCCCCTCTAAAAATTCTTCTATTACACTCTTTCCATATTTCCCATAATATTAGAGATGGTGTTACTTTCCATATACTAGATAGTGTAGTTTTATTTTGCTTCCTTGGCCAGCCATCCAATATCCCTTTAACATAATGGGATCTAGGGCCTTGCCATCCTAATTTAAATTGCATGGAGTCCCAACACTTCTTTGCATAGTGACATTGGACCAATAGATGATCGAATGTTTCTTCACTCCTTTCACATAAAGGACACCTAGACGAGCCATTGATACCTAATCTCTGTAGTCTTTCAGCTGTCAGAATTCTACCATTATAAACTAACCATGAAAAAGCTCCTACTTTTGGAAGATTTTCTTTTTTCTAGCAAAGATCCTTGGATGTGAATATTTCCTCATTCTTCTTAGCCAACATCATGTAGGCCAATTTGACTGAGTATCTACCTGATTGAGAACCACACCATATAATCCTATCCTGTTTAGAGCATACCATAATGTCTCGTTGTTTAAAAATAAATTGCATTCTCTGTATTTGTGCTTCTGTTAGCTCCACATCTGACATCTCTTTCCAACACTATTCCTTCCCCAAAGGACCCTCCTTTTCTATCATATAGTCAGCTACACGATTACCCCATTTTTCTTTAAAGATAACCTTTAGGTCTCAATTTTCCTCCTCCTCCTCCAAAACCTTATACCCATTCTAAGAATCTTCCTAGAATTTTGCTTTTTACCATTACCAATCCTCCATGAGATATGCTTCACTATTACCTCCCTACATGATAGCATAAAATTCCAAATAGCTGACCCTCTAGGAGGATCTCGGGTTGTCAATATTCTATGGGCCTCTTTAGAATCTAGATATTTACCCTGTAGAACCCTTGCCCAATATTGCTGTGAGTTCTCTACCATTGACCATATTAATTTTGCTCCTAAAGCTTTATTCATTAAATCCCAAATTTTGATTCCAGCCCCACCTTTATCTTTAGGTCTGCATATTTTTTCCCACGCTAAGAGGGGAATTTTATCTCCCTCATTTGCACCATTCCAAAAGAATTTGCACATTTTTTGCTCCAGGATTCTCATTACCTTCTTGGGAATATCTAAACACATCATTGAGAAAACAGGCATTTCTGAAATGACCGTTTGAAGCATTAAAATTTTACCTGCAGAAGATAACCATCTACCCTTCCAACCTTCCATTTTCTTTTGGCATTTCTCTATCAGGCTATCCCAAAACTCAAATTTATTTCTACTTGCCAAAAGATGAATGCCTAGATATTTATTAGGTAGCAAACCTACCCTTATATTCAAAATTTTGCAAATCCTAGAGGGGATAATATGAGGAGTATTGAAGAAGAATATCTTAGATTTATTCCAATTTATAAACTATCCTAAAATTCTAACATACATTTCTAAGGTATTCTTCATGCATCTTGCTTCTTCTAAGCTTGCAATGCCTACCAAAAAGGAATCATCTACGAATTTTAAGTGAGTAAGAGCCTCCACTGTCTCTATGATTTTTATCCCTTTCCATGCTCCTTGCTCCTTTTGTTTGTGAATCAATCTCCCCAAAACTTCTGCCATTATAATAAAAAGGAACGGGGATAAAGGATCCCTTTGTCTTATTCCTTTTCCTTGTTCAAAGAATCCTTGAGAGCTTCCATTGATGAGCACCGAGAAACTTGGGGTAAATAAACAACTCCCTACCCATTGTAGCCATTCCTGAGAAAAACCAAACTTGTTGAGTACACTCAACAAGAAACCTCTATCTACTTCATAATAGGCCCTTTTAATGTCTAATTTCACCATCATTCTTTGTGACTTGGAAGTTTGGATACTGTGGACTACTTCATGTGTGACAATTACCCCTTCAAATATCGACCTTCCCTGTAAGAAATCACTTTGTTCCTCCAAAATAACAGAGCCCAAAACATGTTTCAGCTTGTTTTCCATCACCTTGGATATAATCTTATACACTGTGTTGCACAAAGAAATCAGTCTAAAGTCCTCAAAGGTTTCAGGATTGTCCTTCTTTGGCACTAAGGCAATAAAAGTGTTATTGAAATCTTTTAGTATAAATCCACCTTGCCTAGATTCCTCCACAACCCCCCATAAATCCTTTTGAAAAATGAAATTTAATTTTTTGAAAACCATTGCTGGGAATTCATCGAGACTTGGGGCCTTATCTCCATCCAAACCATTTAAAGTATCCTCTACTTCAGATTCCTTGATTGGTTCCATCAAAGCTAAATTTTGTGAAGCTATGATCTTTGCTAGAATTACATTAAGCAGATCATTGACTTCAGTTTGGTCTATATCTCTATGCTGGCCCATATGTGAGAAGAAATTTATTGCTTCTTCGTTGATTACATCTTTATCTTGTAAAATTAAACCATCATGTCTTTGAATCTCATAAATCTTATTACTAGCCCTCCTGATCTCGACAAAATTATGAAAGAAATTTGTGTTCCTATCTCCCTCTTTTAACCATACTTCTCTGGATTTTTGCCTCCAAAAAACTTCTTCCTTACTTAAGCATTCATCTAATTCCTTCCTTAACAATTTCTCCTCTTTGAAGTCATCATCAAACATACCATTTTCTATAACTTTGAGACTCAGAATTTTTAGCTTATCTTCCACCTCCCCCTTTTTACTGAAAATGTTCCCAAAATGTTCCCTATTCCAAATCTTCAATTGTTCTTTCAGAAATTGCAATTTTTTGAAAAATATAAAAGCTTTATTACCTTTCCTTATGAGGGCTCTATCCCACCATTCTGCGATAAGGTCAGCAAAATTTTCTGATTTCAGCCACATTGCTTCAAATTTGAAAGGGCATCTCTCTGACATATTTTCATCTTCTATCCGTAAACAGATCGAAAAGTGATTTGAGCCTTGATAAGGGAGGATTTCTGTTGAACAAGACCAATTTGTTCCTGCCCAATTTCTTGCCACAAGGAATCTATCCAACTTTTCTGCAATATTAACAAACCCCTCCCTTCTGTTTGTCCATGTAAATTCACCTTTTTAAAATTGAATATTCACAAGTCCATTATCATTGACAAAGTTGCTAAAATCTTTTTGACTCTCTGAAACCCATCATTTCCCTCCTTTTTAATCTTCTGGATTAAGGATAGAATTTAAGTCTCCTCCAAGGATTGACACTTCATTATCTAACCTTTGCACTTTATTGGTCAAAGTTTTCCATAGGAATTTTTTCTGAGCACTACTATTTGGACCATAAATATTGAAAATCGAAAAAGAGCAATGTAATTGCTTTACATTAAATCTAAACCATTGCCGATTACTATCTAAGAAAAAATCCTTGATATCTAGAATCTCAAGTTTCCAAAGGATTGCCATACCTCCTGATGCTCCTTGGGCACCTGATAGTAAGCATTCCCATCTCTTGAATTTGACTTTAAAAGCCTGAAAGTCCTCCTCTTTAATATTTTTTTCTTGTAGCATTACCGGGTCTGGTTTCGCTTGAACAAGACATCTCTTGATCAATTGAATCTTGTCAGGGGCATTACAGCCCCTGACATTCCATGATAAGGTTTTCATAATGCCTAGGAAAAGGATAAGCCTTTTCCCGATCTCAAGATTTTGGATTGATTTGCATCATTCCCTGCTACTTCCAATTTTAATTTAATTGGTTTTGGACCTCTTTTCTTTTTGCTAGCCACATTTGGCTTCTATTTTAAAGAGCTAGTTTGTTCTATTGACCTCTCATCTTGGATCCCTGGGCATTTAGAAAGGCCTAAATCATTCATTAAATCCTCCCCCTCCAAACCTTCTTGGGTAGAACCTTCCTCATCCTGTCCACTACTGCTGTCCATAGTCCCTACAAAGGAGTCATTTAGGTTCCTAGTTTGAGACACTCCTATATCTTTAAAAATAAGAGTTTCCACCTCTGCTGGGACCTTATTATTTTGGGTTTGCCTTACCATCAAAGTGCCTTTGTTCAAAATTTCATAGCCTTCTAAAGATAATTGCATATTAATATCTCTCATTTCTATTTCTAATCCTTCCTTTAAGGGAGAGACATTTTCCTTTGAAATAAAGCCCTACTGTTCTGCCCCTAGCTTCAACTTCTCTACCTTGTGAGCTTCCCAATGTGCTAACAAAGTTTCCATAACCTCTTGTGTCAAGGGTTCCTTGTCCCCTTGAGTTCTGATATATAAGGCATCATTGTCCTCTATTTAATCTGAATTTCCTTCTGGGGGAAGCTTTAGATTTTCCACTTGTTTCTATTGGGAAGAGATTAAAGGCTAAATTTCCTCTCTTCCTCTTTGTTCTTCCCTCCATTCCAAGATTTCTAGAATTTTATCCACTAGTAGCCCTTTTCCTTTGGTGAAAAGACCATCCTGCATAGAATTTTCATGAAGTGGGATTTCTTCCCCATCCCACACCTCTATCTGCTGCTTCCACACTCCATGCACTGTACTGATGGTTATGAAATCTGGGCATGGATTCCCCTCTTTCATATTGATTAAAATTCTTGGATGAGAAGAGGAGTCCATCGTGTTTAACACTTCTTCTGCTTTCACAAAGGAACCAATTGTGTTTCCTATTTCTTTCAAAGCCTCCTCCTCCCAATACTCCACTGGTAGATTGTGGAGATTAATCCATAAGGGAAAAGTTTGTAACTTCTCATTATTTGGATCAAAGTTTAGTTCCTAGTCCTTAATATAAAACCCTTTTCCTCCTAGTAAATATGGTCCATTATTCAAAATTTCCCATTTATCTGCTTTGCATGGTGCTAAAGCCATGTAGAAGCCATTAGTAAGGGTAATCTGCATTCTTTTCCCCACAAAGATTTACAACCCATCCTAATGGTTCCTATTGAAGGCCAAGGACCCAACCACTTAAAGAAGAAAGCTTTTTCCTTTAAAACTTCTACAAACTCTATCCATTTTTCATTTTCAATATGAACAATGGACATTACCTCATATGTTACATTCTCCTTTGATGGTAGAGGCATACCACTAGGTTTATCCTTTTCCTTTTCAACCTCCTGAAGCTGCATTTTCGGTCTATAGAATTTGTGTGCAATCTTATTGAAATCAAATCTATCAAAGTTTTTATAGGTCGACTGAAACCCTTGGTTTTGATTTCCCCATTTCCTCTCACTACATGTGATCTTCTTTCATGTGGTTGGAAATGCATATTCCTCTAAGCATAGGTCGATGTTTTCTGGTTTCCTGCATAACAATTGAAAGGCCGCTTTGGCCAAGTGTGTTGACCATAGCTTTGCCCTACATGCTGGCGAAAACTTGTGTTAAAACCACCATATCTTCGCTGGAATCCATAGCCATTTGCAAGTGACCATTGCCTCCAACCACCATAGCCGCCCGTTTCTTGCTCTCTCGCCCTCATCTCTCCGTGATACTATTTTTCAACAATGGTATTAAAGATTATATATTGTAAAATAGATAAAATATTAATTATAACAATAATTTTTTCTAAATAATTTCCATTACATAATATTTAAAATAAATTAATTCAACTAAAATTGAAATAAAAAATAACACAAATTTTTAACTAAATGTTGAAATAAAGATTAATTTTTGTTCTTTTGAAATAATAACATACACATATTTTTTAAACTTTTATTAAGATTAAGATATGTTACCGTTGTTTCAAGCTTTTAAATTTTGAAAATTTTTACTTTTAAAATTTGTAAAAAATGTTCTTTTTGAAAAATAGAAATATCAAAAAAATCTTATTGATCTTTCTACATTCATAATTAAGAATTATATATTATTTTCAAATATCTATATAATAATTTAGAAATTATTTTGAATAAAAAATAGTTTTATACAAGAGAAGAGCCTACAACCCAATGATAAATTGTGAGCCTCTTATTTGGTAGGTCTTGAGTTTGAGTCTATTCAAACTTAACAAATAATAATAATTAATCACAATAGATAAGATTAACTAGTAGTAGCATGCTTTTGTACATGCAACATTGAGCCGATAGGAAAGTATAAATTTTGCAACCTAAATTTTATGGAAACAAACATTATTAGACAAAAAAATTATATTACAAAATTCATCAAAAAATCTCATCCAAAGAGACTATAGTTTATGGTAGTAACTATTGTATTAGTTTATTTCTAGGACATCGTGGAAATTTCATTAAACCTATGGTTTGGAAGAATTTTTTTGTTAAAATAGTATTTAATTAATTAATTTATTCTTTCTTATTGGTTGTTTACATTTTCTTGGTGGTCTTTTGCATTTTTTCATCCAAATATTAGATGAAAAATTGGGCCATTAAAAAGTTAGCAACTAGCATGTTCTAGATGATCCATGTGCCCCACATGATCTTTATTATATTTCTATGGGTGTCCACATGTCCCTCTAAGAATTATGTGGCATTTACCATTTGCTTGCATGTTTTGATGTGGATGTCAAAGGATTAATTGCATAGATAACCATGACAATGGTATCTTGAAATGCAAGAGCATTTTGATTTTTTTCCACAGAGTGTTGGGTAAGACCACAGGATGTATTTTGTGTTAGTATTTTAGAATGTTGTTAGTTTTTTTTAACCGTTGGCCACAAGTATCAATATCCGATAAACATTTTGGATAGGTGATTTCACAAATTTAACAAGTAGTCATTTAATGGAGTTTAGAACGAATCAACTTTTCATCAAGATTTTTATTATTTTCAACTTCAATTCACTACCAGCTTTGATCTTGTGTTCTTTTTTTAATCATTAACCTGCTTAGCCATCCAATGAAATCTGACAGTGTTATTTCTTATGTGGCTTGGATCCCTTGCATAATCATTTTATTATTATTAGAGGTTCTCATGATTTGTGTAGATCTCATCTACTTGGTGGATTCAATCTTTTTGTTTTAATCTTTTCAATAGCACCATAAATGGGGTAGTTTGTGATCAATACTAAAATTGGTAAGAACTAAGATCTAAGTTTACAGGTGTATCAATTAATTGGCAAATCTGAAAGGATTGATTTTCTAAATCTTTAGATGGACATAATTGATAAGTAAATTTATATTTAGAAAAATCAGGTAAATTTTGGCCTAGATTAAGCAAGCTATCAATAATTGTGGTTGTATATTTAAGCCAATATTGCTCCCTAAGATGATGCGATAACTTTGTCAAGCCTCTCAGAAGATAACTTTCTTTTCCTACAATGAAAAACACTTTAATTAATTTTCCCTTTTATTTCTTTGAAAATTTTAGCAAACTATTCAAATAAGCCCCTCTGTTTTGATTAGCTCCTCGATTTTCATTAGAAATTAGCAAGCTCCTACAAAATTAGAAATCAAAACTGTGCTTTTTTTTTGAAGTAGATTATCTCATATCTTATATGATTATTGTATTGTCTCTCTTTCCTTTATATATTAAATGTTTTGAATCTTGCAATAGGACTCATATTTGAGATTATCTAGTTTCTTTACGTTTCATAACATCTGATTTTTTGTATTTCATGATATAACTATAGTTTTTACACATGATTTTTTTATTTTTATTTTATGACAATTCTGTATGTTTTAATTTTATTTGAATGATTAGATATTATTTGTGATAGTTTTGTAATGATTGTAGAAACAATGACCACAAGTTTCACATCGAAATGATTTTTAATAGTGATAGCATTTTGATTTAGGAAACAATGGAGAGCTATCTCAAATTGAGTTTGTGTGTGTTAGGATGGGATTTGCATTTTATTTGAAATGCAAGGACAATATTAGTCAAAAAATTTGAATCAAGAGATGGGTGTAAAAATACTTCTATTTAAAGTATAGAGTGGAAGGGATGAGACTACACCCTTTAGAAGAACTCTCAAGGTATGTAATATATTATTTTTTAGAAGGAATCTTGTCTTCAATAATTTTTTGTAGTAGGCTATATGTCTTGAATTTAGGTATGCATTGAAGTGATTGCTATTTTTCTATTATCACTGATTTTGAACAATGTTTCTATTCCTATTGTTTTTCATCAATAGGAACTAGTTTTTAGTCCTTCTTAGCCAAGCTATATTTTTTGCGTGTAGCCATGAATGTCTGTGCATGATTAAATATTGGTATTTTGGCTATATCAGTAGTTGTGGTGTAGTGTTGGAATTGGTTCTTGTCCTTGGTTAATTTTATTATAGTTTTGTGCATGTGGATATGTTTCCATTAATATAGGTGCTTAGGGTATTTAGTATCATAACTCCTTGACGAAGAACAAATTTCCATTGATTTCAATGTCATGATAGTATTCATGTAGGTTTTAACAAATTGAATCTAGCCTATATTAGGAATCTCATTAATTAAAGCAAGATTAGCAATTACATGTTAAATTGATTTTCTTGTAAGAAATTTCTTGTTTATTTTCATATTTATCTTAAATTTAAGATAGGGACTAAAAATTTTAGATTTTTTGAAACACAATTAATCATTATTTATAATTATAAAATGACTAAATGCATATTTCAAATGTAAGTTCCTATCCAATACGTCACTAAAATATTACTACGGTGAAGTGTTTGAAATTAGATATATTAAATTGTCTTCTATATATTTTCTTAATCAACAATGATTTAGTCACAAATCTAATAAACAAGTTCAAATATGCTACAAGACTGTAAATTTTGTAGTTATTATTTTCTAATATTTATCTACAATAAATATAAATTTACCCAAACCCATTAACATATCATTGCACACACAAAAACATTGGCTAGAACAAGAAGCTACTAGAAGAGCAATTAATATTAGAATAATCATAATAAGAAGAAAAAAAAAAGTAGTATTGGATTACCTTGATTCCCTCAAAAAAACCTAAAAAATACAACCAAATGACAAGCCTATATTGAATACATACTAGAAAATGAGAAACCTATTTTGAGCATAAAATGGAAAATTCACTAGATTTCTCAAAGTTTTCCATGCCTAGAAAACACAGTAGAATTTTTAATGTTCCAACTTGAAACATAAGAGTTTTTTTTAATAGCTTAAGCGTAATGGATTCTTTCATATTGTTTCCTTTTTTCTTTTTCTTTCTAATGTTCAATTATTCACATTTCTACATTAGATAATAGCTTTCTTGACTTGGAAGCACCTTACATCTCTGACCATATAATGTTTTTAGCTGATTATTTTTCATAACCCTAATCTACATGAAACAAAATTGAAAACGTAAATGATAGGCCTGAGAATGGTGTTGGCATGCCGATCATGTCAAGTGAGAGTCAAATGGTTATAATCTATATTATGTTACAAAAGCATGAAGTAAATTATGTGAGAAATTCTCTTGAGAAGAATTTCGGGTTTATTAGCATGATAATTGAATTTTTTCAAATAAATCACTAATGCGATCATGTTTAAGAAAATATTGAATTACATCACATCATATCGAGAACTTTGTGATACTTACCATTTTGGTATTAAAAAATAAATATATAATGCAAGAAAGTGGGAAGTTGTTTGCACTCCCATCTTTTAATTATACATTGACAGTTGAATATTGGAAGGATTCTAATCTTATTCTTATATGTTGTTGATGTCATTATTCCCTAATCCAAAATTTATCTTGTTTTCTTCCAGTGCTGGGGAATTTGGGTGTTATCCAATCCTATCAAATGGAAGTCTAATGTTGGCCTCAGTTTCTTAACTCTGCACAGTTCAATCTATGATGTTTTAGTTATTCAAAGGAATACTATAGGGAAATAAAATAATAAGATATATCATTAAAGTGGTTAATTCTTTGTATCTAAAAAAAGTCCAATTCAATTATATTATTTTCAAGTATGTAAAAATAAAAAATCTAGTTTATTTTCAATATCTTTAATTAGGTGGATATTTATTCAAACCTAATTTTTTTAACCTTCTTTAATAAATGCTAATTTTATTTTTCAATTTTTAAATCGAACTAATTTAAATGTTGAGGTGTTATAAAAATGATTTTTCTCAACAAATATCTTTAACTTCTATTAAAAGATTTGTTCACTTTTTAAAAATATTCTTCATTCATATCACCTAATGATTGTAAAATAATTCCACTTCTGGCATTTAATTTCATTTTAATAACTATCCTAGAAAATTTATTATGTTATATTAAAAATGTATATGAAATATTTAAATTATGATTTATAGTTATTTTGATTTAATATATTTTAAATATTATCGAGTATTGTAACAATTTAAATATTCAAAATAAAATTATCTACATACAAAATATTTGAAAAATAATTTATATAATTTTTAATCTATAAAAATATTTATCTTATTAGTTGTTTGTAAATTTAAATATAAAATTATTTTAAAGTCAATTTAGTTTTAAATCTAGAGAAGTAAAGGGGGTACAAAAATTGAATATTATGTTGTATTTCATTTTGTAGACGCTCAAAAATGGTTTGCATCTATGGTTCCATCACTTCTTCATACTAATTCATCCCATTTTCTCAATCCACTAATTCTGATCTTTTGGCCAACTTGATCATATCTCAACAGTGTCTTTCATCATTTGTATCCTTTTTTGCATCAATTTCATATCATTTTGAAATCATTTCATATCAACTCAAAACCATTTCAAATCAACTCAAAATCACCAAAAATCAGTCCTAATCAACCCAAAACATGTTAAACATCCAAAATCTATCATCATTTGTCCAGTCCTAGGCATTGTTGTGGCTTTCATTGCCTTGGAAACCTATCAATTTATCAAATTTTATCAATCTGACCTTAGTACTGTCATGGCTCTTAGTGCTATGTCAAACTATCATTCACATCACCTGATCTTTGACATTGTCGAGTCTATCAGTGTCAGATCATGGTTGTATCAACAATTTAATAACATTGACGTGTTCGTTGATGTTATTATGATCAACTTTATCAATCAATTACGATCCTATAGCGTTTATGATATTGGTTAAGTGTTACATGTCTTTAATTCATGTCATGTGTCCTCGGCATGTTATCAATTTCGATCAATCAATCGATTTGACCATGGCTTTGGTCTATCCATCATCATCCTAGTCAATCTCCATTATCGTCACATTTCATCAAAGGATATTGTCGTACTTATTTAATCAAATTGGCCAATCACCTATTAATTTTCTCTATAGGAGTAAATAACCCATAATTTAATCCTATGTCATTTCACTAATTATTCTTCCTAACTAACCTCCTCAATTAATTGATATTTTATTAATTAATTGGTTCATCATTCACAAACCATGGACATTCTTAATTTCCTAAGTCATATTTTCCTCCATTAATTACATTTTCACAAATTTCTATTTTGTGGAATAAAGGATTTTTAATTCAAATATTCCACAAAATATTGACATCATCATGAAACATGGGTATGAAACCTTGTGGATTCTCCTTTTGACACTTGGCTAAGATATGTCATAATCCAATATTCTTATTCTCTTACGCACATCTATATTTTGTTGGAAATAATCCAGACTAACAAGGTTACTGAGAGGGGAGGGGTGAATCAGTAACCCTAAAACTTTAATCCAATTCTGCATAATAACATATTTACCATTCATCCATCTAATCTACTGTATGCATGGAAAGATAAACATTTGTAACACATGAACACATAGATTTGGTGACCCAGAAACCTTCCAATTAGAAAGTAAAACTGGGGTGGGGATGATACCCACAAAACTTCAATACTACAGTATAAAGTTGGCCGGTTAAGGCTTACAATGATCACTTCTGATGATTTTCCTTGTCAGGAGCAAGTAGGATTGCTAAATCCACCTTGTTAAAGGATTTACAAACATACAATGAAGTATGCACTCTGTTAGGAGATTTACAAAAGACCGTCAAGTCTACCTTGTTAAAGGATTTAGCAAACTGATTCACTTGTTAGGATGAAGCAGTGGATCTGGTTACAACTGATTGCTGATAAGATCCTTTGTGCTCTGATCACTTGATGTGATGGATATATCTTTTCTGTATCAATGTTGACCTTGCTGTATTCCTTAGTGATTCGCTTTCCCTCTTCTCAAATTATTGCAACACAACACAACCAATGATATTCAACATCTCATCATTTTAAATGATATATACCATTCCAATATTTACACTGGCAAGGTCAACCAAACACAAGTGAACAAGCATTACTGAGTCGGCCAGGTGGTAGAAAACTCGGGTTCCAAAAACTGACTCGATGACCTTCTAATACTCGACATCCACTACAATACACTGCATCGTCATGCACTCGGTAAGAGTAGAGGAACGGTCCATACTAGTCATTCTAAGTAGCTTGGAACTCGGTAATCATTGGTGACTCAGTGAATATTGTGTCACTCGGTAAAAATTGAGTCCATTGATAACCTTCTTCACTTGGTAAACACTGATTCCTTCATTTACCTTGTTTACTCAGTAATCACTGATTCCTTTATTTACCTTGGTCACTCGGTAAACACTAAGTTCTTTGTTTACCTTGATCACTCGGTAAACACTAAGTTCTTTGTTTACCTTGATCACTCAGTAAACACTAAGTTCTTCTGATGACTCGGTGAGCACTGACTGCTTAGGGAACACTGTTCTACTCGGTAACCACTAACTGCTTGGAGAACACTGTTTTGCTCGGTAACCACTGTTCTGCATGGTAACCATTGTGAACTTGGTAAATACTGCTGAACTGCCCATATGCTCAGTTTCCAAAGGAATGTTCGGTATCAACTATTTACCTGTGGAATTTATAAAGTAACTGCTGAATGCTCAGTGTGAACTGTAGACTAGGTGATGAGCTCGGTAAGCATTCATAATCAAATAAGTTTTGTGACTAATGACAATATATCATAATTCCAACAATCTCCCCCTTTGGCATTAGTGACAAAAACACTTATGAGCCAAAAGTTATATACAATATCTAACATACTGACAACTAAATTTGTTGAGTATACATAGCTTCCTTACATATGACTCCCCCATACAATATACACAAGGTATTTACATGAGTTATATGACTTTTATTTATAGTATCTCTTTGTCCATTTTGTACATTTATCTCACCAATAACTCTTTCTGAGTATCTCTTTCTCCCCCTTTTTGACAATAATGCCAAAGAATAAAAAATAATGTATTTACATAGAAACACCAAAATGTGAGATAAACTCTGAATGTACCTGAAGAATGAGTTGTAGATTTTTGTCCCAATTCTCTTGTAGGATTTTGCATGTGGATAGAGCTATTTGAACTTTTGCAGAGAGTTCAATCACATAGTCTGCAATAGAGAAATTGTTGTCATGGATCAATGTTTTTGAATAGATAATGTGCTTCTGCATTGTGTTCATGATGGGAAGGATCATATTTTGAATATCTAACAATGTAGATCGGATCCTTGACTCTTCTCTCAATAGTTCTTCTTGTTTTTCTAATAAAATTTTTATCCTAAGGTGATGAGATGAGGTTGAACTGGGGTTAAGCTTCAGGTTTTGTGCGCTTGCCTTCAGATCCTCATCTATCTTATTCAATTGCTCTCTTATCTCCTTAGTATACTCGGTAACATCATAGAGCTTAGCAAAAAGAGATGTTACATTATTAAAAGAATTTTCAATATTGGCCAAAACTGTGGTTAATTCAACCTGTTTTATTGCTATGTGCTGAGCAATGTGCTCAAGCACCTTATTATCAAATTTCTTTTCTGCCTTCTCCATCAATTTTTCTTGACCGGAGGTATCCTCATTGAATTTATTGACTGCCTCTTCTAATTGTAGAAAAATGTGTTGAAAAGTATCAACATCAACACCTATAGCCTCAGTAATTATATTTTTTGCTTCATCAATAATTTTAAACTCTTTATCTCTCTCATTCCTTAGTTGTTTCTGCTTTGCCTTCAGTTTTATGCGCTGACTGAGCTGTCTTAGTTCATCAACTGAAGTAGTATCTATATCTATCTTTGGAATGACAATTTTAGTATCCAAGTCTACATCCTCATCAATTGTCTTGCCTGTAAGCAGAATTTTTAATGGAGTCTCTGGTTTGCCTGTAAGCAGAATTTTTAAAGGAAGATTGAGAGAGGGGCTAAATGTATCCAAAATTGATATACTTCCCAGAATTGATGTGCATACCAGAATATTTACAATTGAAGAGCTTACTGGTGCAAAAATTTATGCTAATGTAGCTGAAGTTGACAAAATTGGAGAGCAAACTGGAAAACTAACTGTACATACTGCAGGAGGAATAGATACTTTTGATGTGGTGACTACTGCAGTGGATGACTCGGTAATTGAAGAAGTTGTCTGCAACTCGGTAGATGAAGTGGTAGACACTTCAATTGATGATACTTGGAGCTGAGATGTGGCAGGTGCAGATGATATATCTGATGTAGATGTGACCAAACCTACTGAAGCTGACTCCAACCTTGATGATGTCACAATTTTAGGTGGAGAGTGAGGAAGGGATGCCATGACTGCCACTGCAATTTTCACAGGGTCATCCTCTTCTTTATGTTCCTCTTTAGCTTCTTCCTCCTTCTCCTTTATCAGATCCTGAAGATCTTCATCAGTTACATCCATGGAGATGGAATCATTACCTTGCTCATTATCACTGTCATCATCCTTGATTTTTACTAGGTCCGTACTGGGCTTATGTAGATGATAGATATTTTCCCACATATTTGTAGCATCATTTACAACGTGTTCAATATCTTTAATCAAAATCAAACAAGTGTGGAATTTGATCATCATTTTACCTTCATGGTTTTTCATTTCATCTTTTACTTCTGCTCCAGTGAGACTTGGTCAGAGATTGCTCATAAATATCTTTTACCATTTGGGTGGCTAACTCCCATCTTGGTTGCAATCTCTCTAGTAGTTCTTTTGAGATTTGAGAGGCAATTTTGTCTAGGGAGTATTTCCATTTACCCATCTTGCTGAGTACCAGTTCCTCAATCTGCATTTTCTCAGCATTAGTTCTAGTTTCAAATTTCAATGCTTTGAAATTTGTGATTCCAGCTCCTTCCTCCAATTGTTTAAGCCTTAGCTCAAATGTGGGTGCATGCCTAACTAGTATAGGTTCTTTCTTACCTTTCCTGGTTCTTCTGGTGAATACTGCAGTAGGCTTCTTCTTGGGTTTGGTAATGATTACCTTACCTTTCTTCTTTGGCTGTTCTTTTGCAGTTTCTTCTTCTCCTTCTTCTTCACCTTCTTCTTCTCCTCCTCCTCCTTCTTCTTCACCTTCTTCATCTTCACCTTTTCCCTCGGTGAGCATAAGAGGACCGGTAGAAGTTTTTAATTTGGCTATTTTCCTCTTGCCCTTGCTTATGGCCTATGGTAGCTTGATTTCAAGCTCAATTCTGGCCTTAGCTTCTTCATAGGTTCCAAAAATTTGTTGCATTGGGTCTACTGGCTCATTTACCAGTGCCTCTATGATATCTCTAGCTTCATCAATATTTACCTCATAAGGAAGACTGCCTGAATGTATACCTTGTCACAGTCAACCATGAAGCACACATCATCTTTGTAGTCCTCAACAAGCTTAGGAGGAATTCTAAATCTATTATTCATTCTCTCTTTGAAGTCTTCAAAATAATTATCCATAATACTATCAAAATTTTTGCCCATCTCTGCTACAAATTCATTAATTTGATACAAAATTGGAATGTCTTTTCTCCATACAACTGTACCTTTTGAAGGGAAAAACTTTTGTACATAGAAAAATAGACAAACTAACAAAGAACCAAATTTACAAGAGTTGGTTTTTGAGGTTCTTATACTGTCCATGTTTTTATTAAGTTGTTTCAGCAGCACATCTGCTAGATCAAACTCCATGCTTTTCTTCACAACCTTATAGGCTAAATCTATAGCCTCACAGGGCACGCTATTCAATCTGCTGGAACTATACATCTTATATGCAATTAAATAAATTCTGAATCTTAGCTTTGCATCAGATACATTGTTAGGTTTTAATCCTCTGCCATCCCATTCGGCTAGGGTTAACTTCTGAAGTTCATTCCAACTTAGGGTTTTAGTTGTTTTTGATTTTCTTAACATTGGCAAACTCGTGATCTTATGAATCATCTTCTTTGTTATTAGGACGGGTTTCTCTAACCACAATTGACCATTATGCACACGACTTAAAATGTATCTTATCCATTTCATTTGAAAGTTCCTTGGCAGGTGCGGGATATGGGTCAAACCTTTGGTTTTCAGATGTTTGAACTCGGGTTTGAGGGTTCCATCCACGCATAACTCGACTAGGCATTATCCATATCTAGTGTCCCTATTTCTTGAACAGTGCATTTGAAATGAGTACAAATGTCATTTATAAGTAGTACCTTTGGTGGAATCTTCGATTGGGCTCCATGTGGATCGCGTGATTCAGCTATGGCGAGAATGAGCTTGAAGCTGGGTGCTTTCCATTCTGCTCCCTTCACAAGCATTTCAAAACCTCTCTTTGCCTCATTGCTGCTGGTGCTTAAGGATGCCATTGCTGCTCGGTGAGTGAATGATTTCATTAAACAAATTCTTTGTTGGAAAATTGCTTCAAATTTCTTGAACTCACTTTCGCACTCTTGAAAACTTCTTCGCTCTGTATATTCTAAATTCGCGGTGAAAAATGAGATAAAATTCTGCCTCTTTGATGAAAATTTTGCCATTAATGCTCGGGTATGAAAGTAGCTGAGATGACCTAGGATTTTCCAGATAGTCACCGACTTACTCGGTAAACCTTGCAACTCGGTGAACAAACAAAACTTTTCATATTCCCAACCTAGCTCGGTTAAGTCTAAAACCATCGTTGCTTGGTAGATGCACCACAGTGATCTATGTCTTGATTTGTCTTTTGCACTCCTTTATTCTAGAACTGCTTAGGATATTGCTTGAAGATGCAGTCCCTAATCCCCTTTTGATGAGTCTAATTAGAAGTGGAGTCACCCACTTCTTGAGTGACATAGCCATTATTTGAATTTTCTGACTGGGTAGATTTTGGAATCCACTGTTGTCTCATCTGTTTTCCAATGTTGTCAGCTCTGGCTTTCTTTTCATTTTCAATTATTTCTATATTCATGCAATTCTTGGATATATGACCAAGTTCGGTACATGTATAACATCTTATAGTAGTATCCTTTTTTCTTAGGTGATGCCTTGCACAATTTATTCCAATGTGTCCATATTCTCCACAATAGTGACATTTGCTCCAAGTATTGTAGTCTCAACCAAATATTGCTTTGATAACCTGTTCTGCTAGATTGAATGATTTAGATCTACATTTAGATGCCTTGTGACCTTGTTTCTTGCATTTGTGACATTTGCCTTCAAACTTTGGTTTTTCTTTGCATTTATTTGCTTTGTGACCATGCTGATTGCAATTGTAGCATTTACCATTGAATTTTCCTTTACCATTGCTCCAACATCTGTTAGATATATGACCTAACTTACCACAGTGATTGCAAGTAGGTCTTTGATTCTTTTGGGTACCCTATTTGGAAGATTCATTGTCTTCATTGTAACCAAGGCCTGCTTTACCTTTTTGTCTATGAAGATTCTACTCATTTTGCTGATTCAATTGATCCATATCTGCTTGAGATTTTATCATTCTTTCATTGATTTTTTTTTCAACATTTAAGTCATTTTCCAAAATTTCATTGATTTGTCTTTCAGATCTTAGATCACTTTGTAAGCTTGCATTGATTTGTCTTTCAGTGATTAAATCATTTCTCAAACTTTCATTCTCAGATCTTAGATTCATAATTTCTTCATTTCCATTAGATAGTTGTCCTATAAGATCTTCATGCTGAAGGGATAGATTATTTCTTACATCTAAGTCTTCATTTGCCTTGTTTCTCTATTCCAAAACTTCACATAACCTGATGGATTCGACTTCTTGTTCTCTTTTGAGCTTTCTTACTTCTTCTTGCAGAGAACCATTCTTTGCTAGGAGTTCCTTGATTGCTTCATTAGCTTCATTTGAATTGCTTGATGGTAAAAGGTCTTCAATCCTTTCTTCAATATACTGATGATCATTCATTTGTCTTGCAAGTTCCTTCCTTCTTTTCAGAGATTGAGAAAGATGCTCCTTTGCTTCTTTGAGTTGAGTCATGGCCATTTCCAGATCTAGTTTTTCATTTTCAATAGATTTGTCAAGTCTGAATATCTCCATTGTCCTTGATCTTTGCTCAAGCTATCAAACTTTTATCCTGAGAACCACAATGCTCTGATACCAATTATTGGAAATAATCCAGACTAACAAGGTTACTGAGAGGGGAGGGGTGAATTAGTAACCCTAAAAATTTAACCCAATTTTGCATAATAACATATTTACCATTCATCCATCTAATCTACTGTGTGCACGAAAAGATAAACATTTGTAACACATGAACACATAGATTTGGTGACCCAAAAACCTTCTAATTAGAAAGTAAAACTGGGGTGGGGATGATACCCACAAAACTTCAATACTGCAATATAAAGTTGGCCGGTTAAGGCTTACAATGATCACTTCTGATGATCTGCCCTGTCAGGAGCAAGTAGGATTGCTAGATCCACCTTGTTAAAGGATTTACAAACATACAATGAAGTATGCACTCTGTTAGGAGATTTACAAAAGACTGTCAAGTCTACCTTGTTAAAGGATTTAGCAAACTGATTCACCTATTAGGATGAAGCAGTGGATCTGGTTACAATTGATTGCTGATAAGATCCTTTGTGCTCTGATCACCTGATGTGATGGATATATCTTTTCTGTATCAATGTTGACCTTGCTGTATTCCTCTATTTTTCTAGTGATTCGCTTTCCCTCTTCTCAAATTATTGCAACACAACACAACCAATGATATTCAATATCTCATCATTTCAAATGATATATACCATTCCAATATTTACACTGGCAAGGTCGGCCAAACACAAGTGAACAAGCATTACTGAGTTGTCCAGGTGGTAGAAAACTTGGGTTCCACAAACTGACTCGGTGACCTTCTGATACTCGACATCCACTAAAATACATTGCATCATCATGCACTCGATAAGAGTAGAGGCATGGTCCATACTAATCATTCTAAGTAGCTTGGAACTCAGTAACCATTGGTGACTCGGTGAATATTGTGTCACTTGGTAAAAACTGAATCCATTGATAACCTTCTTCACTTGGTAAACACTGATTCCTTCATTTACCTTGTTTACTCGGTAATCATTGATTCCTTTGTTTACCTTGGTCACTTGGTAAACACTAAGTTCTTTGTTTACCTTGATCACTCGATAAACACTAAGTTCTTTGTTTACCTTGATCACTCGGTAAACACTAAGTTCTTCTGATGACTCGGTGAGCACTGACTGCTTGGGGAACACTATTCTGCTCGGTAACCACTAACTGCTTGGAGAACACTGTTATGCTTGATAACCACTGTTCTGCACGGTAACCATTGTGAACTTGGTAAATACTGCTAAACTACCCATATGCTTGGTTTCCAAAGGAATGCTCGGTATCAACTGTTTACCTGCAGAATTTATAAGGTAACCGTTGAATGCTCGGTGTGAACTATAGACTAGGTGATGAGCTCGGTAAGCATTCAGAATCGAATAAGTGTTGTGACTAATGACAAATATATCATAATTCCAACATATTTGGCTTCCTTTGTTATAGATTCTTGACTTTAAGTGGGTTTGAGGTGTCATATGACGCATCATAGATTCTCTTCCCTCTTTAGCCAAGTTTGACTTTCGAGTGTCATAGAATCCTACACTTGGTATCTTGTGTCATATGTGTCATAGATTATCAAAGAAATCTCTTGCCAAGTCATATATCCAAGGGTGACAAATCCAATTCTCTCATCCTCTGTGTTGATTATAAAATGAGCATTCTTTCTCTCATTTTTGATCCCTAGTTTTCTTGTTTTTTCACTCTTGCTCTCACACTTAAATCACTCTTCAAGTATTCTCATAGCATCATCATTATCTTAGGCTTTTGCTTCATAATTGTCTACATTATAGGCAATTGGAGCGACATCACATGGAGAAGAAAGAAGGACATGGGAGCTACAAGTGAAAGAGGGAGTTTTAAATTTGTTTTCTTCTTTTGATTCATTTAGCTTTCATGGTAGACTAGAGGGTGTTAATATATGATTATTGAGTTTGTGATTTTCTCATAGTATGTTAGACAATAGCCCATTTTTCTGGTCCTACACATTTATAATTTATTTTCTATTAATATTATGCAATAAACAAATCAAAAATTAATACAATGTGAACAAACATAATTTGCAATAAAATTTCATAATTTTAATAAATCGATTCTAAAATTACTTCACATGACATTAATAATATAATTTAAGCATTATTCAAAACATAATAAAAAAATTCTATAATAAAAATTCCTATAGACTTATTATTATTGAAAATGGCCAAAATAAAAATAAATACTAAAAGTACTAAATATTTTTCATTATATCTTCCCTTTTCAACAATAAATTGTTGTTTTACCAAATTCAAATATTAGGCTTTTTTGTTTACATTATTTTAATTTAATGGATCATCCGTTGGTGTTTTTCTTGAGAAAATGGATATCATCTTCAACCATTTATATATATAGATACTTTTATAGAACTTTTGTACCTCTCATGCATTTCCTACGAGATATTGGAGTCTTATATAGAAGGAATATTAATTAATACTTTTGATTTACTTTTGACATTCTACTAACATACATGATCAAATACATCTTACTAACTTAGCTCAAATTTGCCAACTTTATAAAAAATATTTCTTTGTATTTTAATTTCACAAAGAACACGCTCTCAAGCTTCTATTTATTCTTGTTATTTTTAATGGAAAAATACACTCATTGATTTTCAACTTCTCAAGAATTATCAAATAATTGATCATATTAATACATATTTAAATTTCATATTGGTTCTTTACCTTTATTTAAATATAATTCCCTTCCACTTTTCTAAATCCATAAATAGGCAGGGACTCAAGCTCGAATAGAGCTCTTATTATACAAACAAATTGATTGCAAAAATCATCCAACAAAATGGAATAAAAATTTACCAAAATAATATACATATATAAGTTCACATATAAATACTATTTACATTTATAATTTTTGACACCTTATTATTACACAAATAGATTTTTTATCCAACTAAATTGAATAAAAAGTAAGCAAAATAATATAGATGTTTCTTATAATTTAATATCATCACATTTGTATATTACATAACAATCCATAAAATAAAAATTTCACAAATTTAGATGAAAAAAAGAAGCAAATTAGAAAAATAAAAAATTAAAAACATTTCATAAAAAAGTATAGGAAAAATGAATAGAGTGGGTAAGTGCTTATAATTATGTTTTGATTTTTTGTTTTCTATTTATAAATTACATAACAAACCATATTCCATATTGGTAAAAAAAGAAACTTAAGGAAAGAAACATATCAAATATTCAGTCGAGAAATCCAATGCACGAAAGATGATCTTGTTCCTCATCCAACCAAAATTCCCAACTTTTATTGGTTGTTTATCCATTTGCTCCAATCTTCTAAATCATCAACAATCTTTTGTCATTCAAAACCTAATGGTTTAGACAAGAATTAAGAAAATAATCATGCAACTATCAAGAACCACATGGAAGTGTTTATAAAAATATAATCTAATGAATTTTTTGTTTCTCATCCATAAATGTTACACACAAACAATATCATCATTAACTCTAGGCCTTTTGTAAAATGTCTTCTTGAATAGAGCTTGTAGTTTCCTACAAATTTCTCATGTCTCACCAGAAAGCCTTATTCAGTGGCCTTGTACGTTGCATTACCATGCAAAATTGTCTGCCCAAATAGTGAATTTTTGTTCCAACAATAATGTGAAAAATAAATAGGTAAGAAATTACCAAATGCAAACTAGAAGCCTCTTTCTAAGACAATCATTGGATTTTTGCATGAAGTAGCTAAAAGATTTCTTCATAATACAACTGGGGCAAGTCATGTGATTGAAATTCACAAAATTCAAAAGAATGAAGTAAAATAATGTATTTAAATCAAAATACATAACTTAGATGAATACAAAGATTTTAATCCAATTGTATACTAGAAATATTGAAAATTTTAAAGTGTATTCACCTTTCAATGAAATCCCCAGAGCAGTGCACACTTCAACAAATACCCTATTTCACTCTTGCTCTTATTCAAAGAGTCAAAGACATTAAATAATAAGTGAAATTCTCTTAACAACTTTTTTTGATTTCACTCAGTCCATTCAACAAACAACATTTAAAATTATTATTAATCATTTATGCAAATCGACTAAAACATATAAAAGGAAAAATTAGAAAGTTTCTATGACAAGATTAAGATTGTTTTTTAGAAATTTGTAGAAAATGTTATGTATCATAAAATCTAAAAATCATTAAGGTTGACAATATTCCAACAATTTTTTTTAAAATATGGGAGCAAAGCTCCCACATAAAAGCCTACTAGCTTAATTAATCTTGGCTTCAACCTCTTACCCATATATATATATATATATATATATATAGAAAGAGAGAGAGAGAGAGAGAGAGAGAGAGAGATAACAAATTTGAAACATAAAAATATATCATTTTTTAAAATATAAAAATATTTTAGATTATAAAACTTTGCTAGAGACCATAAAATGATAAAGACAACTCATATTCAACCACCCAAAATTAAATATACATTAAAAACTATGAATAATATTATTATTTTTCAATCCAAAATTTAGTATATATTATGGAACAAATGATTCAATAATTAAAACTGGGTGCCATCATATTTGAACAATTTATTAAAAATCAAGCTTCAATGAACCTCACGCAACACTTCCATGTCACTCATGATTAAAAATTCACTCTTTTTGATTTCATTTCTTGATTATTTGAAAATAGTTTTTGTTTTATTAGTTTATTGCAAATTTCCTAAAGAAGCCATGCTACATGAAGTGAAATAATCAAACAATCCAAATATGTATTATGAACAATTATAATATATTAAACATCAAGTAAACCCAACACTCCAAAAGAAATTCATAAACTCTAATAGCATTTAGAAAGGGTTTAAAAACTCAACTAAAACAAAAATGACTTCCTTACATGTGAGATATAATCAGGTAAATCCCACCTCTTTAGAGTAGCCAACAATGTTTTTAAGCACATATATGTTTCAAGCGACAACCTTTATAAACAAAGAAAAACTTTTACATTTTTTTGCAAGATTTATTTTTAATAAACAATGCCCTAACAAAAATTAAAAACTTGCCTCATTAAAAAAAATGAAGGAAACTTTCATTATTACAAATCCCTATAGAATAGGTTTTAAGTGCATTATAAAAAAACTAAAAACCAAAGAAGAACTAATAACTTGTCCATAAAAAAATACTTTTTTTGTGAGGAAATATCTCACCCAAAGCTTATAGGCTTAAAAAGTATAAGTAATACCATAGATAGTGAAAATTATAATATTACTTGTAGACACCCAAAATTGATCACCTTCAATCAAGTTAGCCTTATTTCATCCAATCCCTTATCTCTTATCTACTTAATATTTATCCATTTTCCTTTAATCTTCTTTAGCCTTAATCCAAGACAAGTAATTACCTTTATTGATTGACCTCCATCCTTATTCCCTTTTTCCCACATTAATTAAAAATAAATCATTTTTCATCCACATAATTATTTTTTTTCCTTTAGGAGGGAGGGGTTCCTCATCTTATCCTATTTTGACTCCCTCTTGTATTGACTTATGTTCTCAACCTAATTTTAGTAATATTCATTATTTCGGTTATATACATGTGTTTATATATACCCTCTTTTATTTTAGACATTTCCTTTGTGTGTGTGTGTGTATTCTTGTTTTTTTATTTCTTTATCTTTGGTTGGTATTCATTAGGATAAATTTCTTTGATTCAATTTTGGCTTTGTTATAATCGTCAGAGGGTTATCATTAGTTTTGGCTTCTAACCCTACAATAGAACATGGTAATAGTATTGGGTTTTAGTGCATTTTTGGCTTGAAAATGAGCCTCAATGGCAACAAAAAAGTTGGTGCCCAAATGCATCCAATGTTCAATGTCTGTATTAAGTGCCATAGGTAATGCTGTATTGTGAGTTGCACCCAACACCAAAATTTACACTATAGGAGTTTCCACTCTCCAAATGGTGCCAAGAAAAAAACTCAACAATATTGGCCACATTTGAAGCCCTATATAGTGTCAGACTCAACTTCCTCTTTGCCTCCTTTGTGACACTTAGATTTTCTTATGGTTTTACTTTCAGCCATGTTTTGAGTTTTTCTTCTTGTTATTCTTCCAATTTTACTTCTATTAGAATGGCCTTCATGCTTATCTTTTGGCCTCCCATTCTTCTTGATTTTGCTTCTTCTCTGGCTTCCCATTTTGATTCTAGTTTTAATTTTGCATTGGCTTCCCATTTGGCTTCTAGTTTTACTTCTATTTTGGCCTCCTATTTGGTATCTACTTTGGCTTCCTACTATGCTTCTACGTTCACTTCCCATTGTTTTTGTGGGTTTTCTTTTGCATTGAATTCCCATTTTCCTTCCTATTTCACTTTTGTGTTGCTTATAGTTTTACTTTTGCTTTAGCTTTTTGTTTTTCTTCTTAGTTTATGTTTGATTTGGCTTCCCCTTTTGCTTTTGTTTTGGCCTCCAAATTTTCTCCCATTATAGCACCCTTTGTTGCTCTTTGTTATGATTTTTGATTTGCTTCTAATTTTGGTTTTGGTTTTTTGTTCCAATGTAACACAATTCTTCTTCATCTATTGCTTCATATGTGACATCTTTTTAATGCCATTTATTACTTCTGGATTTGTTTCTTTTGTCGCTCCCATTATGGCATATATTTTCTTGGTTCTAATATAACTTATGTTATTGCATATTTTGTTGCTTCTAAAATTTCTTCCATTATTACTCTTTTATTTGCTACTCGGATTACTTATATTTTTTCTTCCTAGTGTTTTACTTCTTGTTTAGATTCCATTTTTGCTTCCTTTTTAACATCAAAAATTGCTTCTTATTTTAATTCCATTTATTATTAATTTAATATATTTTATTCTAATCATGAAACCCATGTTAACACCAAGAAGTTGCACACCAAAATTTCTATAATTAAATTAAATCTGGTAACATCCATCCTAAGCAGAAAATCAAAATCATTGAGCACTTTCAATCTATATAAATTGATAAATCAATACTAATAAGATCATCATATCTAACTAAAACAATTGAAACTCCAATATGCCAGTAAACTAAAAACATGTGGATACATTACATGTCCAATAGTGGAAATAAGCCAAAATGATCCATGGAAAGCATAAGGGTTTTTTGATAAAATCAAGATCAAGACCTACACTTAGCGTGATCGGTGCCAATTTCATATCCTTCAAGTCCATCAACTGCCTCATGATCATCATCATGAACAACATGGTTGTTATCATCAGCCTCAATATCTCGACATCATACTCTTCCTTGTAATCCATATCAAAACTCAAATATTCAGGGTATGTATCTTTAGAACCATCTTCTTCTTGTGGAAGACCTTGGTTCTGTCCAAAAACAAAATTGTTTTGTTGTAAACTTATTGTTTATCTAAAGCAATAAAATATTTTTGTGTTAAATATCTAATGTTTGAACATATAAACAAAACCATAATCATATTAGATGAATCAATAACTAAAATAGAATGAAATAGCTAACAAAAATATAGTTCTTAGCAACCAAATAGGAATTTACTTTTTTCTTCCTTGGTTGTAGGAAGAGTCATCGAACAAAGTTCCAATGGTTGCACAAATAGTCACAAGACCAGAGTCCCAATTGTTGTAGAAAGTGATAGAGAAAAGTTCTTGTTGAACCATAAAATTACAAGTCCTTTATATGGTTATCTCATCACATGTCTTGATTTTGACTTATCTCTCAAGAGTAAACAACAAATAAATATTATTACCCTAGGTTTCCAAGATGTGGATGAAAATGGACAAGGTATAAATATAGGGAAAATTGTAAATATTTAGGGAAACTTGCATATATGTATTTACATTTATATGAAAATATGGATAAAGTGTGTCATTTAAACATCATAAAGCCTTACCATGCAACATTGCAATAGTCAATATGAATGCTCAATATGTATACTTATTGTAAATATGCATGTCATATTAAAATTATAACATAAAGTTTTGAAATAGACCCAAGAACATAATTTAGAATTCATTATCGATTAGAATCATTATCAATTAGAACAAGAACAATAACCCACCTTCCAAATTAAAACACACTACTATCATTTAATTATATAAGTACACTTACTCATTGTAAGTGGATTGACATTAATATGAAATGGTATGTTATACAATCCTGATCATTATATAGGTATGTTATAGTAAGATGATACCTTGATGCAACCTCCAATATTTACCACATCTTCCATAAAGGACCCAAATCAACCCAAAACCAACTCAACATTGATGTACTACCACAAAATGACAAATGCATGTATTGGGTCTGTAATGCACTTTTCAAATAATGCTAACACCTTGCAAACATTTAGCTATATGATTATGACAATGTAGCACGACTGTAACAATATTATTAATTTCATAATTCTTAATGTAATCTTGTCAAATACTAATTAGAGGACCCCAAATAGTAGGAATTATGTTGCAATCAGTAATAATTCATGTTAAGGAAAATAGTTAATGTGACATAAAATGTATGTACTGGGATTGTAATAAACTTTTAAAACATCTCCAATGCCCTATAAACAATATTCTACATGATCATGAGCATGTAGCATGAGTGTAACAAAATTCTTAATGTAATGTTGTCAAATAGTAATTACATGACCCAAATAGTAGGAATTAACTAGAAAATAGTAATAAGCCACATTAGAGTGAACAATAATTAACTAACAAATCTCAAAACCCTATTAATCCACTATAAATTAACTATCAAATTCATCAATGAAAGTTATTTTGAGCTTTTGAGAGTTTTAAAGATTTATTTTTCTTTTATTTTTGCTGTGGTGTTTTAAGTAAGATGATTTTTTTTTTCTCTCTTATTCTATTTTTGAACATTTTGATTGATACAAAGATTGGAGGTACTGATTTTATTTTATTTATGTAAACATATGAGTTTCACCTATAAAAGGCTCTTAATTGGATTTAGTGATGAGTGGTATGGTAATTGGTATTTAAAAAAAAAAAAAAACTTTAGAACCCATTTCTAGCCCTCATAATTACTATTTTCTCTATCAAAGTCAATCTTAGTGTAAGCAACTCATATGATACCAAAGGCTTGAGTCAAACTACTTATATCAATTGCCACTAGGGTTGTCTAGTCTACTCTTCTAATAACCTTAGTCAAAAAGTATTATTTACAAGATCTTCTAATGGAGTGCTAGGAATCCTACACACATGGCATTCATCCTTCCACTCATGTTCATTGGCAAATGGAGCATTTGTTGCCCCTAATAGTAATTCCATGAAATCTATCTAATAAGCTCTATATTTCCTATATTACTCCTATCATTATTCAACACAAAATCAAACACATTTTGGTTTTGACTTTATGAGACTAAACTAAAACATCTTTAAGATTGACGAATGTCAAAAGAAGGGAAACTAAGTCAAAAGAGAGCATTCCTTACTGTAATAACATCTCAAACATGTTTTGAAGATATGCAATTCTCTTCTTTGTATTTTTATTTCTCCTATTCTATTGCAACTCTATTTTTATTATGATATTAAAGTTATTTTCATGTTTAAAAAAATTAGGATGTGCTTAAGAAGATATTTTTGTGTGTTGTTGGAGTAAGCTAAAGAATAAACTATCAAGGAGACACACTTGGAGAAGCATCATCATACATTTGTCACAACCTCACACAATCGCAAGCTTGGAAAATTGTCTTCAAAAATTGTGTAGAGGTCAAAAGAAGATGTCTAAAGGATATTTCTTAAGGGGACACACATAAAAAAATTTATAACTATGTATTAAAACCACTGAACCATCAAAGCATATGTAACAAAATGCATAAAATCATACATCAAAGTATAAATAGTTATATATTAAAACCATTAAATCATCAAAGAATACATAACAACATACAAAAAAACATACATCAAAGCATACATAGCTATATATGAATATTATTGAACCATCAAAGTACAAATAACAAACACATAACACATATATATTTTACCAAGAATGCATGACTATATAACAAAGCATACATGTAACAACATAAATAAAAACATATATACAAGATCCAATACATTAAATAAGAGTTCAAATAAAAAAATATGAGAGCTTTGAAAATTTTAGCCCAGAGCTCCTAAAACATATAGTCAGGATCCTCTCTATCTTTTATTATCTTTGAAAAATTCCTTGTTCTTCAATAGGAAACCTCCACTTTTGGTTTCCATGTCCTCTTTTTGGTGATGTCTCAATTATAATATTGTCTTTATAACTAGCTGTCTATAATGTAAAACTTTTTTGTCGAGACATGTATTCATTAAATTGAATACCATTTTTGTCTATATTTATCTATTGATTATATGTTCCTTCAATGACAACTAAACCAGTTGGATGAGATCGTCCATTATCATCTATAGTTGTTTCAGGCAACTTGTATTTCAGTTTTGTGCATAGATAATAGTCTACATTTTCTACATTATCAAGTTTTGCATAGACAACAAAAATATCTCCTACATACATACAAACACAAGTAATTTTTAAATTAAAAATATAAATGTTAGCCCCAACTAATAATGTAATAGATAGTGGGAGATTTCTACTTGATAATGCTATGAATGCATGTAAAAGAGGCACATCAGTTGTTATATTTTCATTGTTGTTAAAGTCTTAGTTGGCTAGACATTATGTTAACTGAATAGAGTACCAGATCATTTGATTGATGAAGAGGACTTGAAGAAAGTATGATGAAGACAAAAGTGTTATGTAAGGTATTCAATGGGTACTTGAATGAGTGGGACAGTGATAAGGTATTATTAGTTTGATTATTTTACAATCATGTATTGTTACAATGTATTGAAGAATTCAAAGCTTAACTAAGTGATAAGGTTAATTAAGGGAGACCGTTTTCACTGAGTGACTATAGAATTTCCCAAGAAATTTACAAAGAAAAAGAGAAACACAATGTTGCCTGAGCAAGTCAGTATTAACTGGTTCTATATTACCTCAGTAAATATTATGTTTACCAAGTGACAACTAGATGAACAAGTTTGGAGAATTGGAATCTAAGGCTGACTTTTGATAGAAATTTGGAAAGTTTGAGATGGTCTAAGGCATGAGGCAAAGTTTGTTACAAGATCAACGATTGGGAAAATTCAAGAAGGATCTAACAATGGAGATTGAAGAAGGATAAGGATGTGCACAAAGTTATATACAAGATATATTTTTTGAGTATCAAGATTCATTGTATAAAGTTTTTGAATCTGGAATTTTGTATGAACCTAAGATCAACGACTATGATTAAGAGGAAAAAGATAGAAGAATTTGGAAGCTTAGAGATGACTATTTAAGGAGGATATTGAGATGGTTTTCAGGATGTTGGTCATAAGTTGAGTATGCTAGAGTTGTTAATAAAATACAAGAGAGTAGATCAAAGTGTGAACTATCGAAGATCCTGGTTAGAAGTTGAGTATGCTAGAGTTGTTAATAAAATGCAAGAGAGGAGATCAAAGTGTGAACTATCGAAGAAGGTGAAAAAAATTGTTGAGCTAAGTGAACCGAGTAGAGGAAGAAGAAATAGAAGGTGTTAATCAGCCAAGTCAAAAGTACAAACTAAAAGGAGATCCAAGAGAGATCAAAGTGAAAGAAATGAACAAGAAAAGGTAGTTTCTATTATTAAAAAATTATTTATACTATTACTATTTAACCATTGTAGCATAAAATATTATAAGTATCCAGTGGACCTAACAAGTGTGTGAAATCCTATATGGCAACGTTGATTAATGGTGTCTATAAATTTTTTAAATTAGGGAACTCTTTAGTCATGCTTAAGGAGTGATAAGGTCTAGATGAGCTTACTTTAGAAGAGTGAAATTTTTTGGGTTATTCCTAGGTGGTTTTCCCCTTCACAAGGTTCCATGTTAAAATAATGGTGTCAAATGTGTGAATGCTATTTGTGTTGCAAGTTATTTTACATGTTTTTACAATTTACCACAACTCAGTAATAACTAAGTTTAAGATTGGTAATCACTAAGCAATTTACGAATACTTGGTAATGCAAAGAACAATAAGTTTGGGATATATTACTTGATGTAGTTAATTATTGCTTGCACCAAGTGATTTTTGTTAATGTTTATGATGTTTTATTGGCACTGAATATTTTTGAAGGGATTGTATGATAATAACTTATTCACTTGCCCCCACCCCCACCCCTCAGTTATCTAAGAATTAGTATTAGAGCTAAGTACTTGGAGAAAGAATTTTAAAGGAACTTGAGCTAAAGATTGAAGATGTATAAAAGAGAGGTACCAAGATTGAACAAGCATAACTTTTCATCATGGAAAGACCAAATGAAGCTATATCTTTTTGGCATTGGAGACAATGTCACACATTGGTTAGAGAATGAATATACTACACATGTTGGTACCTTGACTATGGAGCAAATGAATGGGAAAAGAAATCACAATAGTTTGATGATTGAGATTGCATCTACACTAAATGATGTTGAGTTTGAAAATATCAAGAACTCTACCAATGCTAAACAAATGTGGGATAAACTAAAAATTGTACATGGATGAGATGATAATGTTAGAAGAGACAAAGCTGAAAGTATTAGAGGTAAGTACAATGATATGAGAATGAAAGAAGGTGAGAATGTTGTACAAAATGTGAACCAAATAAAGGATGTTGTAAGTGAAATTAGAGCTACTGGAGGAACTTTCATGGATTTTGAAATTGTTTGTAAGGTTATTAGAACTCTTCTACTTGTTTATGCTATTAAAGTTTTTATAATCCAAGAAGTAAGATCTATTCCTAGAAATGATTTGAAACTTGATAGTCTAGTTGGTCGGTTAACTACATTTGAGTTGGACAATTATGACAATAATATGGTTACAATGGGAAATGAATTTAAGTCTTCACTAACCATCAACAATTCAAAGAAAGGGAAGAAAAGTAAAGAAAAAAGTGACTTTGAAATTGAAGATGATTTGGATGATCTTGAAGCATTGCTTGTAAGAAGGTTGTCAAGAGGTAAAGGTAAATACAAAGATAAATTGTCCTTGATCTGTTTCAAATGTAATGAGATTGGTCATTTTGCTACCAAATGTCCTCATAGAAATAAGTCTAATATAAATGATAGAAATGACAAGAAAGTTTTCAAGTATAGGAAGAATAGGGACTACAAAGACAAAGGAACGAAGTCATGATACATTATTGAGGAAGAGCATACTAAATCTAGTTCTAATAATGATAAGGAAGTTGTTTTAATGGTTTATGTTTCAATCAAGGAAGATCCAACTGGTGAAAGGTATGAGAATGAAACTTCCCTAATTTCACATGTTAGTAAGAATGACTCATGGATTATTGGTAATGGTTTCTCACATCACATGACTAGTGATTTGAGTAAGCTTGATAAATTTGAAGAAATTGATGATGGTGGAACTATTAAGGTTGGTAATGATATTCCATGCCTGGTGAAAGATAAAGGATCACTAATGCTTAATGATAAGATTAGATGTGATGATCCATATTGGATTCAAGGAATTATATATAATCTCTTGAGTCTTGCACACTTGGATAACTCATGCCAAAAGTTGGAATTTGAGAGAAGGAAGGTCAAGATATTTGATGATGAGGGAAAATTGATTCGAACATGAGGTAACTTATTCTATCTTGATCATACAATTGAGACATGCTTATTTTCTAGAATTGAGGATGTGTGGTTATGGCATAAATGATTGTGTCATGTAAACTTTGAGAACATGGCTCAGTAGAAAGAAAGAGGAAGAGGCTTACTAAATATATAAAAACCAAAGAATGCTATGTGCAAAGAATGTTAGCTTGGTAAGATGACAAAGTATAGTTTTTCAAGAAACACACACACTTCAAATGATATCCTGGAATTATTGCATTCATATTTATGTGGTCCGATTGGTATTGATAGTTATTATGGTGATAAATATTTTATATTATTTGTTGATGGTTATTCAAGGATGATGACTGTAATGTTCATGAAGATGAAATCACATGCTTTTGATACGTTCAAGTGGTATAAAGCTAGATTTTTAAAGGAAATTGGCAAATCTTTGAAATGTTTAAGATCTAATAGAGGTGGTGAGTTTATGTCTATTGAATTCACTAACTTTTGTACTAAGAATGAAATTAAAAGATAAATATCTACACTGAGGACACCCCAACAGAATGGTATTGTTGAAAGGAGAAATAGATCAATTATGGATTATGCAAGGACATTAATGATTGAGAAGGAGTTTTCTCATATATTTTAGAGAGAAGCAATCAATACTATTGTTTACAATCCCAATCGAGTTCAATTGAAGAAAGGAACAAAAAAGACTCTCTATGAACTTTTGTATGGTCATACACCGAATGTAAGTTATTTCAAAATCTTTGGAAGTATATGTTATATTTACAAGGATGAAGGTACATTCCTTGGTTATTCATCTAAGAGTAAATCTTATAAATGTTTGAACAAAGCTATGAACAAGATGATTGAAAGTGTGAATGTGAGATTTGATGAGTTTGTAGAGTGGAACGATGTAGAAAGAAAGAAGAAATTTGAAAATTAAAATAAGTTTGTATATGTCTACAAAGAGGCACCTGGTACTCTACCTAAATTACACCACAAAGCTACTGAGAATCAGATAATGAAACCCAAGCCACAAACTACTATGCCTGAGCACTAGACAATTCAACCTAAGTAGGAAGATGAACCTCTACTGATTGAAGGAAATATTAAAAATTAAATAACTAAACCTTGTTGTAGTTCCACAATACACACCCCATTTTTGACTTCAGAAATCAAGATCCCCTTTTTTTTGGCTTAGAGAAGCTCGTTCCTCAGAATAGAGTATCTTCCAAAGTGCCTCAAGGAGTGGAAATTTCGTAGTTTAGGTTTAGGAATCTTGTCAGCTAGCAACATTTTTAACCCCTAGAACTAGTATATTGATGTTTATCTTTTGTGTAGGTCATCATGGCATTCTCATCATCTGTAACACAAAAATATACCATGGTATTGCATGTGCATTTTCAACACAGGTGTCTTGGGATTTCAGATAAAAGAAGGAGGAGTTCAACTCTATGATAATGTTGGACTAGAAAGAGGGCATAAATCATCAAAATAATCATGAATAAGTACACAAGAGTTCTCCCAGACCCCATCTGAGAAAAACCTAGAAATAATTTTCAAAATTGGGAACTTTGATTTCTTGGTGAATTGAGCACCTTGCCCACTTCTTTATGTATAGAAATTTTGAATATGCATAAGTTGAAGGACCCCTGAAGGTGCATATGTGTGCAAGGTGCACAAGGTACAAAAATGAGCCTAAATCATTGGAAATATAAGAAATGAGTACACAAAAGTGGTCTAAGATCCCATTAGAGCAAAACCCAAAAATTGTTTTCAAAACTAAGAACTTTGATTTTTGGGTGAATTGAGCACCTTATGCACTTCCCTAAAGGTGTGCATGTGTACAAGTGTATAGGTGCACAAATTGAAGATTTGTGAAAGAACTATCTCTAATGGTGCACAGGTGTGCATATCTAAAATATCTAGAGGCCCCCGAGGTCCCTAGGATTACCACGACTTCTTTGTCTTCTATAGCAGCTAAGATCACACTCAAACTCATGACTTTCAAGTTCCAAGAAATTTCCAAGAAGTCACACTTAAAATTTCTACAAGAAAGTAAGGGCAAATTATGAAGCTTTAGACTTGTTAGCTCCTCAAGAAGTCACCTCCGCCATCCAAAAGTTCAAAGGGTAACATCCACAAATCATTTTGTTTGAAGGTTAACAAGTCTTAGATAATGGAAATTGAAAATTGTGGAGTTAGAAAAATTCTCACCATTGAAAAATTGTGGAGTTAGAAAAATTCTCACTAGTAAAAAATTGTGGAGTTAGAAAAATTCTCACTCTTGGAAAATTGTGGAGTTAGAAAAATCTCACTCTTGGAAAATAGTGAAGTTAGAAAAGTTCTCACCCTTGGAAAATTGTGGAGTTCGAAAAATTCTCACCCTTGGAAAATTGTGGAGTTCAAAAATTCTCACCCTTGGAAAATTGTGGAGTTAGAAAAATTCTCACTCTAGGAAAATTGCGGATTTCAAAAAATTCTCACTCTTGGAAAATAGTGAAGTTAGAAAAGTTCTCACCCTTGAAAAATTACGGAGTTAGAAAATTCTCACCCTTGGAAAATTGTGGAGTTCAAAAATTCTCACCCTTGGAAAATTGTGGAGTTAGAAAAATTCTCACTCTTGGAAAATTGCGGAGTTCAAAAAATTTGCACTTTTGGAAAATTGTGGGCTTTGAAAAATTCTCACTCTTGAAAAATTGTGGACTT
Source organism: Cupressus sempervirens (assembly GCA_028749045.1). NCBI lineage: Eukaryota > Viridiplantae > Streptophyta > Pinopsida > Cupressales > Cupressaceae > Cupressus > Cupressus sempervirens. The sequence goes on from CM053791.1 coordinate 565,240,859, forward strand.
AAAAAGTGTGCTTTTGACAGAGGTGCACTTTTCACAGAGGTGTGCTTTTCACAAGGTTTTCCAAATCAAGAGGTGTACCAACAATTTTTAAGATGAAGCAGTGCACTAACAATTAACTTCTAGTTGCTCTTTTTGAGCATTCCATGTACTAGAAATGCATTTTGACGATAATTCAACTCCCATAAACACCTAGAGAAGGCCAAACTTGTATTTTTAGAAGTCTCAGTGACTCCCAGATCACCTCATGGCTTCTCTCTTCTTATCTCCATGTTCTTTTTAAAAAAAAATTCATGTAACGACTCATGCACCTATTAATTGATATAAATAAGGGTCTTCACCTACTTAGCACCAATTAGAGAGTTATTTTGTTTATAATTAGATTTATTTTATCAATTTTAGCATAGTGTTTGTATTGGAAGAGATCTCACTCCTAATACAAAAGGAGGAGAGGGATTCTTATAAATACATGGATGTAATATGTATTCTAGGATGATATTTTGATGCAATAATAAATGCTATTGGTGTTCTCATTTTGAGTGTAGTAAATCTTGCCAGAGTGCATTATTTTTGTGAACTTAAATTCATGAATGATAATGGAGTTAATGATTTTGTTGCATTGTTATAATTGTGCAATCTTTTAATTTTGGTGTTTGCTTATGTTAACAAATTTTGTTGCTGTGATGAATTGGGGAAAGGATCATTATTGTTTTGCATAGTGTTTTGTCTTGTGTGCGCACACTTTCTGTGGTTGCACGATTTGATGAATTGTGAAACATCTTTTTGTTTTCATTAAAGTTCCCATTGATGATTACATCAGTGGAGTTGAGGAATCTTTGATCCTAATTTAATTTGTTTCCTACTAGGTACATGAGATCATTTAATTTGCATACATGTTGCTTTGGCTTATGTTAATTAGGAATTTCCCTTTCAGTAATTTGCTTGAAATCTATTGTCACTCTATCTTTTTTATTTGTTTTTCAAACACTTGGTTATAATAGGAATTAATATAGTTGCATTGATAAGAAATTGCATTCATCATAAAATAGAAAATAGAAAAATATATGAGTTTTTTGATTATGTATCAACAAAGTTGTCCAGAATTAGTGGATACCAACAAAGGCCTCCTTGTGAACATTCACATTTATCTTCAATTGAGCTACCCAATAGGTTGAGAAACAACCAATAGGAACCTTGGAGTTGGTCATTGATTACCTTTTCAAGAGAGAGATTCGAGAGGATTTCTATTGTTAGCATCATTCAAAATGAGTGCTCAATAGAAGTGGCATTGGAAGGAAGGCCTGAAAGTTGTTCTACCCAAAAGACTAAGTTGATGTTTAACAATTCTACAAATTTCATAATTATATTTTTTTCTAAGTCTATTCACTATCACAAGCTACACTTTTTAAAAGGTGTGATTTTCACAAGGTGCGCTTTTCAGAAGGTTTTCTTTTTGCATAGGTGCACCAAGATCCATAACTTTTCACAAGGTGTGCCTTTTAGAAGCTGCACTTTTTGCATAGGTGCACCAGGATCCATAGTGTGCTTTCCTAGAGATGTTAAAAATAGAAGATCTTAAACCACCATCTCCCTTTCAATGAGCATTGAGGTCTTCATCCAACAAGCAAGAATTATTGGGACTCAATCATTTTTACAAGCCTTTCAATAATAAAGGGATACCTAGGCTCCACTCACTCACTTTGTGAATTACATCATCATCATCCACTCTACCTTCTACTTCACCCATTCCTATCATCATGCACCATGGATTTCTTCAATGCCCAAAGTTCACCTTTGAACCTAACTGGTCCATTACATGACTTGCCCAAAAATCCTAAAAGGTTTTGCCTATGGTTCATCTATGGAGAATCACGAACAATAGAAAATCATTTAAATTTTTTCAAGGAAATCTATAATCAAAACCAAATTCATCATATGGACGTGGTATGCAACTTGTTCCCTTACCCTTTGGGGGAAATGATATTCAATTAGTACCTCAATCTTCCACGAGCATCAATAAGAGATTGAAACTCTTTTGAGAACATATCATTGGCACAATTCAAAGTCTACATTGATCCATCTATCCTACATTGTTAGTTCATCTCAATTATTAGGGATCCCCACGAGTCTATTTCATAGTTTAATTATCTCTTCTATTGGATGTATCAAAGAATAGAGTTTCCTTACACTGTACCATAAGAGGTTTCCATCTAGATCTATTTGGGAACAATAGATTCATTAACTTTTATTTTTCTAAGAAGGCTCCCACCTAGAGACATTGATACCCTTGAAAAGGTCTTCAAAGAGGTTGTTACATTCATAAAATAGGTAGATCCCCATGGTGAAGGGAACTTTGTGTCTTCCTTCACTTTGAATAATGCAATAGCCATACCACCATTTCTAGAAGAAGCATCTATTATGCCCAATCAAATACCCCTGTTGAAGCCAATAACTTTAGTACAATATGTTACTACTGCTCCAATGCAAATAATTACATATTCAAGGTATGAGCCTCAAAAGAATACATTCTTTGAGAAGAAGACCTCTCCACCTGCTAAACTCGAGAATAATATGGCTAGTGTGTTTGAGGCCATAAAAAAGACAATGTCTCTTTTATCCAAGGAACTCATCTAAATAAAGTTGAATTTTTTAAGAAACCAAGGCAATCACCCAAGACCATTTGCTGCCAAAAATAATTACTCTCAAAATCAGAGTAGAAATTATGGCCCCTATGGTAATGTCAACAATGAGAATAATGGAATTATAGGTATGAGTCCAACTGAAAATGGATATGGGTACAATGATGTTTCAGATCAACCTCCCAAAATTATGGAGGAACAACCTTTGTAGTTTAGTGATATGGTGTTTGAATCATATGAAAAACCTATAGGAGGACAAAATGATGAAAATGATCAAGAGGAATTTGTGTTCCCATTCAATGAAGAGAAATAACATGGACACTCTAGGATACATGTTTATTGCAGCAATAATATGAACACACAAAGTTTAAAAAATAGAGAAGAATCTCTAATTGATTATGTATCTCTAAGGTTACATCCTACTCCTCTAGACATGTAGGTCTACAATATTCAAATGCATTTTGAGGATCCAACCAACATTACCTCGACAATTTAGAAGGAATTACATGTAAAATATTTGGTTTTGAAAGGATTTATGGATAACATAACAAGAAATTTGAAGTATCTTGGAAAATATCATAATTAAAATATCCTTTTGCTTCCCATATATTGTCACCCTCCATCAAAGGATTCATTATAAGTTGGAATGTGCTAGTTCCCAAGATGCAATATCTAATTTGTTAACACATATAAATCAACCTACTGAAATTGCTGAAAACATTGAAATTGTTGCATGTTTTGAGGTTGCAATAAGTGTGGATATCACAAAAGAATTTGAGAAGGAAGAAAATTTTGAGGTTCCAAATATCTATGGAGTTGAAAAAATTCCCAAAGTTGCAAAAAATGATGGAAATGTAGAAGATCCTAAGGTTACTAAATTTTTTGAATTAGGGAGCCATCAAGAAGAAGATACAAATGATTCTTACTTTGATATTGATCCCCCATTGCATAATGATGAGGTACCTCCCTCTGAACAAGATATTTCATCATACAAGATTGATATAGTGCTTAATTTGATGTCAATCTCGACCAAGGAAATGTCATTTTATTGGTATTCTACATATATATCAAACCATGCAATAACCAAGTCAGGTAGAATCCATCCATCTGGGTTCCATTTAGAAGAAAGTTGTCCTGATTTCTTGTTAGCATGGGAGATTACAATAGAAGGTAAGTATAATCATGAACAAGTTTACTCAAGACTTGAGGAAGAAGATGATTTGATCAATGATATTGACAAACACTACAATTCAAAAGCCATTTATATCACATCATCAATGCACATGTTTCCATATGCACATGGAGTTGTGTACCATGAGATAAGACCACCAGAAGGAGAAATTGCAATGTGTGAGTGTATCCCTATGGTGGGGGACTGGATAAATTAGGTGATATATTTCCATTGTCCCTCTCAAGTTAAATTTTTTTAGTTTGAATATGATGTTAAAGGTAAAAGAATTTTTTTGTGGAATAATGATGCCCATGGAGAGTTACCAAAGCTTCTAATTTTGTGTGATTTGTGCCTAGAATTTAAAACAAGATTGTCCAAATTTCATTTTTCTAAGTACAAAGACAAGTCAACATTTTTAAAAACTATATGGGATGGTTTATTAGTAATGCACATAATGATAAATCTACTAAAAACCACCCCATGTTCTTATTATTCAGGGTTTAAGTTTTTTTTATTTTTTAGTCTTTTTAGTTAGGTGCTAGTTTTCTTTGTGGTGAGTCTATTTTATTTGGGCTTTTGCTTCTTTTTCTTTTTTAGTCTTTGAGTCAGGGAGTTAGAGTGTTTTGTTGGGGCTATTCCCAACATGTGGTCCAATGGGTCTCAATTTCTAGAAGAGGTGTTTCTTCATAAAAAAAATTGGAAAAATTTGTTTCTTGTACAGATTAAATACAGATGTTGCTCCTAGGTAAAGAGCACTTTTGGCCTTAAAATCATATTCTATATCGATCGCTCTCAATACTTTACAAGTTTAAAGAGTTGGTCATATAAGTTGCTTTCAACCCAGGTGGACAGTGGCTAAGGGATAGTCAAAAACTTTCCAATTTGAATAGAGGATTTCCCCAAGGGCTTATCAAAATCACTTGTTGACATGTGAGTTTGCCAAAGTTCATTAAAAGAGGAACACACAAGTCATCATATTGAAAAATATCCATAAGAAATGAACACCAACACCTTGACCACACAATCTAATTGTTATCAAGATAAAACATTAAAAAAAAAAATGTTGTCATAAAAGAGGACTCCATAACTTGGTATGAACAAAAATAAGGTGATCAACTGGAGCTACCACAATATAATTGTTGGCTCACTTCTAATGAACAAAATTTTCAAGGAAGAATCAAGTGGAAACACGTGAGCTTCGTGAAGTTGAAAAATGGATCGAATCACCAGAAATAGAAAAGACAAGTAATTGATGACTCGTTGAGAGCCCTCTAAATGGTTTCTCACATCTGATCATATAGTGATTGGAAATTTGTTGATGGGGATTTCTCAAAATTTCACTAGTTAGGAAAATTTTATTTCTATGTTGTTGCACACTCATGGTAGTTGGCTCTTAGGAGCATCAAGGGAATTAAGACACTAAACACACACTCAGTGTGAAATTAGAAAGTTTGATTTTCTTGTTTGAAGTTCACAAAAGCCACTAGTGACATTTGGAATCAAGTTGCAAACTTGATACGGGTTCAAAAATTTCTTGCTGATAAATAAATGCCTTTGTAGTTTCTTCCTTTTGTCAGGGCTATTTTTTTATGGTTCCACAACACATGCCCCATTTTTACTTCAGAAATGGGGACCCCTTTTTGGTTCAAAGAAGCTCGTTCCTCATAATAGGGTATCTTCCAAGGTGCCTCAAGGAATGGAAATTTTGTAGTGCGGGTTGAGGAATCTGGTTAAAGTTAGAAACACTTTAAACCCTAACACCAATATACTATAATAAATGGGGAATAATGAGAGGAGGGAGGGCAGTGGGGGTGAATCAATATTCTACAAATTTCCAAAACTAGATAATATTAATTGCCTTGTAACTTGCATATGAAAGTAAACTAACAATGCTGAACAATAAATATAACCAAGCAATAAGAGAACTCATAACACCATGTTTTGTTAACTAGGGAAACCCTAGCCAAGGGAAAATCCCAGTGGGGATGGTACCCACAAAATGATCCACTAATCAAAAGTATCTAGTTAAGAATATTGACCCTACTAGGAGTCTATTACATACATATAGGGTTTTGGTCCTTGTTAGAGGACTAGGGCCTATTAAAAGCCTCAACCTTATTAGGATTTGCTATGAACAATTACAAAATGCATGCAAGATGAGCCCACTTCCCAAACATGCAATATACAATATAGTTTTTTCATACAAAGAAATAGATACAAAAACCTCTTGCTTACTGCTAATATCTTCAATATTTGATATAACACTTGTTGCCCTTTTCATACCTCTAATCATACATCATATTTCACATATCATAAATACAACTTTCACATAAGCTCGCATATCACTTGCAACTTTCACATAAATTCATAAATCACAATCTTCCTTTATACTTTTGTAATTTACAAAAACTGTCTAGTCAACCTTCAGGCTTTTACACATTTGACAAAATACAAAACTAACTCTTTCCCTCTTAGGGTCAACATCTAAGATATCATCCCTAATTATTCAAGTAATTATTTTATAAATAAAATAATTCCTTGTCCCATAATTCACACTTTTTTGTTATACTTTGTTCTATTTGTACATTGCATTTACTAGTAATTAATCCATAACTTATTTCATACTAATTGTACTGACTTGCACTCTACCATACATCATTCTAACACTCTATACTGTCTATACCCAACTATGCATGTGCCAATAATGTCTCTATTAACCACACTTATCAAATCACTATCTGCTTTACTAGATAACTAACTTGTACTTAGACAATTTTCCATGTCTAACTATAGTAACTTGTACTTAGACGATTTTCCATGTCTAACTATAGAATCTTCATCTGTACACAATCCATTATTTATAAAAAGGACATGTTTCCATAAATTACAACTCTTACTTTATTCTAACTTGTCCTACATAACCAAATTTCTAACATCTCCCCCATTGGCATTGATGGAAACATATGGGAATGGCTAAGTCCCAAAATGTTGTTCAAAACTTTACAAAATCTTGGCCTTTACAAAATTCACAAAAATTTCAAAATTGTAGGTCATTAAATTTATAACCATCTTTCCTTACATCTCCCAGTACATTATAATGCTTTACATAATTATCACTCCCCCTTTCTATATACTATTATACAATTATTCAGTTATTCCCCCTCACATTATACTCTACAATTTTCCTATAGATGTGTGATACAGTTATCAAATCTTGTCTTTTAAAGTTCTTCTCCCATTAATCTTTGACTCCCTCTAATATATGTAGAATAACACATAACCCATAGGATGTTATTCCAACTACATTTAAGTCTGAATAAACAAACTTGTCAAAATATGTCTTCACTCTCAAACATTCTTCCACTTTTTGTTCAAGTAATTGATTTTTAAAGACAAATGTTCTCTCAGAAATGAGAACCTCTTTGTTGTCCTTTCTTTGTTCATCTCTATAAGACTTATCTCATCAAAAGTTTTACCTATTTGTGCCTCAATATCTTCAATCTTCATACTTGATTGTTGAAGTTGATCTTCTAGTATATGTACTTCATCACACTTCCTCTTCAATTCATCTTCACTATCCTTGGTAAATTTGAATGACATTTCACATTTGGCATATAGTTCCTTGCCTTCTTGTTTGCATCTTCTTAGCTCCTTGATGCATTTATTAAGAGCTCCTAAGTCATTTATGATGTTTTGACATATAGTGTCAAACATCTATGCATCATGCTTTTCTTGAGCTTATATTACTGCTACATTAGATAGACTTATGAATTCAGTATCAAAAGCTTGAATCATAGCTTTTTCTCTATTTTCTAGATCAGAATCTGCCATCTTTAGAGCTAGGGTGCTTTGCAACTTCTCAATGATGTCCATTAGAGATTTTTGCAAGCTCTTTACCTTTCTATTTTTATCAATTATTTTTCTCAAAGATGAGATCAACTTAGTTTGATTATCATCATCAAATCTTGTCAGGGTAGTAAGAGTAAGAGATGTCCTAGACAAGCTAGTTACACTTACCTTCTTCTCTTCTTCCTCCTTTTTCTTATTCTCCTCTTCTCCTCTTCTTTTCCTCTCTTCCTCTTCCTTTCTTTTCTTCTCTTCTTCTTCGTTATTTTTCTTTTCTTCTTCTTCGTTATTTTTCTTTTCTTCTTCTTCTTTCTTCTTCCTTCCTTTTCTTTTCCTCTTCTTCTTTCTTCCTCTTCTCCTCATCTTCTTTCTTCTTTATCTCCTCATCCTCTTTATTCTTCCTTTCTTCTTTCTTTTTCTTTGCCTTTTCTTCTTTTCTACCTTTTCTCTTCTTCCTCTTTCTGCCTTTTCTCTTCTTCTGCTTTCTTCCTTTTCTTTTCCTTTTCCTCTTCTTTCTTCTTCTTTTCTTCCTCATCTTCCTTTGAGCTGATGTAGTTGGTCAAATTGCCAATATTAGGGCCATAATCCTTAAATAGATTTTCCTTTTTATCAGTAGTTATCTTTGTACTATCCACTTGCATGGTATCAGTACCAATTATTATCTACTATATTGATTTAGTCATCATAATATCCTTTGATGTCTCTACCACTAGTGTATTTGTTGGTACAATCTCTATAGCCTTTGCTTCTGCCACTGTGGACTCTATTCATACACTTTTTTCTCTATAATAGGGATTTCTCTCCCTAAATATTTGCTTGGCTTAGCCAAAATAGATATAGAGGTCATGAGTTTAACAATAGCCAATTTAGTGTCTTTATTTACCTCTTCATAGTTGCCACCCATCAAAAAAATCACTCTTCTTTTGTTTCTAAGCAAGGGTTCACACTTACCTTCTTCTCTTCTTCCTCCTTTTTCTTCTTCTCCTCTTCTTCTCTTCTTTTCCTCTCTTCCTCTTCCTTTCTTTTCTTCTCTTCTTCTTCTTTATTTTCTTTTCTTCTTCTTCCTTCTTCTTCCTCTCTTCTTCTTCTCTCCTTTTCTTTTCCTCTTCTTCTTTCTTCCTCTTCTCCTCATCTTCTTTCTTCTTTACCTCCTCATCCTCTTTTCTCTTCCTTTATTCTTTCTTTTTCTTCTTTTTTGTCTTCTTCTTCTTTCTACCTTTTCTCTTCTTCCTCTTTCTACCTTTTCTCTTCTTCCTCTTTCTACATTTTCTCTTCTTCTTCTTTCTTCCTTTTCTTTTCCTTATCCTTTTCTTTCTTCTTCTTTTCTTCCTCATCTTCCTTTGAGTCGATGTAGTTTGTCAAATTTCCAATATTGGGGCCATAATCCTAAAATAGATTTTCCTTTATATCAATAGTTATCTTTGTACTATCCACTTGCATGGTATTAGTACCAATTGTTATCTATTGTATTGATTTAGTCATCATAGTGTCCTTCTCTATCTCTACCACTAGTGTATTTGCTGGTACAATCTCTGTAGCCTTTGCTTCTGCCATTGCAGACTTTATTGGTACACTTTTTTCTCTATCATAGGGACTACTTTCCCTAACTATTTGCTTGGCTTATAAGAAATAGATATAGAGTTCATGAATTTAACAATAGAAAATTCAATCTCTTTATCTACCTCTTCATAATTGCCACCCATCAAAAAATCTCTCTTCTTTTGTTTCTAAGCAAGGGTTCAATATCCTTAGTTATCCTTTCCATATCATCATCAATATTAATCTCATAGAGTTTTCTGATTTGATTCTCTCTAATTCCTCTGTCCTCATCTACCACTCTTCTTTTTCTATTTATTAATCTATTGTATATATCTTGTGGTATGTACTTTTGAATATCTTTATTCGTCAAAATCTTATGTCTACCTACAACATTTTCTATTTGCATTCTATCCGTATTACTATACAAATGGTAAAGCTTATTTAACTGTACAAATTTATTATTATCAATAATTTGAACATTCAAGATTTCCACTTTAGGTTTCTAGGGCTTCTTACCCAAAGTCTTCTTTACCTCTATTTCAATCATTTTAACTGGTATGTCCTCTCACTTTTTTGATTCTTTCTCTGATTCATCAGACTCTGTAATTTATAGTGTTTTTCTCCTCTTGCATGGTCCACTTGATAGCTACTTTTTTCTTTTCTTAGAAGGTGATTTTTCCACTTCTTGTTTCACATTTTTAAGTCTTTCTAACTTTCTTGTGCTAGGAGTGGTGACTATTTATTCTCCTATTATGCTCACCTCTGCTTCATCTTTCTCCTTAGGCTATACAGTAGTAGGTTGTGTATATGAGAAATGCTAGTATGCTAATAGAAACCAAATTTAAATAAAGCTTCTACAAACTAAACAAAATTCATAAACTTCAAGACAGACTAAGATGAGCTCTCAATTGAGAATATGAGCCATTAATGGGCTCTCTCAATGAGAAGCTCTCTTGTTGAGTAGCTTTGTCTAAATAGATAGGATGTATGCTCAAGCTTTATGCTTCAAAAAGGGCTTCAAATGGAGTTGGAATTTGGATGTGAGTGTATGGTTTTGATGTAAAATGGCTTCTTAAAATGGTATTATGACTTTACTTCATGGATTGTGTTAAAATGGCTTGGGAGAGGATTTCTTAAATAGGAAAAAGGCTTGAGGGATGGAGGGCTAAGATGCAAGGATGGGAAAAAGCTCATGGAGGGCTCAGATTACATGAGCGGAGAGCACATGGATTGTGCTTCCTTACATCCAATCAGGGAGTGACACATGTCATAGGGTGAGAGGATGGAGGAAAGGGGAAGGATGAGTCAACAAAGGAGGCTCAAGGGATAAAATCTTCATAAATACCCTCATAATGGCTTGTAAGAGCAATGAAAGGGCTTGGAAGAGTCATTTATGGCCTAGTGGGCTTCATAAAGTTTTATGGTTGGGATATTTTGAGGGAGATGAGAGGAATTTTGACTTGGGCTTGATTAGGAAGGTTTTAAGCTTGCTTAGGATTGTGCAAATGATTAGAGGATGGATTAGGATGGTTTAGGATTAGCTTAGGGATAGGCAAGTGGATGGCATTTAATGAGGGTGGGTGAAGGAGGAGACATTTGTTAAATTTGGCTTGGGTTAGTAAGTCTTAACCCATGTTTAGGGAATGTGACAAGGTTAGGAGGGGATTAGGATTAGGTTTAAAGACATGTTCTAGAAGAGTCTAGACTTTGGATTAGGATAAAGACTTTCTAGAATAGTCTAGAACTTCCTAGGATGAGGATGAAGACTTTCTAGAAGAGTCTAGAACTTCTTAGGATGAGGATAAATTAGATTTTAGGAAATAAATAAAGTTTTATTTATTTCAAGGGTTTGGGTTGAGGAGATATTTATTAAAACTTTTTTAATAAACATGAGGATTAATATTTAATCTTAATTAAATATTTTGAGTTGGGATTAGGGGTAGGAAATGATGGGATTAGCCTTTAATCAAAATTAAAGAAGGATTAGAAGATTTTGGAAGAGGTTATTGGTCTTAAGGAAATTGGCCAAGTTTTGGGCAAAAATTTTTAAAAATTTTTTTTTGGGTTTTTTGGTCAATTTATTAATTAAATAATTAATAAATAAGGAAATAACGTTTAAATAAGATTTAAACATTTTTGGGAGGGATTCCTTAATTAAATATTTTTAATTAAGATAAAGGGATTTAATGACATAAAAATAAATTAATAAATTAAATAAATAATTAATTAATAAATGATGATGTCATTAGGAATTTTTTCAGAAAATAAAAATACTTTATTTTTTGAAGGATTTAGGTGTCTACAGGTTGTACCTAAGATATTGCAACATAGGTTGCACTAGGTATTTGTGTGGATGGACCTACCATTGCGACACCTTCTACTACTCCTACAACTACAAGTGGTGTAGCAACTAAGATCTATGTATGTCCACTAACCCTCATCTCCATGGCTATACCCATTTCCTCTTTGTGTTCTTCTCTTGTCATGCCTAATTCCTTTAGTATAACTTATATTTTATTTTCAACTTTCTTCTTTATATCCTTACTATGAAGTTCCTTAACTTTCTCTTTATATGTCCCCCATCTAGGACATTCCATATCTCTATCAGATTCCAAGATTATCTTTGCATACATTTGAATCAATTCTTCACACATCCCATTACCCATAGGGTCTATGAAATTTACTCTTGGTTCTACTACTTCCATATAGGTAACATCTATTTCAATGATGAATCAAATTACATTCTTATACTTCTCCACTAGAGTAGGTGGAATTTTAAATCTTTGTTTCATAGCTTCCTAGAAACTCTTCATCATTCTTGTAATATCCTATGTTATTCTTTCCTCAGATTGCTTTTTGTAATGATGAGTTATCAAACTCAATATGCACTTATTACTGTTCCATTCTCATTTTGACATATTAGGGAACTGTCTAATCACTTGGAAGAATAAGTGTGTCAATAGAGATTCAAATCTAAATATTACATTCTTTGTTTTCTTTAGTCTCTCAATGTTATCAAGAAATTATTATTTCACAATCTTGCACATGTTAACTTTTTCTTTCTATGCTGCTATAAGGTATGCTACACATGTATAAATCCAACATATACATATTTTACTCTAGAGCTATAGTTCATCTTGTAACCAATGATCTTGCTAATAACCCTAGCATCTATTTATTTATTAGGCCTATTCTCATGTTTCTACCCTTAGACTTTGTTTTTAGATTGATTTCAACGAACTTCTTCACATTCTTCTCATTGACAAGATTGTTTCCTTCATTGCTCAAACTAGTAAGTTTATGAATCATGTCATTATCAATCATCACATTGATGTCTCCTACCCAAAACATGCTTTCATGAATTTTGCTCAGAATAATTCCACTCCATTCATCATTGTCAAAATATTTGTAAAACATATGCTTAGCAATGTTTAAGTCACTCAAATGTGAGCTCTCAATAGGTCACCATTTCATACCAGGTCTAAATCTTTATGAATATCACTATCTCCAATGCTCTCAAACTTACAATGTATATAGGCTCTTACATCTTCTACATGCAATACATTCTACTGAACTTGTGAAAATGCTCCTATGGGATCATCATCTAATAATACATAAAGATGATTCTTAAAATTATATCGAGGTCTCTCACTTATATCACAAACTATAGGATTCTTCATTGCTACAAATTCAAAGCTTCAAAATACAACTACAATTATGGAAAATACCTAGATTTCACATAACTAGGACTTGTTCACACTTGAAAAAACTTTAATTCTCCTTCAATTCATTTTCAATTTTCTCTTAATAGCTTCTTAACTCTTCACATGATCGAATGATACACACAATCTTGCTCGCATGGTTTATATCTCACCAAATCAATATTCACATCAATTGTGCAAGTACTCAATTCATAAAAAGTTGTTTTTGATTACAAGAAACCTTGTTTTCTTTGTATAACTTCATGGAATCTCCAAATCATCTATGCACTTAACCATAGCTTCTACATGTCATCTTCTACCTCATATTAACTTCACAACTTTTAACTCAATCTCTTAACTTTAGTTTTGTCTTTCTGGTACTCAATGATTAATTCAAATAGGATGAATCACATACAATAACTGACTTCAATCTTTCATCAGGCACAACAAAATATTATTCTTCCAATATTATTTGTGAACTTGATGGATCTTTTACTTTGACAAATACCTCTTTTAATTCTTCCACACGTTCTCTCAACTCATCTTTTTGATTGTTATTGCTTCTATCATTCTTCTTGAAATTTCTATTGTTGTTCCTTCTAAAATTTGGATTTCTATTGATGTTCCTCATGTCCATTCTGAAAAACCTTTCTATATGACCAAAGTTGTTGCATAGCTAACATACTGGTGTACTACTTCTTTGATTAGGTCTAGACTGAATAACTAGTGCTCTATAATTTTTTGCAATATGTCCAAAGTTGTTATATTTGTAACACAAAATGTTGCTTCTTGTTGCATTTGTTCCTTCATTTGATCTCCTTTCACTAGATCTTCTCCTTTCATTACCTACAGGGTTAGAATCTCTAAACATTCTACTATTTCTATTATTACTATCAAATTTAGGTTTCTTACACTCAATTTCATTATGACGAAAACCATGATAATTATAACAGTAAAAATTGATAATAGGTTTAAATGACTTACTTGTATAGTTTCTCTTCATATGATCAACTTCATTACATAATAATCTACCTTTAAAGTCATACCTTACTTATTTGAGTGATTCAACTTGTTCAGTTGCCTCTGGTTCATTGAATTTCTCAGGTTGTCTTGCTTGCTCAATTTATTTTGGTGCATCTTTAGATTGACTTGATTCAATCTTATTCTAGTCATCCTTCTTATGTTCAAGATGTTCAACAAATGGATTTGGTTCCTTTCTTGACTTAGATTTCTTTGCTAACTTTTCTCCAATAAAATATCCAAGACCAGTCTTATTATAGGAAGGTCTTTGAAAATATAGTTGCTCATCAATTTTCTCACTATTGGAATATAACTTTTCTAATTGTTGCTTGGTCTGGGTTAAATCTCCTTTCACAACAATGTTGTATTTCTCAAGTTTTGTAAGTTCTGTCTTAATGGATTCAAGTTCAGATGTAACTTTTGTAAGATGAGACCTTGTTAGTTTGTGGTGCCTGATCAGGGAAGTATTGTACTAACAAATAAATTTGGGCCCTATTTGATTGAGATTTTGGGCCGACATGTAATAATTAATTATAACCCTAAAGTGGCAAAAATACTTGTATAAAAGAGCTTAGGGTTAGGGATTTTCATTATAGTGTGTGATGAAAAAATTGCTTCTTGTGGCAGTATTGAGCTAAAGGGATTACATATTGTAATCAGGTTGTAATCACTAGATCGTAATAGTATTGAACTTTCTATTTGGTGGATGTAGCCCAGGGTTTGGGTGAACCACATTAAATCTTGGTGTCTTGTGTTCTCTTATGTGTAATTTATCATTTCCTAATATCGTTTATATTTGCATGTAATTATTATTTCTATCTGAGGTTAATCCTAACAAATCTTGGATCTGCATTCTCAGATTTCATATCCGACTCAACTTTGCTATCATCTTTCTTCAAACTTAATTTTAGTTCAATGATCTTCAACTCATGTTTCAAAATCTCATTTTCTTTCTTCAATCTTGTTACTTCATCACTATCTTTTGTCCAATTTCTAGGTTCCTTTTTGGATTTGAGATGACCAATCTTATCTTTCAATTTCTTAATGTAGTCTTTTGCATCTTCATATCTTTCTTTTAGGTTATCTCTTTCTTTAGTAAGAATATCAATCTTCTCAAGGGATTCTTCAAGGTTATTTTCTAATTGTTCCATGTCCATAGGGATCTTACTCACAATGCTGAACAATAAATATAACCATACAATAAGAGAAGTCATAACATTGTGTTTTGTTAACTAGGGAAACCCTAGCTAAGAGAGAACCCCAGTGAGGATTGTACCCACAAAATGATCCACTAATCAAAAGTATCTAGTTAAGGATATTGACCCTTTTAGGAGTCTATTACATACCTATAGTGTCTTGGTCCTTGTTAGAGGACTAGACCCTACTAAAACCCTCAACCTTATTATGATTTTTTATGTACAATTACAAAATGTATGCAAGATGAACCAACTACCCAAACATGAAATATACAATATGGCTCTTTGATACAAAGAAATAGATACAAAAACCTCTTGTTTGCTATTGATATCTTCAATATCTGATATATCACTTATCGCTTTTCACATACCTCTGATCATACATCAGAATTCACATCACATATAATTCACATATCATATATACAACTTTCACATAAGCTCACATATCACTTGCAACTTTCACATAACTTTGCAAATCACAATCTTCCTTTATAATTTTGCAATTTATAGAAACCGTCTAATCAGCCTTCAAGCTTTCACACATTTGACCAAATGCAAAACTAACTCTTTCCCTCTTAGGATTAACATTTTGGTTGTCGTACCTAATTATTCAAGTAATTATTTTGTAAGCAAAATAATTTCTTATCCCATTTTTTACACTTTTCTATTATACTCTATTATGCCTGTACACTGCCTTCACTGGTAATTAATCCATAACTTATTCTGTATTGATTGTACTAACTTGTGCTCTAGCATATATCATTCTGACACTATGTACTATTTGTACCCAACTGCACATGTGCTAATAATGTCTCTTTTAAGTGCACTAGTCAGATCTCTATTTGCTTTGCTAGATAACTAACTTTAGACAATTTTCCGTGTCTAACTGTAGTAACTTGTACTTAGACAATTTTCCATGTCTAACTATAGAATCTTTATCTGTACATAATGCCTTCTTTATAAAAAGTATATGTTTCCATCAATGACAACTCCTACTTTATTCCAACTTGTCCTACTTAGCCAAATTGACAACATACATAGATTTTTATCTTTTGTGTAGGTTATCATGGCATCCTCATCATCTGTAGCACAAAAAATTACCATGGTATTGTATGTGCATATTCAACACATGCACCTTGGAATTTTAGATAAAAGAAGCATAAGGAGTTCAAGTATATGATAATATTGGACTATAAAGAGAGTATAAATCATCAAAATGATCAGGAATAAGTACACAAGAGGGCTCCCAAACCCCATTTGAGAAAAATCCAGAAATAGTTTTCAAAGCTAAGAACTTTGATTTTTGGGTGAATTGAGCACCTTGCACACTTTCCTTAAGGTGCACAAGGTGTGTATTGCAATTTTGAATATGCATAAGTTGAAAGACTCCTAAAGGTGTGTAAGTGTGCAAGGTGCACAGGTTTCCAAAGTGCATATATGTATAGGTGCCCAAAGTGCATAGGTGGCCAAAGTGCATAGGTGCACAAGGTACACAAATGGGCCTAAATCATTAGAAATATTAGAAATAAGTGGACAAGAGTGGTCAAAGAACCTATTTGAGAAAAACCCAAAAATCATTTTCAAAATTGATAACTTTGATTTTTGGGTGAATTGAGCACCTTGTACACTTTCCTAAAGGTGTTCAAGTGCTCAATTTGAAGGCTTGTAAAGGAATTGTCTCTAAAGGTTTGTAGGTACACATATCTAAAACATCTAGAGGTCCTCGAGGTCCCCAAGATTACCATGGCTTCCTCATCTTCTGTAACAACTAAGATCACACTCAAACCCATGAGTTTCAAGTTTTAAGGAATGCCTAAGAAGTCACACTTCATGATTTCTACAAGTAAGTGAGGAAAAATTATGAAGCCTTAGACTTTTTAGCTCCTCAAGAAATCACCTCCACCATCCAAAAGTTCAAAGGGGAACAAACACATATAATTTTGGTTGAAGGTCAACTAGACCTAGATAATGGAAACTAAAAATTATGGTGTTAGTTAAATTCCCACCCTTGGAAAATAATGGAGTTAGAAAAAATCTCACCTTTGGTAAATTGTGGAATTAGAAAAATTCTCACCCTTGGGAAATTGTGGAGTTAGAAAATTTCTTACCCTTGGAAAATTGTAGAGTTAGAAAAATTCTCACCCTTGGAAAATTGTGGACTTAGAAAAATTCTCACTCTTGGAAAATTGTGGACCTATAAAAATTCTCACCCTTGGACAATTGTGGAGTTAGAAAAATTGTCACCCTTGGAAAGTTGTGGATTCTAGGTCTAGGTCCTATTATGTTTCACTTTTTGTCATCCTCCTCTACCTTGTTCTCATATTTTAAGTAATGCAAATCTGATTAATACTCAAGGTGAGTTTGATTTCCTATTTGTCATTTCATACTATTAATTTGATATTTTGGATTGAATCATTGTCAAAGTAATTTTGTGAGCATCTCAATTGGTCAATTTATTTGCACTAGATAAACACACAATCAAATCAATCACTAACACAATATTAAAGAGAATCTTGAATATTACATAGAAATATATCCATTTATTATAAATCTTGGAAAATGACTTAGATTCAACATTAGCATGTCTTTCATCTTGGGTAGTGTTGATCTAATCTGAGGTCTAAGTCCTGTTATGTTTTAGTTTTTGTCATCATCCTCTACCTTGTTCTCATATTTTAACTAATCCATGTCCTTGATACTCAAGGTGAGTTTGATTTCCTATTTTTAATTTCATACTATTAATTTTATATTTTGGATTGAATCATTGTCAAAGTAATTTTGTGTCATATACACTTTTCATTACTTGCATCTCAATTGGCCAATTTATTTGCACTAGATAAACACACAATCAAATCAACCATTAACACACTATTAAAGAGAACTTGAACAATATATACAAAGAGATCCATTTAGTATAAATCTTGGAAAAGGACTTAGATTCAACATTAACATCTCTTTCATCTTGGGTAGTGTTAATCTAATTTGAGCCCTTCACCCTTGGAAAATTGTGGAGTTAGAAAAATTATCACCCTTGGAAAATTGTGGAGTCAGAAAAATTCTCACCTTTGGAAAACTGTGGAGTTAGAAAAATTCTCACCCTTGGAAAATTCCAGAGTTAGAAAAATTCTCACCCTTCGAAAATTGTGCAGTTTGAAAAAATTTCACTCTTGGAAATTTTTGGAGTTAGAAAAATTCTATCAATTTTGGGCTTTTCACAAGGCTTTTCTTTTTAGAAGGTGCTCGTTTCATAGACGTACACTTTTCATAAGGTGCACTTTTTACAGAGATGTGCTTTTCACAAAGGTGTTATTTTTACAAGGTGCCCCAAATCAAGAGGTGCACTGACAATTTTGAAGATGAAGCAGTATGCCATTTGTTAATTGTCAATTGCTATTTTTGAGCATTCCATGCACTATAAAAATATTTTGACGACAATTCAACTCCCATAAACACCTAGAGAAGGCCAAGCTTGCATTTGTAGAAGTCCTAGTGATTCCTAAATCATTTCATGGCTTCTCTCTTCTTATCTTCTTCTTCTTTTATTTTTTTAAAGTCATGTAAAGGCCCATGCACCCATTTATTGATATAAACAAGGGTGGAGACATACTTAGCACCAGTTAGAGAGTCAATTTTTTAATAATTAGCTTTATTTTATTAGTTTTAGCATAGAGTTTTCATTAGAAGAGATCTCACTCCCAACACAAAAGGAGGAGAGGGTTTCTTATAAGTAAATGGATGTAATATGTATTCTAGACCAATATTTTGATGCAATAATAAATGATATTGGTGATCTCATTTTGAGTGTAGTAAATCTTGTTGGAGTGTGTTAGTTTTTGTGAATTCATGTTCATGAATGATAGTGGAGCTAATAGTTCTATTGCATTGTTATAATTATGTGATCTTTTAATTTTGATGTTTGTCTTATGTTAACATATTTCTTTGTTGTGACAAATTGAAGAAAAGTTCATTATTGTTCTTGCATAGCATTTTGTCTGATGTGCATTCACTTTCTATGGCTGCATGATTTGATGAATCATGAAACATCTTTCAATTTTCATTAAAGTTCCCATCAATGATTGCATCAATGGAGTTGAGGAAGCATTGCTCCTAATTTCATTGATTTCCTACCAGGTCCATTCAATAATTTAATTTGCAGATGTGTTGTTTCTTTGGCTTATGTCCATTAGGAATTTCCCTTTCAGTAATTTTCTTTAACTCTCTCATCACTCTATCTTTTTTTATTTTATTTTCAAACACTTGGTTAAAATAGGAATTCATATAGTTGCATTGATAAGAAATTACATTCATCATAAAATAGAAAATACAAAACTATATTGGTTTTGTGGTTACGTTTCAACAAAGTTGTGTAGAATGGGTGGATACCAACAAAGGCCTCCTTGTAAACATTCACATTTATCTTCAATTGAGCTACCCAACACATTGAAAAATAACCATATGGAATTTTGGAGTTGGTAATTGATCAAATTTTCTAGAGAGAGATTCAAGAGCATATTTTTCATTAGCATCATGCAAAATGACTGCTCAACAAAACTCTATAAGCCAAATATGTGAGGAAGAATCATTCACCAAAATAAATAATTGGAGATAGAAGTGTTGGAGTACAAACAAGAAGCAAGTTAAGAGAATGTACATGTTTAATTGTTGATTTTGACAGGGGATAATTAAAGCTGCATTGGATGCTGAATGTTGGGTTAATGCTATGAATGAGGAGATTGATCAAATTGAGAAGAATATTACTTGGACACTAGTATTGAGACCTGATACAAAATATGATTGGATGAAAATGAATTTTTAGAAACAAGCTGAATGAGAATGGAGAAGTGCTAAGGAGAAAGACAAGACTAGTTTGCAAAGGTTATGCACAAAAAGAAGTAATAGATTATGCTGAAACTTTTGCACTTGTGGCAAGGTTGGAAGGAGTTAGGAGGTTAGTAGCCTATGCTACATACAAGAAATTTAAGGTATATCAAATGGATGTTAAACCTTCTTTTTAAAATGGAATACTTGAAGAGTAAGTATATATTGAACAACCTGAAGGATTCAGTGAAATTGAAAAGAAGAACATGGTTTGCAAGTTAAACAAAGTGTTGTATGCTATGAAACAAGCCCCTAGTGCATGGTATGAAAGATTACACTCTTATTTGATTAAGATTGGATTTTCTAGAACAAGTGAAAATAGTAATCTATATTTGAAAAATGATTTTGAAGATATGGTGTTTATTGTTGAAATATTTGTTCATGACATTATATTTGGAGGAAACTTGTTGAGTAAGATATTTGTTGAACAAATGGGTACAAAATTTGAGATGTCTATGTTTGGTAAGATAAAAAAATTCATTGGATTACAAGTCTATCAAATATAGAAAGATGTCTATGTAACTTAGTCTAAGTCTGTGAAAGAAATCTTGAAGACATTTAGGACGGGTGAGTCCAAACTAGTTGGCACACCTTTGGTGACTAAAGTAAAATTATCAAAAGAAGACACTACTAGTGAGGTAAATGAAAAACTATACAGATCTATGATTAGAAAGCTACAATATGTTGTACATAGTAGACTAGATATTGCACTAGCTGTTGGAATTATTGTAAGGTTTTCATCTATTCCAAGGGAGATTCATATGACTGTTATGAAAAGGATATTTAGACATCTCACAAAAACTAAAGATCATGGCCTATAATATAAACAAGAGGATGAATTTAATCTTAAATTCTACATAGTTGATGATTGGGCTAGTAATGTTGATGACATAAGAAAAAAAGTGGTGGAGCTTTCTTTTTAGGAGAAAGATTGATTACACAGATAAGAAAGAAACATAGTTGCATTTCACAATCTACTACTGAATTTGAATATGTTGATGTTGTAATCAATTATTTGAATTTTGTATGTATTAAGAAATTTTTGGAAGGAATGAAAGAAGAGGTAACCAAGAATGTTACTATTTATTGTGATAATACAAATGCAATAAATATTTCAAAGAATCTAGTGATGCATGCAAAAATAAAACACATATCAATCAAATATTATTATTTGAGAGAGAAAGTAAAGTTATAATTCTTTAGAATAACTTTAAGAGGGGGAAGGGGGTGGGGGTGAATCAATTATCCAAGGTCCAAATGTACAAATACAACTTTTCATAGCGTAGTGAACCCATAATTATAAAACCTTAATATGCATGCATCCATTAGATCATACAATGCTTAAACTTTGAAGGTTATTGTCCTAGGTCAAAATGTCTTTGAAGAAATGTAAACTTGAAACATACTAGATTCAATAACACATTTGACACATGGATTTTATGTGGAAACCCAATTTGGGAAAAACCACTAGTAACATGCTACTAATTCTTACTCTTTTGAAGTGATGCTCTATGAAAGACCAACCCTATTAAAGGTTACAAAACACACTGTTAAATGTGACCTAGTTAGAGGATTTCATTCACCCTATTAGGAGTGAGCCTTGTTAGAGGACTTTAGATCATTCACTTGGAATGTCACTTGGTTAAAGGATTTACAAATGAATGTTAGGTCAACCTTAATCCAAAGGATTTACCCTAGACTAATACAATGATTATAAAGTAATAGTAAGGCTTGATCTGATAACAAATTACAACTCACTTGTAGATTACATATCTCTATTTTAGTCCTCCATTCTACTTGGCTTTTACATACTTAAGCTCTAATAGCTTGTTCACCCTTTAAGCATTCATACTATTAAGCCTTCTTGCTTTTCTTGCCAAGAATAGTTTCTTCTGTTCAACCACTAAAGGAAGCAAATACCCTAGACTCCTTGTCTTCCTTAGGTTCTAGTACATGACAACCTTTGCTTTTGACTAGTTCTCTCTATAAATAGAGATTTAAGATATTTTGTCATTCAACCTCAATCATCAATTTTAGGGTGAGGTAGGATTAGGTATGATACAATGAATCTACCTATTTTTTCCATTTGGTTCCTATAGAAACTTCTTCCTCAATCCTCTTTGAATTTTCCTCAAAATAGTTTACCTTGAATTCTGTGTCACCAACTCATCATAGTTATCTTCCACACAGTTCACACAATTCAAGAAAATAAAATATTCACCTCAGATTCATCAAATGTATGATTTAACATGAACACTGGCACTCAACATCAATATGTTGTTACTCGGCTTCCATATTGTTCTTCCTCTCACCTTCAACTAGTTAACTCAACAAATACTAAAGTTTACTAGTGCTTAGCGTCAACTAACATTTACTTTTCTCAACTTCAATTGATTTTTTGCTTTGCTTGTACTAACTTTTCTCGACACCTACTATCCACTTGGTCAAGCTTGGTAGACTCAATTCTTCTTACTTTTTCTTCTAGAGTTAATTAGTGTAACCAACCTTTGTAGTCTTAAGTAGATAATCAATACACTATACCATCATTATCTTAACTAATCAATGTATTCCTTTTTCATACCACAACTCAACCTTTCATCTAGGTTATCTTGTTATCACATTTTATCAAAACCTCCTCATCAATCAAACAAACGATAGTACTCAAATCAACTATAGTTGTCTTACCGGCAAGTAACAGGTTTGACATCAGTGACAAAACAATGATTGAATACATTCTCATACTTGTATCAATCTTTTCTGAATGAGTACAAGAGAAACAAGTGAATTATAAGTATGTGAAGTCTAAGGAACAAATTGTTGACATATTTACTAAGCCATTACCTAAGGATGCTTTTGAGTATCTAAGAGGTAGAACAGGGGTCCTATCCCTATCTAAAAATCACTAGGTGAAGAAGCATGCTACATTAATTCATGGATGAATTGTAATATCTTTGAGGAGTTGATGTACAAGTGCTCACACTTTAGGAATTATTTTTGAAGTTGTAAAGTTGAATGTCATGAAATTGATGTAATCTTTACTGAAAAGGTACAATGATAGCTACCAGATTTTATAAGTTTCATGATAAAATTTATAATGACCTTTGACATTGTTGTCAAAGGGGAAGAATATACCCAAGGGGGAGAAGTATGGTAACAAGAAAAGATAATAAAAAGGGGGGTGAAGAAAGAGAAATAGTAAAAAGAGAAGATTACCCAAAGGGGGAGAAGACATACAAAAGAGGGAAAGCTACATGGAGATTATATCCTAAGGGGGATAAATGTTGAAGCTATTAAAGATCATTGTTGCTAAAGACACACACTATGTTACAAAGTTTTTGCAATTGAAGACAAGAGCTTAAAAGTTGTATTGTTGACAATGCATACATTTGATTATCTTATGTAAATATTTTGTAATGTCAAATCATATTTTATGTGTTGCCATCAATTCCAAATGGGGATATTGTTCACCCCAACTGATAATGTAATTGATAGTTGGATATTGCTAGCTAATAATGCTATGGATGTATTTAAAAGAGTCATATAAGTTTTTATATTGTCATTGATGTCAAAGTCTTAGTTGGCTAGATAATATGCTAACTCAATAGAGTACCATATCATTTGATTGATGAATAGAGTACCATATCATTTGATTGATGAAGAGGATTTGAAGAAAGTATGATGAAGACATAAGTGATATATAATGTATTCAATGGGTACTTGAATGAGTTAGACAATAATAATGGTAATGTATTATTGGTTTGATTATTTTACAATCATGTGTTATTGCAATGTATTGAAGAATACAAAGATTAATCGAGCGACAAGGTTAATGAAGAGAGATTGTATTCACCAAGTGACTACAATATTGCTTGAGTGATTAGAAAAGAAAAATAGAAACACACTGTTGTCCGAGAAAGTTAGTATTAATTGAGTTCTATATTACTTGAGTAAATGTTATGTTTACCA
Source organism: Cupressus sempervirens (assembly GCA_028749045.1). NCBI lineage: Eukaryota > Viridiplantae > Streptophyta > Pinopsida > Cupressales > Cupressaceae > Cupressus > Cupressus sempervirens. The sequence continues at coordinate 565,264,812 of CM053791.1, forward strand.
AGTGACAACTGGATCAAAAAGTTTAGAGAATCGAAATCTAAGGTTGACTTTTGAGGGAAATTTGGAAAGTTTGAGATAGTCTAAGGAATGAGTCAATTTTTGTTACAAGATCAATGATTGAGAAAATTCAAGAAGGATCTGATGATGGAGATTGAGGAAGAATAAGGATGTGCACAAAGTCTGATACAATATATATTTTCCAAGTGTCTAGATTTAGTGTATGAAGTTTTTGAATTTGAAAATTTTGCATGAACCTAAGATTGATGACTATGATTAAGAGGGTAAATATGGAAGAATCTAGAAGCTTAGATATGACTATTTAAGGAGGATATTGAGATAATATTTAGGTTGCTGGTTAGAAGCTAAGTATGTTGGAGTTGTTGATCAAATTCAAGAGAGGACCTCAAAGTATGAACTATCAGAGAAGGTGAAAGAAGATTGTTGAGCTGAGTGAATTGAGAAGCGGAAGAAGAAAGAGAAGGTGTCAATCAAAAAAGTCAAAAGTATAGAGTGAAAAGAGATCCAAGTGAGATCAGACAAAAATAAGAGAAATGAATATAGATCTAAACAAGAAAAGTTAGTTGGTATTCTTAATAGATCATTTCTAGTGTTAATATTTAACCATTGTAGCAGAAAATCTTAGAAGTAATGAGTAGGCCTAACAAGTGTGTGAAATCCTATATGGTAACATTAATTAGTGGTGTTTGTAAGTCCTTTAAATCATACCACTCTTTAATCAAGCACAAGGAGTGATAAGGTCTAGATGATCTTTTGGTGAAATCCTCTAACAAGGCCACATTAACAATGTGTATGTAACCATTAATAAGGTTAGCTTCTAGTAGAGCTCACTTTATAAGAATGATTTTTTTTGGGTTTTTGGTCCTAGGTAGTTTTTCCCTTCAAAAGGTTTCCATGTTAACATAATGGTGTCAAAGGTATGGATGTTATTTGTATTGCAAGTTGTTTTACACGTTTTTACAATTTACTGCAACTTAGTAATACCTAAGTTTAAGATTGATAATCACCAAGTAATTTATTGACACTTGGTAATGCAAAGAACAATAAGTTGAAAATTTGGGATATATTACTTGACATAGTTGATTAATGTTTGCATTGAGTGATTGCTATTAAAGTTTATGATGTTTTATTAGTATATTGAAATAGTTTGAAGGGATTGTATGATATCTGGTGATAACTAATTCACTCCACCCACCCTCTTAGTTTTCTAATAATAAATTGATTTGATCATCACTTGTATTAAAAGTAATCTTGAAGGAACATACATAGACACATTTATGGACACACCTATAACAAATAAATAAAAAATGCATTCATAGTCAGTTGATTATATAGGATCGTGAATGTTAATGTCTTCCAATATTTTCACATTCACTTATTAGATTGTTCTCAATATAGTCAACAAAAAAGCATGTTTTTTCTCTTACTTGAATCAGTGGAGTTTTGTGTTGTCTTATAGTCATCACTTGATGTAAACTTCTTATACCACCAATTCTTTGACAATTGTAAGGATTAGATCGATCTATATCTAGTACAAATATGACATTTAAATTAATAAATGCACATTTATAAATATTAATAATTACATATGATATTTAATTGAAAAGTACATTGTAATTCAAAATAAATGAAACTTGAATTTGAAAAATTTATATATAAATTATTATTCACTTTCCAAAAATAATGTTTATTGTATTGGATATCTTGACTAGCAAAATGACCTTGACACCATTCAAAAAAATTCTTCACATTCTCTACTCTATTACCTATACAAAATTTATATGAAAGTTAGATCATTAAATAAATAAATAAAATTTAAAAGACACACACACCCACACACACACACACAACACTATTTTGTGTACCTACAAGTTCATGTTGTCAAAGTGCACATTTTACACATGCTCTTGCCCCATCATGCTCCCCTTTTCTATGTCCACTTTCAAAGAAATTCCATTGAAACTTAGCATTTCTTCTAGCATGTTCTTTGGTCAGCTAATTAAAAGCTTTTGTAGAAAGAAATTGTCCTACGAAAAATAATGTTGTACATGCACATATGTACATGTGCACATGTAACAACATTGAATATAACATTTCTCAAATTGAAATTAAATAAAAAACATAAAAATTCATGTACATAATTTGTAATTTTAAATTTGAATAATTAAAATATGTGTCCACTAACATGCATGACCATCAAAACAAATCCAATGCTTCGAGACATTCATCCCACAATTTCTAAAATCTTCAAAATACATTGCAAAATAATGAGCCACATAGTTCTTATTATGAACTTTATCATCAATAATATGACATGAACCTCCTTGATGATAATGCAATCATTTTGGTCAAAACTTTCTATCCCATCCAAATCAAATTATGCATGTCTATAGGTCACTTGCACAAATATTGTAACTTGTTTAGAATGATAATATTGATTTTGAAGCTCCAATTAAGGTGAAAATGTATAGCTCTCAGAGAAATCTACTATTGAAAGAATATAAGTAGGTGGAAAATAATTTTTGGAATCATAAAACCATTTAGCTTTCCATCATGCACCATAACAATATTGGATATGTGGATATATCATAAGACAAAATTTGGTTATAAACTCAATGTAGGGTAACTCACTCTACTTCTATGTAATTTTTTTGGATTCATCTCATATCATAGTTTGTTGTATCTCATATTCAAATCTCTTCCATGAAACTAGTGTTGAATCATCAATATTCTCAATTTGCAATTGAGATTTAAGAAAATCTCCAAAATCTTTGTATTGATTTTTATACATTGTAATTTTAACTCATCTAAATCTATTAATCTATCACATAATATGGATTTCACAAACTATGTTGTACTTCTAGGGATGATCATATCAATTCCAAGGTTACAACTTTCATTTCAAACACCCGCATAGTGAACTATCAAACATACCTAAAAAAACCTAATTCATTTAGGCCTCCTAATCGAGTATTCGAGAAATAACTAAAACTTTATCCTAACTACACTATGAATGAAATTTATATGTCGGCACCCATTTGGAAGTTCTACAAGATTCTAAAGTCTTAGCCTCTCATCCACTACTAAATTACTAAACTATACAACCCTAAGATTAAGGGATTAAGCCTAATAACTTGGACCTATACTATTTTTAGCTTCTTGGTTAATACCTACCATCCAAACTTCATTTCTACAGTTTCAATACTTCAAATACAACCTAATACAACCTTCTCATTGAATCAACACCAATCACAACTCCACCTTAGCTTACTTGTAACATTGTCCAAGTTAGTCACATACACATGCCTAACCTTAGCACACTAATTTTTGCATGGATTTGGTGAGTGAAACAACCAATGCATGAAAAATCGTATTATATGTCATGTAGTGCTTGACCCTAGTTTTCATTTTGTTATTATTGCTGAACTCTTTTAGGCCAGTTTTATGCTTGTTGATTAGTAGCATTGTTTTGAGATTATTAGATATTGTTTCAAATTCAGTTGATTTATGATGAGATTACTTGTTACTCTATACTTCATGTATGCATAATGATTATTACAGTGTTTTCAGTTATTAATAATGATTAGTTAGATGGATTATAATGTTTTTCTTATGGATACTTACTCCATATTGCATATGTATGGTGTGCGTGTATATTTTCTTTATGTATGACATCTCTGATGTTGTTAAGGAAGGTAGTCGTAGTCACCTACTAGTTGGGATCTACATGATGCACCACTTCTTACCATTGCTTATTTAGTTCAGAATATTGTGTTTGAACATGTGTGGATTTTATGCAGATTGCAGGTACCAGGTATTGACTTCCTTGAATTATCAGGATGAGCATACCCTATCACATTATCTCAATGGTAAGAGAGGGGAGATAAATTCTTAAGTCCAAATCCTAAACTTTTAAGCCATTTGTCCTAGAAGTTTACCTTCTGAATGCGTCGGATGACGTTAATTCATGATTATAACCCTTTAGTGTGATTTTGTATGTGTTTTTCTTTGATGGTTTTCATATTTTTGTTTTATGAGTCTTTGGTAGTTTTTCTATTAATTAAGTCAAATTAAATTATTAAATTAATAATTTAATTTAATGGAAAATTATTATGATAGTTTAATATTTAATTATTTTTAATTAATTAGAAGATTAATTAAATAAAAAGAATTAAACTTAAAGATGAAAGTTATAAGAATAATATTAGAACGTCATAATATTAATTTAATTTAATAATAATATATCTAGAGTTCATTTTTAAATAAATGCTAAATACTATTATTATTTAAGTTAATAAATATTTTATCATTTAACATTTGAAAATAAACTAAGAAGTGAAAAAGATATTAATTTATTAAAAAGTTTCAATATTGCATAATGCATGCATGAGATTAAAAATTAATAAATTAATTGAAAAGAGAAGTCAAGTGAAAATTAAATAAAGTTATTTTATAATTCAATAAACATGCATGAAAAAGATAAAGTTATAATTCTAATTTTGGTGTTTTATATTTATTTAAATAAATAATAGTTATTTAAGAGTTTTATTTTAAATAATAAACTCTAAATAATATTATTAGTTGAATTAATAAATATATTATTAAAACATCTCATAATTAACTAGAGAGAGAAAACATAAATTTAATAAAGGTTATTTTAATTACATTGCATAAAACTTATGAATGAAATTAAAATATAATAAATTAGTTAAAGAGAGAATAAACAATTATTTAATAAAGTTTATTTTAATTAAATTGCATAAAGCATGTGCATGAAATTAAAATATAATAAACTAAACTAAAGAGAGAAAGCTAATTAATTTAATAAAGATATTTTAATTAAATATCTAGAAGTTTGTGCATGAAAAGGTGAAAGATAACAAGTAATAAACAATAATTGATCAATGAGTTCCTTGGCATGATTGCACAATCAGAGCCCCAAATTAAGGGAGAACTCTTTATTAGATATCTAGAGCTCATTATGCAATTACACAGGTTTTGGAGGAAGAATTTTGAAGAAGGAAGTTTTCAGAGAAAGGGGATTATTTTTGCATGCTTCGTGTGATTGTTGTTTTAGCATCAGATCCAGGTAGGATCTCGTGGTTTATTTGTACAATGGTTTTTTGTCCTTTGAATTCCTGTCTTCTCTGTGTTTGTTTTGTTTTGTTTTTTTGTTTTTTTTTTTCAGAATTCTTCTGGGTTGAGACCCTTATTTTGCCTATTTATTGTTCTTCATTTTTTATAAACTTTTGTAAGCAATTTAATAATTGAAAACCTTTTTTGTGGATTTGGCTGTTCATCGTTCTCAAGAAACATCTGTATAAAAATTAGAAACTAGAAAACTCTCGTGTTAAGATTTATTGTACTTTATTCTTGAATACATCTTTGAAAGAGTTAAATTGAAACCCTTATTGTTAAATTGAGGTTTTGTATATGGAATTGTTAAATCGAGTTTTGGGTTCTGAAAAGAAAGCAAAATTCGTTTTATAGAATTTGACTGGTTGGTTCGAATTTCTATATTAGGGCTATTTTGAAAAAGTTTCTATTTTTAACAAGTTTTTATTTTGAGAAAGTTTCTATTTTTAGCAAGTTTCATTTTTTATAAGGCCTCTATTTTTAGTAGGTTTCTATTTTTAGCAAGTTTCTATTTTTTAGAAAGTCTCTATATTTAGTAGGTTTCTATTTTCAGAAAGTCTCTATTTTAGTAGGTTTCTATTTTTAAAAAGTCTATTGTTAGTAGGTTTCTATTTTTAGAAAGTCCATTTTTTAGCAAGTTTTTTTTTGGAAAGTTTATGTTTTTAATAGGTTTCCATTTTGAAAAGTTTCTATTTTTAGTAGGCTTCTATTTTTAGAAGTTTCTATTTTTAGTAGGTTTCCTTTTTGGAAAAGTTTTTCCAAAGTTTAATTAATTTAAAATTATTATGGTAATAATTGATAATATTAATTATTATTAATTTTAATAAGTATTGTTAAAATTTGAAATTTTATTATTAAAATTTTTTATTTATTACTTTATTATTTAAATATAATTCTAAAGTAAATTAAAAATCAAAGAAATTTATTTGGGAGAATTAATGTTTGCTTTTATAAACTTGGATGTGTTTATATGGTTCAAATATATGAAAATAGTTTGTAATACTAAGGAAATTTTATAATTCAAAAACCTTAGTAATTATAATATTTTGAGAAAATGAAAACTGAAACTTTACTATTTGTAGATACCTAAAATCTTTTAGAAAATAAAGTATTTTTATTTTCTAAAAAAGTCTCTGATGACATCATCATTAATTAATTAATTTTTATGTCATTAAATCTCCTTGTCTTAATTAAAAATATTTAATTAAGGAATCCCTCCCAAAAATGTTTAAATCTTATTTAAACATTATTTCCTTATCAAAAAACTCAAAATAAATAAATAATTTATTTTTTCCCTAAAACTTGGCCAATTTCCTTAAGATCACTAACCTCTTCCAAAATCTTCTAATCTTTCTTTAATTTTGATTAAAGGCTAATCTCATCATTTTCTACCCCTAATCCGAACTCAAAATATTTAATTAAGGTTAAATATCAATCCTCATGTTTATTAAAAATATTTTAATAAATATTTCCTCAACCCAAACCTATGAGATAAATAAACTTTATTTATCATAACCCTAAGCCTATCTCTAAACCCCCTTTTTAGCTTAATCCACTCCATCCACCCATACTAACCAAGCTTAGCTACTAACTCACCCACCCTCATTGAATGCCATCCACTTGCATATCTCTAACATCCTTAATCTAAATCCTAAATCACCTCTAATCCCTCCCCTAACTTTGTCACATTCCCTGAGCAAGCTTAAGAATTTTCTAAGCCAAGCAAAGTCAACAATCTCAACTCCTTCCAAAATATCCTAACCACCCAACCATAAATGCTCTTACAAAGGTCATAAGGACTCTTACAAGCTCATTCATTGCTCTTACAAGCCATTTATGAAGGGTCTTTATGAAGATATTATCCCTTGAGCCTCCTTTGTTGACTCATCCTTGGCCTTTCTTTCATCCTCTCACCCTGTGACATGTGTCACTCCCTGATTGGTTGTAAGAAAGCACAATCTATGTGCTTTCCTCTCATGAAATCTAAGCCCTCCATAAGCTTTTTCCTTTCCTTCCATCTTAGCCCTCCATCCCTGAAGCCCTTGGCCTATAAATTGAATCCCCTCCCAAGCCATTTCATCACAACTTTTAAGCTAAAGTTATAATGCTAGTGTGGAAAACAAAGCCCTTAACTATACCCTTATAATGCCAAATTGAGAGTTCACAAAGCTACTAATTTTCCATTTTCCATCTCCATTGAAGCATCATTTGAGAACTTTGAGCATACATCTTACATCCATATCCAAATTAGACTCATTCCCAAATCAAGAGAACAAACTCATTGAGAGAGCCCCTTAATGGCTCACATTCTCATTTGAGTGGCTTCTCTTTGTCTATCTTATATGTTATGTTGATTTAGTTAATGTTAATGCTTTTGTTTTCATTAAATTAGTGTTTTTAGCATACTAAAGTAGCATATACATTTTGGCATGCCTGGTGGGACCCCATTATGGGTTATTCATTCATCCATTTCACTCTATGTTTTGTTCTTATAAACTAACCATCTAACGTTTGTTGTTGTTTGAGTGGGTTGTAAGGTGTTTTGCTTATTTTTGCAGGTTAAAGGATGCACTTTGGAGAAAGACATACCCTCTAAAAATTCAAAAATAATCAAAAAAATTTTTTTTAAAAAGAAAAATTCATACATTTCAGTTCTGTTCGTGCAGTGTCATCTCCACAGATTGACATCTGCGCCTGGTGAACTGTCGTCTGCGCCTAGTAAACTGTCATCTTTGCAACTTGAACCGTCATCTCTGAAGTTTGGCGTCTCCGCCTGGTGAAATATCGTCTACGCCTGGTAAACTATCGTCTTCGCAACCTCAATCTATTGTCTCCGTAGTTTAGCATCTCCGCCAGATACTCTGTCGTCTCCGCCGTCGCCTCTAATCTACTATCATCTTCGTCACTGCCAAACTGAACTGTCATCTCTGCCACTGCCAAACTAAACTGTCATTTCTGCCTCTTTCTCTGTTGTCTCTGTAGATTGGCATCTTCACAGTTCAACGTCTCCGCAGTTCAACGTCTCTGCAGTTTGGCATCTCCGCCTGATGAACTGTCGTCTCCGCCTATTATTGTTGCATTTCTGTTTTAGCATCTTTGTTCCTACACTTTTTATTTTTATTTTTAAAAAAAAAAGTATAAATCAAATTTTAACTTTTGGTGGTTCCATAGAGTAGAGGTTTTTCTAAGCATTTTTACGCCTAAGAAAAAGAATAAAAAAAGTTGATTTTATTTTTCTCATAGTTAAGCTTCAAATTTTTGAGATTTTTGGGTTACTAATCAAATTGATTTTTTGTAGCTTTGCAAGTTGGAGCATCTATGAAACCACTAATCATGTTTCTTGCAGGTTCTCCTTACATGGTTTAATGTGCTTGAAAAATGAACTTGCATGCTTAAACACATTTTTCTTTGAATGAATGTTGCTCAAACACAATCTTGAATGCCATGGATTAAAATCAAAGTTTTTTCTTGGAATGCATGCTTAAAACAAACAAATAAAATCTTGAATGCAAAAGATCAATTAACCATTGCAATATCTCACACTTCATTTTTTGGGCATAAAAAGAACCTAACTCCACATTTTAATTTTTTTTTAAGTTATAAAAATTAAATAAACACACTTTGAGTGAGTTTGTAGTGGGACTCACCCTCTTTAATCACCCATCAATTTAACCATTGGTTGTAATCTCAACACCATCTATGGGGATGGGTCCACCTAAGAGGGTGTGAAGTGCTCCACACAAATGAAACTCCACTCACTTGGGTTTTTAGTAGTTTTTCTAAGTTAGAAAATTTCTTGAATAAGCATTAGTCTCGCTAACACTTCATTTGGGCATAAAAAATTGAACAAATCTTAATTTGGAGGGCCTCCGAGCACGCGCTTGACAATCGAGTTTCACACATCTTTGTTTTGGGTTTAAAATAAAATCACACAAACTCTTGAATGCCTTAAAGAAAATTAATCAATACTTGATGTGGAGGGCCTCTGGGCATGCGGGTTTACTTTCTTATTGACCCTAACTCTTCTTCTTGTTCTCATTCTTTGATCGATTTTGCTTTGTTGGCGCATTTCAAAGTTGGAATTGAACATTTGCATCTTAAACATGAGTGCCTACAAAGTCTAGATCAGCACACATAAGAGTCAGTTGGTAAAAGAACAAACATATTTTTTAGCCCAAGATCATCCAAGTCTTCTCTCCCCTTGTCGTCTTTCGAGGCCATCTTGGGTGCATAAGATTAGGATCTAGAATCTTGTTTAAGTTTTTGCTTGGAGATTTCATCACCCCTTAGAATGACCTCAAATCCAGCGTTTTGACAGAGTATAAAGATTGGGAGGTGAATCCAAAGACACCTCTCTTAGAATCAAGATTTTGTCACTCAGGCTAAGCCTCAAGGAACTTTATACCCTTGAGAAGTGAAAGAGGAGAAGTGCGTTACCGATCCTCTCGGCTGTGTGACATTTTTTTGGTTTCATCTACGGATTTGGGCCTCACGTACTTTGGGTATATCGAGGACTCCCTAGCTAAACCAACTGTCAGCCTTGTAGACAACCATCTAAGGTGTTAATGTGTTTGAAGTGACTGATCGAAACATTTGTAAAACAAACACACTCCTTGGTGCAAGTATCACATTTTGAGAATAAAAATTTTCTATCTGGTTGTTCCTATCTATTGCTTGATTTTTTATTTGTTGAATGAATGTTTTCCAAACTTGGTCAATCCTAGCTTAGGGCATACTTACTATAGTCATTGCCTGTTTCAAAAGTTGAACAAATCGAAGTAAAACAATCGAGATCTCTCAAAGCCAAGCAGATTCAGGAATTTATGTCAGAACAACCCAAACCCAAACAAAAGTTTCACAAAGCAAAACTCAAGCCATCTTAGGCATATCAAGAACTTTCAGCGAAGAGACAGGAAATAACACCAAGCCCTCGAATCGCCAAACTCCACAAAGCAGAAGACAAAGCTACCGATGAAGCCCTTCAAGATGACTGGTTAGATTGCACTATCCAACTTAACCAACATCCAAGAGTTACCCTGCTTATGCCTTACCAACTGGGCATGATTTCTATGATTAGACCCCCTTGTTTCTCCACATCTTCTTGCATAAGCTTCACTTTAGAAGCATCCTTGTAGGTAAGCCAGCCATCCTTGGTCATCCCCTTAAGAATTTTAGCTCATCCATCTCATTTAGAACCAAACCATCTAGCCAACAATCCAAAAACTTCATATCCAAGCCTTCAAAATTGTTTTCACCTTGCCAAAAGTTTTCCATTCCTAACATCTTCCAAATCCACTAGCCTCACCAAGGTTATCCCTTTGACAGAGCTTTGTCTAGGGTAATCTAGCTTTGTCACTTGTCATCCCTTATCACCTTGAGCTAAAGGTTGGGATCCACAAGTGGTCAATCTCATGTTCTTCCTAAAGGATCATCAGTCTATCCTTAAGTTGACACAATCACCACCAAGCTTGCACATAGGAAATCAAACCTTTCATACTTTGACAACATATCTTTGAAGTTAGAATCCCCAACCCAATCCTCCTTAGGTTTTGTCATATAGCTTTGCCTCAACCTAGAAAATCATTTGCATAGAAAAGCCTCCCCCCTTTGCATTCATCAACATTGTTGCATCTCATCCCTAGGAAACATTCTACATTCTCATGCCACCCGTCACTCGCTTAGGCAAGAAGAAGGAAACAATGGAGCCCTATCATTTGGATAAAATAGCTTCACTCCCCTTGAGCAATCAACCATCCTTCAACCCAGAGAACACTATACCATCACCTACTGACATTGAAGCTTTCATGAACCAACCAGGAAATGCAGTATTGGTGAATGCCATTATAGACAAGAACAAAGAAACAATCATGGCTAACTTTCAAAGGGACAACATCAGAGCCTTCAACTTTGGAAGACCTCCTCCCTTATCAGAACCATCTCACCCACTGTTTGAGTAACTGCCACTCACAATAGGCTCTTATGATTCAAATTATCCTCAATATGTGCCAAAAGAATAGCCTCAACCCACCCCATATGATCCAACATACCCAAACATACCAACCTCCACTCAAGTTGAAATCTCCCTCCCACAAGCCAATCCAGCCACCACCACTCCACCATTGGTCCATACCACTCCATCCCAAACCCCCTTTGCCCAAAACACCTCATCATTCACTCCCTTCACTATTGCTGCTGTTGCTCTCCAACTCAGCCTTCCAAATCCACCCATCTCCCAAATCAGTGCTAGTATCTTTGGCCAACCTCAACAATATACAATAGGGATGCCACCCATGGGGCCAAGTAATCAACCCTTCATCACCCCCATCTTGTTTACTTCATCTCAGAACACAATTCCATCATTTCCACTAGGTCCTTGGAGCTTAGTACCATCAGCCACAAATCTACAAGCTACTACCCTCACTCCACAAAGCTATCAAACCCCACCAGCTACTACCAATGTTCCACCAAGCTCTCAAGTGACCCAAGCTCCTGCCACCACTCTACCAAGCTTTCAAATCCAGCCACCAAGCTATCAAACCCCATTAGTTCCATTTTCAAGCTTTCAATTCCCACCACCTCCACCACCAACTAATCTATTACCTCCTATTGCCAACTATTTTTCTATGTCACTTCTAGGAGGAAATCCACCACCACCAACCACCAATTACTTGGCCTCTTTTGTCATGCAGATACCTTCCCAAATGGGGGCACAACCCACATATATTGGTCAAACTCCTCAAATCCAAAGTCAAGTTCCACAAGCTCCATGATCCTTTTCCCAAGCTTCACAACCATCTTATACCTTACCTCCATAAAGCAATCCATTTATCCCACAGCCAGCTTATGTTCCTCAATCCCAACCTCAAATCCAATATCAGTAGCAAGCCTCGCAACACATGCAACAATATGTGCCACCTCCACCTCAACAACCCATCATCCACCGTTCAGTTGCCCAAGCCATGTACAATCCCTACCAGCCCATACCTCAAAGCCATCCATATTCCATTGCCCCATCTAGCACATACCTACCTCAAGGCATTCCTACATTGGGGGCACCCCAACCATCACCCATTAATTCCGAATGGGAAGCCATGAAAACAGCTTTGAAGAACATCCAAGAGGGAAATGATCCAAAAAACTTCAAGTTTGAGAATGTGTGTCCTTACCCATTTGACAGAGCCATTACCGTGACACTATTTCTCAAGCATTTTGAGACACCCAAATTTGACAAATTTAGAGGAAAAGGAGACTTTGTCACACATATCAAAGAATTTTACATGCATTGCCAAGAAGTGGCATACGATGACGTCTTTCTCTTGCGTCTCTTTCCCAAAAGCTTGGCTGGACCAACTCTTGAATGGTTTTATAGAATCCCCTATGACACAATTAAAATTTTTGTTGAATTATCTGAGGCATTTGTAGCCCAATATGCCCATCTTGTTGAAACAGAGCTATCAGTAGTTGATCTTGTCCACACTAAGCAAAAAGGTGGAGAAAGCCTTTCCGAATATCTACAAAGATGGAAAACCCTTACCACCCACATATCTTGCACCTTGCCAGAGTGCCATTTGGTGAAAATGTTTATTGATAATGCCCATCCCAGCTTGGCTCACCACATGACCATGAACTGTTTGCAGACCTACAAAGATATCAAAGAAAAAAGAATGATCCTTGAGCAAGGACTCATTAAAGATGGTGTGGTCAAGATTTACAAAGAAGCCAACCAAAATCAAACACATTCAAATGACAAGTCTAGGTATTGGAACAAAAACAAGCACGTTGCAACAGATGGGGTTACCGATACGAGACATGTGAATATTGTTGGTCATTCTCAAAACCAGTCCAACCCATCTTATCAACCAAACAATCAACAAACTATCAACTACCAGCAGTAGAATAAACAAAGCTATCAAAACCACAATCCAAGACCCAACTTCCAAGTATCTAGCAATCAAGCTAATGTCATCAATGTAGTTGCAGGGAAAAAGCCCAGATTCCAACCTGCACCTAGAAACTATACACCCCTTGGTGAGCCATTAGATGTCATTTTTGAGAAATTGACTAAGGAAAACCTCATCAAATTTCCTCCTACCCAAAAAATTGACCGAGGCCAATCCAAAGCTGCATGGTACAAAGATAATCAGTACTGCAAATTTCATAGGGTAAAAGGTCACACCACCCTCAGATGCATGAAACTGAAAGATTATGTGCAGGACCTCATTGATCGAAAAGAAATCACTGTTGATGCCCAAACCTCTCCCAATGTAGGCTTACAGATCTATCAAAATGCTTTTCCTTCTCACAACAACCAAAATCCTGGAAAAGCACCTATTCAAACCAACAACAACAACACCAACAATCGCCAGCCAAACCAACATCATGGGAAGAACAATGACCATACTTTATCCTACATAGACTATGGTAGCCTCATCGGTTGTATATCTGAAAAAGAGCCTTCTGTCAATGTTATCAATATCCAAGGCCCAAACAATGAGTGTGTAGTCACCACTTGAAGAGCATAATTTAACATCACAGGCCCACCATTTTCACCAGCCATCAGCTCCATCAAGAAGCCAGTACAATATCTTGGAACATTTTGGGAACATGCCAGCCTAAATCTCCATTTTAGACCTTCTCCACACCAGTCCTGTGTACAAAAGCATCCTTGACAATGCTCTCATAAAATCCCGTGTCCCTTCAGATATCAACGCTACTGATTTTCGTAATCTTATTGGACACCTTTCATCCTCATGTGCCCTATCTTTCAAACCCACTGACATACCCGTGGTTGAGCCAGATCACACCCTTCCGCTTTGTATAGCCATCATGGTATCCAATTTTGCATCATGGATCCAAGGAGGATGATTTATTTCTATTTCTACATATGTATATTCTTTTAGCCTTTCATACCTTGTGACATGTATAGTGGGTGTGTAAGGTCCCTCCTCACATGTACTTATTAAATATGATTTTCTTTGTTAAATCTATTGTAGGAGTTTTGAATTTATATGAAGACATGTTTTATGTTGTGAATGTCCTAATTAAATTGAGAGTAGTTGATACATCCATGTTTTAATACTCAGTGATTTGAGAACTACTACATTATCTCAACTATTAAACATTAAAATTTCACTAACAATGATACAAGGCATTTTCACCTGATGATAAGGGTGTTGATTTTGGTACCTCGAAGATTAGGTTTTATGCTTTCAAATAGTTCAGTATTCCTTAATTGGTGATGTTTATGATGTTAGGTATATGCATGCCTAACGATAATTATTCTAGTATTTTAATCTGAATTAATGAATAAGTTATGTTATATTGATTATGTGTTTACTGATGATTAAATGTGAGTAGAAATGAATTAAATAGTTAATTATATGAGAGATTCATGTTTTGATTTATGTAACTATACAGATAAGTTTTGAATATATGTATGTGATTTTCTTGAGCTACTGATGTGTACAATGAGTGTGCAGGATATTTTAACTGAGAAAATCTAATAGAGAAATGAAATTGAACCCTATGTACCGTTGTGGAAACCAGGGTTGAATCTAGTGAAAGATGTAGACTCCATTGTTCGTATTTTATTTGTGTCATGAAATGAATGAATGTATCATTGTGTAATCTTTAAGTGTTAATGTTTTGTAACAGTAATTTTTTAGTGTCACTTGACACTCATGAATTGTATATGCATTCCAACATGTTAGTTAGGGTTAACCGAGTAACCTAAAGATCTAAGTTAGACTAAGTTAGTGACCTTTTTTCTAATAAGTTAGTAATTGAGGTTAATTACCCTAATCAGGATTAGTGGGTAATCTATTTTTTGAGGTTGTTAGTAAGTCCTAAAATTTTCTAGCTTTTGATAGGTTCCTAATTAATCCTAAAAGCCAAAAATCATGAAATCTAAGTACCTAAAGGGTATGGGTATGGGTTGGGGGCATTTTCCACCCCCTAGCCCCTTTTGTTGACTTTTATGGTCACTCAAAAACTCTATTTTTGCTTTATTGAAAAAATTGAGTGTTTCATTATGAGTTGGATAACTTTAACTCCACCTTGAGGTTAGCCTTATATCTAGTTGAGTTAGAAGCCTCTAGAACTTTAGGCAAGTGGGGGAGTTATTACTTTTTAGAGTGGTTAAGTTTAGGATCTTATTTAGGGGCAAATTTGAGAGGGTTTGAGTGTTCACCCAACCTCTAGTTTTAGAGGGGAATTCAAGATTGAAGGAGAAGGAGAAGGAAGGGAATGCTCATCTCAAATTGCACAATTTTCATAACCTAAAATTGAAGGTAGGAATCCCTCAGCTTATGTTGTTCATGTTTTGTTGCATGCTTAAGTTATTTTGTTTGCATATGTATGTTCATGTGTGTGTTGAATATGTTTGGGAAGGGATGGAAATAGGTTTTCTTAAATAGTTTTTTCTTTTGTTTTTTGTTTTTTTTTCGAAGGGATTATATGGGTTGTATCAGAATTACTCACCATTGGATAGGGCAGAAGTGGCCATGTACGGGAGGAGGTCTTTAGTTGGACTCTGACAGTGTAGAGTCTCTTCTCAAGACGAGAAGAGGGAGAGAGGGTAGGGTGTTATGGGCCCCTACTCGTCAGCACAAACCATGTTTTGAGTTTGAAATTTAAGAATAGAAGAACAAAAGTTCTTGAATTCATAGCTCTGAAAGGGCACCCATTATGGTGTTGTGTCTGACGTCTCCTATTGAAAAAATCCACCTTCTCCCTAGTCTAGTTCAATGTCAAACTTGTTGTGCAAACCAGAATAGGAGTGAATGTTTGATTTTGTCTTCATGTTATGATTAGTTGTCTCCTAGTCAAATTTCATTCTCTCCATGATCACGATGATGTATTGCAAAATTCGTAATGGATCCCTTGTTAAGGGCCAAGAAGGAAATTCAAAATGGTTAATGGTTTTTAGTTATGTTGGGAGATTTCTCCTCGGGATTGAAATCATGTGTAAAAATATTATTGTTAACTTATTGTGGAAATGACAATGATGTCGAGTTTTCTTCTTGGTTCTTTCCCGGCGGAACCTTTGAATCAGGTGGTTCAATAAAAAAATGATTGAGTAATATCCTTGCTTATGATATTTTTAGTTCGTTTCAGTTTTTGCATATGTACTTATAAATCAGATGTGATGATGTTTACCTTACTGCGACATTCTTATGTTATGTAATCATATTCATTTGATTTAGTTTAATTTGATAAAATGATGGAATATAATCTTGCAATTTTAAGTTCAAACCAGGTTAAAGAGAATTCGATGATATGATTGGTATTTCACTTCGTAAATTTCATGTGTATTAGGAAGCATAATGCACATTTTCAAATGTTCAAGCATTACATTTAACATCTACGTTATAAATCAACTTAAACCCCTCTCCCCTTGACTAATAAATAAATTTGAAATTTCATACTTAGTCAAAAAATGACCTTAAAAAAAAAAGTGTTCCCTTGAGGTAAATAAATCTGAATTTTGTATGGGAACAAAATTAATTGTTTTCCCTACAACAGAGCATCTAAAAGATTTTTTTATTATTCCTTTTGAACATAATTAATATTAATAAAAGAAGAACAATAAATTAAAAAATAAAAAATAAAAAATATATTAAAAAATAGTTCCCTTGCCATGATAATATAAGTTGCATTCAAATTTAACACTTAGAAGAAAAAATAAAGGAACAAAAAAAACATACTTACCTTGTTTTAAAAATCTACACTTACAAAAAAACAGGGATTTGGCAAATTTTTTTAACTCCCCTAGAGCAATTATGCTCTCTGGAGTTTGTATGAGGAAAATTAAATTCCCCTTTTTTGGAATAGAGAATCTCAAAAAGATTCTTCAAATATCATTTTAAAACTTATTAAAAATTATTTACTTAAAATTAAAAAAAAACAAAACAAGAAAGAAAATTCATAAAATATATTTCTAAATATCTATCCTACCCACTAAACTTTTTAACATTAATACCCTATCTTATCTCTTACCAAAATCACCTAAGCTACCACTTACCTTTTTTCTTTCCTTTTTCCATGGGTTGAAACCCATCTTTTTAGCTGTCATAAACTTGGAATATGGGCTGGAATTAATGTTTGGAGCAGGCTTGGAATTTGACGGTCACCCCTGCCTATCATATGAATTTTTGATGACGGTTGAGTCGTTTTAGTGCCTTTCATTTTACGTTCAAAATTTTTTATTGATTGTCAATTTTTTTTTATATGAATAATTTAATAAATTATTTTTAAATTTTAATAATTTTCACTATAATTTGCAACATATTAATTATAAAAAATATACTCAAAATTAAACCATCTAATATTCCAATCTATAACAAAAAAAATTCAATTAAAATTGGGATACAAAATATAGACTAATTAAAACAAATTAATCAAAGGTCAAGAACTCTTCTTGACTTTGTGTTCTTCCATATTTGATATATTTCATTCCAATTTACATCATTTATATACTTGCAAAAATAAATATAACATTAGTAACTATGTATGAAAATAAGAGTTCTGAAAACTACATACAATTTACCTTATGTGATTCAACATAATGAAAAGAAGAATTTTGAAAACTACATAAATTTACTTTATGTGATTGAATTGATGAAGAAGAATTTTGAAGCTACAAATAAAACAGAAATACAATTATTTGACAAAAAATAATGTTTTTGGTGATATGATTATATAGATATAAATTGGAATAAATATAATTTAGTAACAAATAAAGAAATCTCATATTTATAACAACTTTCTAATTTTTTCATATTTCTTTTGAAAATAATTCTAAAAACAATAATAAAAAATAAGTACAAGTCAATCATATATTAACAAATCATAGATGTTTCTAAATTAATATAAGAAAATGTTAACACATAGAGGATTTAATTTATAAGATTAAAAATATAAAATCATAAAAATATTAAAGAAACTTGGCAACTTTCTAAAATTAATATATTTAATTTTAAAAATGTTAAATCAATATAAATATTAACAAGTTTCTAAAATCACATGCTTTATAAAAAAAGATTATAAAATAATAATAATTACAAATTACAATGAATTAAGTTAAAAATATAGAAATAGAAATATATAAATAAGAATATAAAATATGTTAACAATTAAATCATAGTATTATTTATTAGTAAGTTGAATTTCTAAAATTCATATATTTTAGATTCTAAATTACTATTAATATACAAAATATATATTATATATTAATTAAAATATTTTATATTTTATTATACATATATTACATATATTTTAATATAATGTTATATCTATATTAGTAAGTGAAGTATTATATTATCCCTATAAGAGATTTTGACAGTTTATTCAGAAATCTAATTGTCAAATTTATGGTTTAAAAAAAATTTAGCCTGTCAATGTGTACGGTCTTTAAAAAAATTAGCCTATCATATACAGTTAAAATATTAAAAATGACCAATATGGCCATCAATTTCCAGGCCTGGTTTGGAGGGAAGCAAAAAGAGAAAGTCAAAATAGAAATTGGTGAACAAATTAATGAGGAGCAGGTTTGATGTTAAGTTTAAAACGCATGTTTCCTTTTTCATCCTTGCCTTTTCCTTGGCCTGGGTGTGCTTTTTTGTTCTTGGAATATTTGTTTGCTGGCTCAACGTGCCAACTTCTTGCATAACGCTTGGTAGTTGGTTAAAGTTAAGTTACGATGGGTATGGGTGGGTTAGTTTACTAAGTTTTATTTGTAGTTTTAGATTTTAGTTTGTTGTTTTTTTTGTTAATAGTAATTAGCTCATATATACCTCTATATATATTACACCGAGAGTAATCGTTCTTGAGGCGCCTATTTTCATTTAATCCCAAGGTTATTTTACTCACAGTTGGGATTATGAAAATGAAAATAGGTGCCTCGAGAACGATTACTCTCGGCGTAATATATATAGAGGTATATATAAGCTAGTGGCAATCGCGGCACAACAGGAAAAGTATTTTAAATTTTTTTTCTATTTTTTAAAGGTTAGTGCTGAATTATTTATTTCTTTTTAAATACAATTGTATAAACTTACTATAAAAATGTAATAGTGTAAACTTACTATAAAATTATTCTTGAATATTTTATTTTTTAATTTTATATATGGTGTTTATTTGTATCACTTTAATTCAATTTTATTTTAAGCATATTGTTATGTAAAATGTTATATTGAAGAGTAGAGTTATAGTTAGGGTTAGGGTTAGTGTTAGGGTTGGGGCTATTGTTAGGGTTTGAGTTATGGATAGGGTTAGAGTTACAGTTAGTAATAGAGTTACAATTAGAGTTAGGATTAGCATTAGGGTTAGGGCTAGGGTTATTTTTAGGATTATGAATCTTGTTAGGGTTATAGTTAGGGTTAGGTTTAGAATTAGAGTTAGAGTTAATGTTAGGATTAGGGTTAGAATTAGGGTTACAAATATAGTTAGGGTTAGAATTAGGGTTAGGGTTAGGGTTAAGGTAAGGGTGAGGGTAAGAATAAGGGTTTAGGTTAAAAATATAGTTAGGGTTAGGATTAGAATTAGAGTTAGGGTTTGAGTTAGAGGTAGAGTTGGAATTGGAGCTCAAATAAGGGCTAGAGTTAGAGTTGAAATTAGGGTTATAATTAGGATTAGGGTTAGGGTTAAAATTAGATTTATGGTTAGAGTTGTAGAGAAAGGGTTAGTTTTAGGGTGATGGTTAAGGTTAGGGCTATGGTTTTCATCTAGATTAAAGTAAGGGTTAAGATTAGAGTTAGAGTTTTGAGTCAGGGTTAAGGTTAGAGTTAAGGTTAGGTTGCGATTTTAGTAAAGGTTAAACTAAGGATTAGGGTTAGGATTAGAGTCTAATTATGGTAGAGTTAGATTTACAATTAGGGTTATATTTAAGGTTAGAGTTAGGGGTAGGATTATGGTTTAAAAAAAGTAATTCTCTTTTTGGCATATTGTATATAAAATGTTATAGTCCAACATAGATATATGGTTAGGGACAAAGTTACCATTACAGTTAATGTTAACCTTAGGGATAGAATAAGGGTTAGGGTTAGCATTAGGGTTAGGACTGGAGTTAGGGTTAGGGTTTGAGTTATGGTTAAGGTTAGAGTTAGAGTTACATTTATGGTTATTGTTAGAGTTATGGTTAAGGTTTGGGTTAGAGTTATGTTTATGGTTAAGGTTAGGGTTAGAGTTATGGTTATGGTTAAGGTTTGGATTAGAGTTATGTTTATGGTTAAGGTTAGGGTTAGAGTTATGGTCATAGTTAAGATTAGGGTTAGAGTTATGGTAATGGTTAGGGTTAGTGTTATAGTAAGGCTAGGGTTAGGGTTTGAGTCAGGGTTAAGGTTAGAGTCAAGGTTAGGGTTTGAGACAAGATTAAAGTAAGGGTTAGGGTTAGGGTTAGAGTCCAATTATGATAGAGTAAGATTTAGGATTAGAGTTAAGGGTTAGAGTTATGCTCATGTGGTTAAGGTTAGGGATAGAGTTATGGTTATGGTTATGGTTATGGTTAGGGTTAGGGTTATTATAGGGCTCGAGTTAGGGCTATTGTGGGGATAGGGTTAGGGTTTGAGTCAGGGTTAAGGTTTGATTTAGGATTAGGGTTAGGGTTCTAGTTAGGATTAAAGTTAGGGTTAGGATTAGGGTTAGATTCTAGTTATGGTAGAGTTAGATTTAGGGTTAGAGTTAGGGATAGAGTTATGTTTATGGTTAAGTTTAGGGTTAGAGTTATGCTCATGGTTAAGGTTAGGGTTAGACTTATGGTTATGGTTAGGGTTAGTGCTGCAGTGGCAGAGAAGAGAAACGCTATAGGAGACAACATTGTTGAAAATGTAATAGAGAATTTAATGTTATGTTTTAAATGCTTTTAGTTTTTGAAGTTTGTAATAACGTCCTACATGTGGTGGCATACCTAGAGTAGTAGTTTGATAAGCTCTCCAGATATAGCCACCTAGGACCAGGTGTGTGGATCTTAAATTAGAATAGTTTTTTTTTTTTTAAAGTTCGTAGGTGGAGTGTTTAATGATTTTTAGAATCCAATAATAGGTAGTAGGCAGTTTTTGGAATATTCCTGACTTAGAAAATGACTGTCTAATATTGGTAGGAAAAACATTTCAGATTCTTATCCTTTTTTTGGATAGAAGACATTCTTCTTTTCTAAAATAAGAAGAAAACGTTTCACATCCTTTAATAAGGAAAAGAAAGTCAGTTTTAAAATGAGAGCCAGTCGGCTATGTAGTAGAGGAATTGAATTTGGAGAGATATGGAATGTTTTTTTCATTTTGTCTTTGTGCAAGTTTTCGATGGTCTGAGTTTTGAATGGATTTTTCTTATCTTCTCACTGGAAACAAGTTGATAGTTTGCAGAAGATTAAAAAGTTTTAGTTTTGGGTCGAATTCGGTATGTTTGCAAAAAATTAGTCTCAGTGCATGGGTAATATCTCCCAAATGAACCATTGGATTTTTCTCAAATTTTTATATGTTGTTTGAAACCTAGTTACGCAAAATATCAATGGTTAGATTGAGAAAATATTGTCTGGTTCAAAAGTTATACATGTCTGTTCACGGGTCTATCTAAAGACAGCAAGAAGCAATGTTTTGTAGAAAAATGTACTCTGATGCGTGGTCAATATCTCGGGTTTTAACCGTTGAATTTCTCTAAAATTTTTATATGTTGTTTGAAACCTAATTACGCCAAATCTCAATGGTTTGATTGTGTAAATATTTTCTGGTTCGAAAGTTATTCATGTCTGAGTGCAGGTCTATCCGGAGGCAGCAAGAAGAAATTTTTGGGGGGATTTATTTTCAAAGTTTTGTTTATTGAATTTGATTTTAGTGTGTGATCCTAAAGGTTGTAGATGCCCCTTGAAGCAACTCAGTTGAATGACTGATTCCTCCTGAGTTTCCAAGGTGTGGCTTTGCATCATTTTTGGTATTAGAGCTTGAGAGTTGTAGGTTGTGAAGTTATATGCTGAACGCCCCTGATCAAGATTCCTCAATAGGGTCAAGCAAGATGGTGACCAATGTAGAGTTAGTGAAGAAAGTCGAGGAGCAAGAAGAACTTATCCAGAAAGAGAATAGATAGTTGAAGGGGATAGTGACAGAACTAGCCAGTAAGTTGGAACATATGCTAAATATAGTTGAGAAGAAAGAAATGAAAGAAGAAATGGAAGAAGAGGAAGACGTACCTGACAGTGAAGAAGATAGAATATCTGAGAATGAGAAGCCATTTTTTAAAGCTTTGAAGGCTTTGGGAGGAAAACCCGTGGAGTTACCTATGTTTACAGGAAAGATGGACGCTGAATTAGTGTTAGAATGGATTGAAGCCTTAGAGAATCATTTTGAATGTGAGAAAGTTTCAGAGTCGCAGCAAGTTAAGTTGGCTAAGTCCAGAATGAAGGGAGCAGCCCTTACATGGTGGAATTTTGTGCAAGAAGAAAGGGTAAAGGAGGATAAAAGAAAAATTTGTTCGTGGAAGAAGATGGTGTCAATGATAAGAGAGACGTATCTCCCTGAAGACTATGAGGTACAGTTGCATCAGAAGAGGCAGAATCTCAGACAAAGGGATATGGATGTCTGTACTTATACAGAAGAATTTCAGAAGTTAAGTCTAAGGTCAAAATTTGGAGAACCCGAGAGTATCAAGGTAGCAAGATACCTAAATGGTTTGAGGATGAACATACAAGAAGAGTTGCAGTTGCTGAGTCCTAACACTGTAGCTAAGTGATATCAATTGGCTTTAAAGGTGGAAGAGAAAATCAAAAGGAGACAAGAAAATAATAATAGAGGCAGAGAAAGACAACCATTCAGAGGAAGAGGTACATTTAGCGGAGGGAGTCCAAATTTTCAGCCACAAACGGAGATGCATAATGAAGATAATAAGTTTGATAATTTCAGAGGAAGTTTCACAGGTAGAAGGCCAAATTTCAGAGGAAGATCACCAGGAAGGAAAAATGGACCAATAAGATGCTACAACTATAATCAGGAAGGTCATATGGCACACAAATGTCCAGCAAAAGCAAGCTCTAGTACTCATGGTGAAAGGAGAATACCCCTGGCACAAGAAGAGGATTTACAAGAAGATTTAGATAGTTATGGTTATCCAGAAAAGGGACAAGCACTTACGATGAGAAGAACACTGTTAAAAATTCCTGTCAAAGAAGAACCACCACAAAGGAAGTCCATTTTCAGAACTACCTGTAAATCTGGAGGAAAAGTTTGTAAGGTACTAGTAGACTCTGGTTCTACAAAAAAATTTGTGTCCCTTGAAATGGTGGAAAAGTTGAAGCTACCAAGAATACAACACCCATATCCTTACAAAATATCTTGGTTAAATAAAGGGCAACACACTATAGTGGAAGAGCAAGCTTGGGTGGAATTTCAGATTGGAGCCTATAAAGATAGATTATTGTTTGATATTGTTAATATGGATGCATGCCATTTACTTTTCGGCAGACTTTGGCAATATGATCTCAAGGCACATCATGATGGAGTGAAGAATACATATACCATTACAAAGAATGGAAAGGTCATTGAACTTATAGCTTTAGTTGAGCCAAGTCAAGAAGAATCCAAAACCGTAGAAGCCAAAGTTATGATGATGGGTAAGAAAGAATTCTTGAAAGAAGTGATAGAAAAGAAGAAAAGAGAGGAAGAAGAAATGAGAAAACAAAAAGAAGAGGTAAGCAAGATAGAAGAGGAAATAAAAAGTTTGAGAAGGAAACATGAAGAGAATGAAGCTAAGTTGAGAGAAAATAAAATGCAGAAAGAAGGAGTGCAGCAAGTAAATGTTGATGAGAAGAATAAAGAGGAAAGTCCTATGGGATTTGAGTGTGATAAAGTTATGGTTGGAACAATAATGTGTCCTTTCAAAATAGAGAAGAGTACAATGTTGGAAGGTACTCCTATGGAAAAGATTTTGGAGGCAACTGATGAAGCCTTAAATATGCATAATGAAGAAAAATGTCAAGAGGAATGGCATGGAGATGAAGCTAAGGAATGTGTAACAACAAGTTCTAAAGAAGAATCTAATTTAAGGGAAAAATTTGCAGCCATTGTGGGAGAATGGAAAAGGCATGGCGGTAGTACGAAAACTCAGCTTGAAGAAGAAAGGAAAGAGTGCAATACTGTTATTGTTCTTGAGCAAAGTTGTAATAAGAAAGAGATATTTGAATGTGAGATTACTACAGAAGATCAAGATGATGATAAATGTTTAATAAAGGAAGAAGAGATAAATATGATTCTTAAGATTCAAGATGTGAAACTGGTTGATAGTCAAGAAGGAGATAAGTTTATGGTTACTATTGATGAAGATAGATATGATGCACATCACATGGTGTATAAGGAAGCTCATATTCAAAAAGAGAACTCAAATAATCTTAATGCTGATGATATGTTTTCTTCTAATAATGTTTATGTAGGGATGCAGATTTCATGTATAGTGAATCATGCTGGAGAATTTTCTGTGACATTTACAGCATTAAAGAATCAAAGCTACAAGGTGGAGAAGTTGGATATATATTTTTTTCCTTGTAGATATGCTCATCCTAGTTCAAAGAAATTGGAAAGTTTGAAAGAAGAATGAGATTCATTTCTACAACACATCATCTCAAGAGGACTTGAGATTCATTCTACAAGGGAGTATGCTGCAGTGGTAGAGAAGAGAAACGCTATAGGACGCAACATTTTTGAAAATGTAATAGGGAATTTAATGTTATGTTTTAAATGCTTTTAGTTTTTGAAGTTTGTAATAACGTCCTACATGTGGTGGCATACCTAGAGTAGTAGTTTGATAAGCTCTCCAGATATAGCCACCTAGGACCAGGTGTGTGGATCTTAAATTAGAATAGTTTTTTTTTTTTTTAGTTCGTAGGTGGAGTGTTTAATGATTTTTAGAATCCAATAATAGGTAGTAGGCAGTTTTTGGAATATTCCTAACTTAGAAAATGACTGTCTAATATTGGTAGGAAAAATGTTTCAGATTCTTATCCTTTTTTTGGATAGAAGACATTCTTCTTTTCTAAAATAAGAAGAAAACATTTCACATCCTTTAATAAGGAAAAGAAAGTCAGTTTTAAAATGAGAGCCAGTTGACTATGTAGTAGAGGAATCGAATTTGGAGAGATATGGAATGTTTTTTTCATTTTGTCTTTGTGCAAGTTTTCGATGGTCTGAGTTTTGAACGGATTTTTCTTATCTTCTCACTGGAAACAAGTTGATAGTTTGTAGAAGATTAAAAAGTTTTAGTTTTGGGTCAAATTCGGTATGTTTGCAAAAAATTAGTCTCAGTGCATGGGTAATATCTCCCAAATGAACTGTTGGATTTCTCTCAAATTTTTATATGTTGTTTGAAACCTAGTTACGCAAAATATCAATGGTTGGATTGAAAAAATATTGTCTGGTTCAAAAGTTATACATGTCTGTTCATGGGTCTATCTAGAGACAGCAAGAAGCAATGTATTGCAGAAAAATGTACTCTGATGCGTGGTCAATATCTCGGGTTTGAACCATTGGATTTCTCTAAAAAAATTATATGTTGTTTGAAACCTAGTTATGCCAAATATCAATGGTTTGATTGAGTAAATATTTTCTAGTTCGAAAGTTATTTATGTCTGAGTGCAGGTCTATCCGAAGGCAGCAAGAAGAAATTTTTGGGGGGATTTATTTTCAAAGTTTTGTTTATTGAATCTGATTTTAGTGTGTGATCCTGAAGGTTGTAGATGCCCCTTGAAGCAACTCAGTTGAGTGACTGATTCCTCCTGAGTTTTCCAAGGTGTGGCTCTGCATCAGTTAGGGTTATAGTAGGGCTAGGGTTA
Source organism: Cupressus sempervirens (assembly GCA_028749045.1). Classification (NCBI taxonomy): domain Eukaryota; kingdom Viridiplantae; phylum Streptophyta; class Pinopsida; order Cupressales; family Cupressaceae; genus Cupressus; species Cupressus sempervirens. Next base: position 565,290,772 of record CM053791.1, read on the forward strand.
GGGTTAGGGTTAGGGTTAGGGTTAGGGCTTGAGTAAGGGTTAAGGTTCTAGAGTTATGGTTATGGAAAAGTTGTGAGCCAAGATTAAAGTTAGGGTTAGGGTTATGGTTAGAGTCCAATTATGGTAGAGTTAGATTTAGGGTTAGAGTTAGGGACAAATTAATGTTTATGGTTAAGGTTAGGGTTAGGGTTAGAGTGAGAGTTAAGGTTAGGGTTAAGGTTAGAATTAAGGTTAGGGTTAGTGTTAAGGTTAGGGTTAGGGTTAGCATTAGGATGAAAATTAGGGTAAGGGATAGGGTTTGAATTAGAGTTAGGGTTCTTGTTAGGGTTAGGGCCAGGTTTAGAGTTACAGTCAAGGTTAGAGTTAGAGTTAGGGTTAGGATTAGGTTTAAAATTAGAGTTAGAGTTGAGATTGGGGTTAGGGTTAGAATTAGGGTTAGAAATATAGTTAGGATTAGAGATAGAGTTAAGGTTAGGGTAAGGGTAAGAATTAGGGTTACAAATATAGTTAGGGTTAGTGTTAGGGTTAGAATAAGAGTTAGGGTTAGGGTTAGAGATAGAGTTAGAATTAGAGTTAGAATAAGGGTTGGAGTTAGAGTTAGAGTTAGAGTTAGGGTTATATATAGGGTTAGAGTTAAGGTTAGGATTAGAATTAGTGTTAGAGTTAGGGTTATGGTTAGTGTTAGGGTTATGGTTAGGGTTAGCATTAGGGTTAGGGTTAGGGATAGTGTTAGGGTTATGGTTAGGATTAGCATTAGGGTTAGGGTTACAATTAGAGTAAGAGTTAAAATTAGAGGTAGTGTTAGTGTTAGTGTTAGTATAAGAGTTAGAGTTAGAATTAGAGTTAGAGTTAGGGTTCAAGTTAGAGTTAGAGTTAAAGTTAAAGATAGAGTTGTGATCAGGGTTAGATTAGGGTTAGGGTTGAAGTTAATTGATTAGATTTAGGGTTAGGGTAAGAGTTAGGGCTAGGATTAGGATTAGAATTAGGGTTAGTGTTAGAGTTAGAGTTATACATAGTGTTAGGGTTAGGATTAGGGGTAGGTTTATAGTCAAAGTTAGGGTTAGGGTTAATATTGGGGTTAGGGTTACAAAAAGAGTTAGAGTTAGAGTTAGGGTTATAATTAGGGGTAGGATTAGAATTAGGGATAAAGTTAGAGTTGGAGTTAGGGTTAGAGTTAGAGTTAGAGTTAGATTTAGGGTAAGAATCAGGGTTAGGATTAGAATTAACATTAGAGTTAGAGCTAGGGTTAGAATTAGGGTTAGGGTAAGAATTAGAGTTAGAGTTAGAGTTAGAGTTAGGGTTAGAGTTAGGAACAGAGTTATAGTTAGGGTTAGAATTAGGTTAGGGTTAGAGCTAGAATTGGGGTTAGGGTTAGAATTAGGGTTAGAGTTAGGGTTATATAGGTTCGGGTTAGGATTAGGGGTAGAATTAGAGTTACAATTAGAGTTAGAGTTAGAATTAGGGTTACAAATATAATTAGGGTTATAGATTGAGTTAGAGCTGGAGTTAGGGTAAGGGTAACAATTGGGGTTAGGGCTAGAATTAGGATTACAAATAAAGTTAGGGTTAGAATTAGGGTTAGGGTTAGGGTTAGATTTAGAGGTAGGATTTGAGCTAGAGTTAGAGTTAGAATTAGAATTAGAACAAGAGTTGGAGTTAGAGGTAGGGTTAGAATTAGGGCTAGGATTATGGTTAGCATAAGGGTTATGGTTAGAGTTAGGGTTAGCATTAGGGTTAGGGTTATAATTAGTGTTAATTTTAGTGTTAGTATTAGTGTTAGGGTTAGAATTGGGGCTAGAATTGAGGCTAGGGTTAGGGTTAGGGTTAGGGTTAGAATTAGAGTTAGAGTTAGGGGTCAAGTTAGAGTTAAAGTTGGAGATAGAGTTGGGGTTAGAGTCAGATTTAGGGTTAGGGTTGGAGTTAGGGTTATATTTAGGGTTATATTTAGGTTTAGAGTTAGAGTTAGGGTTAGAATTAGGATTGGGTTTATGATTAGAATTAGGGTTAGGATTAGAGTTAGAGTTACATATAGTGTTAGGGTTAGGATTAGCATTATATATAGTGTTAGGATTAGGATTATGGGTAGGATTAGGGTTAGAGTTAGGGTTATAATTAGAGTTAGATTTATAATTATAGTGAGGGTTAGAGTTAGAGTTAGAGTTAGGGTTAGAATTAGGGGTAGGGGTAGGGTTAGGGTTAGAGATAGAGTAGAGTTAGAGTTAGGGTTAGAGTTAGAATATGAGTTAAAATTAGGGTTAGATTTAGGGTTAGAATTATCATTAGAGTTAGAATTAGAGTTAGGATTAGAGTTATAGTAAGGCTTAGGGTTAGGGCTAGAATTAGGTTTAGGGTTAGAATTAGCATTAGATTTAGGATTATAAAGGGTTAAGGTTAGGGTTAGGGGGAGAATTAAAGTTAGAGATAGAGTTAGAGTTAGAGTTAGGGTTAGGTTTAGGGTTAGGGTTAAAAATAGAATTATCTAGTTAGAGTTAGAGTTAGAGTTAGGGTTTGTGTTATTATTGCGGTTAAGATAATTTTTGGGTTACTAATCATATATAGCTGATGTTAACTTGCTATTATTACACTTTACCTTGGTGTTAAGATAACTGACAGGTTAAATTTTAATGTGGGTTAGTTCTATTATAGTGCCCATGATTAGTGCTATTGTGATACAAGTTATTAACCTTTTTAATAATGTAATCCCTGCCCCGTCTCTCTCCCTCTCTCTCTCTAAGTACACCCATTAATATCTCACCCCACTATCTAAATATACCCTCTCTCTCTGTAGTCTCTAGTAATGCCCCTCTAATATGTCTCTCTAATCTCTAGATACACCCACTTATCTCTCCCACCCTTTTTTCTAGATACTCCTCCTAATCTCTCTCTAACTTTACGCTCTCTAGATACACCCCTAATCTCTCTCTCTCTCTCTCTCTCTCTCTCTCTCTCTCTCTCTCTCTCTCTCTCTCTCTCTCTCTCTCTCTCTCTCTCGCTCACTCTAGGTGTGTGTATATACATATTATCACTTATAAAAAAAAATAAAAATTCTAGATACTTGTACATATAGGGTTAGGCTAAGGTATATAATTTACTAAATGATTAGTACAATCATATATAGAGTAAGAGTTAAATTTAGGATCCAAGGTTTACAATTTCATTTATATGACACTCAGTGTTATGGTTAGGGTTAATAAGTGGTTAAATGTTACACTAAAATAAGGGACAGGGTTAAGGGAAGCATGAGATTTAGGTGTAGTGTTGGAGTATTTGGAGTACAACTATGGTCAAATTTGGGATATATGTTATACAAATGACTCGAATAGTGGAAAAATTAATTCATGAAAGGGAAGTTATAAGTCCCAACACAACAATTCAGATGATGTTAAAAGTGTGAAAGAATATATAAGAGTCAATTTTATGACAATTATTTCTCCATGATGATGTGAGAACATTATATATTGTTGAATTTTTAATAATGCTAATGCAATTTTTATTGCAATGATTAAGAATTGTAATCAATAAATCTCCCTATCATTAAGGAATCTATTTAGACTTATGATTTTCTTTCTTAATTAATATATTTAGTAGCCACATCCATTGAAGAATTTTTTCATACAACAATAAATTTATTTTGTCTTGTTCTCTTGTCCATGAAAGTTGCATTGAACAATGGGGAAATAAAATTGCCAATACAACTAATTAGAAATAAAAATTTGAAACCAAAGACAAGAATGAACAATATACAAAAAATATATCTGTGATGGTGTAAATACATATCACATTCTTCAATGATTAGGATTCTTTTGTGACCTTTATTTGAACAATGATTGTGAAATACTTCTTTCATCATTGAGGGAAACCCATCCACTTTTGTAGATGTGTCACACAAATTTTTTTATGCATCTTTCATATGCATTTCTTCCATTTCCTCAACATAGTCAATTGGAAATATTGCTTCTCTATAACTTTAATTATAGTCGTGTGTGCCTCTTTAATTATTTGTAGGCATTTGTCAAACTCAATCTCGAAGAAATCATTTGAGATCGTTGAAGTAGTTAGGCTCTAGTATCCAATAATGTTTGATTCTCTATTCAAGGTATCCATAACTCAAATAGTAACCTACAAACTTATAAAAAAAAAATCAACATATGGAAATCATCATAATGAAAAAGTATTAATAGTTTTTTATAAGAAAAATAGGTTTTAAGGGATCTTGAAACCCATAAGTTTTACAAAAACAAGGCTGATAATAAGCCAAAGAAGCCCAACCAAAACATAGGTCCAATAGCTAAAAAAAAGCTCGAAGGCCTAGCCCAAAACAAAGGCCCACAGAAAGGCCAGAAAACAAACAAACTAAAATAGACTATAGAAAGCCTGTCGAAAAGCCAAAAGCCAGGAAGACAAAAAGACAAAAGACAAGAAAACTAGTCTTCAGTTATCTTCTCCATTTCCTGCATAGTCTAAGCTGCCTCAATTATCTTTTGCTTCTCCTTTGCCATTTGATCTTGGACCTTCTCCATGCCCTGATCTATACTGGTGAGAGTACTGATTGTGGTCTTGTCATCATCCGACCTGGCCTTATCCTTGTTCTGTCCTCCCTCCTCCACCAGCAAGCCCCTATCCTTAAGTTTACGAGAAAGGGATTGGATGTTGTCATTCATCGAACTCAGGAGAGAAATCATCCGACTTGCCAGGTTGTGGTTGTAGTTTTCAAGATTTCTTAATCTCCTTTCATTTAAGCTTTCTCTATTTTCCTGGTCCTCCTGGCTGTCATTACCTATCTTATTCTTAATACTTTCCATCTGGGATACCCTTTCTCTAACTTCCTCTAGCTCATGGAAGAGCCATTTGATTGATCTGAAGTTGTCAATCATACTACTGCGGACATTATTCAGAAGGTTCATTCCAGTCTCCCTTGTGTTGTTTGAGATGGCCAGGATAGCTGGGTCTATGAGCTCATTGAGCCTAGGCTGCTCTAGGTTGTCCACCAGGATTTGAGGGTTCATAGCTTCCCTAAAAATCCCCATAGTAGTAGTCCTCACATTGAAATTTTTCCAGGCCTTTATCCTATTTTTGACCTGCACTTCCCCCTCGTTCTCACCAGTGATGACATTCACTTTTTCCTCTGAAGGAGGCTGAGACTGGACAGGGAGAGGGGAAGAGGAATAACATCCTCCTCTGATTTCTAGTCTCCTCAACTCTCACAACCTCTCTCTTCCATTTTTTCCCAGGTTTCTCCTCTTCCACCTCCTCCTCCGACACTTTGTCAGAATCTTTCATATCCATTTCCTCCTCCTCCTTAGCATAACCCTCTTTTTCTTGAGCTTGGCTGTGATCCCTAGGGATTTTCCTGCTGGGAGTTGTAGCAGTGGACAGTTTCTTGGCTTGACCTTTTTTCTTCTTTCTTGAGGAAACATTGTCCTCCTCTGAGGTAATGCTCTCAATGTCATCAGAGTTAGAGGAAAAGCTGGAGCTGCCTTCATCAACATCCTCAACATGAGGAGGGTTCTTGCATATAGACTAAGCTTTGAAATGCTCATGGATGAGAAGAAATAATCCCTCATTCAAAGCAGGGTTAACAGTGGCTTTCTTCTTGAAACTAGAGATTTCCTTGTTCATAGAAGTGAGAAGGTAAAAGGGAATGGAAATTCTTTTCTTATGGCAAAAATGATTTAAAATCACAAAATGGTGAGTTCTGACCCGATCAAACCTAGGGTCCAGGGTAACATAATCAATGAGGGCATATAAAACATACCTCTAGAACTTCTTTATAGTCTCCGTCACATAGAAAGACTCTTTCTTTTCCAGGTTGTTCATCTCTGCAGAATTTCTCATGAACTCCTTGACTACATTGGACAAAAGTTTCTTGTCCCTGTAGAATTTGAAACCCTCCATAGGGATACCAATGACCTCCGCAACCACCTCCTTTGTGATTTGGAAAGAAACCCCATTCACTTTGACCTTGTCATTATTCCATGAGTTCACCATGCTGTTGGTGACCTCAGGGTCAAAACCATGGAGTTTCTCAAAAAAATTCACAACTCCGCCCTTTTCCAGTTTTTTCTAGACTTTGCCCATATTCTTCAACTTCTCCACTTCACCCGCTGGCTCCTTTCTGCTCTGTTCTCTAGTCATGACATCCATTTTTTCTTCAACAATTCTCATGAGCCCCAATCTTCGCAAATTTTTTTCGACCAAGATTTTGGCTCTATTTCTATTATTGGGTTCGTGATCGTTTGCCTCTTTGATATAATAGCGAATGAAAATGATAACGATCCTCCAAACGTGTCAAAAAGATGGAGAAAATCCCTTGAGATTACAAAAACCAAGAAACATATTATTGCTCGTACCAACATCCATTATTTCTTTATTAAACATGATTACAGTTAGATTGACCCGTACTTCCATGGATTTTCTCTAGCTCGATTAGTGACTTAGCCTCCATCAAAATATCTTTTCCAGAATGCCAGATCATCTCTTTGTCTGCTCCCACCCCTTTGTTAGCGAACCAGTCAGCAACTAGGTTTGCCTCTCTAAATGCATGAGTGACGTGGACTTTCTCAAATTTTGTGAGGGTGGCACGTGTCTCATCAATTATATTTGTAATCGACCATGAGGGAGGGGAGATACCATTAATATTGTTAATTATGTTTTTGGAGTCCCCTTCAAGCCAAAGTTTGGAAACTCCAGCTTCAAAAGCAAGTTTTACCACACTGCACGTGACTCTGGCTTCAGCCAAATGGTTGGTCTGGGTTCCAAGTGGGAGAGAAAAGGCCACAATCCCCTCCCCAAAACTATTTCTTATAATTCCATCACTTCCAAAGGGGCTAGGGTTGCCCTTAGAAGCACCATCGAAGTTGACTTTTGACCATCCTTCCAGGGGTAGAATCCATCTGGCATCCTGTCTTTTGGGATCCCTGTCTTTTTCTTTAACTGTCTTCTTGTCCCCTATATCAACTTCCCCCTCCTTCATCACTTGAAGGTTTTCTTTTGTGTTTTTCAAAATCTTCCTTCCCAAAATTATAGCCGGCTCCTCTCTATCCCTGAAAATTCTGTTGTTCCTTTCCTTCCAGATACTCCAACAGAAGTGAGGCAAAACCCAGGCATAATTATCCTACTGGCTTGCAATTTTATAGAGGCTTTTCCATTGACTGAAAAAGTCGATAAGGTTATCCAGCCAACGCCAAAGAATCTCCATTTCATGATTAAGAGAATTCCACACCTCCCTAGCAAAGTCACATTGAATGAAGATATGATTTCCTGACTCAGACTGGTTTTTAAAGAGCGGGCATCTGTTGGGCATAACATGGCCTCTCTTCATGAGGTTATCTTGTGTTAGAATTTTGTTCTGAAGGGCCAACCAATAAAATATGTTGATCTTAGGAGTGAGGCTCGAGAGCCAGGCATCCACCCAAGGGGGTTTCTCCTTTAAAACCAAGAGAGAATTGTAGCCAGAAGCAACATAATAACTTCCATTGGGATTATCCCTCCAGACTATCTCATCCTTATTATTACTAGGGATCAAAGTGTTAAGAATAGTCATTATTGGTTTCATAGTCCAACTCATTCAAGTACCCATTGAATAGCATACTTATCATCGCTTTCATCATCATACTTTCTTCAAATCCTCTTCCTCAATCAAATGATCTAGTACTCTACTAAATTAGCATAATGTCTAACCAACTAAGGTTTGAGATCAATAAAAACATAATAATTGTAGATATTACCACATTTATCCACCCTGGGTCTGCAATCTTACCACATTTCTCCTTTAGCTCTTTCATCCTGATGATGGATCACAGAGTGTGATTTGAAACATTGATGTACAAATTGTCACACAATCTGCCCAGAAAGTACAACAAAGAACATAATAATTAATATGACTCTTTTACATACAATAACAACATTATCAATTGGTGCTAACAATTTGTGATGTCAATTATATTGTCTTGCATTTTGTGTATAGATCTAGATTCAGTGAACCCATGTATCAGAGATTTTATGAGGCTCATCGTGTTCTTTATCATCATCTGAATTGGTTTTGTTTACATTCATTGGAGATGTTGTTTCATTGTCAGCATTGATTACTAGAGCTTCTTTTTTGTCATCTTTTATTTTAACATTTTTCATTTTGTGTAGTGGTGTATTGATAAGTTTTGCAAGAGCTTGCATGACTACATTTGGCCACACCATTTTTGTTTGAAATACACTTTTGTATTCCAATTGTCTCTTAAGAGTGATAATAATTTATATTGTGATATTAGTTACCTATGGTTGTGGTAATACATTTTGTACGATGTTCATGTTTACATGAACACCTATAATAGAACCTTTTAGTCCCTGTACCATCTTAATATGGACACACTTGCCTTTTAAGAACTTTTATCTCCCTCTTAATAATACCTTCTTTGGACCATGGATATGCATGTGTTCAATCTCATTTTCTCTTATTTTCTTTATCTTTCCACCCTATTTCTCCTGATATCAACCTCTTCCTTCTATGGCTTTCCAAATTTGATCTCCAAGACCAGGTCAACCTGTTCTAGACTAGGTTGACCTATGTTGACCTAGTCCCCAAAGGTTTTAGGGCTCTAGGTCTGAAAGACCTCAGGAGTTTAATTTGTTTCTTTTGCTTTCTCTGGTAGCTTGTATTATTTTCCTACTCGAAAACTCATATCTAAGAAGACTTGGAGGCTTTTTTCTTATATCTTATTCATAATTCAATTCCAATATTTCAAGCTCTTTCTCTTAAGTGAATATTCATGCCTTTTGCATTCAAGGAGTTCAAGTATTTAATATTTTCAAGCATTTAAGCATGGAGATTTCTATCTATCCTTTATGAACATTTCCTCTTTGAGATCTAGCTTATTTTTGGCCATCAAGGGATGAGATCTACATTGAAACATTCATTATCTTCTTCATCGATGCACTTTTATATCCATGGCACTATGATGGTATTATGGTAGATCCGTTGCAAAGTGTGGAGATACCCAACATTCCTAGTTCAATATCTACAACACATTTACATACAAAATCCTTACTAACAAGTGTTTCAAGCAAGGATAATTCTAACATTTATTTTGTCTTTCAATCATTTTCATTTTCATTTTTGAATTATAGTTAATTCCTCAACCTAGGGATTGACCAAGGTGATCCCTCATCAAAACCCAACCACAAAACCCTTTTTCTATGTTGATTTGTAGGATATCAACGATAAATGTACAACTTTGGAACCTACTTTTTGGGAGCTTTATGGAGAAGTCAGTTTTAGGTCATTAGACTATGTCAACCTGGTTATAGGATGTCCTTCCAAGTTGACCTAGTCCTTCAGTTTCCTTTTTAGGGAGATTTATGAATTTTGTTCCTTTCATCATTTTATTTCGAGATCTATAGATGGATATTCAAAATTAGTTTAGATCTATGAGTTTCAGAGCTAAAGTACATCTTCCACTATGTATTTCGAGGAAAGTCTTTCATATTTTATTTCCTTTCATATCTTTACCCTAGATCTATATCTTAATTGCGCTAATTGTGTTTGCATGGTGTCTAGATTTAAATTATTTAAGCAATTAGTTCAATTTCACATTCGCATAATCCTATCAAGGGCCAAAGTATTGCATTCCTCTTTATAATTTGAATTTACTATTAGCACCCTTCTTCCTTTGAGTTCTAGCTAATCTAATTTGGATCATAAGTGGAATCATATTTGGAAATTCCCCTCTTTCCACCACATACATATTTGAATGGCTTAGTGACCCTAGAAAAGAGAAGACCTACAACCCTATTAAAGTGCCCCCTTTCCCCCCCTAAAAATTTTGGTGAACTCGACTTGTACCCCTTTCTTTTTGGAGTCAATTTTTTTTTTTGGGTGTTTACATTCTTTTGGAAAACCAAACAAGTCTCCCTTCTTTTGGTGTTAGATTATTTTGGGCATTTACCTTCTTTTGGCGAACCCATCCTTCTTACCCTTTTTCATAGAGTTATATTTGGCTATCTTGTTCATGGTTAGATCTCTCTTTTATGTTCTTTATTATATTTGCATGGCTAGATCTCATTAGGTCCTCCTTTTGTGATCTCCTCTTTTATGAGCTTAATTAAACAATGTCCAACCTATTACATTCTTGTTAGGTGAAGCCGTAGACTCATGGGCTCCTTTGATTGTGACTCCTCTTCTTCCTAGGACTCATGATGATACTCACATCTTTACTCATGATCTTAATCCTATAATAGAGCATAAAATATCTCACTCATCCCATGATGATGATGATACTTTAAGAGTTTATCCTTTGCAAGTTGATAAACTTTCTAATGAATTTGATAAATTTAAAACTTGGCTTGCTCAAGAAAACTAGAATCCTAATAATGTTGCTACTATCGAAGATCTTAATAATCTTTTTAACAAAATAATAATAATATTTCTATCATTTGTGGTATATCTCACCTTATTAATATTAACTCATGCTAAGTCTTTAGCATAATTTTCTCAAGAGTTAGGATATCCTTCTCCTTCCACAACCATTGAACCTTCTATTATGATTTCTACCAATTTTTTTAGCATACCTACATATGATCCACCTCTTATGACTACTTCTACACAACTTCTTCTCCTTTAAGTGTTGGTCCTCCTAGCTTTCACTTCCCATGAGTGTTTTCTACTTCCATTCCTTCTTCATTACCCTCATATAATGTGGTTCCTTTTACTTATTGGAACCCTTTACCATTCCTTCTAATCCTCTGCCAATTTTTTTACATATTCCTTCTACTTCTTATAACTTTACTAATACATCTAGCATACCTCTTCCTACTAGTGTTTCTTCTGATCCTATCATTAGTACCTTGGTTCAAACCATTACTACTTTACAACAACAACTCACTCAATTAACTCAATCTAAGTACAATATTCCTACATGTGATGTTGTTAATCATCTTTCCTTGGATATCCTTCATGTTATTTTTGCACATTATGTTGAGATACCTCATCTTAAGACTTATAATGGTGAGGAAGATCTCATAATTCATGTTAAAACTTTCCAGAGTATATGTAGTGATTTTTCTCATGACTATAGGATTATGGGTAAGTTGTTTTCATATAGCTTTAGCAATGGATACTTGTAATGGTATTTATCTCTACCTCCTTATTCTATTGATTCATTTCAAACTCTTGTTAAATCAATAGTTTTAGAATAATATTGGTGCACAAATTTCTTTAACTAATTTAATACATTGTAAGCAAAATGTTAAAGAGAAAGTTACTGAATTTTTTGGTAGATTTATTTTTTTGTATTCTCATGTTTCTTATCTTGTCCTTGATCATGAGATTCAACACCTTTTCCATAATTTACAAAAAAGACATTAGGGATAATATTCTCCTTACTAAGCATACCTCATTTTCACATCTATATGCAATGCTATTCCATTACAAGTTACAAGTGAATCAACTCAAGAGCTCTACGTTAATGGCTCTTGTTTCTAGTGATAAGCATGATAGCATCATAAATTCAAACAAGTTCTCTAAACCTAAAAATTTCATCAAAATCAAATCTACCAATACAGTTGATGATCAAGTGACTACTACATCTAGAGCTATGCCTACTTTTTCCTCTGTATATCATCCTAATCATTAGTATACTCAATTATCTAAACCATTGTCTAAGGTGATGACTAAATTGATTCATACTCGTGTCTTAACCTTCCTCCTATTTGTCCTATTAATCCTAGTAAATAGTTGCCTAAGTCTTTTGATTCAAATGTTTTCTATCAATATCACCATCAACTAGGCCATGATACACAAAAATGTTATGGTTATAAGAATTCTCTTTAGGATCTTATTGATTCTAAGGCTATATCTATTGATGCTTAAGTTAATCTATTGGGTTGCCTAAATAGAATTTATAGATTTATATTAATCCTTTACCTTCACACTCAACAAATGTAATTAATTTACCTTCTTCTTCTAATTACCATATTAATTATGATGAGAAGATACAAGAAGAAAATCATGTGGTTAATCATGTTAAGTTAGCACCTCAACCTCCAATTACTTCTCCACCTAAACCGAAACAGACACCTATTATTGGCTTTAATCATCTTGATATGTTTAAGGCCTCGATCAATGTCAAGTTAAGCTTGGTATTCTATGGCTTTCTTCCATACAAGTCATAGCTTCTCCTATTCATAAATTTCTTAAATTTACTCTTGATGGAGAGATTATTATTATTAATTATTCTCTTTATAAGTTGTTGTATACTAGAGATTGTGTTGAGATTGATTTTTATTGGCCATCTTGTCCTAAAAAAACACCTACTCATCCTGATCATCTTTATAGAAACTATCAACAACATAAAGTAGTGAAGATCATGGAGCTTGGTCATCCTAAGAATTGTTCACTTGCTCCTATCCTGCCTGCTCCATCTGCTCCTTCTACTTATGAACCTATTTTACCTTCTACATCTCTTACCTTAGCTACTTTACCTAAACCTGTTGATGTTCCTTCTTTGTAACCTATGTTAGTTGATCCCAATCCTCCTACTGTGTCTCGTAAGGCTATTTATAATCAACATGCTTGTCAGCATCATAATAATTTTCAAGCTAAATATTTTTCTCTTGCTTCTCATCCTATGTCTTCTTCTCAACCTTTACCTTCCTTTGATCAAACAACACATGAGCCTTTAGAGGAAGATAAACAAGGTAAATTTATGCATATGGGTAAACATGATCTTTTTGTTCATATTTTAGATTCTATTAATATAGATATGGAAGATACTTTATATGATGAACATGTTAGTAGTGATGAAGAATTAATTCATAAATTGTCTCAAACTAAACTGGAAAATTATGTATTCAATTGCACAAACTTGTTCAATAGAACTCCCAACCCTTTGGATGTGTTTGATTGATGATTTTATAGATTAACCAAGAGGTTACAAGTGTTGGAATAACCACCAAGATTCTCCTTGCATTTTGCAGCTTTTTTACCAAAAAAGTTGTCAAGCAACTTTTCGAAAAGTAGAACAATCTTGACAACTTTTGGCACCCTTGAGAAACTTTGTTCTCCTTCACTTGGGAACCTCCAAATTTGTCTATTTTGACCCAAAAATTATGTCTAGACATAATTTAGCCCCTGGGACATTAATATGCATGATTTAGGCCATTTTTACCTTCTTGACAACTTTTCCCAATTGTTGCCCAATTTGACATATATTCTCCTTCCAACTCCCAAATGACATGTTAGGAGTCCTAATCCATGCAAGAGGATTAAATTACATCATATAGGACAAGGTGGGTTAAAACCACACCTTCTTCAAACTTCTTATGGTCCTAGACCTATGCCCCCTAGCACAAGCTACACTCATAAACACACACCAAAAACATCCACCTTGCAACTTTTGCAACCCAAAAAAGATGACCTCTACAAGGTCCAAAATCACCCACACCCATGACTTGGCTAGAGTCAATACATGCCCAAAATCCAAACCAACTAGAAACCAAAAATGAAAGCTCTCACTAGGTTCTCCTACACCATACTCTCAAAAACAAAAAGAAGTTAATCCATCCTTGCATTAAGTAGGCTTGGATCAATGCCCAACCTTTTAAATTCTATCTTTCTAACCCAAGTAACATCAACTTCACCTTTTCCCAACCATTGGATAAGATGTTCCAAGTAGGCCTTGGTCCTAGTCTGCTTGTAGACTCTGGAATCCGATATCCTAGCTACTTGTAGAGGTGGATGAGGGCTTAGTTGAAAGGTTGCTACATCTTGTATGACCTCTTGGAGACTCTGATCAATATCTAGGATAGGTCCTTTGTGGGCAACCAAATCTGCAACATTGAAAACTGGTGACAAACCTAGGTCTATAGGAAGCTCAACCTTATAGGCATTTTCCCCTTATTTTTCAAGTATTTTGCAAGGACCTACCCTCCTCATGTGGAGCTTATGTGATACCCCCTTCAAAAAAAAAAATAGATGTACCATCACAAGATCTCCTATCTAAAACCGTAACTCCCTCTTTGAGGCATCCATCTTTTATTTCAATCTGTCAGCATTTTTAGTCAATGTCTTCCTTACAATTTCATGGAATTCCCTCATTAATTGGGAAAATTCCTTAGCATAGCTACTACTTGGAATCCCATCTTTCAAGGTTCTCAACTCAAAAAATCCTCTAGAATGCAAACCATAAACTAGTTCAAAGGGACTCTTACATGTTGATCTATTCCATGTATCATTGTAAACATATTCAGCTTACCAAATGAGTTGATCCCAAGTCTTCCCATACTCATTTTTGAGGAACCTTAGTAGGTTTCCAAGACTTCTTTTGTTGACCTATATTTGGCCATCAATTTGTGGGTGGTAGAAAAATCCAAAAGTCAAGTTACTTCCAACTATTCTCCATGGGGTTTTCCAAAAGTGGCTCATGAATATGGTGTCCCTATCTGAAATAATAGTCATGGGTAGCCCATGGATCCTAACTACCTCTCTAAAAAAGAAACTAGTAATATGATAAGCATCATGGATAATCTTGCAAGGCACAAAGTGAGCCATCTTACTAAATCTATCCACAATCACATAGATGTTATCATACCCCTGCCTTGTTTTGGGTAGGCCAAATACAAAATCCATACTCATACATTCCCATGGTCTGCTAGGAATTGGAAGTGGTTGGTAAAGACCATCATTTGAGGATATCCCCTAAGATTTTTGGCACACTATGCAACTCTCAACATATTGTTTAATGTCTCTAGTCATACTAGACCAAAAATAGAACCTAGTGATTGAGTCTTATTGACTCCAAAATGACCACTAAGTGACCCATTATGCTTCTCTTGGATCAAATTCTCCCTCATCAACCCTCTAGGAACATAAAGTTGATTGCCCTTAAATAATAGATCATTCTGAAATGTATAATAAAAAAAATCACCATAGAAGTTATTTTTAAACTCCTTGCACATGTTGTAAATTTGAGCAAAATCTTCCTCATCAGCATATAGATCTTTGAAACTATCTATACCTATTCTTTGTAGTTGAATCTCTTATATTGTGAGGAGTCTTTGACCCAAGGCGTTAGCTATTTTTTCTACACTCCCTTCTTGTGCTTGATTGCTAATGTGTAGGCTTTAAAATATTATACCCACTTCACATGCTTGTTGCTTAGTTTTTCTTGAGAATTAAGGAAGCTAAGGGATTGGTTGCATAAATACACAACAAATTCCTTTGCAAGAAAATAATGTATCCACTTCCTTAGAGCCTAGACTAGCGCATACAACTCTAGGTCATAAGAGGAGTAATTTCTCTTGGCATCATTGAGTTTCTCATTGTGAAAGGCCACTGGTCTCCCTTCTTGGCTTAGGACAACTCCAATGGCTACATTGCTAGCATCACAGTCCACTTGGAAAATTTTGTCAAACCTAGGAAGTACTAGTGTAGGTAGCTCTGCTATTTTCCTCTTGAGTGTTTCAAAGCCTTGATCTACTTGAGGGGTCCAAAGGAACTTTGTCTTCATTCTTCCCTTGATTGTGTCCAACATAGGAGCACATATGACACTGAAATGTCTAATAAATTTCCTATAATACTAAGCTAACCCATAGAAACTTCTCACATATGATGCAGTCTTAGGAGTAAGCCAACTTAGAATGGCATCTACCTTCTCTTGATCCATTTTTAGGTTACCTTGAGATGGAACAAAGCCAAGGTACACTAACTCCTACTTCATGAAGTCACACTTCTCCAAATTGATCATTATCTTTTCATCATTCAATTTCTTAAAAACAATCTACAAATGCCTAATATGTTCCTCTTTAGTTTTGCTAAAAATTAAGATGTCATCTAAGTAGACAATAAAAAACTTACACATGTAATTTACCAACATCTCATTCATCAGCCTCATAAAAGTAGATGGAGCATTGGATAACTTTAGCAAGAATCTTATTTTTAAATTCATGGTACACCATTGGATGGAGTATAGGAGTATATGAAGGATCTTATTTTTAAATTCATTCTATCTATAATGGAATGAAGTATCACAATTTGATGATTCATTCCATTTCTAGTGGAATGAAGGATCTTATTTTAAAATTCATTCCACTCCTAGTCGAATAAAGTATCTTAGTTTTAAATTCATAATGGAATAAAGGTGGAAGATCACATATCAATTTTAAATTCTAAGTAGAGATCTCACCATAATATTGAACATGCATATGAATTGTCTCTTTCATTAGAATATGATCTACTTATTCTAGATTCATCTCAACCCTTGATTGGGATATTATTGTCTTTTGATCTACACCATCCATTTCTCTTTAAAAAAGAGGGGTCTTTCCTCATTTCCTAAGGATAGAAAGCTAAGGTTATGCCATTGGAATCTACAAAAATTCCTCAATTATTGAAGGTTATTTTCATATCAAGAGGAGAATATTTTCTCAACATCATCATGAAGCTCCACCATTGAAGACATCACCAAAGGAGGCTTGAATTGATTACCATCCTTCTCCTCTCTTTCATTCTTGGATTTCTTTCATATAATCCTCGCTTTAGTTTGCTCTCTCATTCTTATAAGTTTCATCTATCTAATTAGGAGGCTTGTAAACTCACTTGTTAAGATTCATTCTAATTGGATTTATGCCTTGTAGTTTTGCATAGTTACATTTCTTCTTGTATTTCACCTCTCAATTCTTCATTTTCCATCTTCTCTCTTCTTCCATTGCATTTCATTTCATATATTGTTAGTTTACATTCATAGTTCATATTTAGTTTGCATTCATAGTTTAAATCTAGTTGCATTCATATTAGAATCTTAAATGGAATGATTTAGAGAAGTATACGAATTTGTAGTGTACATTTTTGGCGCCCACCGTGGGGCTCGAAAAAGCCTCCTTGAATATTTGGATTTATTTTATTTAATTCTGAAATTTTTATTGCATAATTGGGCTGAATTTTTTATTACAGGTTTTAGATAAAATCTTGGCCTCACCAAAAGAAAATCCAAATTTTTTAGAGCAGCGATTATTTTTTAATAATTTTTTTAATGATTTTCATTAAACAAAATTAATTTTGGCCATAAATAGTTGAATTTTAATCTAAATTTTTTTTTTCATGGTTTGGATTCTGAATTCAACTCACAATAAAAATTTCATATTTTTATGGTCATAATTTAATTTTTAATAATTTTTTAAATAATTTTTCATAAAATAAAACTTATAACCCAAATCATGGAAATCTAATTTGAATATTTCATTGTAGGTTTGGGATGCTGCCAAGAGGTTTTCATACAAAATTTGGATTTCTATACGTGGTCTACAAAATGCATGTCAAAGACTTAAATTTTTTTTTTAAATGTTGAAGACCCTTAAAAATGCGCCTAGCCTTTACTAGCTTCGAACAAGGTAAGCCTAAACCTTTGTTTTTTACTTAAATTATGGCATTCATTTTCAAAATCTAGCCTAAATTAAGAGGGTTAATTCAAATTCTAGATTTTTTATTAGGCCTATGCTCTTCACTTTTATGGTGAATCAGAATGCCAAACATATCAAGTTTGTTATGAGAATTAGCTAAGGAATGAACAAGCTCCCCTACTATTTTCAAACCAAATACTTGTTGACTATTGTTTTTCTTTCAAATTTTTTGGTGAACTTGATCTCAAAACACTTGAAGTCAAAAAAAATTGTTTGTATTTCTCACTAGGGGGAGTCTCAACATGTGAATTTTCTTTACTATGTCTCTAGTGCTTAAACTTGCTTAAAATGGCTCTTTGGTCTAGCTTCTCTTAGTTTTTTCCATCTTCTTGGTCTATGTCAGCATACTAGGACCTTCATTTAGGCTGAAATGGTTACCTTGATCTCTTGACTATGCTCTTTGATTGGGATAGTTGTTCACTTGTCCTTACCTATCTATCAATTTTCTTACTTGGCTATTTGGCTTCTTGCCTTTCTCTTGACTTGAGTTGCTAGTGTCATAAGTTGCTTGGACACTTTCTTTGACAAGTCACCACTCATTGCTACCTCTACTTGACAAGTGAACACTCTACCTTTTCTAGTTTGGACATCAAGATACCTTGTGTCACCCTATTAGCTCCTATTAGCCCTTGTCACAATTGATATTTTATCTAACACTATGAGCCTCCAATCTTTTGATACCAAACTACAACTATCTCTTGATGATCCTGAGTTTCTTATTGTTGCTAAGAAGTTTCAATATTTATACACTCAATGCAACAAGTTAGAAGGGACCAACAATCTCAATTACGCTAGTCACTTTAGGGACCTAATGAGCACATACTCTCAGTATGAGAAAATGCTAGAGGAGAGATGGGAATTCTCTCATGAATCCTTCTCAAGGCCTTTGCATGCACATACACCCTCTTCTCTCGCATCATCATCTTCTAGGTCTACATGCTTTACTCCAAAACATTAATTGTGTTCATCTACTAGATATAAATATCTCTTTAGAGAAAAAGAAAATGATGTATCTTTTGAGCCTATTCCAACATTCATGATGGGCCTATCTTTGACGAAGACAATGATGAATACATAGATGCATGCTATTCACTTGAGAAACAACAAAATGATTCTAGACATACTCTTGAGAGGAATTTTACTGCCTTGGAATATTCTTATGAAACTACCTTGCAAATACTCCTTGCTATTGAACTCCTCATGCTGCCTAAGTCTAGCTCCTATGGAAATCCTTTCTTGGATGTGTATTGCACTTATCATCGATCTAATGAGTATGCTACCTCTAATTGCATAGAGCTAAAACATAAAGTTCAAGATCTTATTGATGATGGGATTTTTGATATTTCTAATGACTCATGAGGATACTTCTCTTGAGAAAGATCATATTAATGAACCTATGTCCAATATTGGCTTCCTTGATTCCACTTCTTCTAACATTCATGTGTCTCCTAAAGCTTCAAAGCTTCCCAACATGCTTCCAATAAACAAAGAACCTAATGCTTTCCACACTAGCTATTCATATCCTCAAGGGCTACCTCTGAAAGAGAACCAAGCTAATCTACACTTGGCTGAAAACCTTTTTCATGCTACTAAAGCTAAAAATGCTCAACCTTCGTGCAACTCTATACTTTCTTCTCCCACTTCTACTAATTCTCTGCTCTCTCAGCATTCCCCCTTGTCCTTAGAAGTGGCTCCATCTCAAGAGGACTATCCAAAGTATAAAGATCAAGATCAACCACTCACTCATATTTTTCAGAATGTCATCCTTCCACCTCCTAATTATGATGATGATACTATATTTGAGCTTACTAAAAATTATGAGAAACCTTCCATGCCTATACTATCTAAAGGAACATGTCAAGATCAAAGTATTCTCTCTTGTCCCACTTCTCAAAATCCACTTCAAACATATGCTCAAGCTTTAAGCATTCCTATTAAAGATGCTGCTCCTATCAAAGCTACTTGTAAGTCTATTGATGGTCTTGACCATATTGCTTGCTCTAAAGATGTTGATACCCCTTCTCACTATCCATTTGCATCTCCTAAGTCTATCCTTGGTCCTTATCAATCTAAGCAAAAGCCTTCAAAACTCCCTTCCATATTGGGGCCTTATGTTCCTCCATCTCCATTTTCAACTTCTAGCTCATCACCTAGTTCTTCTATTTTACCTCAAGATCAATGAAGATACACACACTTGAACTCTTCACATAAAGATTTCCATCTAAACCAGTCATATCAACCCTCTTCATCCACAAGTCCCAAGTCTTTTGGAAGCAATTTGGATGGTCAACTTAAGTACAAATGCATGAATCCATATTTAAACATTCACCATGTCTCATCTAATCAACATGTGAATGTTAAGAAAGAGAATGCATAAAAGAGACCATAAATGTCCACTTATCAAAAAGATAAACCAAAGAAAGTATGGGTTCCTAAATCCATTACTAAAGAAATGCATTCTAAAGCATTAAAAGAAAAATCAAAAGCTATATGGATTCCCAAGTCTCTTTTGAAAGACTTGAATATTGAAAATACTTCAAAGTTGAATTCAAGTTTCCAAAGGCTTCCAATCCACCTTCTTCCAAACATCATCCTAAAAAGGTTTCAAAACCTTTCACTCCATCTTCCTCCAAGATTACTCTACCACTTTATACATGTAAACCTCAAGATATCTCATCCATATTTCCTCCATCATTCCACTACCCTTCATGGTGTGTGTCAGTGTTGATCTTGCCCACTTTTTCTTCTACCCCTCCACATCCCTTTCAATACCTTATTAACTATCATTCCACCTTCTATCCTACTACCTTTTATCCTTCCATCCCACTTATCTCATCCAAAGCCTAAAACCTTATGCTCCATATGCCTTTTCTACTATCTCCCTTATGTTACCCTATCAACATCTTTGAGCATAAATTTATATGGTCTTGGCTTATCATGACTTATCTTTCCTATAAGAGCACTATCTAACTTGTAAAAGCTTGAGCTCTTTCTAACAAAAAAAAAAGGATTTAAAAAAAGAGCAAAAAATGAAAACATGCATTGGTGAATACCATTTCTTTTGGCACCTTGGTAGCAAAAGTTAAACTAAAAAATAAAATAAAAATAATCCTATGGTGAAAACTACTTCATGTGGTACCTTGGATAAGTACCATGATGAAAACCTGGCAAACATGCGTCATGCATAATTTTTCCATAATCCATCCATTCCCTCTTCTATCTTTGATCTTAACATTGTTGAGCTACCCAAGCGCATTGGCTATCTTATCTATTGCTCACCCTATATTGCTCATTCACTCATATTGTTCATATCTAGCTTTATTCCTATTGCTATCTTATCACTATCCTATCCACTTGAATCCTTGATCTTGTTCACTACACTCTCTTGGCATGTTCAGTCTTTGGACTACTTGCTTTCATGGTGTCTTGTCATTCTACTCTTACTTTTGGCTTCAATGCCTCTACACTATCTCACTTATCAGCTTATGCTCCTACTATTTCTTGCTCCTTACTTCCACTTCTTATCCAAATTCTACTTCATATGGCTATCTTTACCTAGCTTGGGTACTCTTGAGGAATCAATCCTTGAGGATCACTTTCACTCACTTCATACTCCTTGTCTCTCCATCTTTGCTTATCCATCATATCCTATACCTTGCTAGACATTGGGACAAATTGATGTGATCTTGCTTGAAAGATAGAAATCTTAAAATTCTTTAAAAAATCCCAAAAATATCATATATGATGCTTAAAAAAAAAACACCAAAAAAATAAAAATTCTTGGTTTTTGTATAGTTTCTTGCTTTTTGCATTTTTCTGCATTTGTTTGCTACTTCCGCTTATGCATACACTCTCACACTATTCAAAAGGCAACCTACCAAGTCTAAAGGGTCATAACTTGATGCTTTTTAGGAGTCTCTTGTGTGTCAGTCACTAGTTATTCCAACTGTGCCTATTTATTGTCGCCATCTTACTAAAGAGATGCTCTTACTCAAGAATTGTCAGCCACCAGTTGTTCTTACTGTGTCTGCCTATTGTCGCACTACTACTAATGAGATTTATATTGCTTTAAGTGTTGTAAATTCTTAAACACTTTGCATCAATGCTATTTGAGCTATGCTAAGCTTTAAATTCAAAAAAATCCAAAAAAATCTTTAAAACATAAAAAATACAAAAAAAAAATCATATACTTCAAAATGTTCTTAATATTGTTTGAGCAATGTTGAGCTTTTCTTTGTGTGTTTTGCTTTCTCTTTATCATTCCTCTTTGAGAAACTCAAGGATGTCTAATCTAACTAGAGAAGCAAGTACTTAGGGGCATGATCTTTTCTTTATTTTCTGCTTGATGGTTTAGTTCCAATGATCTAAAGAATCCATATAAAAGGGGTGTCTATTGTAAGAGCCTCTATCTTGTGTTGGATCATCGTGTGTACCTCAACTCCTTTTATATGGATTCTTTAGTGAGGTTGGTTCTTCTCCTTATCTATTTGAGTGAGTTCTCTATGCTATAATACATATTGGTACTTGTCCTCTAAGTGAACGTATGGGTCATTGCGAGTATACTCAGCAAACTTCTATCTCAGGTTACAAATGCAAGGGTTGTTGCAGTCAGAGTACTTCCTGATTACTTAGCATGAGAAGGATCTCTCACATGTTTGGTGTGCTTGTATGCAAGAAACATTCTGGTCATCCTAGCATTTATGCTTTGATGCTTATGTTCACTTGCTAAATCAATTGGAATAGGTGTTATGGTCATTCTAGTTTCTTGTGCCTTGATGCTTACATCTCATTCTGACACAACTCTAACTAATGTCATATTTATATTCTTATGATAGAAATATCAGTGAGGGTTGTCTGACATCTTGTGGCTTTATTTCAAATGCTCAATGATAAAAACTAATATGAAGGACCAACATGTATGCCTCTCAGGGGTACACCTTACATTTTCATATTAGCTTGCATGTTAGGTTCATTGTAGCTTTTGCATCTTTGAGTGTTGGAAGAGTCTCGTTTTATCTCTTTGGGACGTATCAGTCAACTGCATTCACTTTTCTTCCTTCTTCTCAATCATGTCTCCATATCTTTCTCAATCTTGTCATTTCATTATTTTACTTCAATATTCTTATTTTGACCTACTTGCCCCTTTACTCAATTTTGACATCCTGGATTCATTTTTGGGATCAAAATCTAAATTCATGGGTCAAAAGCTCATTTTCTTTTCTTTTCTTCTGTGTAGTTGATTGACCATTTGAGGTTTATTCTTCCTGCTAGGGAAATCACCCTTTCTTCTTCTTCTTCATTTTTCATCTCTCTCCATTTCTCTCTTTCTTTCATTTCCACTTTCTTCTTGATTTGACCTATTTCTCATGCTTCATCCTTCTTGGTCAAATTGGGGCATCTCATCTTTTCATTTTCCTCATGGAATTCTATTTAACTGGATTTGATCAACTCTCGCTCCTTTCTGCATCTCCTCTATATCATTTCAATTTCAATCCCAAGGGGGCAGACATAATCTATCATTGCTATTCTTGGAAAGGGCATATGCTTGACCATTTCCATTTGCTCTTGATCTGTCTACTAGTGTTCTAGACTATCAATATTAGTCTGATCACTCAATGCTTGCTATATCTATTGCTATTATAGTCTCTTTATTCTTTGACTACATGTGTTCCCATATCAATCACACATTAGTTAGAGAATGACTTCATTCTTTGAAGTTAGAGCTACCTATCTATTTTCTATCATGACTTCTTTCTTTGATGTGTTCCCATATCGATCATACATTAGATGATGAATTCCTGGCTTCTTTCTATTCTTTGACTACATGTGTTCCCATACTGATCACACATTAGTCAAAGAGGGGCAAATGTAATCACCCAAAATTGGCCCCATAATCTCAAATTACGTAATCATTTCTTCTATTGATCAACTTGAGCAAATTCAGATAATCATAGAATTTCATCTAGCTCATGCTCCTTAATCATTTATTCATTTCTATAAGATGTTAGACATTTGAATTTATTTAAATGTTAGACATTCTTATTCAAATTCAAATTTGAACCCCTTTTGAAAAATACACATGAATATTCATTTCAAATAAATTGAAATTTGACATTTATCTCCAAAAATGAATTTTATATTCAAAATGGGACCTTTATTCCATTGTGAATATTTTATTCATAGTGGTTTCAAGGAAATTGATATTTTATTCACAATGGGTGGAGATGAATATTTTATTCATAGTGGGTTCAAAGAAATAACTATTTTATTCATAGTGGGGTTAAGGAAATGAATATCTTATTCATGGTGAATGGAAATTAATATTTTATTCACAATGGGTGGATTAATATTTTATTCAAAGTGAAGTTCATATATTCATTTTATATTCAAAGTGGATTCATCATATATTTTTAATCAAAGTGCTCATTTTAATATTCAAAATGCTCACTTTAATATTTTGATATTCAAAGTGCTCATTTTAAAATTCAAAAATGCTCCTCCATTTTGAATTAAATAATAAAAATGGACCCATCCACTCATCTTTACATGAATCTCCACCCTTGATCATGAGTCCCTTAAATTTGATCTCAACCATCCATTTTCCTTTAAAATGGAGGCTCTTCCTCTCTTAAGGACATCTAATTTTGATTATTGTTATGTTGCAGGATTGAAGATCTTATGCTTGTGGAGAACTTCTATCTTCTAGTCTCCATTCCTCATGCTTATTGCTTCTCATTCTAGCTTTTATTTATGCATACAACTTAACACACCTAATCTATATAGGGGCTTTTTTGTAATCTCTCATTCTTGCTTGAATCTTGCACATCATTTATAGTTTACTTGCATTGCATCTTTGAATCTTCCATTTCATAGTGTACCTTGTGATGTATTTGCATGTTTGGTTCATTTGAGAGCTATATTTGCATATCCCATACGTCATGGATAGGAAGCTATAGCCTACCATCTAAGTTCTCTAATTCAAAAAGACATCCAATGATCATCAACAATGTAAGGAGCATCTGAGAAACTTCTTCTATTTTTCATCTTCTTCCTTCTCATGTTCTAAAATCTTAAAAATTTGATCAAAATTCCATGTTTATAATATTTTTATGATTTTTCATAAAAATATAAAAAGTAGATCAAATCAAGGAATTTTGGTTTGAAATTTTTATTGAAGGTTCTCTGCAATAGGGCGAAATCACATGCAATATTTTAGATTTTTCTGATTAAAGCTCTATTTTATATATGCAAGAGGAAAAACTAAAATGATTTTATTACTTCATATAACTTACAACTTATCTCTTATATCTTATATCTTATTCTTATTTTCATATTCTTAAGGCTCTAATACAATGTTTGAAATTAGAACAGCTCTGATACTACGATGAAAATTATATCATAACAAAAATGCAAAACCAAAGGAGAGGCGAATCCATAGAAATATGAGATAGCCAAAATGGGCTATGTCATTCATTCACTAATACATGTAATTTATAGAGTATTACATCTCAATATAATGAGTATTATATTGTGCACATTCCTCACATGGACTGCTAGTGGAGTTGGGTGGCTAAGTGAGTTGTCCACTCTTTACTAAACTATAGTATAAAATTAGGTAAGACCTTATTTTATACATAGTGGATAGGTGGCTCCATATTTTAATGTTGAGTGGGTCGGTGGGTGGTTGCCAGGAAGACAATTACATCTGCCAACAAGATATCTCACAGTTCATTGTTATCTATAGTGTATTTTGGTCTTAAGATAGAAGTTCATTGTTGAGAGAAGCATTGGCATTATAGTTCAATGTTGAGAGAAACATTGGCATTATAGTTCATTGTTATCATTACCATTTTTAGGTTCTTTATTTGTAGAGCAATCTCATATCTATGCTTCATTATTGTAGTTCATAGTTTCATTTGCATGTTCATGTTAATTTGTATATTCATGCTAGTGTTGTATCATTTCATGTTTAAGATACTTTATTCCACTAGGAGTGAAATGAATTTCAAAATAAGATCCTTCATTCCACTAGAAATGGACTGAATTATCAAATTGTGACCACTTCATTCCACTATAGATAGAATGAATATAAAAATAAGATCCTTCATTCCACTTAAATCAAATGAATTATTAAATTAGGCCACTTCATTCCACTATAGATAAAATGAATATCAAAATAAGATCCTTGATTCCACTAGAAATGGAGATGGTTCTGAAAGCTATAAATAAGGCCTCATTGCTCGTGGAGCATATTATGGTTTTACTAGTAAATATTTATAGCTTGAGACTTGTTTTGAGAGCATCTAATTTCATTTCTCAATCTTTGCATTCCATAATTAGGAAGCTCTAGATCATAATTTAGGAGTTAGATCTTAAATGGAATGATTTAGAGAAGTATATGAATTTTTAGTGTACAAGCTCCAAACTACAAGGCATAAATGCAATTAGAATGAATATTAACAAGTGATTTTAAAAGCCTCCTAATTAGATGAATGAAACTTATAGGAATGAAAGAGCAAACTAAAGCGAGGATTATATGAAAGAAAGCCAAGAATGAAAGAGAGGAGAAGCATGGTAATCAATTCAAGCCTCCTTTGGTAAATTTATATGAAGTATATTTGTAGGTGTATTAAGCTATATGCATAAATAAAAGCTAGAATGAGAAGCAAGAAGCATGAGGAATGAAGAGTAGAAGATAGAAGTTCTCCACAAGCATAAGATCTTCAATCCTACAACATAACAATAAGCAAAATTAGATGTCCTTAAAAGAGGAAGAGCCTACATTTTAAAGGAAAATGGATGGTTGAGATCAAATTCAAGGGACTCGTGATCAAGGGTGGAGATTCATGCAAAGATGAGTGGATGGGTCCATTTTTATTATTTAATTCAAAATGGAGGAGTATTTTTGAATTTTAAAATGAGCACTTTGAATATTAAAATGAGCACTTTGATTAAAATATATATGATGAACCCACTTTGAATATAAAATGAATATATGAACTCCACTTTGAATAAATTGAAAATTGACATTTATCTCCAAAAATGTATTTTATATTCAAAATGGGACCTTCATTCCATTGTGAATATTTTATTCATAGTGGGTTCAAGGAAATAAATATTTTATTCATGGTAGGTTTAAGGAAATGAATATCTTATTCATGGTGGATGGAAATTAATATTTTATTCACAATGTGTGGAGATGAATATTTTATTCATAGTGAGTTCAAGGATATGAATATTTTATTCATAGTGGGGTTGAGGAAATGAATATAAAAAAATGTACACTACAAATTCGTATACTTCTCTAAATAATTCCATTTAAGATCTAACTCCTAAATTACGATCTAGAGATTCCTAATTGTGTAGTGCAAAGATTGAGAAATGAAATTAGATGCTCACAAAACAAGTCTCAAGCTATAAATCTTTGCTAGTAAAACCACAATATGAAATATTCTAATATGAATGCAACTAGATTTAAACTATGAATGTAAACTAACAATATATGAAATGAAATACAATGGAAGAAGAGAGAAGATGGGGAATGAAGAATTGAGATGTGAAATACAAGAAGAAATGTAATTATGCAAAACTACAAGGCATAAATGCAATTAGAATGAATCTTAACAAGTGAATTTACAAACTTGCTAATTAGATATATGAAACTTATAGGAATGAAAGAGCAAACTAAAGTGAGGATTATATGAAAGAAATCCAAGAATGAAAGAGAGGAGAAGGATGGTAATCAATTCAAGCCTCCTTTGGTGATGTCTTCAATGGTGGAGCTTCATGATGATGTTGAGCAAATATTCTCCTCTTGATGTGAAAATAACCTTCAATACTTGATCAATTGTTGTAGATTCCAATGGCATAACCTTAGCTTTCTATCCTTATGAAATGAGGAAAGACCCCTCTCTTTTAAAGAGAAATGGATGGTGTAGATAAAAAGACAAGAATATCCCAACAATAGGAATTTTTAGTCCCATCATGTATAGCTTGATTATCAAATTGTAATGGCCTTCCAAGTAGAAGGTGGTATGCATCCATGGGAAGAATATCACATAGTATTCTATCTTTGTATCTCCCTATAGTGAACTCCACCCATGCTTATTCTCCAACAAGTATATGTTGTCCTCTATTGAGCCATGTGACCTTGTATGGATTGACATAAGGGATTCTTTTTAACTTCAACTTGTTGACTGCCTCTTCACTAATTATATTATCAGTTGAAAATGAGTCAATGATGAACCTACACACTTTTCCCATGATCTTACATCTGATCCTAAATAGTGATCTTCTCTAACTTGGTTCTTCTTTGATTGGATCCTTAATCAATGTTTTCCTTATCACCAGATTCTCCCCTTCCTCTAATTCTAGGGGTACCTCAAGGTGCTTGTTGTTTCTACTAGATTCCTCTTGTACATAATTGGCCCTTTTTGTGCTCCCTTGGGAAGTTGAGCTCTTCTAGGACACCTATATGTAGGGTGTCCTAACTAATAGAAATGATAGCACTTCATGGTGGCAAAGTAGGATCCTCTCCCTTGATTGTTTCTCCTTCATCTCCAACTAATGTTAGAGCTTCTACCCCTATTGAAACCTCCTCTTCCCGAACTTCCCTCTTTTTTCTCAGTAACCTTATTGTCTCCTTGGGACCTATAATTTGATCCTCCTCCACCACAACTCCTATCTCTTCCATCTCTACCCTTACCTCTACCTCTAAGGTTTGATTCTACCTTCTTCTTATTCTTCTCTTCCACTTTCAAAGCAAGTTGGAAACACTTATGGACTATTGTAGGAGTCCATAAATTAATCTCTTCTTATATGCTCTATTTCAAACCCCCTAGATACCTAGTTACCTTAATGGCCTCATCTTCTTGCACTCTTGACCTTAAACACAACTTTTGGAACTCTTTAGTATAATTTTTTATATCCATTTCTTTCTACTTCAAACTTTGTCTCTTCTTGTGTAGTTGAGCCCCATAGTCCTCTAGTACGTATTGCTCTTTCACTTTTGTTACCATGGCATTCCAATTTGCAATTGTCTTTTTTTCCCACTTTTTCCATCTCTTCTTGGAGGTACTTCCACCATGTTAGGGATGATCCCCTCAGCCTAGACTTGGCTACTTTAACTTTTTGTGCTTCACGTTCAAAGTGATTCTCCATTCCTTCAACCCACTCCATCACCAATTCAGGGTCCATCTTCCCACTGAACAAAGGAACTCCTTCTAGGGCCTTCACATCTAAGGATTTGATGGCTTTTAGGAATTTCTCTTCATTTATAGGAGGGTAAGGTTCATGAATAAGGTCTTCTTCATCAACCTTCTCCTTACCTTTACTACTACTTTCACCTTCTTGATCCTTGTTCTTAGCAGCCTCAACAACTTCTTCTAACTTGGTCTTCATTGCTTCTAGAGCTTCTTCAAGGATCCCATTCCTCTCCTTTTTCTCACCCATCTCTTCGGCCAATTCTTCATTGGTCACCATACTGGAATTTCCAACTGATTCTGCAGGTTGAAACATCTACCCACAAACCTCAATCTTCTGGCTTTGATACAACTTTGATGTAATACTAGGTTCAACTATTTCTTAGTCCTTACTCTCCCAAGGACTTTCTCCTAGTCTATTAGGGCTTTCTCCTAGCCTATTAGGGTTCCCTATTAGCGTTTATGCTTTGATGCTTATGCTCACTTGCTAAATCAATTGGAATAGGTGTTCTGATCATTCTGGTTTCTTGTGCCTTGATTCTTACATCTCATTTTGACACAACTCTGACTAATGTCATATTTATATTCTCATGATAGAAATATCAGAGAGGGTTGTCTGAGATCTTGTGGCCTTATTGCAAATGCTCAATGATAAAAACTAATATGAAGGACCAAACATGTATGCATCTCAGGAGTACACCTTGCATTTTCATATTAGCTTGCATGTCAGGTTCATTTTAGCTTTTGCATCTTTGAGTATTGGAAGAGTCTCTTTTTATCTCTCTGGGACGTATTGGTCAATTGCATTCACTTTTCTTCCTTCTTCTCGATCATTACTCCATATCTTTCTTAATCTTGTCATTTCATTATTTCACTTCAATATTCTTATTTTGACCTACTTGCCTCTTTACTTAATTTTGACATCCTGGATTCATTTTCGGGATCAAAATCTAAATTCATGGGTCAAAAGCTCATTTTCTTTTCTTTTCTTCTGTGTAGTTGATTGATCATTTGAGGTATATTCTTCCTGCTAGGGAAATCACCCTTTCTTCTTCTTCTTCATTTTTCATCTCTCTTCATTTCTCTCTTTCTTTCATTCCACTTCATTTCCACTTTCTTCTTGATTTGACCTATTTCTCATGGTTCATCCAAACCAACTAGAAACCAAAAATGAAAGCTCTCACTAGGTGCTCCTGCACTAATCACATATGTACTTTGGGAATGACATCTTATGATTGTAATATTAGTAGTGGTTCAAAATGACCACCAAGGGGGTTCTTATCATGCAAGAGGATTAAGAACACATCTACATATATCAATTCATTAAGGTGTAGGCACTTTTTGACTATTGTGGTTGAACAAAGGAATATTTGTATATTTAGCCACTTGGATAACCAATGAATGCATACTATATCTCTCCATTGTCTAACTTCTTTTTTGTGTATATTTTTCTTTGTAGACAATCTCATTCTACTAAAATATATTTCTAGATCATGTACTTGGTGCAATTCATATAAAGTTTGTAGATGAAGTTCTGTGTTATATGAATGCAATGCTTCTAATTCACCTTTTTTTTTGCATTGTAAGAAGTAATCAATAATGTCATTTCTTAGCTCAAGTGATGTATATTGATAATTCAGTTAGTTGTTCTAGGAACCAAATAAGAAGTCACCTACATTGTACTTGAATGATGGTACTCTACACATTCCTTCATTTTCCAATGTGGTGTCAATACTTCAAGTTTAATTTTGTCTTGTTGATTTGTAGCAATCTATGTTGATGACTTCTTTTTTATTTTCTGTCATTAGTTATTCTAGTTTCTTAATACATCTAGTAAACAAAAAGTTTATGTAGTTATCAAATTTAAATTGTATTATTGAACTATAATTGGAAGAGAAGGACTAGTACAACCTTACTCTTCTTCTCACTTGTATATTAGTACAATGTTTCTCTCCTATGTGTGGATGTTTCTTTCCTCTGGGACAAGATGAACATTTTCATTATAATATTTTAGTTTTCTCAATTTATCTACATTGCTATTTTTTTGTCTAGTTTGTTATACTATTAAGAACATCTTGACATTTACACTGTCATGATAAATCACACTATACATTGCAATATTTTGTCACATTTAACTTAGTTGTTTTTTGCATAAGCTTGATCTAGAAAACATAAAATACAATCATGTAAAGTATGCAAGATCTCTAAAAATACAAATATTTTAATGATAATTGTTATCGTATTCTATCAAATTTATCTACATACTTGTATCCTTTCCTTATTTTATCCATGAGTTAAAACACATGATACAATAGTGTTTATAATATTATTTTAACTACAATGACATGGCATCAATGGATATATTGAAAATGGAGTCGTCTACTGTGATAAATATGCAATAAGACACGTGGACACAATACAATAGATTCATAGAATACAATAGATTCACAGTAACATGATCAAAGTACAAAAATATGTTTTGACAACTTTTTTCATAGAGAAGCATCGTCATAGACAATACAAAACTATCATATCATTGAATACTTATTAATAAAATATTTCTTAAAGAAAAATGCTAATACAGAATATAAGTAGCCATTACAAAATCTAGTAGTGCTCTTGTCTCCTTTACTATGATAGATACATAATAAGATACATTACAAACACATAACATGTCACATTATTATAATTGCATATAATACATAACATTCGTAGAAACATGATCATAGTAAACAAAATAGGCTTTGATAGAGATTTTTTCATAGAGATGCATCACCACAGATAACATAGAACTATCACAACATTAAATAGTCATCAATGAAATATTAAACAGAGAAAAATGCTAATACAAAACACAAATAGTCATTACAAGAACTTGTACTTGTCTTGTTCTTTGGTAATGTCTTCATGTTCTCTCTTTGCAATTGTTTTCACCTTAACTCTTCACATTACCACACCAAATAGGATATGCCATCTATATTGTCGAACAATAGGAACAATGTTTCAAGTGTTGTATGTTTATGCTATTTGAATCATCAATTAAATAGTAAAGCTTAATGACATTATTATTACTAGGACAATGGAAATGGGATGAGGTCATGACATTTGGGGCATGCACATTATGATATGTCAATTAAAATTTGGAAAAGTCATATGTTTCATGATTAACACCATACATGTCCATGTTTTGAGGATTGACAAGAAGATTTTTCAAGAATCAAGGAACATTTTCACTAAGAACAATATTTTCATAGTTTTTTACGTTTGAATCCATGTTGAGAATTGCAGTACTCCATTTTTCATTAACAGGATGCATAGGGGAAAGAGTTGATTGTGGTAGTTGAAATGGGCACGAGTTTATCAAATTCAAGGTATCTATATTATGATAACTCATTTCAAAATTGAGTAATCTAAATGCGCTAGGAAAACTTAATTCAGAAATTAGATAGTAAAATTATGTGTCAATTTTTGAAGAGCACATATTATCTATGCTAGAAGCATATACAATATTGATACATTCTTGACCTAAAGAACATTCTATTGGATTTTTATGAAATCTTCCATGGAATTCATGTGTTGTGTGCATCATAGTTGGAAAGTGTTTGTTGTCACTGAAAGGTATGATCTAATCAAAATGATCATTAGTATAGGCACTTGACAAAGGAACATTTTTTAATGTTTCTAGTGGAGATTGTTCGATTAGGTTGGTAGATCCAACTTGATTTCTAATTGAGTCAAAGCTAGTTTTTGTTTTATGTGTCTCTAAATGCACACACATAATATTTGTAACCATTTTATATCCTTTGAAGGAAATTGTAGCTATATCATAGGCAGTAGCAACTTCCTCTTTGGTATTTAATGTTCCTAGCCATTGTTGTTTTTCTTCTATAAAATTCCAAACTTGTACAAAATAATGAACCCTTCAACATTTCCTAACACCTCAATATGACCTTTCTTTTGAACCTATTTTAGATCTATTGCAAGTTAGACATATATTCTTTACTTGCTTCAACTCTTTGACTAGGTTCTTGCAACTTAGATAGCTTGATGAATTTGATTGTCTTGTTTGATTTCATTATAGTTTAGATGTGAGTGTTACATGGACTATAGGATTGATTGTAAACTTTCTAGTTCACATGGAAAAGGGTTTTGTATCCAGTATCTCTCTCATTAATATACATGACATGTCAAATGCAAATGTCACTTCTACTATGTCAAATATTCGAAGCAATTTTTGTCTTCACAACTTGGGGAATTTGATCTGCATTGAATATCAATTAGATGCTTGCTTCCAAACACCCCTATACCTCTTCTCCATTACTTATATTGTGTTTTTATATCATAATTATAATTTTGTTCAACATTACATCATAAATGAATAGTTCTCACAAACAATAATTTGAACTCTACATATATAACAAACCATATGCAACTAAAGAAAATAACATTAAACAAACACTCATTGCCATGTTCTTCGTAATGATCACTTGCCAATAGTTACTTTCAACTTACCTTCATTACCAACATTATTTGTATTTTATGATCAAATACTACACTAATAATAGATCAATACTAAATGTCTATTTTGTCATAAGTAGTGTAATTTCTGTCATTGTATGTTGTTTGGTTACATTAAATATTCAAACGTCAAATGCATAAATTATCACTATAGTGTTGACTAGAATCTACACTATAAAATATGGAGTCTCCTTCACTATAATTGGAAATGTAAAATGTACCTTCATTATCAGCAATAGTGTCATCCATCCCTTTCTTACAAATTCATCATAGGTAAGTACATATTGTGTTATATTCTCAAGAAAACTATTCATCGTATTTTGTGGATATGCTTCATTCACTAAAAGGGTCACTAATTTAGACACACAATTTAAATATTTTAAAATAAATCAATCAAAACAATAATAACTATGCTATTTTCAGCATCACATTTTGTGTGGTTCAGAGCCAAAGATGTCTACAAGTGTGTTAAACTATTTGGTGAGGTTTCAATTTGTCAAGTCCTCGAGCTTGTCAAAAATATAATGCAATAAAATTTGAAGATTAATATTTTTTTCTCTTTGAGATATGTTCAATGACAATATTTCTTTAATATACTTATTTTCAATTATTACTTGGAATATGTAACCTCTATCAATAGACAACTTAAGAAAAATAGAGAAGGAAATGGGCAGATTTTTGTTCTCATAGAAACCTATAACTTTGAAATGTGCAGTTTTTAATTAAATGTCACACTAGAAATCTGACAAAAATAGGTTGTGCATGTAAAAACACTCCTTAATAGTTTGTGATTAGATAAATAAATGGAATCCAGGCATAGAAAATAATGCCCACTTAGATTTTTGAGCAAGATTAGAGGAAGAAAAATAACCTTGATTTAAGTTATTAAATGTAGTAGGAGGTCCTAATATACCAAAAAACACTAAGGATGGATAAAAGATCTTACCAAGTGAGTGTACAGTTTTTACAATGGTACACAAATGTACTACTTGCGTAATATATAGTCTACATTTGATAATAAAAAATTGATTGATATGCAATCACAAGAAAATATAACATAGTCACTTTAAGTACTTCAAGGTTATATAGTTTCCCCTTTATAATCCCATGCAATTTGATATGCAAGATGAAAATATGCAAACATGTTTGCAAAGTAGCATACATTTTCTTTTCATACACAACATACTATGTTATTTTCCCAAGAATCCATTGTAAATTCACAATCATGATCCCTTTCACAAATTATTTATTTCATCAATCCATTTTAATTTATCTTATATGCAAATGCATCCCTATAAAAAACATAAATAGAATTAAAAAAACCATCCTAACTTGCACATCATGCAATGAATAGTCATCAATCTTGTTTCAAATGGCTCTCTCACACATTTAAATTCATAGTTTTAATCACTATCTAGAAATGCTTATTTTAATAAAATTCTTACATCACCTTAATTAGTACAAGTCACTCCTAACCATATTTTAGGAATAGTGGTGTAGGAGCACCTAAGTAATTTTGTTGTGAAATGTAATTAAGTGTTGTTATAAGGTCTAAAGGTAACAAATTGTCATAGGGGAAATCTGCATGAGTCAAAAAAACTAAGTAGTACACTAATTTATTGAAATGCTAAATTAAAAAAATCTATTTAACACTACAAATAATGAAATAAGAAGCATTTTTATCAGAAATAAAATACACAAATAAATGTATGTAAATTGACAAATGCTCTATGATTTTGTTTCTTTTGTTCACTTTTTTGAGATGTAGCACTCAACTATGATTCCATCAACACCTTGACTTAAAGCTCTAAGAAATAATAAAATGATATGATTATGAACGATGAAAAATGGTAGAATAAAGGTTCGATGCAAGAATGAGTGATTCAAAACCTACATGAGAGAGAGAGAGAGAGAGAGAGAGAGAGAGAGAGAGAGAGAGAGAGAGAGAGAGAGAGAGAGAGAGAGAGAGAGAGAGAGAGAGAGAGATCATATGAAGGAATGATTGATGCTTATATAGAAAACTAGGTTAAAATGATGATCAAGATTAATCAAAGAAAGTCAAGATCAATCAACAAGAAGAGATAAGACTGAAGAAGAAATTGGTAAGTTTACCATTTAACTCAAAAAGATGGGAGAAAAAGGGAAGGTAATAATTGTTGATCTCTAAGCCTAAGTTGCCTATTAGTTTCTAACAGTTGTTATTTCCAAGGAAGCTTTGGACGATCATCACTATGATCGAGCCATCCAAAGAAGGCTAAGCTACAAAGGACTTGTTTATTTGTCATCATATGTCAAGCAAGTCAAAGGTTGCCAAGCACCCCAATTGAGACCGAGCAAGCATATAAGCCGAGTAACATAGTTGAGGCCAAGCAAGTAGAAAGACAATTATTTCCAAGTGAACATAATATGTTGAGCTAGTAGAAGTTGAGTGACAACATGAATGTTAGTTATGATCGAGCATCAGAACATTCAAGTGTCAAGTAAACCAGTTTTAACATATATGTTTGTAATTGCACAAACACTTTGTAAATAATTCTAGCCAACTTCTACATGACATATAAAGATTGTAGAGAAAATTAAGGAGGAGATTACACATTTTGTAAGATGGCATTAATCCCTAGACAAGCAAATTACATAATTAGAAAATCAAAAGGGAAAATGACAAAAGGATGAAATGGGGATCATTGATCCTAATCTAGAACTTTCTACAAGTATCTATTTGAGAAGGGTTCCTACTGTAAGATTGGTATGTATGAGATAATGGAAGCAAATTGAAGGAGGAAACAAGATAAGCATAGAGAGAAGGAAGGTCAAGTTAGAAAGGAGATCAGACAGAGCAACCAGAAAAGTGAAGGACAGAACAAAGATATAAGATAAGGAGATCATATTGAGATTTTGAAGAGAGGAGATTCATAATAAGCTTTTAGAGAAAACCAAAGGATCAAGTATTGAGTCAGGTTAAATCTCTTAACAAGGTGGTTCTAACATACCTATTTCAAATCTCCTAACAGAGTCCTTAATTGTAAGCATAAAATCCTTTAACAGGGTAATGTTGAAAAAAATTATTCAATTGTATATTGTCTTTGATGTTACACAAAATGTCAAGTCTTTACCAATTAGTGTCTATCAAGCTCACTTGGGTGATGAAGACAATTTCTAGTATCTATCGAGCATTCAAGAGATAATCAAATTCAGAGACAGTGTCTGCCGAGTTCACTCGAGTACCAAAGGAAGTTTGCAGGAAGATAATGTCTGTCTAGTTCACTTGGGCACCAAAAGAGAAGTTGGAAAGGAACCAGTGTTAATTGAGCTCACTTGGTTACCAAAGGAAATTCAGTTTAGGATGCAATGTTAACCAAGTTCATGAGGTTAATAAAGGAAGTCAAAAGAAAGTCTTTTTTGAGTTAGTGTTGATCGACTTGGGTCAGCTAACGAAGAATTTTCTTGAATCATCATATTTAGTTTGATAAATTTATTTGTTAAGTCTAGCCGACTTAAGGGATGAACATTGAATATTTGTAAGTGTATTCAAGCTGACTTGACAAGGCAAAAGATATAATTATAAGGTCAAGTTGTGGGATTGAAAGAGAGAAGCATGGAATTAAAAGGATAAACCGATGAAGTTAATTGGAAGGATATCAAAGTATCATGAGTTGACTGAGCTAAAAAAAAATTATCTGATCAAGGAGGATCAAGTATTCAAGCCAAAATAGAGATTTGAAACCAGCAATATAGTTACATCAGCAATCAGGTCATATCATTGTTACTCTCTAATAATTGTAGTAGTGTATTAAATCTCTTAACAGAGTTAGCTTAAAAACTATTTTTAAAATCCTCTAACAAGGTGGCATTTCTAGATTGAAGTGGAAATATTCAAGACTATGCTAAGTTATTGAGAGGGAAGGGGTGAATTAGTGACTTCTAAACTTTAACAATTTCAACTCTTAATCCAATAATCCAATTAGCACTTAATTCATCACATCTGATCTAATTGCATGCATAAGAAATTGAAAAACATGAAAGCATCCATAACAGTTTGACACAAAGATTTGGTGACCCAAAAGCCTTCCATATAGTAAGTAAAATTGGGGTGGGGATGATACCCACAAACTTTAGTATTGCAACATAAAGTTGGCCTATTAAGGTTTACATTGATCACTTCTGATGATCTACCCTGTTAGGAGCAATTAGGACTGCTAGGTTCACCTTGTGAGAGGATTTACAAACATACAATGAAGTATGCACTCGATAAAGATATTTATGAAAGACTATTAGGTCTACCTTGTTAAAGGATTTTGACTGGTTCACCTGTTAGGATGAAGTAGTAGTAGATCTTTGATTTGCAACTAGGTTTGTTGAAAGAGATTCCTTGTGCACTGATCACCTTTCTGTGATAGATATGTCTTTGCTGCTCCTTATGGTGTTATGGCCTTTACAATTCGCTCTTTATTTGCTACATTCATAACTTGACATTTTCGCATTCACATTCACATTACATCCATGCACACACAATGATATGGTACAATACATTACATATATATACCAATCAAGTTAACACAAATATTACAAATTCGGCCCACATGAAGACACTTAGGTTTTGAAGACTGACTCAGTGAGGTTCTGATACTTGGCAACATCATGCACTCGATAGATGTAGAAGCTCAGTCCATACTGATCACTTTCGAGTAGTCTTGAACTCGATCTGTACTAGTGACTCAGTAGATATTGTGCAACTCGGCAAACACTGAATCACTTGGTTAGCATAAAGGAGCTTGATTAGCACTAGCTTCGCATCACATGAACTAAAAACTTGATAGACATTGCAATGCTCGATAACCACTGATAAACTTGGTGTATATTGAAATGCATGGTTTAAACTGGTGGACTTCACACTAACTAAATCTGCTTGGTAGCCACTAGAATTTGTCCAAAGGACACGGTAGCAACTGTAGAACTTGGTGGCTAGTGAATTACATGGAAAAGACTATAAATTGAACAATGATCTTGGTAGCTATACACAATCTAAATAAGTGTGTGTCACTAATAAAAAAATTGACTAATATGTCAACAATCTCCCCTTTGGAATTAGTGACAAAAACACTTACTAGCCAAAATTGAATACCTTGCATTCACTACATGATACTAGCTCGATAGAGTATACTATATTTTTTGAGATTTTTCAAAATTGATCTTTGTAAGGTATATATAGTATACTATACATCTTTTTCTATATACAACATGTCTTATTGATACAAGTTTTCCACTATAGAATATTTCTCCCCCATAGTATGTGTCTCTACAATGTACATGTCTTACTTCCTCATAACATATGGCTTTTTCAATATAACTTTTCTCCCCCTTTTTGACAGTAATGGAAAAGATTTATTCTAACTTATTTACATAGAAACACTAAAATGGGATAAGAATTCTAAATGTACCTTGAGAGTGATTGCCAAGGTTTTATTCCAATTTTCTTGTAGGACCTTGCATGTATGAAGTGCAATTTGTACCTCTACTGATAGTTCAATCATATGGTCCGAAAAAGAGAAGTTATTATCATGGATCAAACTTTTTGAATATACAATATGTTTCTACATTTCATCCATAATTAGAAGGATCATATTTTTTATGTCAATCAATGTTGATCATCCTTGCTTCTTCTCTTAGCAATTTAGCTTGCATGTCTGACAAAAAAATGATTTTCTTGAAATGTGCAGAGCTTGAACTAGGGTCAAGTTGCAACTGCTGAGCACTTGCCCTTAGATCTATATCTATTTTGGACAATTTTTCCTTTATTTCCTTTGTATATTCAGAGACATCACATAGTTTCCCAAAAATTGATGACACATTTGAACAGGATGCTTCAAGATTGACCAAAATTGCAGAAAGTTTTACTCGATAAATGGCTATTTGCTGAGCAATGTGCTCCAACACTTTATCATTAAATTTCTTTTCAGCCTTTTCAACTAGCTTATCTTGTCCATCGGTATCCTCATTAATTTTTTGGACTACTTCTGCTAGCTGATACAAAATAGGTTGAGAAGAATCAACCTCAATTCCCATTGCCTCAGTCAAAATGTTCTTGGCATGTTTAATTATCTTATACTTTTTATCTCTTTCCTCTCTTAGTCTTTGTTGTTTAGCCTTTTTCTGGAGGAGTTCACCATATGTGTGCATTTGGTCTGGAGTAAGCTTGTAAATATCCCATTTGGGGATTACTATTTCCTCATCTAAATCTATGTCTTCCTCTATCTCATTTCCTTTCCCCAAAAATTTTCTGCTCGGTTGAACCTTAGGCTCAACTATCCTTGCACTTATTGCTTTTGTATCCGAAATGGAAACAATAGTAGACATACTTGGGCTTGCAATAAAAATTGATACTGTACTAGCTAATGGAATACTTAGAAAAATATTTGAAGAATCAAAAATTGATGAAGTCAAAATTGCAAAACCCAAAACTAAAGTAGTCAAAACTAGTGTGCTTACCACTGATGTACTCAAAACTGAAGAAGTCAAAATTGGAGAAGTGAAAACTAAAATACTCAACTCAGTAGATGAAGGAGTCTGCAGCTCGGTGGATGAAGTGGAAGTCACTT
Source organism: Cupressus sempervirens (assembly GCA_028749045.1). Lineage (NCBI taxonomy): Eukaryota > Viridiplantae > Streptophyta > Pinopsida > Cupressales > Cupressaceae > Cupressus > Cupressus sempervirens. The sequence goes on from CM053791.1 coordinate 565,330,532, forward strand.
TTGTTAGTGAAATTTTGAGCTAAGTTGGAGCAAAGAGTGATTAGACATTTGATGTATCACTAATAGTCACAATCAAATTTTCTAGTCAATAGTTTGCATGGGAAGTGAGAAAGTGAGGCAATGACTGTTGCAACTATCTTGACTAGGTCAATCTCCTCATCATCTTGCTTTTCTTCCTCAGCAACCTCTTGATCATCTTCATCTTCTTCATTATCAAAGTGAGTCACTTCTTCAACATTTTCTTCCTCATCTTTCTCCTTATCTTCTTCTTCTTCATCATCCTTTACTTCAACTAGAAATTCACTTGGCTTATGAAGATGATAGACATTTTTCCAAGTATTTGTAGCATTCCTAACAATATGCTCAATGCCTTTGATCAGAAACAAACAAGTATTAAACTTTAGAGTCAATTTTTCTTCATTTTTCTTCAATGACTCTTTCACCTCAGCATCTAATATGCTTGGTAGTAACTGCCTCAGGGTTTGTGCATATATGTATTTAATTGTTTGAATAGAAAAATCCCATCTTGGCTTTATCTTCTCTAATAATTCACTGGGGACTTGAGAAGCAATCTGATCTGGTGAGTATTTCCATTTACCTATTTTATTTAGCATCAAGTCTTCAACTTGCTTCTTCTCTTTTGTTGTTCTGATATCATACTTCAATGATTTAAAATTTGTTATCCCCACTCCTTCTTCCAATTTCTTTAGCCATCCTGGAAGGTGGGTGGAGGTTTGCTAAATACAATGTCACCTCCTTTCTTTCATGACCTCCTTGTGAAGACTGTAGTGGATGGCTTTGTAGGCTTGGTTATGATCACCTTGCCCTTTTTCTTCAAAGGTTTTTCTTCTTTTTCAGATTATTCCTCATCCTCTGCTTCTTCCACATCCTCACCTTTTCCCTTGGTTAACAAGAGAGGTGCACTTGATTTTAGCTTTGCTATCCTTCTCTTTCCTTGGTTAACCACCTGAGGGACCTTTATTTCTAGCTCAATTTTGGCCTTGGCTTCATCATATATTCCAAAATAAGGGGCCTTGGGATCAACAAGTTCTTTGACAAGGTCTTCAATGATATCCTTTGTCTCATCAATATTCACCTCATATCCAAGAGGTTTCACCCATGCCACTCTAGGCTTAACTGCCTGGATATATACCTTGTCACTATCCACCATGAAGCATACATCATCCTTATAATCTTCAACTAACTTCTTTAGAATCCTGAACTTATTGTTCATTTTCTCCTTGAATACATCGAAGTAGTTGTCCATGATGTTGTCATAGTTCTCACCCATCTCTACAATATACTCATTTATTTGGTAAAGTACAGGCACATCTTTTCTCTAGACTAAAGTGCCTTTAGAAGGGAAGAACTTTTGTACATAAAAGAATAGATAGGTTAACAATGAACCAAACTTGTACGGGTTGTTCTTTGATGTTCTAATACTTTCCATGTTTTTGTTGAACTGCCTCAATAATAGGTCAGGAAGGTCATATGATAAGTTGTTATTAACCACTTTGAATGCCAAATCCACAGCTTCACATGACACATTGTTTAGACGGCTTGAACTGTAGATCTTGTATGCAATAACATGAATTCTAAATTGCAATTTTGCATTTGTGACACTATTGATTTTCATACCTTTACCATCCCATTCAGCTAGGATTTTCTTCTCCAACTTTGCTTGATCTATGGTTTTTGTCATTTTAGCTTTGGCTAGCATAGGAGGCTAGTGATTTGATGAATCATCTTCTTTGTTATCAAAATTGGTTGTTCTAACCATAGCTGTTTGTTATGCACCCGGCTAAGGATAAACCTAATCCACTTAATTTGAAATTCTCAGGGCATATGGGGGATATGTGTCAACCTTTTGGCTTCCAGATGTTGATGCTCGGGTTTTAGGGTTCCATTTACACATAATTGACCTAGGGCATCATCCATTTCTAGAGTACCAATTTCTTGAATAGCACATTTGAAATGAGTACAAATGTCATTAACAAGAAGTACATTAGGAGGGATTTGGGATTGAGCTTTGCTTGGATCTAGGGTTTCAGCAACAATGGAAGCGAGTTTGAAATCTAGCACTTTTCATTCAACTCCTCGAACCAACATGTCAAATCCTCTCTTGACCTTACTATTGTTGGATACCATTTTTGCTTAGTAGATTGAGAGAACTTTGAAAAAAAATTGCAAGAAATTCTGTCAAGTTGCTTTGATCACACTGAAAATCACTCTTCACAATAACACTTGAAAATTCATGGTAAGAAATGAATTTGATTCCATGCCTTTTGATAAATTTTTTCTATTAATGCTCAATACAAAAGTAGATATGTTGATAGACTGTCATCCACTACATGGCATTGAATACTTGGTGACATCTTTACGACTCGGTAACCATAGGTGTCTTTATTATTCTTGACCTTGCTCGGTGGAGTCTATGACCCAACCTTACTCGATAGAGAAGGTAACTTGGTAATAACTTATACCGATCTTGCTCAGTGATCCATTTGTATCTTGTATACAGATTTGGATCTTTGTCACCTTTCAACTGGAACTGATTCAGATGTCTTCTTTGAAAGCCAGGTTCTAGTTCTTCCTTGAGAACTTAATTAGAAGTGGTAGAGTCACCCAATTCTTGAGTGACTTGACCATCATTGCTTAGACCAGTATCCTTGATAGACTTAGGAATCCATTGTTGTCTCATCTACTTTTAGATGTTATCAGCCTTTGCTTTCTTCTCATCCTCAATTCTACCAGTATTCATATGATTCTTGGCAAGATGACCAAGTTTTGTACAAATGAAACATTTTTTGGTTGTATCTCTTTTCTTCATATGATGTTTAACACAATTCATACCAATGTGTCCAAATTCTCCACAGTAATGACATCTGCACTAGGTATTATAGTCCCAACCAAATATTGCTTTCACAATTTTCTCTACAGGATTTAATGTCTTGGTTTTGCATTCTGATGCCTTGTGTCCATGTTTCTTACATTTATGAAAATTGCCTTCAAATATTGGTTTTTCTTTGCATTCACTAGCCCTATGACCATGTTGATTGCAATTGTAGCATTTTCCATTGCTCCAACATTTTTTTGATGTATGACCTATCTTACCATAGTGGTTGCAAGTAGGTCTTTGATTCTTTTGAGCACCTTGTTTGGAGGATTCACCTTCTTCTTTGTATCCAATTCCTACTTTTCCTTTTTTCCTATAGAGGTTTTGTTCATTCAATTGATCCATGTCTGCTTGAGATTTCATCATTCTCTCATTGATTTGCTTCTTAATGTTTAGATCATTCCTCAATCCTTCATTGATTTGTCTTTCATATTTAATATTATTTTTCATTCTTTCATTGATTTTCCTTTCAGAATTTAAATCATTCCTCATTCTTTCATTTTCAAATCTTAGGCTCATGATTTCCTCATTTGCATTAGAGAGCTGATCAATAAGGTCTACTTGCTGAAGGGATTAGTTCTAAATTTCATTGTTCCTTCCATCCATCTCTTCTTTTATCTTGTTTCTCTGTTCCAAGACTTCACATAACCTTACTGACTGAATATCTTACTCTCTTCTTAGCTTTCTTACTTCTTCTTGTAGGGAACCATTCTTCTCTAGGAGTTCTTTGATTGCTTCATTTGAGCTTCTTGAAGGGTGAAAGTCTTAAATTCTTTCTTCAATGTAGAGATGATCATTCATTTGATTTGCAAGTTCCTTTCTTCTTTTCATGGATTGGGAAAGTTGCTCCTTAGCTTTCTTGAGTTGGGCAATGGCCATATCTAGATCCAACTTTTCATTATCAATAGCTTTGTCAAGTTTGAATATCTCCATATCCTTGATCTTTGCTCAAGCTGTTAAATTTTTTCCTAAGAACTAGAAAGCCTTGATGCCAATTGTTGGAAGTATTCAAGACTATGCTAAGTTATTAAAAGGGGAGGGGTGAATTGGTAACTTCTAAACTTTAACAATTCACCTCTTAATCCAATAATCCAATTAGCACTTAATTCATCACATCTGATCTAATTGCATGCATAAGAAACTAAAAAACATGAAAGCATCCATAACACTTTAACACAAAAATTTGGTGACCCAAAAACTTTCCAAATAGAAAGTAAAACTGGGGTGGGGATGATACCCACAAAATTTAATACTATAACATAAAGTTGGCCTATTAAGTCTTAAATTGATCACGTGTGATGATCTGCCCTGTTAGGAGCAATTAGTACTGCTAGATCCACCTTGTGAGAGGATTTATAAACATACAATGAAGTATGCACTTGGTAAAGTGATTTATGAAAGACTGTTAGGTCTACCTTGTTAAAGGATTTTGACTGGTTCACTTGTTAGGATGAAGCAGTAGTAGATCTCTGATTTGCAACTAAGTTTTCTAAAAGAGATTCCTCTGTGCATTGATCACCTTTCTGTGATACATATATCTCTGTTGCTCCTTATGTTGTTATGGCCTTTACAATTTTCTCTTTATCTACTGCATTCATAACTTGAACTTTTTGCATTCACATTCACATTACATCCATGCATACACAATGATATGGTACAATACATTACATATACATACCAATCCAAATTAGAAATTAGAAAGTTGGCCATGATACAAGTTAACAAAAATATTACAAAGTCAGCCCACATGAAGACACTCAGGTTCTAAAGACTAACTTGGTGAGGTTCTGATACTCAACACTCACTGTCAATGTTTGGCATTGTCATGCACTTGGTAGATGTAGAAGCTTGGTCTATACTGATCACTTTCAAGTAGTCTTAAACTCAGTCTGCACTGGTGACTCGGTAGATATTGTGCAACTCAGAAAACACTAAATCACTTGGTTAGCATAAAGTGGCTTGGTTAACACTAGCTTCGCATCACATGAACTGTGAACTCGGTAGACATTGCAATGCTTGGTAACGACTAATAAGCTTGGTATATATTGAAATGCACAGTTTAAATTGCTAGACTTCATACTAACTAAATATGCTCAGTAGCCATTGGAATTTGTCCAAAGGACTTAGTAGCAATTATAGAACTTGGTGGCTACTAAATTACATGGCAAACACTATAAATTGAACAATGAGCTCGGTAGCTATACACAATCTGAATAAGTGTGTGTCACTAATAAAAAAATTGATTGATATGTCAATAGAAGTGTCTAAAGACCTCTAACAAAGCCATTCCTAATAGGGTGATTGAATCCTTTAACAGGGTCACACCTAGCAGTGTGTTTTGTAACCTTAACAGGGTTGGCTTCTAATAGGGCTCACTTTAGAAGAGTGAAAAATAGTAACTAATTGCAATTGGTTGTTTTTCCCAAATTAGGTTTCCATGTTAAATCCTCGTGTTGTATGTGTTCATGTTATTTAATTTCTACTTCTACAACTAAGTTAATTATGGTTAATAACATTAAACATCTTAAGAAACATTGATTTCAGTCATTGTTGAGTAATAGAGATTCTTAGTATTTGTCGAGTGATTCAGTGCTAACTAAGTTACAATAGATATTTTTAGTTTTAGTAGAGTTTGATTTTGATTTGTATTGGCATCTAAGGGATCTAGTATTTATTTTTGTGGTAATTGATTCACCCCTCCCCTTTTAGTTACTCCTCTTATATTTCTAACAATTGGTATTAGAGATTTTGGTTCTTGTAGAGAAGGTTTCAAGGACCTAAGTTAAAGATCAAGATGTCTTACAGAAGGAAGATCCCTAAGTTGAACAAAGATAACTTCAAGGCATGGTAGGAACTCATGAGATTGCATTTGACAACCATTGGAGACTTAGGCCTAAAGTACCTAGACACCAAGCATGTGGCAACTGCTGGAACTATGACTATTGAAAAAATTATACAAAAGAAGAATCATAACATTATGATTATTGTTATTGCTTCAACTCTCAACTATGTTGAATTTGATGAAGTCAAAGGCTGTGATACTGCTCATGAGATGTGGATCAAGCTGAAAGCCATCTATGGAGGAGATGATAATGTAAGGAGAGCTAAGGTAGAAAGTCTCAGAGGTCAATTTGATCAAACAAGGATGAGAGAAGATGAGAACATTATAAAATATAATGATAGAATCAAAGCTAGTGTGTGTGCAATCAGAACCTTGGGAGGAAAGATAGAAGTGAGACAGTGGTAAGCAAGGTTCTTAGAACACTTCTTCCTATATATGTAATTAGTGTTTCATTAATTCAAGAGATGAGATGTAATCCCAATAATGATATAACATTAGATGTAGTAGTGGGAAGGTTGACAATATTTGAGTTAGATAACGATGATAACTATGTTCCCAACTCTAGGAACCTTTAGTTTGCATTTCAAGCCAAGCTATCACTCAAGAAGAATGCTACAAAATCTAAAAGGCAATATAATAGTGAGGATGAAGATGGTTTTGATGAAGATCTTGAAGTGATTGAAGCATTACTTGCAAGAATATTTCTCAAGGGCAAAGGGAAGTACAAAAACAAAATTTCTTTGATCTATTTTTTTTGTGAAGAAGTAGATCACATTGTTGCAAGGTGTCCAAACAAAGAATGTAAAGAAGAAAATAAACATGAAAAATACAAAGGCAAAAAGGATTTAAAAAATTACAAGGACTAGAAAGACACATGTAAGAAATCTTGTTACATTGCTAAAGATTTTGATAGTAGTGAAGAAGATGAAATGGTCTACATTGTTATTAATGATGAATTAGATGATGAGAATGATATGATGGGAATTATCTCACATATTAGTAAGAATGATATATGGATTATTGATAGTGGTTGTTCTCACCATATGATTGGTGACAAATCTAAAATTGAGAACTTGGTTCATTATGATGGTGGAAGTGTTAGATTTGGCAATGATGAACCATGTTATGTGAAAGGTAAATGTTGTATTGTACTAATCAATGATCTCAAATGTGATAATGTTTATTGGGTTGAAGGACTAAAGCATAATCTACTTAGTGTGACTCAATTGAATAACATTGGATTCAAGGTAGAATTCATGAATGTAAATGCCAATATGTTATATGGGAAAGGAAATATGGTTGGGACTAGCAAGCAAACAAAAGGTAATATATTCTACCTAGATCTTAATGGAAGTTCATGATTCATTTCTCAAGTAGAAGAAAGTTGGTTATGGCATAAGATTTTATGTCATGTGAATTTTGATAACCTAGTAAACATAAGAAAGAGCAAAAGGATTAGAGGCATTCCAAGCTTGAAGAACCTGACATGGACATGTGCAAGAATTGTCAAATTGGTAATATGGGAAAGACAAGTTTTAAAAGAAAAAACCATCATTCTGAAGAAGTGTTGGAGCTGGTTCATACATACCTGTGTGGACCTATTGACATAGAAACCTACACAGGAGATAAGTACTTTATTGTATTTATTGATGATTATTTAAGAATGATGACTATTATGTATTTATAGTATAAATTAGAAGCTTTTCAAAAGTTAAATGGTATTTGGCTAGAGTAAAGAAAGAAATAGGATAAAACTGAAATATTTAAGATCAAACAGATGAGAAGAATTCATTCCTAATAAATTCAATGAATTCTGCAATGAAAGACAAATCAAGAGACAAGTATTTACACCTGGCACACCTTAGTAGAATGACATTGTTGAGAGAAGGAATAGATCAATCATGGATTGTGCAAGGACTTTGATGATAGAGAAGAATTTTGCTATCAAATATTGGAAGGAAGCAATTAGCACTATAGTTCATACCTTGAACCGAGTTCAGTTGATGAAGCAATCAAATCAAACATCTTTTGAATTATAGTATGGCTATAAACCTAATGTGTGTTACTTCAAAATATTTAGCAATAAATGTCATATTCTGAAGGAGTCTAGAAAAGGAAAATTTGATGTGAAAAGTGATGAAGGCATATTTTTGGGATATTCCAATAAGAGAAAAGCATATAAATGGTTGAATCTATCTACTCATAAAGTTATAGAGAGTGCACATGTGAAGATTGATGAGTTTACAAAAAAGAGTGAAGAAAAAAGCAGTAAGGAACCTAAAGACTACAAAAACTTTGTTTACTATGAGCCTAATATTGTACCTAATATTCAAGCAAGTGGCAATCTACAACCTTCACCACCGGAGTCCCCAAAATCTCCAGTTCAACCCAAGTTGCAATAAGTGCAACCCAAGTCATTAGAAGGACCTAAGTCACAGTCAGACAGACCCAAGTTTTAGCAAGAGGAAACCAAGTCACAGTCTGATGGACCCGAGTCAAAGACAGTGGGACCAGAGCATGATTCAGAAGATCATGGTGAAACTAGTGATTTTAGAAAGAAGGAGCCCAAACTTGTTGGATATGTCATAAGGCATCATGCACCTAAGAAAATAATTGGAGATTAGTTAGTTGGTACAATGAAAAGGAGAAAACTAAAAGGTACATGTTTGCTTAGTGAATTTGAACCTAGATCTATAAAAGATGCATTAGAGAATGAAAGATGGATTAAAGCAATTAATGAAGAAATTGATCAGATTGAAAGGAGTAAGACTTGGACTCTTGTTCCTAGACCCAAGGATAAGAATGTAATTAACACAAAATTGGTATTCAGAAATAAGTTGAATGAGAATGGAGAAGTTTCAAGAAATAAGGCAAGGCTAGTTTGCAAGGGTTATGCTCAAGAGAAAGGTATTGACTATGGAGAAACTTTTTCTTCTATTGCTAGACTAGAAGGTGTTAGAACACTCCTTGCATATGCAACACACAAAGTATTCAAAGTGTATCAGATGGATGTGAAATCAATGTTCCTGAATGGAATCTTAGAAGAGGAAGTCTACATTAGGCAACTAGAAGGTTTCATTGATCCTAGCAAAAGGGGAATGGTTTGTAGATTACACAAAAGCTATGTATGGTCTCAAACAAACCCTTAGAGAATGGTATGAAAGGTTACACAAGTATCTCATTAACATTGGTTTTCAAAGAACTAATAACAACAATAACCTATACATTAAAGAAGTATCAGATAAGAAGATTGTGTTGGCAAATATCTTTGTGGATGATGCATTGTTTACTAGAAATGATGATATGTGCAAATATTTTTCTAAGGAAATGAGTAAGGAATTTGAGATGTCAATCTTTGGAGAGATCAAATTATTTGTTGGCTTGCAGATTCAATAGAAGAAGAATGGTATCTATATTACTCAATCAAAATACATCAATGAGATACTGAAGAAGTTTGGAATCGAGGATTTTAGAATAGTTGGAACACCTATGTCTACTAGACATAAGCATTCCAAAGCTGATGATTCAAAAGAGGTAGATCAGACTACATATAGATCAATGATTGGAAAACTTTAGTATGTGGTACATACAAGACCTAATATAGCATTAGCAATTGGAAGGGTGGCAAGATTCTCTGTAAATCCAAAAGAAAAACATATGATGGCAATAAAAGAATCATGAGGTATCTAAAGGGCACTGAAGATTATGGTTTGTGGTATAAGAAAGGAGACAACTTTGAATTGAAAGCATTCACTAATGCAAATTGGGTAGGAAGAATTGAAAATAGAAAGAGCACTAGTGGTGGAGAATTCTTTCTTGGAAAGAGGCTAGTATCTTGGACAAGCAAGAAGTAGAATTGTATCTCTTAGTCAACAATAGAAGAAAAATATGTTGTTGCAGTAGTCAATTGTTTAAATATTGTTTGGTTCAAATAACTATTGATAGGTATAAAGGAAGAAATCAAGGATCCAATTGATGTTTTCAGTAATAACACCAGTGTAATTAATATTTCCAAGAATCTAGTAATGCATACCAAAACCAAGCACATTGTAATTAAGTATAATTTTTGAAGAGAATTAGTGCAAGATAAGGAGGTAAGATTGGAATATGTGAATACAAAAGAACAAATTGCAGACATATTCACGAAGCCATTACCTAAGGATGCATTTTTGTATCTAAGAGGTAAGCTAGGGGTCATTCCCATATCTAAAGCTCACTAATCAGATTTTAGTAATACATCAACCAAGAATGTTGAAGATCAGTCAAGTTGATGCAGTATTATAAAGGACAGATTGCTTATGAATCAGTACATCAAGTACATAGAATTTCATTGAATGCTATCTTTGGCATGAGATGTTAAAGAGGGAGAGTTCTATCATACATGAAATAAATTTTATGTCTGATAGGGAAATTTTTTTGTCATATATCCAAGATATTTTTTATATATGTCAGAGATGTCAAAGAGGGACAATGAACTTGAGTTGATATCAAAGAGGGAAAATTTGATATTACAGTCATTGCAATCAAAGATTGATGATATAGGGAGTTCTCATTGATAGAGGGACTTCTCATGGATGAGAATTAGAATGAAACTAAGGATATTATCCTTACTTTTATTTTTCTCTAAATTTTCATTGTATTATGACATGTTGTGTTGTCATCAATGCCAAAGAGGGAGATTATTGAAAATAATTGTTCAATTGTATATTATCTTTGATGTTACACAAAATGTCAAGTCTTTACTAATCAGTGTCTGCCAAGCTCACTCAAGCAATGAAGATAGTTTCTAGTGTTTGCCAAGTGCTCCAAAGATAATCAAGTTCAGACACAGTGTATGCCAAGTTCACATGGGTACCAAAGGAAGTTTACAAGAAGATAGTGTTTGTTGAGTTCACTTGGGTACCAAAAGAGAAGTTGGCAAGGAACCAATGTTAACCGAGCTCACTTGGTTACCAAAGGAAATTCAATTTAGGATGTAGTGTTAACCAAGTTCATGTAGTTAACAAAGGAAATTTGAAGAAAGTATTTTCTAAGTTAGTGTTGATTGAGTTGGATCAGCTAACAAAGAGTTTTCTTGAATCAACATATTTAGTTTGATGAATTTATTTGTTAAGTCTAGTTGACTTAAGGGATGAACATTGGATATTTGCAAGCCAACTTGACAAGGAAAAAAATCTAAGTTCAAGTTGTGGAATTGAAAGAGAGAAGCATGGAATTTAAAGGATAAACTAAGGAATTGAATTGGAAGGATATTAGAGTATCCTGAGTTGACTGAGCTGCAAAGTCTTATCTGATCAAGGAGGATCAAGTATTCAATCCATAATAGAGATCTAAAATCATAAATATAGTTGCATCAACAATCAGGTCATATCATTTTTACTCTCTAATAATTGTAGTAGTGTATCAAATATCTTAACAGAGTTAGCTTAACAACTATTTGCCAAATCTTCTAACAAGGTGGCATTTCTAGATTGAAGTGTCTAAATACCTCTAACAAGGCCACTCCTAATAGGGTGATTAAATTCTTTAATAGGGTCACACCTAACAACATATTTTGTAACCTTTAACAAGGTTGGCTCCTAACAAAGCTCACTTCAGAAGAGTGAAAAATAGTAACTAGTTGCAATTGGTGGTTTTTCCTAAATTGGGTTTCCACGTTAAATCCTAGTGTTATATGTATTTATGTTATTTTATTTTTATTTCTGCAACTAATTTAATTGTGGTTAATAACATTAAACATCTTAAGAAAAAAATATTTTAGTAATTGTAAAGTAACAGAGATTCTTAGTGCTTGTCGAGTGATTTAATGCTAACCGAGTTACAACACTATCTTCAGTTTTAGCAGAGTTTGGTTTTGATTTGTATTGACATCTAAGAGATTTGAGATTTATTTTTGTGGTAATTGATTCACCCCTCCCCTCTTAGTTTCTCCTTTTATATTTCCAACAGGTAAGACCTAATAGACTTAAATGCTTTTAATAGAGAAAACCTCTCACAAGGTAGATCATTGATATGATCAAATTGTAACCCTAATAGGTTAACTTTTTTGTTATTTCAAGTTTCATCCCCACCCTAGTTTTACCTTCAAATTTAAGTGTTTCTAGGTAACCAAAATCATTGTGTTATGTGTTGACATTTTTCATGGATGTTATGCTTAGATAGATTTCATTTTAGGATTACATGTTTATGCTTATTTGAAATATGAAATGGATTAGGTGTGAAATTGGTAATTTTTTTTTATAGTAAAAGTTTTAAGATCCTAATTCACCCCCTTCCCCTTCTCCTCCCCCTCCTCCCCCCCCCAAGTATCTTGTTTCCCATTTAATACTTCCAACATTTGGTATAGCCTAATTCTCTTGAAAAAGTCTAATAGCTTGAGAGGATCATATCTTGGAGATGGAGGAATACAAGATGGGAAAAATCATTGAGAACCAGATGATTGAAATCCAAATAATATTGCAACAACTTGAAGGAGCAAAAGAAGAGTTAAGGAAATCCTTAAAGAAAAGGAAAGAAATGGCTATTTGGCAAAATGATACACTATATAAGGAAATTAATATAGACTTAACAATGAAAATATTGATGATAGTAATAAAAAAAATAGCAGATAATCTAGAGAAGAACATCATTCCAAGTAAAGAGTTAAAAGGACTCAAAAGAAAATAAGAAGTTCAATCAGTAAGACTATGTGAAGTGATTGGACAAAAGAAGAAAGTGGAGGAAGAAAAAATCATGGTTGAAGAAGACAAAAGATAAATTACTACCAAACTTGAAGAAAGATCACTTGAGGTATAGAAGCTCACAAAAAATCATCTGGATATGATGAATCAGTTGATAATTATAAATCAAGAAGTAAACAGGAAAGATATGGAGATCACAAGTTTAAGACCATGGAATGACCAACTAAGGAATGAGTTAAGGACTTAAAAGGAACTTATAAGAAAAATGAACAAACCAAGTGAAGTTTTCAAATACTTTGAAGAACTAATGAGATTGCCAAGGTCATTAAGGTCACCAAGGGATACTTTTGGACTAGGACACATCAAGCACTTTTCACTTACTAAGGAAGGAGAATCATCAAAGAGTGGAGAAAATTCAAAGGCAAACCTACTTGTCATCATTGTGGAAAACTTGGACATACAACTAACATCTACAAAAGAAAGAATAGTATGCAAACCCCTAAACCTCAGCTTACTAGCAATTGTTTTAATTGCAAGAAACAAGGACACCAAGCACATGAACATAGGAAAAAGCCAAGTGAGATACATAGATTTGAAGGACATTTCTATAACTGTCAGAAATATGGTCATAGAACTCAAGAATGAAGATCCAAAACAAAATCTAACTAGACATCTAAAAATCAAACACATGCACCCAAGCAAGGTAGCTCTTACAATTGGGATTATAACCCATGGTATAATTGTCATTATTGTGTAGAGTATGGGAACATTCTAGAGAATTGAATTAAGACACATTTCAGAGGTAATTACAAGAAATGGTTAAATGGAAACCCAATTTGTTTCAGTTATCTTAAGGTTGGACATGTTAGTAAGACTTGAGCACCAACACCAAACAATGAAAATGACAAAGGTAAAAGAAAAGTCGAGGTAAAGAAAACATGGAAAGAGATAGTGGAAGATGGAAGCAATGAATCAAATAAAGTTGAGATTACCCAATCTAATGGATTAGGTAATCACACCATATCCAACTAAGAAAAGAAGGTAAGGAACTATATATTAGTGATTTATCTTACATCAGCTCCTAGGCATGAAGTGAAAATAAGTTCATGTCTACATGTACACCTAGAAGTTTTCCTATTCATATGAGTTGACATGTAGACAACACAGAAGTTTGCACTCCAATTGAGCATATGTTGTCTACTACATCTCTTTATGAGATACACCTTTGTATTCTTATCCTCTTATTGTTGTATGTACATTCATGCACAATGAAGGATAATCCACTCTTGGTGTACATGTGCTTAGTTGTTTCTTATCTCTTTGTACGACTCCTAGTCATCATGATTGCCTTTATATACAAGGCACTTCTATGATGTATTCATCTAAAATCCATTATCATTTGATCATTATTGAGATTCTCATTCAATCATATCTTGTCTCTCTTGTGCTTCTAGATCTTGGCATTGCATTATTGCCTTAGGAAAATTCTTACATGGTATGATCAGAGCCATAGGAGCTTCATTGCATAGCCATTAGAGAGCATCATTTCACTTCATCTTGGAGGCTTGTGATTAGATCTAGGATATTCACAATTATTTAGAGCATTTTGAGCAAGATTTGACCTCATCATTGTGTCTGGGTGGCCATTTCAACAAATTTTGACTATAAACTTGCCTATGTTGGGCATAAGTCAAATATGAGGCAATTTTTTTTTTTTTTTCCAAATTGGACTTACAGGAAGCCGAATTTGCCCATTTGGAGGATTACAAGTATAAAATAACCTAGATTTTCCAAATTGGGTAATATTTTTCAAAAAATATTTGATTTTTTGGATCTTTTTTATGTCTTAAGCAGCATCATTTTGTGGCTAAATCTTGGTCTTATTGGCCCTTGCATAAGGTTCAACTGAGCCACAAAGAATATTCCCCAAGCCCAAGTTATCCCTACACTCCAAGTGGGTTCCTAGCTCCGATCTCTCGGTTCAAGCTTAACATTAAGGTCTTTGCATCCAAATCAGGTCATTGATCCAAAATATGTAGCTCCCACATCATTCCCAATGATAGATCTAAACCCAAGAAACATTCATTGATTTCTGGAGAGCACTTCCAAAGTATTTTATATTCACTCTTTCCCAGATCATTTGTGATGTAGGAGCATCCAATGGTGTAAGGGAAATCCTATATCACCCAAAAATATGCTTAGTGTTAGTTTATGTTTAATGTGTTTGTATTTTTGGATACCCATTTGGGCCAAAATAAAGATTCCAACTCTCATAGTTCCACTATTGGTTTTATGTGTTGGTATTTTTGAGTGTCTCAAGATATGTGTCAATGTAGAAAATAGCTTATTTTATAATTGAGCCATAATTATTATGATTTAGAGGCTGTGAGTTGGAGGAATGATTGTACTTATAATTAAAAAATTTCCAAAAAAAATAATCATGTCAAAAGGCTTTATGATTTGAAAGTTATTACAATTTTAAGTTTTCAAGAGACCCCCTAAGAATGCTTCAAAGTCATATTTGAGGCACTACATGACTTCATAAGGGCCCAAAAATGGAAGGGCTATAGAGCACTTGGAGAGCTTTTTGAAAATGTAAACAGTTTGTCAATTGGAGTCCCGAATCAAAAGTTATGTCTCTCGAAAGTTGGACTACCATTTCTAGATTCTTCTAATTTTGCACTGACTTTTGATGTGTCATCTAGAACCTTTTTCTTTAATGGTAGATGCCAAATGACATATTCTAAAATGTATTCCTAACCCTAAACTTAAATCTTCTTGTAGTAAGAGATGAAAGTGAGGAGGAAAATGAAGAAGAAGGAAATGTTGTGTAGGAAGAGGAAGAAGAAAGAGAAGTCCTAAACTAGGTAGAGGAGAATATTTTTAGGGCCATTTCAAGCTAAGAAAAAAAAAACTGAACTTGAGGTCAACATGTTTTCAAGAAATCTAAACCCAGATGAGTTGATTGAGTGGATTAATGAGTTGGAGGAATATTTTGAGTATGAGGATATTGAGGATCCTAATAGGGTTAAGTTTGTGAAGGCCAAACTGAAGGGCCATGCCAAAATATGGTGGCAAGTGATACAATTAGAAAGGAATAGAAGAAAGAAAGATAAAGTCACAAGATTGGATTGCATGGTGGACAAACTAACGAAGTAGTTCATTCATGTTGACTACAAGCTTGATTTTTTCAAGAAGTAGAAAGGGTTAAAGCAAGCAGGAAAATTTATCCAAGAATATATAGAGGATTTTTATCGAGTCCTTATTAGGATGAGGAATGAAAAAGAAAACAAGGAGAAGGTTGCTCATTATCTTAATGGCTTTAGACCTAGCATTTAAGAGGAACTAAGTCTAGTTAGAATGACCAACATTGAAGAGGCATATCAGTTTTCCTTGTGAGTTGAGGAGAAGCTAAAAAAAAAGTTTGATGGAAGGAAAAGAGGGTGCAGTCAATGAGGAAGGGGTGGTGGTAGGTCATTTGGAGGCTGAAATGAGGACCAAAAAACAATGAAGATGTGGGTACCATCTGAAACCAAAGGAATGAGGGTTTCAATCACTCCCATGATCAAAACTTTGGAGACCACAGAGGGAGAGGTAGAGGATGTGGACAAGGTTTGGGAAGAGGAGGCTTTTGTGGAACTTTTTTTTACTAAAATGAAGAAGGTCATCATACCTATGAGTGCCCTCAATGACAAGGAAGCATAGATAGGAGAGTTGATGGTCAAGCAAGGGTTACTCATATAGATGATCATGCTAAGTCATCACATTCAGAGGATACAAAAATAGGAGATTTTTTGGTTAATGAAAGGGTCTTGTTGAGTAGTGAGACTACACCTAGACAAAGGAGGAGTTTGTTTCATACCAGGTGCAAGTGTGAGAGTAAATTTTGTGATGTGATTATTGATAGTGGAAGCATTAACAACTTGGTGTCGAAGGAGATGATCTCAAAGCTAAAGCTCAAGAGGGAGAAATTGTTAGCATGAATACTAATAGTATTCCTATATGGGGGAGTATTTGTGATGAGTAGAGTCATTAAGGACTCTTGATAATTGGTCTTGAACAATGTCTTTGGACAATTGAGTTGGTTGAAAACTTGAAGTAGTTGATTGACATAATGAGACCTTTGTCATTGATGTCAATGGGGAAGAGAATGCATGAAAAACATCTCCTAAGAATGAATGAGGGAGATATGTACATGAAAAACATCCACTAGATAAATGGAGGAGAGATAGTTATTAGGGAGATTTAGAAAGATTCATGTAAGAAAGAAGTAGGAATATCTATATGGGAGAGATATGCAGCATGGAGGGTTTTTGTGTATGGGGAGAAGCTGAGATATGTTTAGCATGTGAATAATTGATGCCAATCCTAAGAACATGCATAATAGAGAATTTTTCCAAAGGATTTTTC
Source organism: Cupressus sempervirens (assembly GCA_028749045.1). Classification (NCBI taxonomy): domain Eukaryota; kingdom Viridiplantae; phylum Streptophyta; class Pinopsida; order Cupressales; family Cupressaceae; genus Cupressus; species Cupressus sempervirens. Next base: position 565,347,360 of record CM053791.1, read on the forward strand.
ATTTGGTTGATGAAGAGGATTTGAAAAGATGAGAACATCATCAACAACAAAGTACTGTTTGGTATTCTTGGAACCTAGATATTTTTCATCTATGTTGCCATCAATGCCAAAGGGGGAGATTATTAGCATGAATGTTGATGGTATTCCTTTGGGGGAGTATCCTAAGCATTGGAGAGAATGTGGTAGTATTGACATGTTGCATTCATGATTTTGTTTGTCATTGATGTCAACATAGCAGTAATTCAATGAAGATAGGTAGAGTAGTAGACAAAGATCAAGATCGTACAGATAGAGATTTAATAATCAGATTAGATGAAGTTAAGGATGAGTTCCCCATAGTTTCCTAATAATGAGGTTAATTTGTGTGTAACCTAAGTCAAAGATATACATAAGTTATTTGTGATTTACAGAGAGCAGTGTAGAAATAGAGTACCTATAAAGTAGTTTTTATGATTATGATTTATCTCTTTACTGAGATAGAATTAGGATATGCAAAGTTATATAGTGCTAGAAGATAGTCTAATGATCACATATGTAAGTGTGCAAGCCCTGAAGTTGCATGTGTGAACAGTTGCGTATACTATGAGAAGACAGTGTTATCGTGATTGTAATTAATTAATTATCTTATTGTGGTCTTATTATAATTAATTAGGAAAGCCTCAAGGCCAACTCAAGTAATTGTTTTGAGGATGTGGTATAAAGGAAAGTATTCTTCTTAATTGTAATGTGAGATTAATGTGTGAAGTATGAACAAGAGAAGAGTATGTAGTAAATATGAGTAAGTGATCCAAGGGATTATTGGATGTGAAGTTTGTGATCTAGTATTGAGATTAAAAGGAGCAGAAGTCTAGTTGATAGGACAGAGAAAAAGAAAGGAGCAGTACAGTTCAATTCTATTATTTTGCAAGGAATAATACAGCGATCACTTGGATAGTGAGTTCATTGGTCTTGCCCCTAAAGTTGTTTGTGTTGGAAATATGACCAATCAATCATAAGGTGAGATATGTGGTTGTCATTTATGACAACATTTGTTTTGCAGTTTAGTCATGATTATTTGTGAAGGAAAATTGTCTAAGTATTAGATAGTGTTATAGTAACATGACAAGATTTTTTGATGAAAAAATATTCCCTTGGAATATTCTCTTGCATAGTTAACCAGAGATGCATGACATCATCCTAATGATGCATACCAATGCACATGTCTGTACAAGCAACCAAGTTCAAGTTATGAAGGAAATAGTGATGCAATGATTTCATAGTGTAGAATAGAGCATGTCAGCATAATGAGTTAAACGACTTGAATAATTATTTTAATTATTAATTATTGATGAGTCGACTCCAAGGATGATATGTGAGCCAACTAAGGAAGAATTTATGAATATGTTTGGTATATATAAAGAACTTCAATTGTGAAGTTAGTGAGGAATGGGAATGATGAAAAATGCAATGCGAAGTAATGTTATGTGATGCGAGATATGATGCAATATATATGTGCAGTTACCCTTTGTATGAAGAATTAACAATTAGAAGAATTGTAAAGTATAGCAAGTAATTCAGTTATGTGTAGTTACTGTCAATCAAAATATTTGCAAAGAAAAACAAGTGATCTATTTTTGTATGTATATCTATTCTCTTGAAGAACTCAATTGTATAGTTACATGTTAGGGCATTGGGCTCTTCTTGATCTACCAACTCCTAACTGGGTTGAAGCAACTCCTAATAGGGTTGAGGCTTCTAAAAAGGCCTAGTCTCCTAACAGGGACTTGAGACACTATACATTCTTAATAAACTCCTAACAAGGTCAATATCCTTAACCAGATTCTTTATATAGTGAATCATCTTGTGGGTTCCATCCCCACCAGGGTTTTCCTTTGGCCAAGGTTTCCCTAATTAAAAAAATATGGTTTTATGAGTTCTCTTCATGTATTTGTTTATATCATTTAGCACTGTTGGTTCTCTCTCTTATGCTTGTGTAAAAGTAATTAATAATATTCAATTGTGGATAAAAAGATTGAAAATACTGATTCATCAACCCCCCCCAAGTATTATCTATTTCTAACAATTGGTATTAGAGCTTACTTATTTAGAAGAGGCTTAATAGCTTGAATAAGATCAGTATAGATATGGAACAATTGAAGAAGAATCTTGAAGAAGCTCTTGAACAAATTGATCTTCCTACTAATGAAAGAGATGGCCTAAAACACAGATAGAAAGATGTAAAAGCTTACATTGGTGAACTAAAGGACAAGATAGATGACCTGAAGCAAAAAGGACTTAGTGAGAAAACCAGTGATGATGATATTGAAGATCTAAAGAAAGAAAATGAGATCTTGAAACATGAGTTAAAAATAGTTTAACTCAAGTTAAGTCTTAACAAAAATGGAGGAAAGAATGACTCTGAAATAAAAGCTAAAAATGCAAATCTAAGATCTGTGTTAAGCAAGGTAACATCTAAATTGGAATCTATCAAGTTAGAGCAATGCAGAATTAGAAAAATACAACACTATTGTGAAAGGTGAGTTGGTGCAAACCAAATAGAAACTTGAGAAATTATATACCAATAGTGAAAAGATTGAAGAACAAATATCTGTATAGAGACCTAGTTATGACAAGACTGGACTTGGATTCTTCCTTGGACAATCCACTAAGAAATCTATTGAGAGAAAAGAACCTGATACCCCTGAAGTCAAAAAGGATCTAATCATAAGCAAAATGGATGATACATCTAAGAACAAGGAGAATTTTGTTCACTCAAAAAAATCTAAAGAATTTGATCAAGATGAGGATAACAGAAGAAAGGAATCTCATGCCTAGTGGAATGAACTTGAACATACTAGAGAGGATTGCAAAGATAAGTCTTTTTAACCTATTTTAGATTTTTATTGTCATAATTGTCATGGATATGTACATTATGCAGTAGATTGTAAGAAACCTAAATTTGATAGTAATAATGCAAATAGTAGAATGTCTAGGAACACTAACCGTGCAGGCAATAGAAGAAGATCTCATACCAATGAAAGTGGAGAAAGAAGACAAATTGTTTGTTTCAGATGTAACAATATTGGACACATTGCAAGGAATTGTAGAGCACTTAACGACCAACAGAATGAATAAAAAAGAAATGTACCTATATGTCAGTTATGTAATAACTTTGGACACATAACAAAATTTTGTAGAATGGATAGAAGAAACCTAAACAGGAATCAGAATTACAAAAGGAACAATAGAAGAAATGATGATAGTCTAAAGGATGAAATGAAGGAGCTGACAAAAGAATTTAAGGAAGCACTTGTAAAAGAAAGAAAAGTTGGAAGTTCTCACATAGTTCAGGAAGAAGCTCATCCTAATATATCTGACAAGATAGTAAAGTCACTTATTGTTTGTGACTCATCCTACCATAATTAAGCATTCTTAGTGAAATAATGCATTAGTTATTAGTATCTAATGTTAGAGGGAATATCATAGGTTGTGCAGTTAACCACATGTACTAGAAATTGAGAGGGGTTTATAGTTAAGTACACATTACTTAATGTGATCAGGATAAGGATATATAAGAAGAATAACCTCTTTGTTATATAGAGATAATATATTGAACTAGTGGTAGATATGCATTTAATGCAAAGTACAGATTGCAAAATATTTAAAGGACATAATTGATTTGCAAACATCATTTGCTTGTGCAAAATTAAAAGTGCGAGATCAAAACAAGATTTGAAGTGCACAAGAAGTTTTTAATGTTAGCAATAGGCTTAGATACAACTTCAAGAAACACCCATTTGTCTCTCTGCTTGATGACCCCATTGGACCATTTTCTTAAGTACCAAAAAATGTACTTCATGTCAAAGATATAAGAGGTTATATTCACTATAAAATTGAAAGCATAGGAGATACAGAGATTCATAAGGAATTGGAGAAAATGCGTAACAATGATTTGTCACTAAAACCAGAACATGCATACCTAGAACAACTTAACCTAGTTAAGCATATGTTATATACAGACTTTGATAATAAAGAATTGACAAGAATAATTCTAAGAAGAGTTTATGATGACATTCTACGGTTGGGAGATTGTATCATATGTATTGATAATGACCTAATTCACAAGGTCATAGGTTTAAACAATGAAGGATGCAATCTAGTGAACATAAAGAATGTACGCACGTTAGTTGAAACAAATCTCAACACATGTTTTGATGCCAGAAACATGAAATTCAACACCATTCAAGATGATGGAGTGAGAATCATTACTAAAATTTTGGGATACAGGTTCAACCATGGATCTAGGACAGATTCAGTCCTTGCAGGATTTCTTCATGCAACTTATATAGTAGTAAATGGTGAAGAGCTTAATCTATGTGACATTATCCAAACACAATTGTTGGATAACATATCAAGAATCAAGAAGTCTAGGAGCACAATCTTTAGATTTGAATCCCTACTTACATATATATTCTTCTACGCAACAAAGAAGTTTCCTAGTATATCGAATTGGAATGGAAGTGAGTGCGCAATGCAGATTATCACTTGTGCATAGAGAACCAAACCAAAAAAAGTCAGAGACAATGATATTGACAGAATGATGAAATCTTTCCAAACTAAAATGAAGCAAAGGTATAGGATACCTCCTACACTAGTGGAAAAATATAAGGATGAACTATGCTTCATGGTAGAAATAGATTTCACATGTATGGAGGTAGTAGTTCCTCGAGTTAAGTTCATAGACCCTTTGGGTTATGAAATGAGTAAGGAATTGATTGAATGATATGCATAGATAATCCTACACGCAGAAGTTGATTTCAATGTCCTAGATGGGGGACATATATTGAGAAAATGAGAGAAGTTAAAACAAAATCAGATAATCTAGGACTCCAAGAAGAAGGTAGAAAAAGTGATTGATTCTATCTTGAAGGAATCAGGAATGTCAAGAAAGGAATTTGAAGAGGTGAAAGGGATAGCCATGGAAATGAAGGCCAGTGGTCAACCTGAACTATTGAACCCTATAGCTATTACAATGGCCAAACCTACTGAAGAGGTCACAGTTATCCAGACAAGTGCACAAGCACCTATAGAACCTTATGTAGCAATTGCGTAGCAACAACCTTTAAAGAACCCTAAGAAAATAGAGGAAGTGCCAGAAGCAAGGAAGTCTACAAGGCTTGAAAAGACCAAACCCCCTTCTAAGAAGAGAATCAAACAAACTACAAGCGGTCCAAGCAAGAGGAGAATAATCCTACAAATTAGTTCCTCTGAATATGAAGAAGAGATTGGTGATAGACCAGTAGAACTAGCAGATCAAGAAGCGAAGACTTCAGCAAGAAGAAAAGCATGGAAACCAAAGGTAGAGAATCTTAACATGCAAATTATTAATGACAATAATTTTTTTATAATTGAATAAGTACTATGACTTGTATAATAATATGGATAGAAGATAGCTAGAGAATGTTGTAGTTAGAAATATGATCCTAAAAGATAAAAGGTTTGATAGCATAAGAGATCAGATACTTGAAGATTTATACAATAGACTTTTAAATAGGAAAAGTGGAGTTATTGAGGAAGATAAGAAAATAAGGATTAATATGGTGAAAAAGCTATGTATTGTAAATAATGAGGAAGAAATAACTAAAATTCTAAAAGGAATAGCATCATTATTAAGAAATAAGAAGAGATTCATTCTCCTCATGGGAGGAAATTATGAAGAAGTAAATTTGGAAACTTAAAAGGAAATAGTCACATACATGTCTACTATGCCAAAGGAGAGTGCGCAACCAAAGGAGGCAAGCCCTATGCCTAAGGAGTCTGAGAAGAGTGTGTAGACAGAGGAAACAAGTCATGTTGTAGTCAATCCACCTCACAATTTTGAACAACCAACTGATACATCAATTCCAAGTGATTCACCACATATTACCATTGGTAGTGAATCTATGCAAGTGGATGACACCAATGTGACAATGGATAAAATCGAGGACCCTTTTAAAGATTTTGGTTCCAACATTGTTGGCAATATTGTTGATTACAGCAGCTCATCTGATGAAGACAAAGGTCAAGAGCCTAAGGAAGAAGATGCACCCTCTACAAAGAAAATTGAATCTAGCATTGAAGTGGCTACTTCAAGTGTGCCCTTAGCAAAACTAGTAGTAACACCCTCTACACCATCTGCACAAGTAGTAGTGGTCACAACAATAGGAGTATAGTCAGATGAAGAAGATGAGGCACAAAATCTTTTATCTTCTTTAAGTAAATTTCTTGAAAAGAAGAAATCAATCAAGTCCATTGAGAAGATTTTAACTTCAATTTTGAACAGATTGGAAAAGCCCTATTGACACACCTACAGATATCCAATAGAGAGCAACAATTTTGTGTAAAATTTTTGATAATGAGTTTATGACACTTATCAATGTTGCTACAATTCAAGCACAAACTAAGCATGATGGTAAACTTCTTAATAACATGTGTACAAACATAAGAAATGATATAGAAATGCTAAATATATGCATTAAGGCTTGAAATAGAGTATAGAAGGGAAACAAACTTATGCTAAGTGCAACTTGGCATACCTTCACCTTCAAGGTTTTGATGAGCAAATCAAAGAAAAGGTAACTAAGCTTTATATGCTCATAGATAACTTTCTAAAATAGAATTAGAAGATAGAAACCCTTGAGCATGTAATTCAAGCAATTCATGATAGCATCTAGGATTTACAAGAAAAAAAGGAGAAAGCTCTGAAAAGATTTACACTTTTGAGACATCACTTATCCCCACAAATTACATTGCTAGAAAATCAGCTAGAGGAATGCTTGGTAGCAAAGTCCTCATATGAAAAGTTTGTGGCGATAGATTTGAATACAGAAGAGTTAGCCACATATGCTCTATGTGTGCTAATCAGTGTGTCTAATGCACTGAAAGATAGTTGGAAGAAACAACTTGCACAGTTGAAGACTGATTTTAGTGATTATTTCTCCAAGTTTTGATGTAGCTTTCAAATTTTGGCAAGGTTTTTCCTTTTATTAGAACCTTTTTCATTGATGTCAAAGGGGGAGAAATAAGGAAAATTGTAATTGTAAATTATATAGTTATATCTTGAAGTATAGTAGTAAGTTTTTCTTTAAGAAAACTTTGTAATTAGAGTTGTATGTTTTTATTATGTTATGGTTATTTACTTTAATTGGTATGACATCATGTTTGGCACTTAGCCAATTTCCCCAAATTGTTGCCATCAATGCCAAAGGGGGAGATTGTTGGCAATATGACCAATCCATCAAATAAGGTGAGATATGTGGTTGTCATTTTTGGAAACATTTTTTTTGTAGTTTAGTCGTGATTATTTGTGAAGGAAAATTGTCTAAGTATTAGATAGTATTACATTAGCATGACAAGATTTGTTGATAGTAGAATATTCTCTTACGTAGTTAATCATAGATGCATGACATCATCCTAATATTTCACAGTGCAGAATAGATCATGTCAGTAGAATGAGTTAAACGACTTCAATAATTGTTTTAATTATTAATTCTTGATGAGCTGACTCTAAGGATGATATGTGAGCTGAATAAGGAAGAATTTATTAATATGTTTGGTATATATAAAGAACTTTAATTGCAAAGTTAGTGAGGAATAGGAATGATGAAAAATGCTATGCGAAGTAATGTTATGTCTGTTGAAATATTAGTCAAGTTTTTTATTAGTGATACACACTTATTCAGATTATGTACAGCTACCGAGCTCATTGAATAGTTTACAATGTTTGCCAAATAATTCAATACCCATCAAGTTCTATAGTTACTAACAAGTCTTTTCAACTAATCTCAGTGGTTACTGAGCAGATTCAGTTAGTGTGAAGTCCAGCAGTTCAAACCATGTATTTCAGTGTATACCAAGTTTATCAGTGGTTACTGAGTTCGTAGTTCATGTGATGCAAAGCCTATGTTTACCAAGCATTGCAATATCTATCAAGTTCATAGTTCCAATGATGCAAAGCTGGTATTAACCGAGCTACTTCATGGTAACCAAGTGATTCAGTGTTTATTGAGTTGCACAATATCTATCGAGTCACCAGTTCATACCGAGTTCAAGACTACTTGAAAGTCATTAGTATGGACCGAGCATCTACATCTACCAAGATCATGACAATGCCAAGTAGTGATAGTGGATTCCATGTATTAGAACCTCACCGAGTCAGTCTTCAAAACTTGAGTATCTTCATGCGGGCTAACTTTGTAATATTTTGTTAACTTGTGTCATGGCTGACTTTGTAATTTGGATTGGTATATATATGTGATGTATTGTATCATATCAAATGTAAGTAAGAGAGTGAATGCGAAAAGTTCAAGTTATGAATGCAGTAGATAAAGAATTATAAAGGCCATATTAGTGCAAGGAGCAGTAGTAACAAATCCATCATAGAAAGGTGATCAGTACACTAAGCAATTCTATCAAAAAACTTAGTTGCAAATCAGAGATCTACTACTTCATCATAATAGGTGAACCAGTCAAAATCCTCTAACAAGGTAGACCTAACAGTCCTCTATAAATATCTTTATCGAGTGCATACTTCATTGCATGTTTGTAAATCCTCTCACAAGGTAGACCTGGCAGTCCTATTCACTCCTAATAGGGTAGATCATCAGAAGTGATCACTATAAGCCTTAACAGGCCAACTTTATGTTGCAGTACTAAAGTTTGTGGGTATCATCCCCACCCCGTTTTACATTCTATTTGGGAGGTTTCTGGGTCACCAAATCTTTGTGTTCAAGTGTTATAGATGCTTTCATGTTTTTAGTTTCTTATGCATGCAATTAGATCAGATGTGATAAATTAAGTGCTAAATGATTTATTGGATTAATAATTGAAATTGTTAAAGTTTTAGAAGTTATTGATTCACCCCTCCCCTCTTAGTAACTTAACATAGTGTTGAATATTTCCAAAAATTGGTATTAGAGCTTTGTGGTTCTCAAGAGAAAGTTTAATAGCTTGAGCAAAGGTCAAGGATATGGAAATATTCAGACTTGACAAAGCTATTGACAATGAAAAGTTGGATATGGAAATGGCCATTACCCAACTCAAGAAAGCTTAGGAGCAACTTTCCCAATCCCTGAAAAGAATAAAGGAACTTGCAAATCAAATGAATGATCATCTCTACATTGAAGAAAGAATTGAAGGCTTTCACCCTTCAAGCAGTTTAGATGAAGCAAATGATGCAATCAAAGAACTCCTAGAGAAGAATGGTTCCCTGCAAGAAGAAGTAAGAAAGTTGAAAAGAGAACAAGGAATTCAGTTAGTAAGGTTATGTGAAGTCTTCGAATAGAGAAATAAGATAAAAGAAGAGATGGATGGAAGGAACAATGAAATCCAGAACCAATCCCTTCAGTAAGTAGACCTCATTGATTAGCTCTCTAATGTAAATGAGGAAATCATGAGCCTAAGACTTGAAAATGAAAGAATAAGGAATGATCTAAATTTTGAAAGATAAATCAATGAAAGAACAAACAATGAGTTGAGATCTAAAAAAAATTAGTGAAAGATTGAGAAATGACCTAAACACTGAGAAGCAAATCAATGAAAGAATGATGAAATCTCAAGTAGACATGGATCAACTCAATGAGAAAAACCTCTATAGGAAAAAAGCAAAAGCAAGAATTGGATACGAAGAAGAAGGTGAATCCTCCAAACAAGGTGCTCAAAATAATCAAAGACCTACTTTGCAATCATTGTGGTAAGATAGGTCATACATCACAAAAATGTTGGAGTAATAGAAAAGAAAAATTCAATGGAAAATACTACAATTGCAATCAGCATGTTCGTAGGGCTAATGAATGCAAAGAGAAACCAAAATTTGAAGGCAGCTATCATAAATGTAAGAAACATGGACACAAGCCATCAGAATGCAAAACAAAGACATTGAATCCTACAGAACAAATTGTGAAAGCAATATTTGGTTGTGATTACAATACCTGGTGTAGATATCATTAATGTGGAGAATTTGGACACATTGGTATGAATTGTGTTAAACATCATATGAGGAAAAGAGATACCACTAAAAGATGTTTTATTTGTACAACACTTGGTCATCTTGCCAAGAGTTGTATGAATACTGGTAAAATTGAAGATGAGAAAAAAGCAAAAGCTAATAACATTCGAAAGTAAATGAAACAACAATGGATTCCTAAGTCTATCGAGGATACTAGTCTAAGTAATGGTGGTCAAGTCACTCAAGAATTGGGTGACTCTACCATTTCTAATTAATTTCTCAAGGAAGAACTGGAACCAAGCTATCAAAAAGACATCTGAATTAGTTCCAGTTGAAAGGTGACAAAGATCCAAATCTGTATACAAGATACAAAGGGATCACTGAGCAAGATCGGTATCAGTTATTACTGAGTTACCTTCTCTACCGAGTAAGGTCAAGTCATAGACTCTACCGAGCAAGGTCAGGAATAATAAAGGCACTTATGGTTACCAAATCATGGAGACATTGCCAAATCATCAATAAAAAATAGTGGATAATAGACTGTCAAGCATAATGTCAACTCATCTACCATCATATCGAGCATTAATGGAAAAATTTTAACAAAAGGCATGGAATCAAATTCATTTCTCACCATGAATTTTTGAGTGCAATTGTGAAGAGCTATTTTCTATGTGATCAAGTGACTTGAGTGAATTTCTCACAAAATTTTTTGACGTTCTCTCAACCTACCAAATGAAAATGATATCCAGTAGCAGCAAGGTCAAGAAAGGTTCAAACATGTTGGTTTGAGGTGTTGAATGGAAAGCATCAGATTTCAAGCTCATGCCCGCGATTGCTAAAACCCTAGACCCAAGCAAAGCTCAATCCCAAATCCCTCCTAAGGTACTTCTTGTTAATGATATTTGAACTCATTTTAAATGTACAATTCAAGAAATTGTTACTCCAGAGATGGATGATGCCCTAGGTCAGTTATGTGTTGATGGAACCCTAAAACTCGAGAATCAACATTTGGAAGCAAAAGGATTAACACACATTCCCCATATGCCCCAAGAATTTCAAATTAAAAGGATTAAGTATATCCTTAGCTAGGTGCATAGCAGACAATAGTGGTTAGAGCAGCCAATTTTGATAACAAAGAAAATGATTCATTGAATCACTGGCCTTCCCATGCTCACCAAAGCCAAAACAACTAAAACCTTAGGTCGAGCAGAGTTGGAAAAGAAAACCCTAGTTGAGTGAGATGGCAGAGGTATGAAAATAAGTAGTGTTACTAATGCAGAGTTGAAGTTTGGTATTCATGTTATAACCCATAAGATATATAGTTCAAGTTGTCTTAACAGTGTGTCATGTGAAGCGGTGGATTTGGCATATAAAGTGGTGAAGAACAACTTATCTTATGACCTTACAAAGTTATTATTGAGACAATTCAACAAGAATATGGAAAGTATTAGAACTTCTAAGAATAATCCATGCAAATTTGGTTCTCTATTAACCTATTTATTATTTTATGTCCATAAGTTCTTCCCTTCCAAAGGCACCGTAGTCTAGAGAAAAGATGTGCCTGTATTGTACCAAATAAATGAATATATTGCAAAAATGGGTGAGAACTATGGTAGCATCATGGAATACTACTTTGATGTGTTCAAAGATAAAATGAACAATAGGTTCATAATTCCAAAGAAGTTAGTTGAGGACTACAAGGATGATGTGTGCTTCATGGTGGACTATGATAAGGTATATATTCAGGCAGTCAAACCTAAAGCTGTGTGAGTCAAGCCTCTTGGCTATGAGGTGAATATTGATGAGACCAAGGATATCATTGAAGCCCTTATCAATGAACCTATTGATCCCAAGGCCCCTTATTTTGGTACTTATGATGAAGCTAAGGCCATAATTGAGCTAGAGATAAAGCTCCCACAAGCAGTTAACAAAGGGAAGAGGAGGATAGCCAAACTGAAATCTAGTGCACCTCTCATATTAACCGACGATAAAGGTGAGAATGAGGAATAAGCAAAGGATGAAGAAGAGTTAGAGAAAGAAGAAGAACCTTTAAAGAAAAAGGGCAAGGTGATCATCACCAAGCTAGCAAAATCATCCATTACAGTCTTCACAAGGAGGTCATGGAAGAAAGGAAGTGACATTGTATTCAACAAACCTCCACCCACCTTCCAAGAAAAATTGAAGCAAATGGAAGAAGGAGCTGGAATTACAAATTTTAAGTCTTTGAAATATGAGACTAGGACAGAGGCTGAGTAGAAACAAGTTGAAGAATTGGTGCTGACCAAAATGGGTAAATGGAAGTACTCACCAGACCATATCGGCTCTCAAGTCTCTAGTGAATTGCTAGAGAAGTTAAAGCCAAGATGGGACTCTGCTATGCAAACAGTGAAAGACATATATGCACAAACCCTGAGATAGTTACTACTGAGCATATCAAATGCTGAGGTTAAAGAGTCTTTAAAGAAAAATGAAGAAAAATTGACTCTAAGATTTAATACTTATTTGATTTTGACTAAGGATATAGAGCAAGTTGTTAGGAATGCAACTAATACTTGGAAGAATATCTATTTGTTACACAAACCAAGTGATTTCCTAGTGGAAGTTAGGGATGATGATGATGATGGAAAAGACAAGGATGAGGAGGAGGATGAAGGATCAACTCATTATGTTATAGTTTATTATGAAGAGTACAAGGAGCAAGAAGCTGTAGAGGAAGAAAAGGAAGATGATGAGGAGACTGACCCAATCAAGATAGTTGTTGCAGTCATTGCCTCACTTCCTCACTCCCTGAGGAAACCTTTGACTACATCAAGTATGGAGATAGCTTCAGCAATTTTGGTTGTGACTACTACAAATACATCAAATGTCCAATCACTCTTTGCCACAACATTGAGACACAACAATAGGACACATCTATTGTGCACCCACTTATTATAGAGGCAAATGAGAAAGAGTCAAATGAAAAAAAAAAAACCACACGATAAGGTTTTGGAGAGGAAAGATGAGCTTAATAATGCACCATCTGCAATTCCAACATTTGTCATTGAGATGAAAGAGAAAGAGGTAGATCCACCTGCTATATTACTGCCTAATCTACAAAGCTCAAGTATACTATCACTTGTGGTAATTGATAAGGAAGGAAGTGAAGAGACTCTTTGCCCCAACTCAACTCAGCATATCATTGATAGAATTGACTTCCACTTTATCAACTAAGCTACAGACTCCTGCATCTTTCGAGTTGAGTTCTTTAGTCATCATCTCTCAAATTTTGACTTCTTTAGTTTTGAGTGCATCCATGGTAAGCTCTTCAATCTTGTCTACTTTAGTTTTGGATTCTACAATTTTGACTTCACCAATTTTGGATTCTTCTAGCATCTCTGTAAGTATTCCATCAGTCAGTACTATATCAGTTTTTACTACAAGTCTGAGTGTTTCCATTCTGGGTACAAAGGCAATAAGAACAAGGATAGTTGAGCCTAAGACTCAACTGAGTACAAAATTTTTGAAAGGAAAGGAGATAGAGGAAGATATAGATTTGAATGAGGATATAGAAATTCCCAAATGGGATATCTACAATCTTTTAGTAGACCAAATGCACATATTTGGTGAACTCCTCTAGAAAAAAGCTAAGCAATAAAGATTGAGAGAGGAAAGAGATAGAAAGTATAAGATTATAGATGATGCCAAGAATATTTTGATCGAGGCTATTGGAATTGAGGTTGATTCTTCTCAACCTATTTTGTTTTAGCTTGGAGAAGCAGTCCAAAAGTTCAATAAGGAGACCGAAGGTTAAGAAAAACTAGTTGAAAAGGCTGAAAAGAAATTCAATAATAAAGTGATGGAGCACATTGCTCAGAAAATAGCCATTCATCAAGTTGAGCTTTCAACAATTTTGGTCAATCTTGAGGCATCTTGTTCAAATGTATCATCACCTTTTTCAAAACTATGTGATGTCATTGAGTATACAAAGGAAGTAAAGGACAAATTATCCAAAATTGATATGGATCTTAAGGCAAGCACTCAATAGTTGCAACTTGACCCTAGTTCAAGCTCTGCACATTTCAAGGAGATCAGATTTTTATCAGACTTGCAAGTTGAATTGTTAAGAGAATGAGCAAGGATCCGTTCAACATTGGTTGATATACAAAATATGATCCTTCTAGTTATGGATTCTATGCAGAAACACATTGTATATTCAAAGACCCTAATCCATGATAACAACTTCTTTATTGCTAATCACATGATTGAATTATCAGCAGAAGTGCAAATTGCCTTTCATACATGCAAGGTATTGCAAGAAAACTGGGATAAAACCTTGGCAATAACCCTCAAGGCACACTCTGAATTCTTATCTCATTTTGGTGTCTCCATGTAAATATGTTAGAATAAATCTTTGGCATTACTATCAAAAAGGGGGAGATGAGATATGGATGAGATATGGGACAAAAGTTATAGGGGGAGATATGTTATTATATGAGATATATTATTATATGAGGGAAAAGTTATATGTACATAGTGGATCACATAGTACAGGGGAGAAATATGCTATGGTGAAGAAATACTCTGTACATACTTACAAAGATCAATTTTGAAAAATCTCAAAAAATAGATTGAGCTAGTATCACATGGTGATGAACACAAGGTATTCAATTTTGGGATAATAAGTGCTTTTTGTCACTAATGCCAAAGGGGGAGATTGTTGACATATTAGTCAAGTTTGTTATTAGTGACACATACTTATTCAGATTTTGTATAGCTACCGAGCTCATTGAATAGTTTATAGTGTTTTCCATATAATTCAATAGCCACCAAGTTCTATAGTTGTTATCGAGTCTTTTGGACTAATCTCAGTGGTTACCGAGTAGATTTAGTTAGTGTGAAGTCCAGCAGTTCAAACTGTGTATTTCAATGTATACCAAGTTTATCAGTGGTTATCAAGTTTGTAGTTCATGTGATGTGAAGCCTATGTTTACCAAGCATTGTAGTATCTACTGAGTTCGCAGTTCAGGTGATGTGAAGCCAATGTTAACTGAGCTACTTCATGGTAATCAAGTGATTCAGTGTTTACCAAGTTGCACAATATCTATTGAGTCACTAGTGCAGACCAAGTTCAAGACTACTTGAAAGTGATCAGTATGGATTGAGCTTCTACGTCTACCAAGAGCATGATGATGCCAAGTAGTGACAGTGGATGTCGTGTATCAGAACCTCACCGAGTTAGTCTTCAGAACTTGAGTATCTTCATGCAAACTGACTTTGTAATATTTGTGTTAACTTGTGTCATGGTCGAATTTGTAGTTTTGTAATTTGGATTGGTATATATATGTGATGCATTGTATCATATCAAATGTAAGTAAGAGAGTGAATGCAAAAAGTTCAAGTTATGAATGCAACAGATAAAGAATTAGCAAGGCCATATTAGTACAAGGAGCAGCAACAAAAAATCCATCACAAAAAGGTGATCAGTACACTAAGGAATCTCTATCATTAAACTCAATTGCAAATTAGAGATCTACTACTTCATCCTAACAAGTGAACCAATCAAAATCCTCTAACAAGGTAGACCTAACAGTCTTCTATAAATCTCTTTACCGAGTGCATACTTCAATGTATGTTTGTAAATTCTCTCACATGGTGGACCTAGCAGTCCTATTTGCTCCTAACAGGGAAAATCATCAAAAGTGATCAATGTAAGCCTTAACAGGCTAACTTTATGATGTAGTACTAAAGTTTGTGGGTATCATCCCCACCCCAATTTTACTTTCTATTTGGAAGGTTTTTGGGTCACCAGATCTTTGTGTTCAAGTGTTATGGATGCTTTCATGTTTTTAGTTTCTCATGCATGTAGTTAGATCAAATGTGATAAATTAAGTGCTAAATTATTTATTGGATTAGGAATTAAAATTGTTAAAGTTTTAGAAGTTACTAATTTACCCCTCCCCTCTCAGTAACTTAGCATAGTCTTGAATATTTCCAACAATGTGATGCAAGACATGATGCAATTTATATATGCAGTTACCCTTTGTATGAAGAACTAACAATTAGAAGAATTGTGAAGTATAGCAAGTAATCTAGTTATGCACTATTATTGACAATTAGAAGATTTGTGAAGTTGAACAAGTGATCCAGTTTTGTATGTATATCTATTCTCTTGAAGAACTCAATTGTATAGTTGCATGTTAGGGCAGTGGGCTCTTCTTGCACACAATTGTATATGATCTGCCAACTCCTAATAGGGTTGAAGCAATTCCTAATAGGGTTGAGGCTTCTAACAAGGCCTAGTCTCCTAATAGGGACTCAAGACACTATACATTCTTCATAGACTCCTAACAGGGTCAATATCCTTAAACAGATTCTTTATATAGTAAATCATTTTGTGGGTTCCATCCCCACCAGGGTTTTACCTTGGCCAGGGTTTCCCTAGTTAAGAAAATATGGTGTCATGAGTTCTCTTCATGTATGGTTTTTTATATTGCTTAGCACTATTGGTTCTCTCTCTTATGCTTGTGGAAAAATAATTAATAATATTCAGTTGTGGGTAAAAAGATTGAAAATACTTATTCACCCCTCCCACTCTCAGTATTATCTATTTCTAATAGTTTGGATAGTGGATCCATCTACCTTCCACAACTCCTAGTAGGGTTGACACAATTCCTAATAGGGATTCAAATTCTCCTAACAAGGACTGATACGTATTGAATGTTTTCATAGACTCCTAACAAGGTCCATCCTCTAACAAGGAATATTTATATTAGTACATCATCTTGTAGATATCATCCCCACTGGGATTTTCCCTCTGATCAAGGGTTTCCCTAGTTAACATATATAGTATTATTGTGCATGAGTATCTTGTTGTGGTTTCTAATAATATTTCTCATATGGTTAATATCTAATAAGGTTGATAATTGTGATAATAGTTGGATAAATGATTCAACCCCAACCCCCCCTCCCCCCTCTCAAGTATATTGGTGGGCTATGTATTGTAATAGAAACACCCCCATCCATATCATATTGCCTAGGTGCAGGATGATCATAAGGTCCTAGTTAGTGAACAATGTTTGTTAAAGTTCAAGATTAGGAGTTACCATGACAAGGTTCTCTGTGACATCATCTCGATGGATGTATGCCATCTATTTTTAGGAAGCACATGGTAATATAATAAGCATTCTATACATGATGGTTGTACAAAAACCTACTCTCTAATGAAGGATAGAGTTCATCACAAGTTGAATCCCTTGATAGAGGAGGGTAAAAAGGTATGCAGTAGTGTTAAGGTATGTCTTGTTAATGAAAAAAAGATTCTGGATACCATGAAATATCAACATACGTGTTATTCTTTCATTCCTAGAAAGAATAAGGAAGGTAGTAGTGAAGTTCCAATTGAATTTTTAGGTCTATTAAGTGAGTATGGAGATGTCATATCTGATAATGCCCCAAAAGGGTTGCCACTAGTAAGGAAAATTAGTCATTAAATAGATTTAGTCCCTAGAGCTAGTTTTCCTAACAAGGTTGCTCATAGGATGACTCCTACTAAGACTGAGGAGCTCAACAGACAAGTTCAGGAGCTATTGAGGAAAGGTCTTATATGAGAGAGCCTAAATCCATGTACAGTGCCTATAGTAATAGCACCAAAGAAGGATGGAGAGTGGAGGATGTGTACATACTCTACGATATAAATAAGAAAACCATCAAGTACTAGTTTCCTTTGCCAAGGATGGATGATCTTATGGATTGCTTGGGTGAAGCTTAGTACTTCACAAAGATAAATCTTAAGAGTGGTTATCACTAGATATGGATAAGAGAAGGAGATGAGTGGAAGATTGTATTCAAGACCAAGGAGGTTCTACATGAGTGGTTAGTCATGCCCTTTGGACTGACCAATGTATCAAGCACTTTCATGTGGCTTATGAATGAGGTACTAAAGATTATTTTGGGAAAAAATATTATTGTTTATTTGGATGATATTTTAATTTTTAGTAAGTCTCTATATGAACATTTGTTGCACATTTGTAGTGTTCTTGAAAGGTTGAGGGAAGAGAAATTGTTGATTAATTTGAAGAATAATAGCTTTGTCAAAAATGAGTTAGTCTATTTGGGGTTTTTTGTATTAGTTAAAGGTCTCAAAATGGACCTAGAGAAGGTGAAGGTCATCCTAGAATTGCCTACTCCAAGGTCTACCACTGAGGTGAGGAAATTCCATGGTTTGGCTAGTTTTTACAGGAAGTTCAATAGGAAATTTAGTAGTATATGTGCACCCCTAACTAAAACAATGAGAGGGGATAGAAAAGAGTTCAAGTGGACTATAGAAGCTATGAGGAGTTTTGAGTTGTTGAAGAAGAAGGTGACAGCACAAGCTATGTTTGCACTTCTTAATTTTAATGAAGTGTTATAGGTGGATTGTGATGCAAGTGGTAGTGCTATTGGGGTTGTGTTGAGCCAAGAAGGTAAACCTATTACCTATTTTAGTGAAAAATGAATGATGCAAATAAGAAGTATTATGTTTATGATTAGAAGTTCTATGCAATAGTTCAGGCCTTAAACAAATGGAGGAATTATTTGTCACCAAAATAAGTTGTCTTTTGTGTTGGTCATCAAGCATTACAGTACCTAAATAGCTAAGGTGAATTCAATCAAAGACATTTGAAATGGGTAGAGTTCATGCAAAGCTATACATTTATATTGAACCATAGAAGTGGAAGGTCTAATAGGGTTACAAATGCATTAAGTAGGAGATAGTTGTTGCTAAAAAAAATGAAGGTTAAAGTGGTTGGGTTTGATGAACTTGAGAATTTATAACCTAAGGATCCTAACTTTGCAGAGGCTTGGAAGGGTTGTAAAGAACTTGTTACTCTAAACAAGACTAGGTGGTTGGATTACATGATCCAAGATGGTATGTTGTTTAAGGGGAGTCAATTGTGTATTCTAAGGAGTTCCATGAGGGAGAACTTGATTAAGGAGAAACATAGTGGAGGGATGGAAGGACACTTTGATCATGATAAGACCATTGCCATTGTTAGTAAACATTATTTTTGGCCTCAATTATCACAGGATGTGAAGAAGTTTTTGCAGAGTTGTTGAGTATGTGAAACAACCAAAGGAGTCAGTCAAAACACTAGACTCTATCATTCATTGCTTGATCCATCAAAAAGCCCTGGGAGGACATAAGTATGGATTTTGTTCTTGGATTGCCAAGGAAACAAAGGGGTAATGACTTAGTGTTTTTGGTGGTTGATAGGTTCTCCAAGATGGCACATATCATTCCATGTCACAAGACTCATGATGTAGTGCATATTGTAGTTTTTTTTCAGAGAGGTCATGAGGCTACATGGTCTCGTAAAAAGTATTGTTTCTGATGGAGATACTTAATTTTTTGGATATTTCTGGAGGAATTTTTGGAAGAAGTTGTAGACAGAATTGAAATTCAGTTCTGCACATCATCCGCAAACTGATAGACAAACATAAGTGGTGAATAGAAGCCTGGGCAATTTGTTAAGGTTTTGAATCAGAGATAAACCTAAGGGATGGGATTTGATTCTACCACAAGTGGAATTTTCTTACAATAATTCTATGAATAGAGAACTATTTTGATGTAGAAGACTTTGTTGAACATGTCAACATATTACCAAGATGAACCTGTAGTACGAGGCTCAAGCATATCAAAATAGGAGACATAAGGAGTTCCATGTTAGGGAGTTGGTTATAGTGTATTTGAGGAAAGAACAATTTCTATTAGGCACCTACATCGAGCTTAAGATGAAGAAATTTTCCGTGCAAGATTTTGAAGAAACATGATTCATAGAATGTGTATGAAGTAGAGTTTCCAGATGGGATCCATATTTCCCTAGTTTTCAATATTGTAGACTTAACAAAATATCATGAAGATGGTACAGAGGAAGAATTGATCATAGAGCCATGTCCCATTCCTACTTCTAAGAAGGAAGATATTGAATAAATTTTGGATAGTCGTGTGGGCCAGAGTATCATAAACATGTAGTATGAGGAGTACCTAGTGAAGTGGAAGGGATGACCAGTGGAAGATTTGACTTGGATATCGACAATGGAAGTTGTCTGTTTGGGTTTCCTTTACCAGCTATAAAGTGATAGGGTCACTTTTCAATTTAGCCTCAGTGTTTGATGCAAGAGGATCTAGTGGTGTAAGAGTAATCCTATATCACCAAAAAATATTCTTAGTATTAGTTAATGTTTAATGTGTTTATGTTTCTAGATACCCATTTGGGCCAAATAGAGATTTCAACTCTCATAGTTCCACTATTGGTTTTTTGGGTTAGTGTGCTTGAGCACCTCGAGATATGTGCCAATGTAGAAAATAGGTTGTTTTGTAACTAAGCCATAATTATGATGAATTATGATGAAAATATGTCACAAGTGTCTGGATTCATGATTGTACTATTAATTTAAAGCATTCCAAAAAAAAGAATTAGTTCAAAAGGCTTTACGGTTTAAAAGTTATTGCAGTTTTAAGTTGCTTGGAGACCCCCAAAGAACGCTTCAAAGTTAAATTTTAGGCACAAAAACCCTCGCACATGCCTAAAAAATATGAAAGGCTATAGAGTTCTTTGAGATATTTCTAAAAATTTAAACGATTCATTAATCGAAGTCCCAAAAAATGGGAAAGGCTATAGAGTGCTTGGAGAGATTTCCAAAAATGTAAATGGTTTATCAATCGAAGTCCCAAATCAAAAGTTATGCCTCCTAAAAGTTGGACTACCATTTCTAGATTCTTATAATTTTGTACCAACTTCTAACGTGTCTTCTAGAACCTTTTTCTTTGGCAGTGGATGCCAAATGGCATATTCTAAAATGTATTTCTAACCCTAAACCTAATTCAGGTTACTTAAGGTCATTTCTTGCATGCAAAGATAATTTTTGTGGACTTTGGGAGAAGGTACTGTGAAAAGAGTTTTTCTTTGGAATCTAATAACATTGTAAGCCCATCGAGCATGTAGTTGAGTCTATTTTTAATGTACTGAATGTAATAGCATATCATTTCTAATAATAAAATTCTCCTTTTCCTATTGTGTTCATTTTGTCTTGGGTTGTGCCCTCATCAATTTGTAATCAAAATTTTCCATTACTATTGCCTCCACATGTGTTTGATTCATTGATCCAATCAGTACATAATATTTGCATCTTCACATTGAAGACCTGTGGCTCACATCCATGACTTACACAATTTCTTCCAAGTTCATGATTTCATTGTGACTTTCGATCTTGATTGAGTAATAGTTGGAGGAAGATACATTAGCGGTATCAATTTTGATTAGTCAGGGAGGTAAACTTGAGCTCTGACTTGAGTCAAATGCAAGACATTACAGCACAAGTTTGATTTCTCCTCCTATCGACTAGTTTTCACAATCTGAGTGAGATCTTCATTGATTCACAAGGCCCTAAAATCTTCTCAAAGGCATCACTGATCCGACCTCAAATTCCTCTTTTTGGGTCTTTGATCTATATCAGTGGTCTTTATCTGTGAGTGGCATTGGAGGTTTGACTACCACATGGGTCCTTGAATTGTTTGGAAGTAATCACAAGCTCATACTTCTATCTACTGATTGTGCATGTCCATAGTCATTAGCTTCCAATCACCAAAAACAACAAGGGAGACTTAATAACTTTGATTAGAGGAAATTGTATTTTATCATAAATTTGATAATAAAATATGACACTCACACAAGTGTCATGAGGTGCATTTTTATTTTTCTTTGAGAGTACCCAAACCATCAATTATAGGCTTGTATTTTTTTGATATTGAAGTGGGTGCTTTCATGACCAGACCTCTCTTCATATGAGTTTATTATTTGATAGTCTAACTTCAAAGAGCCATAACTTGGTGATTTTAGCTCCAAATTGAGCTCAAGTTTTAAATTTTTTTTGCCTACACTTCTTAAAGTTTCCATTGATGCAACTATTTTTTGGGTTTGGTGGATAGATTTTGCAAAATTGCTAGATCTGGTGACTATACTTTTTCAATGCCATTATTTTGCAACTTTAGAGGCTCCATTTAGGTTCATACAGACACATTTTTAGGTGTCATTTTTTTTAAGTGCATATTTTTCATCTACTTTCCAGATCTTGTATCAATTTGGAGCAATTATAAGTAGATATTGTACTTTCAACATTTGATTACTTTTGGCCTATTTTGGTACTTGTAACTATTTAGATCCTTGAGAGATCAGGTGTATTATGTACTTGAATCTACCATAGCTTCACATTTTCTATTGTAACCATCAAAATCAGAAGTCCACTTTGGTCCATTTTGACAAGTGGCCTATTGTACTAAATATAAAGTGCCAAAGCATCTATTTTGGGGGGGTTCTTTGATTGAGTGATTTGTTGGTGGGGGGGGTGTCTTCTATGATTGTTCTTGCATTCTTTTAGTTTTTCATCATGAGTTCTTCTTCATTTTCTAAATTAACTCCACATAACTATGTCAAATGGAAAGAAGATGTATGGAACAAATTAATGAAGAAAGGCTTGAATCTCTTTGTGAATGGAACAATTCTAATTCCTCTAGTCCTAATATAGATCCTAAGGAACATTTGCATGGGAAATTTAAGACTCTAAGGATTTTAGAATAATTAGAGAACACTAGACATATTTTGTTACACATTATACCCTTGAGTAGTTCCCACAAAGCTTGGGATAAACTTGAAACTTTGTATGGTAAATTAGTTCCTAGGAAGCTTGGGATTCACAATTTAAGAAAAACTTATCAAATTGGATCCTAAAGACTTTGACACAATTGAAGATTTCATCAAAAAGGCTAGTGACTTGAGAGTACAACTTAAGGATTGTGGTATTACCATCAAGGATTCTCAATTAATTCATCATATAATGGACAATCTTCCTTCAAAATATGTAGGCTTTGTTTCAAGATACAACACTCACAAGTTGACAATGAAAATTTCATTCACTACACCTTCATTTGAGTCATTTGGAGAGATTTTTATGTTGGAACAATCAAATTTAATGAGTATGGGAATTATCAAGTCTTCAAATTCTAAGGCATTGGTAGCTAATCAAGGGAATCAAGGCAAAAAGAAGCAAAACAAGTGGAAACATAAAACACAAATTGAGAAAGATAAATCCACCTTCTCACCACAAGAAAACTCCAATAATAAAGGGAAATCATCCAAGAGGGAGTTTCTTACTTGTCCATATTGCAATAAAGTGGACATGAAGAAAATCATTGCTATAAGAAGGAAATTGATGAACTAAAGAATCTTCTCAAGAAGAACCAAATAAATTTACCTTCAAGAATGAATACTTCATCCTCTTCTTTACATTCAGATAAAGCAAAGGATCACATAGGCAAAGGTCAAGCCTTAGTTGCTACTTCGAGTTAATATTTAAGGAGATAACTTCTAGATTTAGGGGCTTCACATCATATGACATCTTCACAATCTATGTTTACATCATTTGATCCTTGTCACACTCCACCTATTTTGATGGGAAATCATGCTTACATGAATGTGATTGGGAAATTAACTATTGATAAGGGGGAGGGATAATTCAAAGATGTGTTGTGTGTATCTCACCTAAGTCACAACCTTCTTTCCATCTATTGGCTCACTCATGGGGATGCAAGGAGGACTGTGGAATTCACACCTGATTCAGTGTTTATTAGAGACTTGAAGACTAGAGAGGTCATTTATATAGGGGCAGTTGATCATGTAATTTGACTATCCTACTCAGACTTTTCTCATGATGATGACAGTGATATTTCTGCAGATTTTGATCACACTTCTAGTGTTGATTCAGCCTTTAAGGAGGATTTTGGCTACTTTAACTTGGGTATTCTCACATGTGATCAAGTTCTTGATCCATCAATTTCTTCTCCTCCTACCAATATTGCATCTACTGTTTCTCCTAAACATGCTTGTATTCACACAGACGTGGATTCACATGATTCAGTGCAATAGGATATTCATTATCTTCCAGACTTAGTTCCATGGGATGACTACTTGACATACATTTCCAGTTTATTTTTGGTATCCTACATTGTAGACTTAGGAGACACTATTGGTGACATTCATCTTCTCTTTGGTGAAGATGATCCTTCTTCAGTTGTTGCAAGGGAGCATGTTGACCCTCATCTTCATTCTCTACTTGATCAATATTTTGAGGTTTATATGATGGTAGATCTTTTGATACAACAGTTAGAGGAGGTCACTTTCTCTTCAAAGGAGATACTTGAGTCTTTGATACACATTCTACATTCATCCTTAGTTGATCCCGATATGTCTTTTTCAGTAGAGTGGCATAATACACATGAGGCACCTTTCAGTATTGACATGGGGACAATTGAGCAAGTTTCAAAGATTTCATACATTTTGAGGGTTCTTCCCACCGATTGGGGAGGCTTCATTGGTGCACCTTTGTTTTTGTTTCTACCTAAGGGGAGGAATGTTGTT
Source organism: Cupressus sempervirens (assembly GCA_028749045.1). Classification (NCBI taxonomy): domain Eukaryota; kingdom Viridiplantae; phylum Streptophyta; class Pinopsida; order Cupressales; family Cupressaceae; genus Cupressus; species Cupressus sempervirens. The sequence goes on from CM053791.1 coordinate 565,371,759, forward strand.
CTACACTCATGGAGCAATTTCTACATCAAGCCTAAAGCATCTACCACAAGTGTACATTCTACATTGAGGGAAGACTACTCTCTTCCACTTCTTCTCTCTCATTTTATTTTATTGTACTTATATCTCTTTTTGGAGGGGGATTTTCCCATGATTTTTTCCCTCTTTCTCCACTTTATGAGAGATTACATTGCATATCTTTTGCACTTGTAGTTTGTACATGGGTACACCTAATATGGCCTAGTAGTTGGGACCCATCTTGCATTATTCTCTAGCTTTTGTCAACTTCTTAAGTGTGTTCCCCTAAGTTTCTCTTAAGGGGGGGTGTTGGTGTAAATAAGTATTTATATTTACACTTTACTTAAGTTTACATAGGATAAAGCATAGTCATATCAGTTGTCATGTAGACACCTGGGAGTTTACCTATTCATATGAGTTGTCATGTAGACAACATAGTAGTTTGCACTCCAATTGAGCACATGTTTTCTACTACATCTCTTTATGAGATGCACCTTTGTATTCTAATCCTCTCATTGTTGCATGTATATTCATGCACAATGGAGGATAATCCACTCTTAGTGGATATGTGCTTAGTTTTTACTTATCTCTTTGCATGACTCCTAGTCATCATGATTGTCTTTATATACAAGGCACTTCTATGATATATTCATCTGAAATCCATTATCATTTTATCATTATTGAGATTCTCATTTGATCATCTATTGTCTCTCATGTGTTTCTAGATCTTTGAATTGCATTATTGCCTTAGCCAAATTCTTACATTCTTGTAACCTCCAAAACCTAAGTCCTTCACACAATACTTCACTTCCTTTCTCTTCACATGCATACATTCTTCATATCTCTCATCTCATCTAAAATAAAGTTTAGATCTTCCTTTTTAAAGACATATGTAAAGTCTTCTAGATGTTTCTATTCTTGCCTCTTCACCTGATTTGTTGTTCTCTCTTCATAGGGATTGGCGATCCACATCAAAATGTGTAACAACCATTGTAACAAACTCTATGATCATTAAATTTTGTTTACATGTTAGATCAAAATGGTTTACCTTAAAGTTTGTGTCATTTAAGACAT